>JAWNZC010000213.1:1787500-2465000 GCA_035771165.1 Paragorgia papillata | reverse complement strand
TTCGCTAGCTTTTCCCGCCAGGTGACGCCATCGTACGCCACTCCACGCCATTTTACGTCATTCATGATCTTCATACTCTTATAAATGCACGGGGCCCAGCCAATCAGAGCGTGCGTAGAGGACACCTTATTTTATAAATTTTCTTATAAAATGAGTAATAATAGACGGGCATTCTATCGTATTGTGGTTTTGTTGTATTTACAGGCAGACTTCGGGGGAAAGTGGGCTCCGCCAACAACTCGATATTTCTATTTGAGCACGAGTGAACGGTTGCCAAGATACTATTTCGGAACCAGGCTCTAACGCGTTACTTGGCTTGCGGGAGCTCATAAACTAGAACTTGTTTGACCAGTTCAAAACCAGACTGACTCGCCTCAAACTTGGAGCGAGGATCGAGTTTTGTTGGCAGAGCCCACTTCCCCCCCAAAGCCTGCGTAGGTCAGAAAGAGGCTCTAACTCGCAGGATAACTCCACCCCATACATGAAAGTAGAAATAATCTCACCTTTCTCCCTTGCTTCCATTCTGTTAAACACAATGGATACGTATTAGAATTAAACAAAGATACAATATTTATTACAACTCATATAATTACCAAAAGTAAAAAGAAAAAAAAAAAAAGAAAAGGGAAACAAAACTCAAGTGTGTAAAAATACTATGCAAACGAAATGACAGACAGAAAATCACAATAATGTTTGAGATATATCAAACACTCGTCAGTTTTCGTGCTCCGACGTCTATAAATACAGCCAAGCTGGTTAAAATGAAGCTAGGCCTCATCTCGTATTTTCAACTTACTTGGCTGTATTTAGAAATCGGGAAAAGGAACATTGACTCATGTCGACTATATTACTTCTCTAACCTTTAACAACAGACATTTTATCATTACTAAACAATGTTCCTAGTTCTGTAGAAACAAAAGCGTTTATAGAATTTACCCTTAATAAGTGCCAGTAAGAGATTCATTTGATCGTCAGAGTAACGTTTCTTTATCTCTTCAACTAACGTTTCTTTAAACTCGTCATGGTAGGTCGTCTTGATTTCGACCATATCAATCTTTTAAAAAAGAAGAAAAAAAGAAGTGGAATTGTTGTCATATTTGAAAAACAAGTAAACAAACAAACAAACAAACAAACAAACAAACAAACAAACACACACACACAAACAAACAAACAAACAAACAAACAAACAAACAAACAAACAAACAAACAAACAAACACACACACACACACACACAAACACAAACAAACAAGGAATATTAGCTTTTTGTACCTCTGCTCTTGTGCAAATGCAAAATGCCAACTCTCTTGGAATATCAATGGCTCGGTGTAGTTGATTGGCGTATAATTTCGGAGGACTCACTTGAATATTGTTCGCTATACAAAAAAACAAACAAACAAAAAAATAACCTTTGATGGTAAAAACCGATATTAAGATACAGCAAAGAATAGAATGAGAATTCCAATTGTGGCACATCGTCTCAATAAATCATTAAAATCAAATGTAAGGCAAGAGAAGAGAAAAGGTGAGAGAGAAAAAGTAAGAGTAAAAGTGAGAGCTAGAGTGAAAGTGAAAGAGTAAGAGCGATAAGGAGAGTAGGAGTGGAAGTGAGAGTGAAAGTGAGAGAGTAACGCCTGTATTCTAAAAGCTCACTCACACTCACACTCAATGAATGGCCCCTCACACTCAATAAGTGCAACTCAACACTCAATGAGTCTCCACCACTGATCTCAAATAATATACTCATAAGTATATTATTTGAGATCAGTGGTCTCCACTCATCCTCACTGACTATGAGACTACACTAACTCTCTAACCATTCAATTGAATATAGTGTTTAGAGAGTGAGTGTAGTCTCATACTCGGTGAGCTGAGGGTGAGTGGAGACTCATTGAGTGTGAGTGAGCTTTTAGAATACAGGCGTAAGAGTGAGAACGAGAGTATGAGTGGAAGTGGAAGTGAGAGTGAGAAGGTGAGTGTGAGAGAGTGTGTGAGTGAGAGTAAAAGTGGGAGAATGAGAATGAAAGTGAGAGAGTAAGAGTGATAGCGAGAGTAGGAATGAGAGTGAGAGAAAGTGAATGTAAGAGTGTGAGAGTAAAAGTGAAAGTGCGAGAGTGAAATGTGAGAGAGTGAGAATGTGAGTGTGAGAGTAAAGGTGAGAGTGTAAAAATGTGAGAGTGAAAGTGAGAGTAAGAGTGAGAGTGGGACTGAGAGTGAGAGAATGAGTGAGAATCGGAGTAAGAAAAAGAGTATTATTAGCAGGTATTGTTAAATTTACTATTATTGCTAAAGCTCACAGTTTTAGAAAACAACAAAAAATCGAATTAAATTAAACTGATTGCAATGTCATCATGTTCGAGTAAAAGATAGAGTATATAACAATGGCCAGCAATGTCATAACAGTGGAACTGACAACGACAAAGATGGTGCCAATAGCAATGACCATGACCATGATAATGATCATGACCATGACCATGACCATGACTGTGACCACACCCGTGACCGTTATAATTAGGCCTAAATCACTTTCATTGTCATTGTAAGTAATACCATGACATGAGGGAAATTAGTGATTTTAATCACTTCCAGGCACAAATCCTCCCTCGGCTTGAGGGCACATTTAATAACTAATTTCCTAGCCTGCAGTGCAGGCGTTATGGAAGCTTGGGGATATATACCTGCGTTCTCGGGGGATTGGGGAGAAGCGAACGCCTGCACTGCAGGCTACTAATTTCCCGACATGTCATGGTATTAGTTTGTAATACCATGATTACTTATAATAATTAAGTTATCTATTCTATGTATACTAAGTGTTGCTTACATACCCAGTAAGATCATTGCTTTTTCAAAGTTTCCACTCAATTCTCCAGTTAGAGATTCCACAATATCACACTTGGCAATCTGTAAATACAAAATAGTTCGCTGCAGGTATAATTTCAATTGCCATTCACGGCAATGCATATTTTCCAACAGCGAGAGGAATTAATATATTCAAAATTCACTAGAGATGTACGCTGTTAGTGCGCTGCCTCTAACAGCTGAAGACCGAAGTTAAGCCAGGTTAGATGGGGTTAACACGTGGATGGGTATAACAGCCTGTCCGAGCTCAGGATATAAAGCCGGTTTTTCCACTAGGCGATCTTTTTTGTGCGAATCGACTTTCTTTTGTTAGAATTTAATAGATTTCTAATTAGTTCTAGTAAAATAAACTTTAAATCGACCATAGCTAGTAAACTGTCAACCAGTTTTGATATGACCCTTTAAGGTGGCTCCCTACGGTAATTTTAAGAAGGGACTGGTGACGAGTATGACGTCGGCACATGCGTAAATAGCAATCTTGTCGAGTTGATATTCTGTCACGTCAGCAGCCGTCCGAGCGATACAAATGCTCAAATTTCACACATTTGCTTCGGTAAAATTCTTTAAAATTTTGTGCATAAAAAAATAGGAAAACCTTAAACAACATACTTAGTTTTAAGAAAGAACAGAACTTTTTTTAATCCATTAAGTTTATAGCGAAAAATCTGTTTTGGCAACTTTCCCTAATACGTATAAGATCAGCTCACAAGTTGGTTATCATAATGTTGTCATGCTGAGCTCCTTTCTTACCTTTTTGTACTCCTCGAAAATAGCCTTGAGGCTGGCCTTGCTTCTGCTGGAAAATATTTCTATAAACTTTGATTCGTCCGTCCCGAATTTCTTTTGTTCACCGGCCTGTTAATATAAAAACATTGAAGAAAGCATTCCTTTGAAGAAATAATTTACTATATAGTGAATGGCAATGTTGGAAAGTTCTTAGAAGTTAATCTTTTTATTCTACAACTATTTTATTAATTGTACTGCAGTACAATTAATTAAAATAGAGAAGGCCCTCGGAACGATGTTGACAATAAAATTCAAAATGGCGGTCAATTCTGCAATGGAAAGTTTTCACATTTCCAACGACTTGTGGTACACTATGAACTAAAAATTCCATGTAAATATTTTGAAATGAGTACGGAGAACACCCAGAATGAAAATGTTTCTTGTCAAGTAATGAAACAAGATGTTTTTAAAGGCGTGAGTGAGTACGAAGCGTACGTGTCGTAATTTTGTCATGCATATAATAAATGAGTAATCATATGATTTTGCTCGTACAATTAAGGATTTACACTACTCGTGATATTTGAAAATTATTTTCAAATATCACTTGTAGTGTAAATCCTTAATTGTACTCACTATCATATGATTATCTATACTAATTTAAATACTGTATAACTATGTTAAATTCGTCGTCACACGTTTTTCGCCTCTAAATTCTTTAGAAAAAATCCTTGATCATGTCAGCTACAATCGCTAATAAACTTCGGTTTAGGTCCTTCATGAATCTACACTTCTAAGAGATTTTCAACATTGCCATTCACTATGCATGGTGAAAGTAATTTTCAAAGCAATTAGGAGTTTGTCATCACAACAATCATTATTTAAAAAACATAAACCAAAATATAAACTTTTTAAATAAGATTATTTTAAAATAAAAGAAATGGTATAAACTTGTAAGAAAAAAGTAAACACATACCTCGTGGAGAGAAGCGGCGTCTTTTTCAACCATCTTCTGGTCAACAGAATCACTTTCATCTCGTTTTCCCTAGATGAGACACGCTGCTTTTAAACTTACAGAAAAACGCGTGAAAATATTCAGCATGCGGTGTCCAAAAATAATGAAATGAGGGCCATATTGGTGTCCCAAATGAATCATGAGTTTAGCTTAAATGTTCTTCGAAGTATTATACTCACTAAAATTCATGAGTACCCAAAACACAACCTTCAATTCTGATTGCAGACGAGACACTCTTATAGTTATAGGCCTGAAACTCAGTCATCGCAGAAACTGGTTTGCAGCTCGCTGCGAGTACTTGCATCTAATTAAAAAGAACTCGCAGTAAGTGCTTGTTTTTTCCGCTATGAGTAATTTTTAATTACATGCGAATACTCGCAGCGAGCTGCGAACCATCTTATGCAATCATCGCACAATAGACGAATTTAATTCAGATGAATTTAATTGTTTGAATTTTATCCGATGAAACATCGACGTATAACTCGATTAAATTCGACACCCGAATTAAATTCGTCTCGGCAATTAAATTCGTCAGACGGATAATGCGACGGTAATGCGTGTTCGAATTACACGACGAATTATCGTCGCGTCGAATTAAATGTTTCTCTTCTGTCTGTGACTATTCGGCGCCATGTTTTCAAGAAGTCGTTTTCAGGCTCAACGCGTCCAAGTAAAAACAATTAAATTCGACTGAAATTCGACGTTTATCTCGACGTCGCATTTACATCGCATTACCGACGAAGTTAATTCGAATTAAATTCTTCTATTGCATGTGTGACGTTTAGCGCAGGCCTAACTACAAGCTACTAGGAACTCAGATAATTTGAACATAGGTTGAGTTCGATTAGCAGAGTTGGATGTGTGAAAACACGAGCGCGTAGCGCGAGTGTTTTTGCTAATTGTTTTCGAGTGTTTGGATACCCCAGTGGGACACGAGCTCGAGTTGTTCATATGACTTCTCAAATGAGTCCGAACGCTGTTGGCTATATAATTGAATATAGGTGATGATTTAATTGTGTTTTGGTATTATCTCGCATGGGAAATCCGAAATGGGTTTAAGAATAGTACAGTTGAATAGAATTTAATGCACGGTCGGGTGTTCTTCTTGGATGGCGGTGAACGAAGAAGGTGGCGAAGAAGAACCAATTCCGTGGCGAGAGAAATCAATCAGAAGAAGATAATTTTATTAAAAGTTCCGTCCCATTATCAACGAGGTACAAGACGAAATGAGCCGTCAGTAAATTAGCCCTTAAGCGGCGGCCATTTTGTCGTCAATTTCTGGTAATGTTGCTCTTTTTACTCTTTTTAATTCTGGAGTAATATCTCACTCCAGTTAATGTTTTGGAGTAACGCTTACTTAACTTACGAAAAAGGAGTTAAAATTTTGGAGTAAAAAATAACTCCAGAAAAGGAGTTATTCTGTACCTTTTTTTTAACTCCACTTTTGGAGTCACATTAACTCCTTGAAATTAACAGTGTTGTTGCGGAGAAGCAGACTTCAGGTATCTTCAGGTACAGTAACTGCTGTCAATGCCAGGGCAGTATATTTGTTAGTTATAGACTAACTACTTATTGACCGAGCGTGAGGTCTGTACTAGTGAAATATCGGACCGATGTTTTTTTAGTACGGACCGAGACGAGCGCAGCGAGTTGAGGTCTGTGCAAAAAACAGAGGTCCGATATTTCACTAGTACAGACCGAACAAGCGAGGTCAATAAGTAGTTTATTATATGGCCATAAATCTTGTGAACGTTCTGTGAAAACTCGACCTATCTTTCTTGCGAACTAAACGAAAATGGCAGACATTTTGCCATTTTTAAAGTACTTTCCGTTGAGCTAGAATCCTGAACTTTCTACCCCAAATAGTAATTTTCAATTGCTTTTGTTTGACATATTGCTCAAGATCGTACGTTAAGTAGTTTGAATAAAAAATCATCTGGAATTCTAATACTTGTGAGAAGTAAATGTTATTACGAACAATGTTACGAACATTTTGGACATTTTAAAAACTTTCACAAAACGTGGAAACTCGGACTATACATCAAATGAAAGCTTATAAAATTTCTAACAACATACCTACACGATATATTTCAACAATGAGTTAGTTCTAAAATTATAATCCATCTTGTTGCCGATACATGACTGCCATTTTGTTTATAAAATTAACTTACGGTCCCGAACGGCAGATTCCGCTCTGAGCGGGCGGATACGGGAAATATCCGACCGCTTATGAACCAATCAAATTACAGGATTTCCGTATTCGGACCTCTCAGCGCTGCTGCCATATAATAAAATGTCTTACTGCATAACAATAATATCTTTCTCCTCAAAACTTTGCCAGATTAATTATAACTTTCTCAGAATCTAAATTGTTTTATATGGTGTTTAACGTGTTTTCACTTTGAATCTTCCTCATTAGTAAACCTTAACCTCACGGGTGGTACCCGCATATATCCACAGCCCTTTTCCAACTCTATTTTGATGTATGACATTATATACTGCTATGTGCAAGTACGCTGATATACTGTATGTTAATGTCGTAATTTGGCGTCGCCGAGAAATGAGACACCGAGTCATGTTTAAACTTGCTTTGGAAATCTTTCTTTGCTGGCATTAACCGTAGATTTTTTTTGTTGGGTTGCACGTTACGTCTTGACCGCCATGTTGGTTGGTAGGTACAACAGAATATTATACTATATTAGATGCTATATTGTACCTACCAACCAACATGGCCGCTGTGTCCAAGCCGCCGTTGTCCAAGCAATCATATACGCAGCGGCCGATACGCTCCTATAGAGATCGATTTTTTGATTTGTTCAAATCCGTGGAGAAAACAGTTGAGGGGAGGGGTGTGTGTTCCAAAACATTGCAATTTTTCCCTAGTATATTAAACTAAACCTTCAGAATTCTGTAAAATTTTATGCCAAGATGCAGAGGAAATAGCATTTCAGAAATTCATATTTCAAAATTTTCCGAAGGAGCACGCTCCCAGACCCCCCTAGAGATTTGCTGCGCCTTCGCCGCTCACTTTGTGCACCCCGCTAGCACCCTGGTACTGCCTCGTGACGCATATGGATTAAGGCCTGCGCTAAACGTCGCACAATAGACGAATTTAATTCAGACGAATTTAATTCTAATTAACTTCGTCGAGCCAAACGTCGAATTTCAGTCGAATTTAATTGTTTTTACTTGGACTCACGGAGCCTGAAAATGACTTCTTGAAAACACGGTGCCGAATTGTCACAGACAGAAGAGAAACATTTAATTCGACGCGACGATAATGCGTCTGACTCAGACGAATTTAATTACCGAGAAGAATTTAACTCGTGTGTCGAATTTAATCGAGTTATACGTCGCAGTTTCGTCGAATAAAATTCAAACAATTAAATTCGTCTGAATTAAATTCATCTATTGTGCGACGTTTAGCGCAGGCTTAAGTGTAGCTAATGAAGCCCTCTATATATAATAATTTAAAAACAAACCTCTAAGAGACGCATCAACAAGGTACGGAAATCACCACTAGTCTCGCTGTTGACCACATCAGTAAGTTCTTTACCAGATGCTAAAAATTAAGAACAATAAATCTTGTGATTCCTATATTTTCTAACGAGCACCAAAGTCAATAATAAACCTCAAATATACGACAATATTTTCACTGAAGAAGCATGCACGGCATAGGCGGTTTTGCCGAAACATGTCTACAATTAAAAAATTTGTGGTATATTTGAAGCTTATAGAATCTTGTAACGGGCTATCCCGCTTACCGGGCTGGCTCGCCTCTCATATAAACAGCCCCTATATAAGTTGTTAATACTTAGAAAAACTCTAAGCTCTAGAAAGAGCTTGAACCCACGGTCTTCTGAATGCTGGACAGACGCTCTAATCATTGAGCCACTCACACCGAAGTTGTTTATGGTATTTATACCTGTGGTGAAATAATATTCCGGGCTCCTTTTTGATATTTTTCTGTGTAACTAGCCCTCATTCTCGCAAGAACATTATTATTATAATAAATGCAGTTTAAATTATGCCTAAAGTATAGACCATATTCATAAATGGCCGTGGAATTAATATTTTTTATGTACTATTTAAAACATGAGCAGCAGTGTTTTATCAGATTTAAATGCGCGAAATTCAAAAGAATCTTTACTCTAAAACGAGGTCAGACGGGTTAATTTTATTTGCACATAAAAGTCGTCGGCCATTTATGAATAAGGTCTATATATATATATATATATATAGTATAACTGGTCACCTGGCATTTTTAGACCCTAAAGGTTATTTCGGGTTGCCAGTACCCCCAATAAATTCAATAATATTATACATGCAATTTCTATTCAATAAATGTAAAAACATTCGGTAAATAAATAAAGTTGTTGTTGTTGTTCATTGAAGATGGCTACTTGTAATTTCACCTAACCCTCACAAAAATGCCAACCCTAGTCAGAAACAAAGTTTATCTCGGCGTAGCTTCAATGCTAACTGCCTAGCTTGAAAAAAATGGAAAAGATCAAGCTATTTACGTATTGACTAATATAAAGTTAAAACCACTTCGGAATTTGCATTGTTTATTTGCCTTTTTTCTATATGTATAGGTAATAGCATGGTTTCGAGTGCAATTTGGAAAAAATATGCACGAATGGCTATTTGAAGTCTTTGAAAAACTCACGATTGCGTGTTTTTTTTTTCAAATTGCACAAGAAATCATGCTATTACTTATTAATAATATACATGAAAAATTTTAACATGAAGAGAATCTTTCCGATCAAAATGCTTTGTGCAAATAACATACATGAAAAAATTTAACAGGAAGAGCTTTTTTTCTAGTCAAAAATGATTTTTGTACAAATTAAAAAAAATAAAAAATTTGCACCTGCTCTCGGCCAATCAGAATTGAGAAATTTTTTCATGTATATTATTAACACCAAAATAGAAAATCATCCTACCGTTTTGAAAAGCTTCTTTTAGCTTTTTGATTTCCTGTAATCAAATCACATGATTAGAAAACGGTGATAAAATATACACATATACCAACGTTAAAATTACTCTTTCCGAAAGTTCATCTCAAAGTCAGCAAAAAATATTAAAGCGTCGCAAAGTTGTAACTTTTCAAAAACACCATTTTGGTAAAAAAAATTGACAGGAGAAAAAGGCCTGAAAAGTTTGCATGTGATAATACATTATAAATAAAAATTTAAGTAAATTGTTTCGCAAAAAAATCTATTTTTACGTTGTTAAAATACATATTTATCGCGATTTTTTACACCGATAGGAAATGAAAAATTCGTTGGCATTTTTGTTGTTTTGTTGTACAGAGGAGCATGACAGGAGCACTCACTGAAAATTTCAAGAGAATCTGATGCGTCTAGTTTTCGCGCTATTAACTCTCAAAATTTGCCGTGGTTAGTTTGCTTTGGGGGAAATTTGGGCTTCTTGGTAACAATGCCTTATGACGTACGCAAACGGTCATTAATAGTGAAATCTATTGTTCTTATGCATAGTTGCCATTTGCGTACGTCATAAGCATTGTTACCGAAAGCCCAATTTTTCTCCAAGAACGAACTAGCCATGGCAAATTTTGAGAGTTGATAGAGCGAAAACTACGCATCAGATTCTCTTGAAATTTTCAGTGAGTGCTCCTGTCATGCTCCTCTGTACAATAAAACAACAAAAATGCAAAAATCAGGACGATTCTGTATCCGATTTACAACCTCTGCTACGGTATTGATTTCTTTTGTGTTTTAGACACAAATAGAGTTGATGTTCGTGGGCAGAAATATGTTTTTTAGCCCGCGCCGCAAGCGAGGGTTAAAATTAGCTCTGAGAAGCGCCAGCCAAGAATATCAATTGTATTACTATTATAATAATTTTAGTGGGCATTAAAACAACCTATTGTAGTAGTTTGAAAGCCCTAAAAGCGCTGCGTTATAAATTAATCAGCACATAAGTTAAACAGGAGAGAAAAAGCTATTAAATACTTTCACCATGCATACACTTCAAGTTATCTTAATTTCCCAGGTGTATAAGACCGTGTTTTTTTACGCATCCATGGCTCAGAGGTGTTTAGGGCTTTCAAACTACTACAATAGGTTGTTTGAACAGAATACTAATTCATTTTCTAAGGGCCTGTTTATATGGCGCCGAGTTACTCGGCAAACCGAGTTACCCGCCATGTATATAGAAATTCAATGCTATCCCGGCAGAGTGTTTATATGAGACAGGGGGGTAACTCGGCTAGCCGAGATCCCGGCAAAACAGCCGAAATCTCGGCATGCCGGGATGAAAATATTCCCATATAAACACTCTCTTGCCGAGTAACTCGGCTAGCCGAGTTGAATTCGTCACAACAGCGCACGCGCCACTTATGAAGACAATCGGAAACTACTCATGGAATGTGAAACCATTATAATGCATGGGCGGCTTTGCCGAGTAACTCGTCTCATATAAACACTCATCTTTCTTCAACTCGACTTGCCAGGTAACTCGCCTAGCCGGGTAACTCGGCTCCATATAAACAGGCCCTAAGGGTTCAGTTTTTTTTATACACACTGTATAACGGGATCCTTTTTACACTTGATAAACCACTAGGGAAAAGAGAAAACTTACGTGGTAAACTACCGAGATTAGTTTTGATAACGGAATACTGTCGTTTTAAGCGAAACCTTTCATCAGAAGGACTCCGCTGTGAAAACTAGCTTCAGTATTTGATTATGAAGGATTTCGCTCGAAACGTCAGTATTTTGCTATCAAAACTGATCTGGGCAGTTTACCATCCTCGTTCCCAGGGCCTCCTCGTTACACTGGAAAATCGGAGGCCCTATATCACATCGCCCTGGGTGCGAGCATGGAAACAAACGAGATACACTCAGATATTTGAAGAAAAGCTGCTTTATTATGACGTCCAAAAGGTTTCGTGTTTACTGTTCTTCCCGCTGGACAAAATAGCACAATTTCGCTTACCGAAATGCTGCTATTCAAAGGTAGGTTGTTTACGAACATAATTTGCCGTCGCCGACGAATGAGTCACCGAGTCACGCTATGTATAAAATCGTTCGATTTTGAGAGTTAAATGATGAAACTCATCGCAGTTCCAACTCGCTTTAGGAATCCTACTTTGTTGGCTTTATTTGTAGACTTTTTCGGTGTTATCTGAGCGACAATCTTCACTCTATTCACACCGTTGTTCGACAGTTGAAAATATATTTGCCCACTTCCTGTTTTCGACAATAGCCTTCGTCTGGCCAATCACACGCTTCAATCGTTTTTATCTGACCAGGGCCTCCGATTTCCCAGTCTACCGAGGAGGCTCTGGGAACGAGATGCACCACATTCTCGTCCCCAGAGTCTCTCCCGTGCTGGCGCGCTGAAAAGGCTCTGGGGGAATCCAAACCAGAACACCAAGATTCTTTGGTGTTCTTTCTAAAGCGCATGCGTTTAAGTTCGCGGTTTGGGAGTTGGACACGAGATCATCGGCAGTTGTTTGCAATATAATTTTCCTTTCGTTTTCGATTCTGGCGGTTTGGCTGTCTCGTATTGACTCGTTTGACTTTGGAACAATTCTGATTGTGGTATATTCTGTTCGAAGAAGGTTTATATTTGACGTGTATATTTCAATGAGATTCTTATTAATATGTACCATGCACGAACAGCCAGCAGTGTGCTGTGACTGCTGTCTAATATCGTCTATCGCCTATCGATTTCAAATTGCTGTCTGTCTTCTGTATTTGATTTAATTATATAATGGGAAACGGGTTGATTGCTTTGAAAAATGTTCGATTAAATTGTTCGGATTAGAACTATGATTAGAATTGTGCTTCGTTGTCAGTTTTCGTGTCTCAAATACTGTTTATTTATAAACATTCACTAAGCTCCATCGTTATACAGCATATTCTCTCATCTCGAAATGATGATTATCGTCATTTGTGAAATGTCCTAGAAATGACAATAATCATCATTTTTAAAAATGAATTCCCTACCCCCACACTCCCACCCTAACCACACACCCCCCTGGAAACCCTAAACCTAACCCTAACCCCCCGGAAACCCTAAACCTAACCACAAGACCCCCGGTGACCCTAAACCTAATAAAACCACAACCCTCCGGAAAAATGATCCACCTCTCATACCCCGACCACAACACCCCTCTAGGATATTTAGCTTTATGTGTTCTAGTTTAACATCCCGCATGCAGTGAACTCGATGACGATGTAAGTTAAAATGTGATACCTGGAACGCTAACGAAGGACCAAAAAGTGAGGCAAAAAGTTCCAGGCCCCTGCGCGGTTTGCAGGTACGATTCAGTCTCCCACAAAATGTTTTTTACACGGCAGCCCGTCTTGAGCGAACTGCGAAGGCTCGAAAAAGGGTTTGAAAAAATTATTTATCAGACTAAACGTGCATTTAATGGTTTCCCATTGTTGTGCAGCGCTGTTGTTGTTTTATTTACTGTATAGCAGTCCAAAACTATACAGTAAATTAAGCTAGGGATGAAAATAGGCTGAGAAAACAGACGTCCGGCCTTTTGCTGGCTAGGATGAAAACAGCCAGCCGAAAAGGTGAGAACAAGAGTGAGAAAGCTATTCTTGTACGAGTTTGAAGACGTATTGATACTTGATATTTCATAATATACATCTAATGTCATTTTCTTATTTCTGCTCCTTTAATTTCTTGTTCAGTTTTGTCAAACGGCCTTTTGTAACTAATGATATTTTAAGAAATATAAACTGACAACTAGATTGTTTATTTTTCACGTTTACTCATGGCTAGTTGTTGTTTTCGGTACGAATGCGGAATGCTTTTTAAACAAAACGAACTGATGAAACTGGTACTAACCTAAACGGCATATTCTATACTAAGTTTGTGTTGATTTTTTGTATCATCTTCGGAGTGACGAAACTCTAATATATATGGTTTATAATATAACGAAAATTTGATTTAATTTCTTCACTGACAAACTTCGTGCACGTTTTGTAAAGACAATGACTTTTCCTATAGCAACAAATAGACAATCACTGCATAATTAGTTCGGCAGCATAGCACAACCAATCAAAATTTAAAATGCACGTTTAGCAAAGCGTGATAAAATGATTCAATAAATAATTTTTCAAACCTTTTCGAGCCTTCGCAGTTCGCTCAAGACCGGTGACCGTGTAAAAAACATTTTGTGGGAGACTGAATCGTACCTGCAAACCGCGCAAGGGCCTGGAACTTTTTGCCTCACTTTTTGCCCCCCCGAATGACTGGACGTTAGCGTTCCAGGTATCACATTTTAACTTACATCGAGTTCACTGCCCGCATGTGGGACAGAATCTCACTTGAGTATCATGATAATCATCATATTCGTCTGTGTGAACAAATGATGATTATCGTCATTCTCAAGTGAGAGGACATGTTGCGTTATATAGGCCTTTGAATTTGAACAACCAATCAGATCGCGATGATATATGGATTCCCCCAGAGCCTTTTCAGCGCGCCAGCACGGGGGAGAGGCTCTGGGGACGAGAATGGATGCACCATAGCGTTCCCCAATATCGTCCCCAGAGCCAAAGCGTTCCCCAGTTAATCCTGCGAACTATAGTTCCATCTAGGGCGTGAGGCCATTAGCTTATCAGTATATCTAAATATTCACATATGTTACCCTCAATAAATAGAGTCGCTTTACTTTACTTTATCGAAGTGCCTATATGACACAAAAATTAGGTTTGTCTTATTTGAAAGAACGCATAAAATGCCAAAGTAACATCTTTTGAAGTTTTTCGTTTCCTGGCTTCGTTTTTGGAACATTTCAGTTTGTTTGATATGTAGATGTCACATGGTGTGATGTACATGTGCATAATGACTTATTGCGGGGAAAGTTATATATGTTATACATGTTATATATATATATATATATATATAGTTCAATCTACAGACACGTGTTTCTACAGCTCATCAGTGTAGCTTGGAACCCATCGAAGGAAACATGTGCCTGTGTTTCTTCCACAGCCCCAAACATGTAGAATTTCAAGTGATTTCGATTGATAAATAGCAAAGATACATAACCTTCTCCAATAACTCATTATGCATATGTAAGTCACAAGATGTTACATTTACATATCAAACAAACAGAAATATCTCAAATACGAGGCAATTAAACAAAAAACTACAAAAGATATTCGTTTGTCATTTTAAGTGTTCTTTCAAATAAGAACAACTTAATTTTCGTGTCATACGCACTTTAAACCGTTTGAAAGGCAAGTCAAGTGAATATTCTGCTAATGCTATCATTAAGTTTCTGAAACCATGAATTGGCTTACAGGAGGTTATTACAGTGCTCATGTCGTCTGCTTTGGGTTCACCGTTCTTCTTATATTTTCGACAATAATTCTTAACGCCATAACAGTGCTTGCTTTTTGGAGATCGCGTCAGCTACGAAAGAAAACGTGTTATTTTCTTATTATGCTTCTGTCCTTAAGTGATCTTGGAGTGGGTATGGTTTGCCAGCCATACGTTGCGGTACTACTAATGAGAGAAATACTACAACTCGAAATGCCGCTTCAATTAGGGCAAATACAAACAGGTTTGATTTTGGTTTTTGGCGGAATGTCTTATTCAATCTTATTTGTGCTGAACGTGGAACGATTTTTGGGCATCGTTTATCCTTTGTTTCACAGAACCAACGTAAATAAATCCAGAGTGTTAAAAGTCATAGTCTTTCTTTGGTTCAATTTCGTAATTCTGATGCTCATCGTCTTGCTGCGTCCAAAAATTGGAAACTTATTACTGGGACTGGTAATGTTTGGGAACCTAATAGTTCTATTCGCTATTTACGTAAAAGTATTTCTAGCTGGAGCAAAAGCAACGGCCGTGGGAAGCTCCCCAAATACTGAAAACACACAACAAAAAGCAATTTTACGCAAAATAAAGCTAGCAAAGTCTTGTCTGGTCGTAGTTGTCTGTTCCTACGTGTGTCTTCTTCCACAGGGTCTGTTGCCTTTTCTACCGCAGACATTTTTCGTTGATGTTACCTTAAGGCGATGGTGCGCTTTTTTAGTTCTCGCGAATTCAACCCTAAATTCTGGGATTTTGTTTTGGCGAAATCGAATGTTAAGGAACGAAGCAAACTTGATTTTACGTCAAACTTTCACAAGATCTCAGTAGTGGTGTGTCATGATAGTTCCGAACACATGGCTGAAATGTCGGCTTGCAACTCCTTCACCACCGGAAGTTCCTCCATTGGCAAGTAAAATCGTCAGGTGTTAGGGGGTGTTTATATGGAGGCGAGCCAGCCCGGGTACCCGAGCTAGTTCGCTTTGCCGAGATGATTTTTAATATGTTTATATACATAGCCGGGCTGGCTTGCTTGTTTTGCTAACTGCGTAATTTATCAGTTCTGGTAGGATACGAAGTCTCATTGTTTTAAATATGAACTATACATGAACAAGCAGAACTTGAGAATTGTTAATACGCCGAAAAAAGCTGATAAAAACAAATTTTGTCGCGTGTACGAAACTTTTAGTGCCAGCCTGGGTAGACGAGCCAGTCGGTCGATCGTGTTCGGTCTCACAAAGCGAGATCTCGGCTAATGCACATCATTGAAATACTGGATGTACACCAGAAGGTTCCAGAGAGTCGTGTGAACACCTTCAAAGCGTCGTTAAATTATGGCGGATTCGTGTGAACGTAACCACATTTTACCGTTTATTTTCTATACCTGACTCGTGTGAACGCAGTCCATTTATAGTCTTTGAAAAACTCACTCGTGCATGTTTTTTCCCCAAATTCCACTCGAAACCATGCCATTACTTATATTTAATTATTAAAATTATTTAAAGTTCAGCTAACTCTCGCAACAAACTAGCCTACTATAGCAACCATATCACAACGAGATCACTGGCTCGATAGTGTGACCGCTTTTGAGTTCCAAAATGGCGGCTCAAGCGAGCAAATCCACGATAGCGGCTGAAGTGACCAAATTGGCGAAACCAAGAGAAAGCTTCTTCTGAAAAATTACTGCTTCAAATTAACAGAAAAGGCGAAGATATTCAAGACAGAAGTGTTTTTGATAATTTTGGTTAACAATTACAGCCATCCACCAGGTGTTCCCAATTAGTGGAGGAAATTTTCCTTGGCTATATGTAATCTGATACATATATAAATAAAGTTATAAGTAAGCTAAAGACCGGCTGTAGGCCAGTACTGTTTGACTTTATTTGTTTCTTAATATGTAATTTGTTTATCTTAGAAAGTTGTTTCAAAACACTTTAAACTCAATTTTCTAAAACCGACATTTTACTGGACATGGGGCGCTCTGCTTTGTTCAATACTAGTGGCTAACTAGAAATATAGTGGCTAACTAGAAAACCTAACGGTTAACTTAACCACTAGACACTTTAAGTTTTTACTACAAAAAAATATACATGTATACATAAAAACCAAAAAAAAACCAAATTAACTGTATATAAATATCATGTAAAAATAAGTGTGAATAAATTTTCATTTCATTTCATTTCATTTCATTTCCTCTTCTTCTTCTGCTTCTTCTTCTTGTGTTCTGCCTTCAGGCATGTCCATATGTAAAAGCGTTCCATTCTTCTCGATCTTCAGCTTTCCGTTTCAGTTCTACATATTTCATTCCTTTCCTTATTTCATTCTTCCTCGTGGTCTGCTTCATTTCATCTTTCCTTCTAAAACCTCTTACAGTAATCTGTTCGAAGAATATGTCCTATCCATTGCTTTTGTCTTCTTGAAATTGTATTCATTAACTGTCTCTTTTCATTTACTCTTCTTAGAACTTCATCGTTTGTGACTCTATCTTTCCATCTGATCTTTTCCATACGCCTCCAAATCCACATTTCAAATGCTTCAAGCCTTTTTTTATCTTGTTTTCTCATTGTCCATGTTTCACTCCCATACAAGACTACGCTCCAGATTAACGTTTTGATGATTCTCTTTTTCAACTCTCTGTTTAATCCTCGTGTTAGGAGAAGTCTGTTCTCTGCAAAGGCTGTTTTTCCCATTGCAATCCTTGTCCTTATTTCTTTATGGCACTTTATGTCATAGGTTAAAATGGTTCCCAGGTACTTGAATTGTTGCACCTCTTCAATAGACCTTTTCGATAATTACGTCACGCTTCATGAAAACGAGGCTCCCAGGTCAAGTTTCACAATTTTCATTATAATAGTAATCCCGCCATATTTGTTCATGGAAGAAGATGGCTAATAACGTCCAAACTACATATGGTAGAAATACATCGTGTACGTATGTTGTCAGGCATTTCGTAAGCTTTCATTTGATGTATAGTTTAAGTTTCTGTGTTGTGTGTAACTTTTTAAAATGTCCAAAATGTTCGCACCATATATTCTCACAACTGTTGTAGAATTTCGGATATTGATTTTAAAATACATAACGCACAACTTTGTAACATATATCAAACAGAAGATACTGTAAAATGCTATTTGCGGTAGAACTTTCAAGTTTCTAGCTTAAGAGAAAGAATTTGAAAAATGGGAAAACGTACTATTATCTTGGTTGTTTTGTTTTGTTTTGTTTTGTTTTGTTTTGTTTTGTTTACAACTCAGACCAAGATATAAATAGAACGTTTTCCCATTTTTAAAATACTTTCTCTTAAACTAGAAACTTGAAACTTCTACCGCAAATAGCATTTTACAGTATCTTCTGTTTGATATATGTTTGAAAGTTGTGCGTTATGTATTTTAAAAACAGTATCCGAAATTCTACAACAGTTGTGGGAATCCATTATTATTACTTGACGAGCAATGGTGCGAACATTTTGGACTTTTGAAAAAGTTAAACACAACACAGAAACTTAAACTATACATCAAATGAAAGCTTATGAAATGCCTAACAACATACCTGCACGATGTATTTCTACCATATATAGTTTGGACGTTATTAGCCATCTTCTTCCATAATTCTTCCATATGGCGGGATTACTATGATAATCAAAACTGTGAAACTTGGCCTCGTTTTCATGAAGCGTGACGTAATTATCGAAAAGGTCTATTTGGAAGCTTTTGGACGCTGGTGACGTCACCACCTCGAAGCGCGCGAAAATTGCCAAATAGCAAAATGGCTTGCAGTAGATTTGCCTCTGTTGACGAAGGCAACTCTTTTTGCTGCCAGGCTTTGCTTGCATGTTAGTACAACTTGTTTAATTTCGGCTTCGGCGGATAACATTGACCTCGGTCTGAATCATTTTTGATATCATGTTCAACCTCATACAGTGCCGGATTAAGGGAGGGGGGGGGGCTGACTGGGCTACAGCCAGGGGCCCACGGATCCTAGGGGTGCCCGGGGCCGCCGAAGTCTTATTAAAATATTTGTAAAGGACCCTTACGTATTTACGGTGCAGTGCAAGAAGGGGCCTTGGGGGGGGGGGGGGGCAATCAGAAAAACAGCCAGGGGCCTCAGGTACCCTTAATCTGCCTTTGACCTCATACAATAATTAAAAATAAACGTGTCAAAAACATTAAAGGTGAAGTAATACGAGAAACAACTTGCTGTTTTTTCAAGTAGAACTGGAATTCAAAACATCAGAATTCAAAAATGAAAGAATATAACTTTTAACACTCTGGATTTGTTCACTTTGGTTCGGTGAAACAAAGGGTAAACGATGCGCAAAAATAAGATTGAACCAGACATTCCCCTAAAAAGAAATGCCAAACTTATAAACGGTGACCATAATCGGCGAGTTGCAGTTTCGAGTTGCAGTATTACTTTCTTTATAGGCGAGTTTCAGGGTGTTGCGCGTGCATCATTTTTCAAAAAGACTGGCAAACTCCACTCAGTAAACATACTGTTTAAAATAAAGTATAGTTACAGTTTCTGGATGTTTAACACTGTTATTCTGCTGTTGTTGGCTCGCTAGCAAGTCTGTTTGCCATTGCTTACTTTGTAGGGAGCCCGCCAAGAGCCCGCCAATTCCTTTGCAAAATGTGCGCGCAATACCCTGAAATTCGCCAGTTAGTATGGCATGGCATGGTATGGCTGGCAAACCATACCCATTCCATGCGAGATCACTTAAGATGGCTCCCTACGGTTTTATGTCCGCGCGCCAGCTGGTTGCTAATTTGGCGGGAAAATTACCGATAATCGGAACATTTTATGACGTTACCACCCGTAACAACGCCCAAAAATAAACGCAAATTTTTTCCGTCTCCTTCGGTGAAATTTTTTAAAAGTTGGCACAGTTCAAGAAAGGTCGCTTCGCAAAGGAAGCTTTCCCCTTTGTAATTCTCTCTTTTTCAAAAAATTATATTGGAAAAATTTTACTTAATGTTAAAAAACATTAAATTTGGTGATATTGACAAAACCATCCGAACAACCCTACGTTTATTTCGCACTAAAACGACTCCGAAGTTTGAAAAAATTTCACCTAAGAAAACTCGAGAAATAGCAGGAAAAAAGATGAAAAATACGAAAAAATCCTTTATCTTGTAGACTCGTTGTTGCCGTGGCAACAATCTTCACAACGTAACTAACAGTGCAAAATTAATTGCGAGAATGTTACTAATCTTACTGGAGAGTTTCATGAACATAAGTCACAGGGGAAGGGAACTGGGCTTCCATAAGCATTTTAGTAGAACATAGTTAATTATGCGTTATATAAAAACCCTGAGGAGGCACCTTAAGGACAGACTAAATTAAAACACAATAAGAAAATAACACGTTTTCTTTCATGGCTCACATGAGCAAGCACTGTTGTGGCGTTAAGACTTAATCTTGTCGAACATATGATGAGAACGTTGTACCCAAAGTAGACGACATACTTGACTGATGTAATAACCTCCTGGAAGCCAATGCATGATTTCAGAAACCTAACGGCAGCATTAGTAATATTCAACTGACTTTCCTTTCAAACGTTTTAAGGCAGATTGTGTATGCATGAGAAAGATAAAAGTTTAAATGTTTTAGTCGATCTGTTTTAACTTCTTAATTGCTTTGAGGGAAGCATGGGTGACACATGCTGTTATCGCACTGCCTTATACAGCTGAAGTTAAGCCCGGTCGAATGAGGTTAGTACTCGAATAGGTGGACACCTTGGCTTCATGTGAGTAGAGTTGTTGATTTTCTCCTGTGCCTCGAGGGGTTTTTCACGGGGTTCTCTGGTTTCCCCCCATCCGTAAAATCAACGGACAACACCATAGTGCATCCCCGTTCCCAGGGCCTCCTCGTTACACTGGAAAATCGGAGCCCTGATGAAAACCGGATGTCCTACAGTCTAGGACATTGAGTCATTGAATATATCACATCGCCCTAGGCGCGAGCATGGACAAATATAACGAAACAAACGAGATATTTGAAGAAAAGCTGCTTTATTATGACGTCCGAAAGGTTTGCTGTTTACGGTTCTTCCCGCTGGACAAAATAGCACAATTTTGCTTACCGAAATGCTATTCAAAGGTACGTTGTTTACGAACATAATTTGCCGTCGCCGACGAATGAGTCACCGAGTCACGCTATGTATAAAATCGTATAAAATCGTTCGATTTTTAGAGTTAAATGATGAAACTCATCGCAGTTCCAACTCGCTTTAGGAATCCTACTTTGTTGGCTTTATTTGTAGACGTTTTCGGTGTTATCTGAGCGATAATCTTCACTCTATTCACACCGTTGTTTGACAGTTGAAAATATATTTGCCCACTTCCTGTTTTCGACAATAGCCTTCGTCCGGCCAATCACACGCTTCAATCGTTTTCATCTGACCAGGGCCTCCGATTTCCCAGTGTACCGAGGGGGCGCTGGGAACGAGGATGGGCAGTTTACCACCTTTTCACTTTGCTCTGTCCAAAACATTGTCTATACACAGCACTCTACTTTCTTACTCCTTGATAAAACTGTTCACGTTTTAAACATTACTTAGTAAGTACAGTAGTAACACGTATATATATATATATATATATATAGTATTTATTCAATACCTCATTATCTCTAAGGCAAACAGAAGACATTAGAAGATCTTCATCCGTACCCAAGCCCTAGAAAAATATTGATAAGAAAAAAACATAGAAAAGTTTAATATAATAATAATACAGTATATAGAACTGGGTAAGGTGATTCTGCACTCGACTAATGTTGTGACGTCATATTTTAAGAATACATACATCACTTTTGGAAGATATCCACATTAAGTGGTGACCCAAAAATTTGACACCACACTTATTTATAATCTCGGGGAGATACCCACATCTGAAGGATTATGAAAGATTTCCCGAGGCAAAGGGGAGATTTAATCGCTAATTTCCCAAAAAGTCATGTTATTAGTTTGTAATATTATGCTCGCCGAGGAAAACTTTGAGAATCTTACTGACAGGAAATTTACACGGTTGATCAGGGAAAATATATGCAAGCGGGAAATTTAGAAGAAGACAAAGGATTTCTTTGTATTCTAATTTTCCCTCATCAACATGCACGGGAAAATTAGAAGACAAAGGATAAATTTCCCTCTTGCATGAGCGATGAGGGAAATACGAGGTTTACATTCCCTCGGAGAACAAAAGAATCCGAGGCGATCATGGTATTATCCTATATAATATACAACTAACTAGAGGGCACTCCGCAGAAACTGTTGCTTACACCAGCCAGCTGGTTATAGGGAGTGTTCATATAGGAAAACGAACCACTCGGTCCCTACCCAGGCTAGCTAGCCTACCAGACCTACACATGTTTGAATAAGATGCTTGATTGCATGCATTTGAAATATTCAGAAAAAAGGGATTGCATTTTCTTTTACCTCCATAGACTCTTTTAACATTGTGGCTTCGTAGACATCAGGTGAAACAAAAAGTGGTTTAAGAATGTGTTCAGATCCGGAACCAAATATATTCGTAAGGTCTTCTAGTAAGTCCTGTAAGAATGGTGCAAAATAGATGTCAATTTAAGCATATGAAGCAAAAATTAAGTCTGTCTTAATTGAAAAAATAACCAATTTAAAATGACAAAGTAACGTCTTTTGCAATTTTTTGTTTCCTTGCTTTGTTTTTGAAATATTGATCAGTGTGTTTAATATGCAAATTAAACATATTGATGTCACACAGGCATGAGTTAGCAAAGAAGGTTATATATGTTTTCTACTATCAAATATAATCACATGAAAATCTACATGGCTTATTGTGTTGTAGGAAAGAAACACACTTACGCCTTTGAATTAATTTAGTTTGAGCGATATTCCATTTTGCCGGAGTATAATGGCTGCCCAAGCCTGGTATATAAATAATAAGCAATTATTGGATGAGACTTTTTTGATATCAAGAATTATCAAGGTCGAAGTCTGTGTTATCTGCCGAAGTCAAAGGCTGAGGCTGATAATGCGGTCTGAGATCCTGATAATTCTTGATATAAAAAAAGTCTCATCCAATAATTGTTTTATTATACATTTTCAGTTGAAAATGTAAAGAAAATCACTCCCTCAGAACCAAAAAATGCAGTTGCTTTTTCCCGCGCTTTTCTTCGGTTTGTCAGCTCGTCAGTGGCGTCACATCAGCACATACATGATAAGTATTTTTTCCTACAGAGAATACCTCTGGAAACTACAGATAATAGCATTGTGGGCTCAGAATCAAACAATTACAGCGGCAAATACAACTAAAAGTGCAGATATCAAGAATTCTTACCAAGTTTCTGACTAATTGTAATCAAGGATTCGACGAAAATGTAGAATATGCTTGATTGTACGCCTTCCCCTTTATACTATGCAAAAATAGATTCTTGTACGTGTTCATGAGCGCTCAATTATATAAAAATGGAACTCTCAAGTCCAATAGGATTTCTTGTTCAAGTTTTCTTGATCAACTTTTTTGTAAATATTAAAAATTGCCTAATGCGGATGATAAGCGCAATCAAGTATTCTTTTCTATATGGAGAATATTACAGACAGATTTTTGTAAATGTTCAACTAAATTCAACCAAAATTTGATGGGTTTGTCCTTCTTCTATGACCAACTTGTCCCCAAAGTTGCATAAACTATTCAAATTTTTTTAAGATATCCTGGTGACAAACAAACCGACAGACAGACAGACAGACAGACAGACAGACAGACAGACAGACAGACAGACAAACAGACAGACAGACAGACAGACAGACAGACAGACAGACAGACAGAAAAAGATTAAGAAATGTTTACGCCCAGCCGGCGGCGTTTTTAACCCTTTTCCTCACAAAACGAATTTAATTTTTATAGTCACACTCTAGGTGCACTTTAAGAGAGCTATCGAGAGCTATTATTACCTTTTTATACAAGGTTTGATATTTTTGAAGAATTTCTTGCCTCTGCTTGTTACTACGAGACGCGATCATCATTATAATAGCGTCTTTATCGACTCCTGCAAGAAAATGGGCTAGTATTTACAAATCTATTCAAACCACTGGTTCTTTCTAACAATGATTAATGTTTCAGTCAGATCTTCAAACAGATCCACCAGAAACCCTGTCAACTCTAATGGTATAACCTGCAATCTCGCTAAGGTGAATACAATAACTTTTCAATCTAGTTATCATTACCAAGTCCAACCACGTTTCCAGGACCCTTTTGAAATTGAGAGGGCGGGAAAAGGCCCTGGTCTAATAAATTAGCAATTTAATTTAGTATGCAAAATCATACTGAGTTTATGGCATTGTTGGTTAACTTTATCGTAATGGCGGTCCTATTGGTCCCGTTAGAACGATTTGATAATAACTGGCACAAAACTAAATCATAATTACAAATCGAAGTATATATAGTAAGATTTGATCTACGTTCAATAATATAATTTCGGCAGTACCCAAACCTTACTATATTTCGATTTGTATTTCAACACTGCCTACGCAGCACACTACTTTTAAATCATAATTATGTTTCCCAAGAAAAGTTTAAGAAAAGCAATCAACCAATGGAAATGCAGAGTCCATCAGCCGATGCCAAGGCCTTTTCCCGCCCCACCAATATCAAAAAGGCCCTGGAAACGAGGTTGTACCAAGTTGCCAGAGGCTGAAATATCCTGCCTCATCGCTTTATTTCAACGTTTAACCATAATTTATTGAATAATTTCTTTTTTGACTTACTAAAACCCACCTTCCACATTGATAATCCTGGAAGTTTTAAGTAATATTTAAAACATAAGCAGTAATGTTTTATCAGATTTAACACGTACTGCGAATGTTTTGAATAGCCTATAAAAAGCGACCCATTTGGTAATTAAGTTCATTAGAGTGGTAATTTTTAAATCAAGAGAATTTTTTCTCAGATATGGTACTGATTTCCATTATGTTTTCCTGATAAATTATTAATAAGTTTTTTAAAAATTATTAAAAATTATTTCAAAACATTATTAATAATTCATAAGGAAAATACAAAGATTTCATCTGACGTCACGGCAGCCATATTGGTGCACAGAAACAATGAAATGGCGGCCATATTGGTGCACAGTCTTTATCCTATGGGAATTTAACTCTATTCTTATTCAAACATTTCGTATTGTTTCACCATCCCATGCAACGCAATCTCGAGCCCATAGTCACCCCCTTTTTGGTCAGCGGGAGAGCGCGGGGGAGACTCTGGGGAAATTGGATTGATTCTCTGTTTTGATTGGCTCATTTAAATTTATTGAATTCATCGATTCAAAACATACAGATTGTAAAATAATGAAAGTCAAATATATTGCTTAATTCAATAAACATATATATCTTCAAATTTAGACGCTTCATTTACATCTCCTCTCTTTGTTTGATATATCTGGGTCTCAGTCACACAAACAAACTTCATAGCAAAGTTTAAAAGACTTAAGACGAATTTCGAACAACATTAATGTCGCGATGAACAAAACAAACCCAGGTGGGATTTGTCGTTATATTTGATGTATAAATGTAAAACAATTTAAACAACGAAAAAGCATATTTAAGACAATTAAAGAAGGAATCAGCCTTCGCACTCGTATTAAAAGGCTTGTGATCGTCTGATCGAGGACGATATTGGCGTCGTGAATTGATAGTTTAGTAAGTTTACCTTGGATTTCAAGAACGTTTATGTCAAGTGCCACCAACAGCAGTGTCAGTCTTTCCCCGACAATTTTAACGTGCATTTGATCTGCATTTTTAATATGCAGGGTTCTCACAAATATAGTATTTGCGATTTCAAACAAATATAATGAACACAACGCACATCCTGCACAGCAGCTGAGGCTACGATCATGCGCTTAACAACCGGAACCCCTCATTTCAGGGGTAATTAAATCCAATTTCGCCAGAGTCTCCCCCGCGCTCTCCCGCTGACCAAAAAGGGGGTGACTATGGGCTCGAGATTGCATGCAACGAGGACACCGATCACGTGAGTGAAAACGATCCATACAGCTAAAACGTTTGAAATTCTTACCTAGAGATGCCTGAATAAGTTCTGCATCGCGACCAGAGCTAAAATGCTTAGCGGCGTTCACAGTTGGATGAAACTGTTATAAAACAAAGCAACAAAAACAAGGTAACTTTATGTGCTGATAGCTAATACTTATTGTAAACTAAGTTTACTTATGAAGATATCTTTGGTGAAGAAAAATTTCCTTACACTCGAAATTTTTCTCCACTAAAATTCACATCAAGGTGCATTTTAATCGAGTGAAATGCCAAATATTACTTGTAACTCTATTTACACTAAGGGCACTACGCACTAAACCATCACAAATATTTTTATTACGCCGAAAAGAGATTAAAGGGTTATCGGTGAAAACAGCTGACGTTTCAGGATCATTCTTTAGGATATGAAAATTGCGGCTAATGATATCCTTAACTTTGTAGTTGTTCTCACATTTCATCCTTTCAACTAGTGCGTAGTGCCCTTAGAAAAAATCTACTGGCACCTGCGGGTACCTTTTCTTGTTCCCGTACCCGTTGTTACACGTGTTCCTTTCTTAACTCCGCTACATGTATTTCGGGACCTAAATCTAATTTTGTTATTCAGCATAATTTTACTTGCATCTCTTCCAACATCATTTACTGTATTTCTTGCAATAAATGTTGCATGCTTTACATCGGTGAAACTGGCAGACGTTTATCTGACAGGTTTGCTGAACATCTTCGTTCCGTGAGGAACACTGATGTTGACAAGCCTGTTGCCCGACATTTTAATAGTGCCAACCATTGTATTTCAGACATGAAAGTTTGTGCCATCTCACCCATTTCTGGCGGTAATGTCAGCCGCAAAAGACTAGAAAAGCGTCTCATTTTCAAACTTGGTACCATTCATCCTCACGGACTCAACGAACGTTTTTCTTTTATTTAACACCTCTGAAGATGTTTTTTCTGTTCAGCAAGGGCGGACATAAACAGCGTTTTCACTTTATTAATTTATCTATTTTTACTCTCGCTCATCCTCTTTACACCCCCTCCTTTTTACTCATCGACGATATGAATAGCAAATGTCTTTCGCATCTCATTATCTATTTGTTATTGTTATTTTGCTTTGATTGGCTAATTTTTCGCATCTCATTATCAATTTGTTATTGTCAGTTTTATCTGATTGGCTTATTTTTGGTCACATGATTACCTTTCGTATATAAGCTCATTGTTTGTTTACACTCTTTACGTTTCTCTCTGACGAAGGGCCTTCGCTCGAAACGTTAGATTCCTACGTTCTCTGTTTCGGCAGTATATCTAACCTAAGTTACTATATTTCGATTGTTGTTTCAACACTGCCTACGCAGCACACTACTTTTATTTCACGATGTTAAGCAGAGCCCGGTTGTTCAAAAGCCGATACCATATAGCGCTAACCATATACATGCATGATTAGATCTAATTCGCTGTTTTATTTCAGTATGCTCTCTTTGGCTACTTTAGTCCAAACTCTCAAGAAGAGAAGCTTAATGCGTTTGCACGCTGTTCGTAAAAGAAAACTTCAAATTCTCTTGCCACTATGGCTTTATAGTTTGGTCCATAAATTTACACTAAACCAGGATTAAGCTAATCGCCTTTTGAACAACTGGTCCCAGATGTTAACAAGATGTAAACTACTGTGCCATGCACCAACACTCTAAGCATAACGTCAAAATTATAAAGGCCCAGCGTTTTGTTCATCCGCCAAAGTCTAAGAAAATATACGAAATATGTGTGCGCTATAAACTGTTGATAATTGACAGATTTGAATTTAAAATTTTAATCAGATAACTGAGGTATCCCCCCAACACCCTTAGAAAAAAGCTAAGAGCCGTTACCTCTTCTCCTTTCTGTGACTTTTTCTTTTTGGCGGCTTTAGAACCCTTCTAAGATAAATAACAATAAACAGAAAATGTCAAGCAACTCTCAAAAAAGGACAGTATACTGTATGTATATAAGTTGGAAACCGTGAAAAATAACTGTTTCTTAATAAACATTTACAAATCTGTCCGTGTTGTTCATTACAAAAATTTCAAGTCCGCATGTTAAAAATGGTTTTCCACCTTTGAATTCAAACTTTTTCATATATGAAATTTCCCAAATAGAAAAAGTCTCCAATTGGTTTGAACAGGACAAATATCAAACACGTTTTATAAACAAGTTATAAAAACTAGAATTTAAATGCCAATAGTCCACTTTGGAAAAGACTGCTGCGAGAGTAGCCATAGTACAGTTTGGGGACATTCTCGTACCCAGACCCATGCGCTAATGCGTGAAGTGGCTCTGGGAATCTCTGGAAATATGAGCGTTCTGATTGGCTTTACGAAACAATGAAAAGAATTCAAACAAATTCAACAAAATAAGAATTTCACAATCTACACTCTGTTTGCCATAAACCGTGCATAAACCTACGTTTGATATAATTTGACAAATCTAATAACAGCAATACACCACATTTAAATTCGAAAATATAATACTATAAACTAATATTTATCATGTTGCGATCGTCTCTCAAAACAACAGCCTTCAATCCCATATTCTTTCGTTTCGCCAGTTGGTCTTCGATGAGTACGTTTAAAACTGAGTTGACCAAAACACTTTCTTCCCAGAGTGGGCAGATGTTCCTCGTTTTAGATTGTAGACTAGTCAAACACCAGGGGAAGATATTGATAAATATTGAATTTGCCAAATCCGCTTGGCAATACAGCTGTGATGTCTTCGACTCCGCGAACGTCGAACGATGGCTGTTATGGCATCTTTCTGTTCTCTCTTTAACACTAAACTAGATTGTCCCATTCTTTCCAAATGCATAGCTTCGTTTACCTCGCGATTCATGATGGATACGATACGATTTACACGAGATTTACACGAGATTTATACACGAGATTTGTTGAAAGAGGGGAAATGACAAGCCGAGTCTGGGCACGAGAGTTTGGAATGCGCCTGACGTCACTGCGTCGGGGATCCGACGCAGAGATCCAGGGTTTCCCAGAGCCTTCGCGAGGGGGAAGCGCGAGGGTCTGTGTACGAGAATGAGTTTGGGGGGACACAATCTCGTACCCAGGACCTTCACCAGCACGCAAACGAAGGCTCTGGGATAATCCATCGCCAGAAACCGAAAAACCGGTCATCGAGATCTTCGCAAATGGAAGGAACCGATGTTTTTTGGGTCGCACTGGATAAGTCATTACAGAAACTAAACAGAAAAGGTCCACAAATTAAAGATAAACTGTTATAGACATCATTAATTTTGATATAGTATGCTTTAATAAATTAATAGCTGTCAATCAAGTAATTTTACTTGGCTTGCCGACACGCGTGACATCAGACTTGTATATAATATTTTGTGAATAGATAAGAATCAAGAATGATACAGCTTCGGAGCTTCCCATATACTTTTGCAAAGTTTGCGTTTATTGTCGGAGTTTTGTTAGTTACGATTTAGTCAGTCGTAACAGTTAGTCAATCAAACCTCTTCCCAATATGGATCCCAGAGTCTTCGTTTGCGTGCTGGCGAAGGCTCTGGATACGAGATTAGGGGGGACATTGAAACTTCCATGCGTTAAAATCACTCCCAAAGTGTGGTATTTCAATTTATACTTCACAATCTTACATTCACAACCTCTTGTAATCATGTTTCATCAGATTTTTGCTTCCATATTAAAGTTCCCTATCCCTCCAAAATGGTTCCTTGGCCCAAGTGATCACTCTTTCAAAGTCGCTTATTGGGCGTGACATGTGAACATGAATTTTGACTCATTATATAGTTTGTCACGAATGCAATGTGTCACGAACGTAGCACATTTATCCAACTAATATAAAAAACAACTTTTTATACTTACTGCAGCATTTGCGTCCTCTTCTATAAAACAACAAAAGAAAATAAATAAAAACAACAGCAGCAGCGGTGACAGCAACAACAACAACAACACCAACACCAGGCACCAGGCACCAGGCACCAGGCACAAGCACAAGCACAAGCACAAGCACAAGCACAAACACAAACACAAACACAAACACAAACACAAACACAAACACAAACACAAACACAAACACAAACACAAACACAAACACAAACACAAACACAAACACAAACACAAACACAAACACAAACACAAACACAAACACAAACACAAACACAAACACAAACACAAACACAAACACAAACACAAACACAAACACAAACACAAACACAAACACAAACACAAACACAAACACAAACACAAACACAAACACAAACACAAACACAAACACAAACACAAACACAAACACAAACACAAACACAAACACAAACACAAACACAAACACAAACACAAACACAAACACAAACACAAACACAAACACAAACACAAACACAAACACAAACACAAACACAAACACAAACACAAACACAAACACAAACACAAACACAAACACAAACACAAACACAAACACAAACACAAACACAAACACAAACACAAACACAAACACAAACACAAACACAAACACAAACACAAACACAAACACAAACACAAACACAAACACAAACACAAACACAAACACAAAAAACAAACACCAAAAACACCAACATCAACACCAACCAACAAGAACGACAACAACAACGTAACAGATAACACATGTGATAGAAGAAGAATTTCAAATGAAGTCGAATCACTGCTGTAGAGAAAAGTTTTCTGACTGCCCCAACCGGGAATCGAACCCAAGGTCTTTGGTTTAACGTACCAGCGCTCTACCACTGAGCTATTGGGAATCCCGGCTGAGGCAGTCAGAAATATCCATATATTAAATATCGCACATAATATACGTTAGATAACACATGATATATACAATTTCAACCTCGTAAATCTATTTAACAAATAGATTCCATTTTGCCGTTGTCTGTTCAGTTATAGATGCACAGATGACGTCACAACGTGGTACGAACAAAAAAGTGGCCCACGAGACGCAGTCGAGTGGGTCACTGATGTTCTTACCACGTTGTGACGTCCTCTGTGCATCTATAACTGAACAGACAACAAAAAAATGGAATCTATTTGTTTTATACAATACAAAAATTTAAAAGGTTTTTATCGAAACTCTTGCCGGATTTTGGGGCATGAAGAATGAAAACGCAAATCAGCTGACGTGATCTGACGTGTCCATGTGTCTGTCCTTTAATAGATCATGGGCAACAGCCAATGAAAACACGCATAGCAACCAGGGTATTGTATAAAAAGTAATAATCTTCTTGAGCTTGTGGTATTAAACGTGAGCATCTAATATATATTAGATACACTGATGAGCTGTATCCTAGCAGACGTTTGGTGGACGTTCGTCAATACATACAATTTATTATATTACTTTAACTAAATCTCATATGCAAACGCTACCACTTAGGAGGACATACTGTAGTGTATGACTATGAATTTGCAACCTTTAGCTCTCCATCTGAGCCTCAGTGGCTCAATGGTTAGAGTGTCTAACCGGTCATTAGAAGGTTGCAGGTTCGAACCCTGTCTGGGGCTCAGAAATCTTTTCTAAGTAATTGACATTACACCAAGCTCGCAAAGGTACCACATGCACTATATGTATACGGCGTACAACTTAACATATATACATACCTTTTATCAAACTAAGAAGAATTTTTCTCCGATTTCCTTTGTGTTTCCTCTTTACATCGTCAGCTAACTCATGACTGCTACAAGATTTGTACGCTTCTTTGACTTCAACCATGTCAATCTTTGAATAATAAAATCAACAAATATATAAAAACTAAAACTTTAAAGTATTAAATAAGTTGTGAATCAGTTTCTAATTATTTGATATAGTATAACTTTTAAATAAAATTTGCTGTTAAAATAATTTGTTCATGGAGCACCAAAAGTTCTTAAAGGGCAATAGCACTAAAAATTAAGTTTGTCTAATTTGAAAGAACTCATAAAATTGTAATAGAACATTCTTTACAACTTTTTCGTATCTCTCTTCGTTTTCAAGATATTTCAATTTGTTTGATATGTAAATGAGATGGTCTCTGACGTCAGGTGTGGGGTAAAATATTTTCACATTTAGCAAAACCAGTTATATCTCTCTTTGTTCAGCGAAATCATTTGAAACTGTGCACATTAAAACTCCTTGCGACGCTGAACATTTCATGTTAGATATGTAAGTGATTTTGCTCTGTATGAAAATATTTTACCCCACACCTGACGCCAGAGACCATCTCATTTACATATCAAACAAATTGAAATATCTTGAAAACGCAGAAAGATACGAAAAAGTTGTAAAGGATCTTCTATTACAATTTTATGAGTTCTTTCAAATTAGACAAACTTAATTTTTGTTGCCAATCACCTTTAAAATGGCAATCTTAATCTCATTAATAATTCATGCGATATTCAGTGAATTACGATAGTTCATTCAATCACCTGCTTCAAGTTGGATACTCTAGCAAAAAAGCCTAAAATCGTATACCACCTAAGATATTAGATGACAACCGGTGTTCATCTATTTCTTAAGATCCTGATTATCTATGCAAGATAAACAAGTTGGTGTATGTTCTATAGGCAATTAAGTTGATTAGTTCATTCATGCATCCATTCACTTGATGTGCCGCGGTTAAGTATAGGTTAGTTACCGAACCCGAGGTAACTACGTCAGTTATTTACCGAGGCCAGAAGGCCCGAGGTAAATAACTTACGTAGTTACCAAGGTTGAGGTAATTTATTTAGTTCAAAATCACCGAGGTTTGCCTAAGAACACTGAGATACTGAGTTCGTTATCACAGAGTTTGTCTAAAAAAAACACTTCAGTCGCGATGATAAATCTTTATCACATTCGTGACCATTGATTAACGCTTATTTTCGCAACCACGCATAAATCAAGTTAATTGCCCCGGGCTAATATATATTAGCCCGGGGCAATTAACTTGATTTATGCGTGGTTGGGAGTAACTATTACTAAGTAAACAACCGCGGTACATCAAAGAAAACCGAGGTGATCGTGAACTAATATATAGGTCAGTTATCTTGCTTATTAAATGACCGACTACCTTGCTTTGAAACTACGTCTAGAATACTATTTTCCTGTTAAATAACAACGCATTAACAACGCATAGGGAGCACGGGTGGCGTGTGCTGTTAGCGCGCTGCCTCTCACCAAAAGTTAAGCCCGGTTAGACGGGATTAGTACTTGGATGGGTGACCGCTTGGGAATGACCCCGTTGTCGAGCTTGAAACTCATCCCTCCGTCATCCCTCTCAGTAAGGAGCATGGGAACGAATTGATAATCGACAATGTGATTGGTTACTTAACTAAGCTATAGCATTAGTTATCTCAACCCTTCAGGTCTGGGTAACTAACTTAGTATCGGTAACTCTTACTTGGGACGTATTCTATGTATATATATATATATATATACAGTGTATATATATATATATATATATATATATATATATATATATATATATATATTTAAGAAATAGAAAATGGCCGCCCGTGTTTATATAGCCTGATGCAAACACGAGAATGAGTTGGGAGAATTCGAAAGTTTATGTGAACCCGAGCCGTAGGCGAGGGTTTACATAAGTACTTTCGAATTCTCCCAACTCACTCGAGTGTTTGCATCAGGTTATATAAACACAGGGCATCCATTTTCTATTTCTTTTATGAAATAAGGCTAAAAAATGTGCCGTGACATCACAACCGTGTTTACATAGCCTGATATAAACACGGTAATTGACCAATCACAGCGTGCGTAAGACGCAACCTATTTTATAAATATATATACAAAGCATGAAGTATAGTTACCTTAAAGTCTTCGCTAAGGTAACTATACTTCATGCTTAAGGTAACTATACTTCATGCTTTGTATTTTGCTCTATCTATATATGGTATTGAGCACTCTAAATATTTATAAACCGCGCAGGAGGGCTTTATCGGATATAAAACACGAGGCGATAGCCGAGTGTTTTAGAGCCGATAAAGCCCGTACTGCAAGGTTTTTAAATGACTTCTAAAAAGAATCACTTCATACGTTCATTGGCGTAGTAATTTTGAAAATTAAGCTTATCTCAGCCGTTAAAAACCAGCGAGAAACTTAGAGCGAGTCTATATCACATATATACATCCGATACGCTCATGATTTTTCTTTGTGTTTTCCTCATGAATTATTAATGAATTTTAGAAATATATAGGTGACCTATAAAAATACACTAGCTCTTATAGGCAATCCATAAATAATAAAATAAAAGGCAATCCATAAATTATAGACAATCCGTAAATAAGTGCCCATAAGCAATTGGCCCGTTTTCTATAGACTTTATCGTCAGCTCTGAGCTCTGAACGGATCTAATCGTATAAAGTTTAGAGTCCTGTCTAGAGCTCAGAGTGTTTTCTTTTTCTTTTGAGGTTTACTGTCGTGGCAGTAGAAGTGTTCCTAAAATATTGTTGCAATTCATTTGCTCGTCATGACCAATTCATTTCATGCGGCTTATTTGGTAACTTCCAGATTTTAATTTAATTGGTTCTTGATTCTTGACAAGCCAATAGGAATCACGAAATTCAAAACAGGAACTTGTCCAACGAGTTTCAATCAACCAGAACTTGTCACGACGAGCAAATGAATTGCAACAATATTTTAGGAATACTTCTATGGCCAGCACGGAATACTTCTAGGGGAGCACGAGTGGCGTGTGCTGTTAGGGCGCTGCCTCTCACCGCTGTAGTTAAGCCCAGTTGGACGGGGTTAGTACTTGGATGGGTGACCGTCTGGGAATAACCCCGTTCTCGAACTTGAACTTCATGTGAGTTGAGTTTAGTTGGTCTCTCCTGTGCTTCGAGGGTTTTTCGCAGGGTTCTGCGGTTTTCCTCCCTCAGTAAAATCAACACGTTAGGTCTTAGCTTATGTCGTGCACTTTTAACATGAGCCTCTGGCTCGGATGATTGGGCGACCACATCCTGTGCTTACGACGTTAAATAACTCATTACTCATTACGACAGTAAAATGTTTTTAAAACGGTCGACCTACCTCAGAACGCGAGGCAATAAATTTAGTTAAAGCTTTTTCATCCGAAATTATTTGATTAAGCACTTCAGCAAAGTAATGCGTCGGATCTGACACAAAGCACACTAGAAAAAAGAAGCAATGCAACATTACGTAAGTTTAGTGTTTTCAGCTTTAATAATATACATGAAAAAAATTCTCAATTCTGATTGGCTGAGAGCAGTGCAGTTTTGAGGAAATACAGTGCAGAAAAAAGGAAATACAGTGCAAATTTTTTATTTTTTTAAATTTGTACAAAAATCATTTTTGACTAGAAAAAAAGCTCTTCCTGTTAAATTTTTTTATGTATGTTATTTGCACAAAGCAGTTTGATTGGAAAGATTCTCTTCATGTTAAATTTTTTCATGTATATTATTAATAAGTAATAGCTGGATTTCTTGTGCAATTTGAAAAAAGACACGCACTCGTGAGTTTTTCAAAGACCTCAAATAGCACTCGTCCTTCGGACTCGTTTAATTTTGATAGTCAAGAGTTATTCGCTTTTAAAGCGAGACGCCCAAACTGTCAATTACACAGCGCGCCAAAAATAGATCACTTTGTTAACTATAGTTGTCGACGTAGCCTTTGGGGGGAAAATTTCGATGGCTTCTGTTATTTTTGACCGTCTTTCCTATATATCAAATTGAAGCTCATTCTATGTTCTTGCTGGTCCAAGAAAAATTAGAAGTGGCCCAGATCTGGTTAAAGAATTATTCGCTATTAAAGCGATACGCCCAAACTGTCAATTACACAGCGCGCTAAAAATAGAACACTTTATTAACTATAAAGAGTTGTTGACGCAATTTATCACGTCAACTAGAGTTAAAAATAAAATAATAATATTCCAAAAATGAAAGTGAGGAAGCAAATATAATACAAAGAATGTTCATTCAATTTAAGTTCTTCAATAAACACTTATTTACGGGCATCGAGGGAAACAGTGTGTTTTGTGGACCCAAGAATGCCGTTGTTTCCCGAGGCGAAGCCGAGGGTAACAACGAGCAGTCGAGGGGCCACAAAACACACTGTTTTCCCGAGATACCAGTTTTTAAGTGTTTTGTTATATATCAAGTGTCAAATGACAACAAAAATGTTGAGTAAAATCTTCAGACATTGTTTTTAATGAAAGAAAACTGGAGAAAACAAAGACAAACTGAACCTGACCATCCACTTCCAGTTTTGATATTTTTCCATAGGGAAAAATAAATGTAATGTTACCCGCTGCCATGGGTTACGCGGGAAAGATCACGATTTTCGGACCGCCACGCGAGGACCGCTCGCCCAATCAGAGAGCTAGAAAAACGGACTTTGACACTTGATATATAACAATCCAATATATTTTGTATTTTTATTAATTCTTTTGTCCTCTATTATTCGTGTTGTCATAAATTGTATTCATAGCTTATTTTTAATCGTCATCGCTGTGCTATTGTTTTTGTTGATGTTTATTTTTGAGAACGGACACGTTATCGAAAAAGCAAATTACAGCTTACGTCAAACTGTAGAATCCTGGCATACGTCTATGTAAGAGATAAAGCCCGAGAACGAGGGCTGTATGCGATATACAGCCCCGAGGACGCGAAGCGTCCGAGGGTTGTATATCGCATACAGCTCGACGTTCGAGGGTTTTATCTGACTTAATTTATTATTGAGGAGGTTTTCCAACCTGTTTTCCAAAAAAAAATTTCCACCTTGGACAAAGATTTTCCTTGTTTTTTTCTTCATTTCGTATCTAATTATTATTCAAGGGCTTTATGCGATATAAAGCCCTCGGAAGAACAAAGAAAACCGACTCAATAATAAATTAATAGACATTATACGCCGACAATAATTCCAAACCGCTACCAGAACATATACTAATTTTTCAAAAGTATATATAGCTATGCCACCATTATATACAATCACTCACGCCCACACGTTTGTCACATCTATATTTACACACCTGTTTTGTATGTAATATATCATACAAGAGAAGCCATTTATTATCTGATTTGAAAACACCGAGTATATCTTCTCAAACAAATCAGTATTTAAAGAGAAATTTGAGGTAAAACTTGTCTTAATTTACGGGCGTTTATTACCACATTTCACAACAACGTCCTCGATAACTGATTCCCATTATGTTTTCCTCATGAATTATTAATGAGTTTGAGAAATAATTAGATTAACTTTATTTCATTTATCATCCACCCATTGAAGGTTGCAGTCTGGCAACCGAAAGCTCGTTTATATATACTAATAATAATTGGTCCGAGAACGTTTTAATAAATATATCTATTATGTAAAATCCTGGCCGCGCTTCAATCTTTTCATATATTGTTGTTGTTGTTGTTGTTGTAGTTGTTGTTGTTGTTGTTGTTGTTGTTGTTGTTGTTGTTGTTGTTGTTGTTGTTGTTGTTTCTGTTGCTGTTGCTGTTGTTGTTATTGCAAGAGCTACATTTCAGTAGGCTCGGTTTCTAGCCATATCTCGGGCCTTGGTACTTACCTCCCCCGAAATCACGGCTACATGAACTCGTAAGCTTGTCATTGTCGATTTGCACCAATCACAAACGTGCATGCACATTTTCAGCAGGGAAAAATTATTGGGATTATTACGTTAATACCCAATCAGTTCAAAATGGTGATCAATAGAGTTCTGATAAGTGGGGCATGCGATCGCATTTTAGAAACGCTTAAGGTTGATTGTCCGAAAAAGTTTCAACGGGAAGCTCTAGAGACATTGGTTAACGACCTTTCGTCATTTAGCCTACAGGATCGGGAAAGTCGCTCATAGTTCAGTCAGCTTCTATGGTTTTTGATACCGTGAAATTAATTTATGCAATTCGTCACAGACAAGTTCTGTACTGACCCATGCGTCCAACCGTCTCTTCCGGGAAAGGTAAGTATACCGAGGCCCGGAAGACGGCTGGAAATCGAGCCTACACTCCAGTTGCGTGCTGCAGATCTTGGTCAAAAATAAAAATCACCCCCTCTCCCCCCAAATCAATGTTGATTTTTGAATTTTTGAAACAACATTGTACGGGGAGAGTAGGGGGTGACGATTTTTTTAAAACAATCTTGAAAATTAATACGATTACCGACTTCTTTCTTTCTTTCTTTCTTTCTTTCTTTCTTTCTTTCTTTCTTTCTTTCTTTCTTTCTTTCTTTCTTTCTTTCTTTCTTTCTTTCTTTCTTTCTTTCTTTCTTTCTTTCTTTCTTTCTTTCTTGCTTGCTTGCTTGCTTGCTTGCTTGCTTGCTTGCTTGCTTGCTTGCTTGCTTGCTTGCTTGCTTGCTTTCTCTCTTTCTTTCTTTCTTTCTTTCTTTCTTTCTTTCTTTCTTTCTTTCTTTCTTTCTTTCTTTCTTTCTTTCTTTCTTTCTTTCTTTCTTTCTTTCTTTCTTTCTTTCTTTCTTTCTTTCTTTCTTTCTTTCTTTCTTTCTTTCTTTCTTTCTTTCTGAGCTTGCTAACATCACTTTCATGAACTTACCAACAGCAATGACAGCTTTCAAAAGATCTCCAGAAATTTCTGACATCATCGACTCCGTGAAATCACGATTCGCAATCTACAGCAATAATTGTTAAGTAAAAACTATTTAATGTCGACATAAAAGTAGCAATATAGCATGTACGACAGCTTTGCGTCAAATGGAAGATTATGTTTGACTTTCCCACTCTATGAAATATCAAAGACTCATTTACACCGTACCAGACAATTGTTTCGTACAATATTGTAGCAACACAGGTCGGTTTACAATGTTGCGTTTAGTTTTTATCCTCTAATTTCGCCTACGTTTTCACTGTACCGGCCAAACACGGAAAAGCCAGGTAGTTTTACCTTCTTTGTTCATGCGCAAAATAAACATAAAGCGTCAGTGAAAATGGTGGCAAAAAAAAGCAAAATCTCAAGCAGAGATAGCCTTCTATCATAGCGATAATTTAATCCTTTCGCACAAATAACTATCTACAAAAGATGGGGCTCCCGGCTTCATTAATAATCTGGTGTGGCGGTCTGAGATTGGCATCATGCTGAGATTGCATGGTCGATTTGTGTAATCGGCTTTATGACCAGAATAATCAAACTTTTTGTCTTAAATACCGTAAAAGATGCCCTCGGTGTGAATCAGAATGACCAAACTTTAAGACGCACTAAATTAAGATGTCTTGTATCGATCGTTCCAGTCTATTACATAGAATAGAATGGGATGGAATGGAATACGGTGCAGTGCAGTGCAGTGCAGTGCAGTGCAGTGCAGTGCAGTGCAGTGCAGTGCAGTGCAGTGCAGTGCAGTACAGCAGAATAGAATAGAATAGAATAGAATAGAATAGAATAGAATAGAATAGAATAGAATAGAATAGAATAGAATAGAATAGAATAGAATAGAATAGAATAGAATAGAATAGAATAGAATAGAATAGAATAGAATAGAATAGATGCTGAAAGTTTTTATCAATCAACCATTTCAAGGGAAAAAGTGTGACTGTTGTAGACATAAAGTTGATTACATGCACAAATCTATATACAATCTCACCGCTTCGACGTTGTACTGCTGTAGTAACATTGAAACTGGTATGATTTGTGAACCTTCTGCGCAACTTTAGGGCCTAGAAGGCTTGAATTCTAGTTCTGGATATTAAAATTGCGAACAGATTGATAGAGGAGTGATTTTTTTGTTTGGTTCACTTTTATGTAAAGACAAAATGCTTATTACAAACATGAGGCTGACACAACAAGCGGTTGCCGTGCATGCCTGACATGTTTATGATCTGAGATTGTCACCATGCTACAGGTGTAGAAACGTTATCTACTTATATTATTAGGCCTAAAATTCGTTAAGATAGTAAAGCTCAGAGTAAACCAAAGGCCTAACCAAACGATATTTTTATATCCGGACAGAGAATGCACACATTAAAGTTTTTCAGAAACATTTTCTAAATATATAAAGTACCTTTTGATATTCCTCAAATACAGCATTCAAATGAGTCGTGCTGCGAGATGTCAAAATCTCAGCAATAGCGTCTTCATTTGTTCCCAACTGATCTTCTCCAGCCTGTTAAGCAATACAAAATCAAATAATAGTTTAACCAAGAAACTATCACGAAGCAAGGGCATAAAAGAACTTTTTTCAAGTAAAAAGGGAGTGAACGAGTGAGTGCCCGCGTGATCGTTGATTTGTTTATTCATTCATTCATTCATTCGTGAGTAAAACAGGGAAGGAAGGAGGAAGAGAGGATCAGAAAGGAAGAAAGGAAAGAAAGAAAGGAAAGAAAGAAAGGAAAGAAAGAAAGGAATGAAGAAAGGAAAAGTGGAAGGAAGGGAGGGAGAGAGAAAGGGAACCGCAAATAAGTGCGCAAGTAAAGCTGGATTTCCACTTGGCGAAAAATGTCGCGCGAAGCGACATTTTCTTTTGTCCGTAAGCTCTCAGGTGGAACTAATTAGCCAATACAAAAGCAAAAGGTCGCTTCGCTCGAAAAATATCGCCTAGTGGAAAACAGCCTTAAGAGAGAAGGTAGGTATGTGTGGACGTACGTAAACGAGGATGTGTGTGTGTGCGTCAGTGAGCTCTATATATAACTGGGGTGATGTCTGCTGGTCATTGACCGGGAAATGATTGAATCAAACATGGCGGACCATGTAGGCCTGAAGTACGTATAGTAGCAGTCTCCTACGCGGCCTTTTGACCAGATCAGATCCTATACGTACTTCAGGCCTACATGCCCGCACATTGTCCGCCACAAAGATATCACTCCAGTTATATATAGAGCTCACTGGTGTGCATGCGTCCGTATAAGAGTGCACGAGTGTTGCTTCAACATTGCTTCACAATATTGTTGGATCAACAACGTTGCTCACGAATGATAACATTGCTGTTCAAGCATCAACAACCCTGAAACAACTTGTGAAATCATCTGGCTTTAAGACTGCGTAAAAAATAATAAAATTCCAAATGACACCTATGCGAATGTCGACGGTTAACATAATGAATCCAAATATACGTATATAGATTGCTTACTTCAAGAAGTTCCTTTGCATCTTTCTCGACATCACTTTCTTTCAATTTACTACTTTCGCTCCTCTTTGCCTAAAATAATTCAGCAAAAGAATTAATTTTTAAGTACAACCTATTGTTATAATAGCGCTATTGACTACCCGAGATCTCGTCCAGCAGGGCTGAAAGTTTTCCATGTAAACGACGCTCCAGAGAATTAGCCTTCCTAGAAGCGCTTGAAAAATGTTATTGTACGCATGAACATGAAGGGCTACAATCAGGAGCAAAATTGTTGATACACGTGATGGTATTTCTCAATAACTTTCAACATTCACGAACAGATCCATAAAAATACAGGTTTAATGCACACAACCCCCCTCTCCCCGCATCAATGCTGACTACGTACACAGTAAATTTTACGGAGCAGATTCAACTCCAATCGGTGTAATTTTGTCACCTTTTTCACTACAAACGATGATAGAATGACACCAAATGGAGTTGAATCCACTCTGTAGAATTTACTGTGTAGGGCTAGCATGTAGTGAGAAAGTGAAATTTAGAATTTTAATCAATATTGAGGCGGTAGATGGCCGGCCAACCTCGATAAAAGTGTCTCGAAAGCACCGTTGATGGCATTTTTTGTTACAAGCAGGCGACCATGCTAAATCGTATCGGATAGTGTATACTTTGAAGTGAGGGGTGTTGGCAGCCGTAATTATTGAGTTATATACTAAAATTTAGAGCTTTTTGAAAGCACAATGTGATGGATGGGATATCTGTAAAGTGCTGCCTATTTACGTTTGTGTTTTATTTGAATTGGCTAATTCAAAATGCTATCCAATCAGCGTGCCTGAAGTTCTGATTATTCTAATTCGCATAACTCACAATCATAAACAAACAAGAAATATGGCGTGAATACACCTAAATGTAATACTTCGAAGCAAAGCCACAAAAAGGTAAGCTTGCCAAGAATCAGAAATTTATTAGACCTGGTAGCTACATTAGAGTCTCATATTCGTAAATTACTTCGTTTCATTTTGGTAGTTTGCTGATACCGCCATGTATCTACTGTTATAAAGCTGAGCTTTTGTACTACAGTGTTTTCATAATATCCTTAGACAGTTAACTCACCAGTTCAACAGTTCTATCCGGTGATACACGGAAGGCAACCTGCCTAGTCATCTTGATGAATGTCTAAGCTACATTTATATGGTGGTTGCCTGCTTGTAACAAAAAGTTTTCAGATTGTTGTGGCTGTTCTTCTAAGTGTTATATTTAGGCGAATTTGCGCCATACTTCTTGCTTGTTTATGATTGTGAGTTATGCGAATTAGAATAATCAGAACTTCAGGCACGCTGATTGCATAGAATTCTGAATTTACCAATTCAAATAAAACACAAACGTAAATAGGCAGCACTTTACAGATATCCCATCCATCACGTTGTGCTTTCAAAAAGCTCTAAATTTTAGTATATAAATCAATAATTACGGCTGCCAATACCCATCACCTTCAAAGTATACACTATCCGATACGATTTAGCATGGTTGCTTGCTTGTAACAAAAAATGCCATCAAAAGTAATATTTTGAAGCCTTGGCCGGCCGCCTACGGGGGGAGGGGGTTAATTCTAGGTGCGTCGTCATCTAGAATGGATCGTTTTCACTCACGTGATCGGTGGCCGCGTTGAAGTGGTGAAACAATACGAAATGTTTGAATAAGAAAGAGTTAAATTCCCATAGGATAAAGATTGTGCACCAACATGGCCGCCATTTCATTGTTTCTGTGCACCAACATGGTCGCCGTGACGTCAGATGAAAACTAAATAATTTGTAGCGTTTGAGTTGCTTTGGAAGAAGCGTATCAACACATTTTGCTCCCGATTGTAGCTTTCATGGAAAGGCTAGAAAATTGCAATATAAATCCAGGTGAAATCCATCTCTCTTACTGCGGCTATCATATCCAATTCACTATAGGCTAGCCCTCTCCATATGGTCACCTAAGAATTATAAATTTATGGCAAATCTAACGTACATTATAATAATGAGTGGTCTACCTCCAACAGCATTGTAAGAAAATCGCCAAAATCACCACTTGTTTCATTCTGTACGTCACTGTCTAAGTCTCTTTCAAACTCTGCAATAGTTATTTTGAAACATTTATTTATAATGAGTTACTACAAAATATTATTAAAGAAGCAATTATCTCACAAACGAACGCGTGATATAAACTAATATTGGTATTTATTATAACTAAATGCACGTAATTGAAGAATATTACTGATTAAAAAGAATTGCAATATTAATTAAGTTTGTCTAATTTGAAAGCACTAGTAAAATTGTAATGAAATACCTTTAACAACTTTTCTGTATCATTCTTCGTTTTCAAGATATTTCAATTAGTTTGATATGTAGATAAATGGTCTCTGACGTCATAACCAGGGTAGGGTATTTTCATGCATTACAAAATCACATGATTAGTCAACATGAAATGTTCAGTGTCCCGAGGAGTTTTAATGTGCACAGTTTCAAGTGATTTTGTTGAGGAGATATAATTGATCTTGGTATGTGTAAAAATGCTGTACGCTAGTTATGATATCAGAGACCACCTCATTTACATATCAAATAAAACGAATTTCTTGAAAACTAGGAAAGACACGAAAAAGTTGTAGTGGCTAGGAAACTGATCGCGAAGTGTTTGGCAAGTACCTTGCTGATACGACTCTTTGATTGCAATGATTTCCTACAAATGAGAAATAATAATGTTCACCATGTTGCACAAATCCCTGTAAGAAAAGTTTACCTAACTTTTTCAATTCAAGTATTCATTCATTCGTTCGTTCGTTCGTTCGTTCGTTCGTTCGTTCGTTCGTTCGTTCGTTCGTTCGTTCGTTCGTTCGTTCGTTCGTTCGTTAAAGTGGTCCTATGATGAAAATATTGTTGGTAATGTTTCTGTATAAACTTAAAGATATGATGGTAGTTGGTAATTCTGAGAAGTTTCATTTCGAAATTCTCAAAACCAAAGTTGTATTTTAAGTGCGAAGTTTGTATTTTGGAGCGCCGCCATTAAATTGGCCATGTTTGAGAAGAATGAGTTGAGAACCTATGACGTCATAGACTCAACAAAAACAAAAGATCATTGTTGTTGAGTCTATGACGTTACAAGCTTCCTCGTCTCAAATAAATACAAATACAAATACAAATTCTTCTCAAGCTCGGCCGCTTTAATGGCGCTGCTCCAAAATACAAACTTCACACGTAAAATATCACCCTTTCTTAAGCGAATTTTGAAATGAAACTTTGCACGATTACCAACTACCAAAGATCTTTAGGATTATGCAAAAACATTGCCAACAATATTTTCATCAGTTCGTTCGTTCGTTCGTTCGTTCGTTCGTTCGTTCGTTCGTTCGTTCGTTCGTTCGTTCGTTCGTTCGTTCGTTCGTTCGTTCGTTCGTTCGTTCGTTCGTTCGTTCGTTCGTTCATCCATCCATTCATTCATAGAAATAGTTTACCTTATTTTTCCTGAAGCAGATCACGTCAATAAGGTCTTTTTCTTTTGTTCCCATACCCTACAAATATCATGATATACTCTTTATTCGAAAAAGGTCCGTATTTTAATTTGAATTAAGAAAAAATAAAATAGATTGGTACATGTTGATACATTTTTCATGTTGATAATACTCGATTATTCTCCGGAAAAGCTATGTGTTTATCAGTTTGAAATAGTAGTGATTGAATGTCTCTTCGTAATTTCCATACACACACCCTTTCAGAGAGATTTAATTACTGGTATATCTCATCCTCGTGTACCGAGGAGGCCCTGGGGACGAGGATATGGTATCTCTTTTTAACTCACTTCGAGGTGTTTTTAAATCAGATAATAAACGGCTTTCGAGTGTATGGTATAGCTTCTCAAACAAATCAGTATTTAAAGAGAAATTTGAGTTAAAACCACATTTCACAACAACGTCTCGGTAACTGATTTCATTAATATGTTTTCCTCATGAATTATTATTAATGAGTTATTCAATTTATTAAACTTGAACTTCAGATATAGCAATCGTTATCACAGGTAATTTTTTTAACTAGGGTTTCGCTAAAACGTGACTTAGATTTAACGTTTACCTTCATGGCTTCGTGCAGTGTCCTTGCATCTTGAACGCTTGGTGGCAACATTAGCGCATCAATAGCATCTTCAATATTAGCACCAAATTCAGATTTTAGTAACTTCGTTAATTCCTTGGAAAAAAAGAATCACATCGGCACACCGATGTGTCAGTATTGTTAAAGAAAATTCAGAGCTTTGTTTCTCGAAAGCAATATTCTGTATTGACTCTCCCAAAGTGCAAACGCTTACAGCTTTAGAAAGACCTATCTGGTCTACTTTACGTTCTTGAAAACAGTCTTTTGGAAAACAAAAGCAAGATTTATAATTGTGCGCTCGTTGGCTTATACTAAAACTGGTATCTTGCTATAAACCACTTTCAAAAAGGCCATCACTTTAAATATTCTTTTATGTGCATCTAAACGAGCCTTTCTGGCCTCGATATGAAGCAAATATTTTTTTGTATTGCACACACACAAACGAGGCCAGAAAGGCTTATTAAGTTGCACATAAAAGAATATTCAAATTAATCGCTATTATGAAAGTGGTGTATAGATGCAGAACACCCAGGCTTGGACTGGATAATGTGCTATTTTACCATAGAACATTGGCTGAGTGTTATGGAACAATGGCTGCCCATTGTTCCAAAGCAGAATGGCACAATGGCCAATCTATGCCTGAGAACAGCTCGTATATAGTAAATAGTTAAGACCACACGTTCAATAAACTGAATTACCTGTAATGCTACACCTTGGTAATTAAACTAAACATTGTCACATAAAAGTTATATCATTAATTATTATTATGTGATCATGCTAATGATATTTTAAATCTTTCGTTACTTGCTGTCCTTAGATATACTAAACTTTTCCAGCAAATTTTAGGAAATAAATGAGTCACAACGCTGTATACAATATACGTCATAACCATTTTGATATAAAGGAAAATATCTAAAGATTTTTTCTTTCAATTAAGAAAATTCATACATATTCGCTTCCTTGCATTTTTAACAATGTTAAAATTTCTTTTTTACCTGTTTATAACGTATGCCAAACTTTTTAGCAATGATTTGTCGCTGCTGATTGCTCCTGGACGTTAATCTCTTTATAACTCCATCTCTATCTTTGTACACTACAATAAAACATAAATTACAAAATATATGCGCTACATGTCGTTCAGTTGCTTTTTTGTTTATTTTTTTGTTTGTTTGTTTGTTTGTTTGTTTGCTCGTTCGTTCGTTCGTTCGTTCGTTTGTTTGTTTGTTTGTTTGATTGTTTGTTTGTTTGTTTGTTTGATTGTTTGTTTGTATGCTTTATTGTGTGTGTGTGTGTTTGTTTGTTTGTTTGTTTGTTTGTTTGTTTGTTTGTTTGTTTGATTGATTGATTGATTGTCTGTCTGTCTGTCTGTCTGTTTGTTTGTTTGTTTGTTTGTTTGTTTGTTTGTTTGTTTGTTTCTTTAGTTGGTTGGTTGGGTTGTTTCGTTGATTGAATATTTATACCAATGAAACGTTAAAATATATATGCTCTCTTTAATTTTTCTATTTTCATTCATTTACTTTTAACCATCTTATTCAAAAATGAAATAAACCCTCCCATTTAAATTAAAACTAGTCTTGTATTATAAACATTAGTGTTTATAACTTCCATATCTCACTTCGCTCTTGCGATTTTAAGATTTGTTTGATATGAAAATTTAACCTCTTGACGTCATACGCGCATAATGAATTATTGAAACCTTGTATTATACTGGTGGGAAAATGAAAAGCCGCCCAACGGATAACGGTATTATCAGGGAAAAAAACATTAAAAATACAAATTAAAATGCTTCAAAATGTCAGAGAAAATATCCTGTTTAACAATGAAATTCACTCGATTCAAGAGGCACTTGAATTGGCTTCAGCCACTGCATTGTTATGTGTCTCAAAATGAAAAAAGTTTACAAAGCAATACTGAGACGAAATAGAAATCATAATCTTTGTTGTTTTCATACACTTTGAGATATAGGAATTCAAATGAAAACTTTTAATAGAACTTTATCCGATTATAAAAACATTACAGGAAAATTGAAAAGCCTACAGAAAAATAGGTAGCTCGTTAATTTTGGATACCAATGTAGATCTTTGCACTTATCAAACAAAATCACTTGAAACATTGTATGTTTAGTGTTGTGAGACACACATTAAGTTCATCAAAGAAAGTGTCATTATAAGTGCAAAGAAAGCGTCATTATAAGTGCAAATAAAAATGTGTAGGATAGAAAAAAAGAGAAAATAATCAGATCAAAGTGTTTTTAGCAAGAAGCTAAACAACAAGAGAATGGTTCAAAGTTGCAGGTGACATAAAGAAAAAGACAAAGAAACTTACCCAACGCTCCTCTTACGTACTCTACATCTTTCATAGGATCAAAATTAGCTGCTGGTGTTATTGTTCCGTGATACTTCGACTTAAAAATTATCAAAATAATAGCACAGTTAATTATAACAATTACTGGTTGAGACTGGGTAAAATATAACTATAAATGACTATTATGTGACTTTAATATAAACACACAGGTGATTATAGGAAATCGCGCGCTCTGATTGGTTGAGCTACTTCGGACAAATTCTCGATAATCACCTACAGCGTTTATTCAAAATGGCCACCAGTCAATTTGTCATTGCGACAGACGAGGAAATTAACAATTTCAAGGAAAATGCTGTTCGTATTAAAAGTACGAAACTGTCAATTTATACTAAAACAATTATTCGCCTCAGGCTCAGTGAATATCGGTGAATAATAACCTTGACATCGTCGCGGTTATTACTCGCAGATATTCACCTCGCCTTCGGTGAATAATTGTTAAATAAATGCATGCATGAACGAACGAACGAACGAACGAACGAACGAACGAACGAACGAACGAACGAACGAACGAACGAACGAACGAACGAACGAACGAACGAACGAACGAACGAACGAACGAACGAACGAACGAACGAACGAACGAACGAACGAACGAACGAACGAACGAACGAACGAACGAACGAACGAACGAACGAATGAATGAATGAACCGGAACGAACGAATGAATAAATCAATCAACTTTCTGACAATTATGATTCCTGGGTTCCACTCTTCAAAAATATGAAATTCAAATAGTTTTCCAGTAATTTCAAGGTATTTTCAAGAGTCGCCTGATATTCAAAGACGTCTATTAATTTTCAAGGCGGTTCACACATTGTGCTATACCGCAGAAATGTTCTAACCTGTTGAGCATCTTCTGCATTCTCATCCTCCTCATTTTCGTCTTTCCCGTCTTTATTTTCTTCCGCCGCACCGCTTTTATTTTCATCCCCTTCACCTGTTTGCTTCTTCAAAGACTTTTTCTTTTTGTTCTAAAAAAGATTGGTAATATTAAAATAATTGGCTATAAAAAATATGATAAACAAAACTTAACTAACAATAGGTTTAATTCGAAAAAGATTTGTGGATACAGATCTGTGGAAGTTCTAGTCTGGACTCGTGCAAAACCGCAACCTTCGGAATGCTAACCAGGCGCTCTAATAGACGATTTCAAGGTTATTGGAAGCCATATTGAAATGGGGGCAAAGCGTCTGGGGCGAGCACGGTTCAGTGGGTCAGGACTGTTTCAGATCCGGTATAGGGCGTTTTCATCTGACGTCACGGCGGCCATATTGGTGTACCAAAACAATGAAATGGCGGCCATATTGGTGTACGGTATGGGAATTAGCTCTTTCTTATTCAAATATTTCGTATTGTTTCACCACCCCAATGGGGCCACCGATCACGTGAGTGAAAACGCTCTATACGTAGAGCACCATGCAAACCAAAACACTAACCTTAACACTCGGCATGTAGGAATCCACAATATTTACATCATTGGTTTTGGTATATAAGTAATAATTAGGTAATAATGATTGAGTTGAGTTGAGGCTAGTGGTTTGGTTTGGTTTGGTGCTCTATCGGATCTGAAACAGTCCTGACCTACTGAACCGCGCTCGCCCCAGACTCTTCGCCCCCATTTCAATATGGCGTCCAATAACCTTGAAATCGTCTATTATTGAGTCACTAGAAATTCGATGGCAGACCGAAGTTGTTTACAATGTCTATTGTTTTGGGAACGAGTTGAACCAAAGCTGTTGTAAGTTGCTAATATACTCGTAAAGACTCTGAGCTCTAAACCCAACTCGAACCCGCAACCTTTCAAATGTGCTAGTCAGCTGCATTAACTGAGAAAACCTAATTATTAACTCTAAGTTGAAAATACTATGCAAACTAACAAAATTAACTCCTTCACAACCGAGGCCTCTATACTTGACAAGTATAAAATCGTCTGGTGTTAGACAGAGTAAAGCACTCTGGCGTTAGACAGAGTAAAATACTAAAGTCTGCCTGGTTCGAAAACGAATGATACGGTAGGCAAAGAGTTAAACTACGAATTAACTGACAAAAGCAACTTGTAGCCCAGGAGGGACTTGTGACACACTTTGCGGTTTGATTCGTTCCTATAGGTATGAGTATATATACCACTGATCAGTCTGATCTCAATAAAACTGGATAGGACATGGGGCCGAATTTAGCGTGCCAGCTGTATGATGACGTGACTACTACCTAAGATAGGCGCCACCGTAAAGTTCATAAGCTTTCGTAGATTGAAAAGAGACAAAAAGAGTTACTTTAAGAAAATTTAAACGAATATAAGGACACAAGAAGTACTCAATAAGGTTTAAGACGCTAATTTCTTGCATTTGTTTCTATTACTGAGCTGTAAAACATTTAAATTTCGTTGTTTTTCTTCAGTGCCGACAACGAAGAAACTTCACGATAATATAAACTGAAAAACAGACTATAAAATCTACGAAGGGTTCAATTCCGAGTCTTAAATTGTACCTTTTATAGTAATCTTAATGTCTTAACAATATCTCGTGTTGTGTACTTGCCATCTTTTGACTGTATTTGTTGTTAAACAGTGAAAACTATTACGAACCGGCATCTGTTGTTTGCTTTACGGCTTTTCAAACTCCCCTCGGGCACAGAGTACTTAATATTCCTCCCCCCGGATAATCTGACCGTGCTGACGTCAAGATTGCTTATGCCAGTCAACTTTGGGATTGGAAACAAGTTCTAAGGCCGCAATGCGTCATATGTTCCACTACGTAAGATGGCGGCCACTGGCACGAAATGTTTGACTGCTGGCCATAGGGAATATATATAATACCATCAGTGGTATATACCGTAAAACAATCTCGTCCTGCCATCTAAGTACAGTATAGAGGCTCAATGGTTAGAGCGTTTGGCAAGAATTCTGAAGGTTTTGGGTTCCAATCTCGTCTAGAGCTCAGAGTTTTTCTGCGTATTAACAACTAACGACAACCTGCACAGTACAGACTGAGAAAACTTCATTAACTCCAAGCTGAAAGTACTTTACTAATAAGAAACGTGGAATATCCACAAATCTTTCTCGAATTACAGAATTATCAACATGAAAACCTTCAAAGAATTAAAAATAGTTGAATAACATAATAAAAACACTAGTATTTAAACTTTACCATACCTTTTTCTTTCCTTCGTCTATTGGTTCACCGTCGTCTAATAAATACGAGAAACAAAAACATCATGATATACTTGCCTAATCAATAATATGCTGTGACAATTGTTATCGCGGATCAGTGAATACGCCAAAACGTCAAGCAAAACTATAATTATTTAATATAAATATGGTTACATTACGCAAGTAGTGTGGTATGAAGTGTCATGAAAACAGCTCCCGTAGGATTTGCATGCTAAAGTTGATTTTCTTACTTTTCTGAGTCGACTACATGTCAAACTATCAGAAAATGATCGGCATCTAGTCAACTCAAAAAAGAAAGAAAATCAACTTTAGCATGCAAATCCTACGAAAGCTGTTTTCATGACTCTTCATACCACACTATTTGGGCTAGGATCATGAGGATCAGGAAAGGTCTTCAAGTCACTCCTATTAGCCATGTTTCCGACCCCTCGACCCCACTGTGTATTGAAAGGTCAAACATTTAAACCCCATTATTTTCTGATAGTACTGCGGGATTACACTTTACGCCGCACTAAAGCTCGATCTAATAGCATTTGTTTATCGGAGCTACGACTTCTAAATTAAATTTTCACACTTTTGTTCTATCTAATTTTGTTCTGAAGTAATAATGTTTTCACATTCGTATATTTTGATTACGGACGGCGCCAAATTCGACGGCTAAACGTTGGTGTACAGGGGGCGTTTTCTTTTAAAGTTTGACGCCATGGAGTGCTTCTTTTTTGTTTCTAGCGCTCAATGATATCAACATTAAAGAGGAATCACCGCTGGACACCACTTTTAAACCGAAAAAATAAACCGCAAAGGCACAAAATACAAAAATATAAACGTTATTTCTCGAAGACAAAAGTAGATATCGTAAAACTACCATTTCGCTTTGAAACAAAGGGAAACAATTATTCTACAATACTCAGCCATTGTTCTATGGCAAAATGGCAACATTTTACAAACATGATACTTTTCCTTAAAAGTAATTTTTTGACTGGAGTTGTTATTTTTAAAGTTACTGTTCATGACCCAACGTTTCGACACTCCGATGTTTTCATCAGGAGTGATCGTTGTAAAAACATGCCCCATATTTATACGGTATCTTGTTGCATAATAGATAACGTCATCATTGGTTCTATGCAAGAGTGTTAAAACGTTGGGTGATAAACAGTCCGTTTTAAGTTACTTCAAAAACTCATTAATAATTCATGAGGAAAACATAAAGGAAATCAGTACCATGTCCTTGGTTTAACAATCCTCCTGATTTACATAAACTTTAGATTACGTTATTTTTTTAAATTTCTACGTCAGTAAACTTAACAAATAGGTCGTATTTGAAGCTATTTTATCGCCTCGTGTTTTAAATGTTAACCCAGAGTAGTGTTGAAGCTGTCGTTACACGAGGCGATTTTTCTTGTAACTTGTAAAAAATTCACCCATTGAAAAAACTCGCAAGTTTCCTAGCGTTGTTCCAGGAGCGTTTTGCCCAAGTCTCGAGTGCGCACTCTATCCTAAAGTTCTCACACGTGATTGGTTAGCATTGAAAAAAAGTTGTTTTGCAAGTTGCAGCAAAAAGTAGAAGCCCATCCAACTTTTTTTGCTACTTGCAAGTCGGAAAAAATAACAAAATCGCAAGTTGCTACAGGGTGTTACACAATGCGACTTTATCGGCAACCTGCAACATTCAGCCTATTTGTTGCAAGTTGCAAGGAAAATCGCATAACAGCACCTTATCTAGACTATCTAAGACACATTTAATCTATTTTTATGAGTATTGTTATTTATTCTCTATAACCCACCTTGCAAAACAGGCACTAACAGCTTCTGAACATCCTCGGTACATTTTGCCTTAACATCATCCTCAATAGTAGATTTGAATGCCTTCTCATAGGCCGCTTTGACCGCTTTCAACTCAGCCTAAACAAACACATATATAAAGTCTAGAAGTATATTTGGTGGACATACCTCATTCTTAAGGAGTATAAAGCCGGTTTTCCACTTGGCGATTTTTTTCGCGCGAAGCGACTTTCTTTTGTTCGAATTCAATAGATTTCTGATTAGTTTCCAGCTCAGAGCTCATGAGACAAAAGAAGAAGTAGCTTCGCGCGAAAAAAGTCGCCTAGTGGAAAACCGGCTTAAAGCAGTAGAGTGCTACGTAGGCAGTGTTTTAGATGAAGCAAATTGAAAAGGTGGTAAACTGCCGAGAATAGTTTTTATAACGAAATACTTATGTTCCGAGCGGAGCCCTTCATAAGAGTAAAATGTGATTTACATAGGGCCCGGCTAACCGGGCTAGTTTGCGTCACGAAATTCTTTCCTCAGCCGCAAAAAAGATTTAGATTATCGTTAGAATCCGTTTCCATCTAAACTAAACAAATTCTTTGCAAATTTAGTTTATGCAAGTTTTAAAACCACAGTACGATCCTAATGTGACAAGTCCTGCCCGGTTAACAGGGTCAACTCGCCTCATGTAATCGGCCTTTAAGAGTGTAGTTATCAGTAATTCTGACAATATGTTATGGGGAGAATGCACCTTCAATTTTAGTATCAGTTATCTCACTGTGTCATATTTGTTCTCATCTGGCGAGCATGTTTAAGGTCCTTGGTATCTAAAGAACATGTTTTCAGATGGTCGCTCTTTCAATGCGATCAACTCAAGAACTATGAGAATGAGGATAAGGATGGGGATAATGATGAGGACGAGAATAAGAACAAGGATAAGAATGAGGATGAAGATGAGAATGAGGACTAGGATAAGAATGAGGATGAATGTGAGAATGAGAACGAGGATGAGAAAGAGAATAAAGATAAAGGCGAAAGTAAAGATAACGATAAATATAAAAATGAAGATAAAAATAGAGATGAAGATTAGGATGAAGATGAAGATTAGAACGAGGTTGAGAATGAGAATAAGGATGATGAAGATGAGATTGAGGATGAAGATGAAGATGAGGAGAAGGAAAAGGATAATGACATTGGTGAGTGTGAGGATGAAGATGACAATAAGGATGAGGACGCCTGGGGATGAGAATGAGAATGAGGGTAAGGGAGAGGATGAGGGTGATGATGATGGTAGGATAGGATAAGAAAGAGGGCAAGGATGAGAATGAAGATGAGAATGGGGATGACGATAAGGATGATGATGAGAATGAAAATAAGAATGAAGATGAGGATGAAGATAAAAGTAAGGATGAAGATGAAGATAAAAATAAGGATGATGATGAGGATGAAAATAAGAATGAAGATGAGGATGAAGATAAAAATAAGGATGAAGATGAGGATGAAGATAAAAATAAGGATGAAGATGAGGATGAAGATAAAAATAAGGATGAAGATGAGGATGAAAATAAAAGTAAGGATGAAGATGAAGATGAAGATAAAAGTAAAGATGAAGATGAAGATAAAAATAAGGATGATGAGGATGAAGATTAAAATAAGGATGATGATGAGAATGAAAATAAGAATGAAGATGAGGATGAAGATAAAAATAAGGATGAAGATGAGGATGAAGATAAAAATAAGGATGATGATGAGAATGAAAGTAAGAATGAAGATGAAGATGAAGATAAAAATAAGGATGATGATGAGAATGAAAGTAAGAATGAAGATGAGGATGAAGATAAAAATAAGAATGAAGATGAGGATGAGGATGAAGATAAAAATAAGGATGAAGATGAGGATGAGGATAAAAGTAAGGACAAGGATGAAAATAAAAATAAGGATGAAGATGAGAATGAAAATAAGAATGAAGATGAGGATGAGGATAAGGATGAGAATAAAGATGAGAATGAGGAAGAAGATGATGATGAGAATGAAAATCGGAATGAGGATAAGGATGCGAATGGAAACAAAGATGAGGATAAAGATGAGGATGATAATGAAGATAAGAATGGGAATGAGGAAGAGGACGAGGGTAAGGATGAGGATGATAATGAAGATGAGGATGGGGATGAAGGTGAAGATGAGGATAAGAATGATGATAAAGATGAAGATGAGGATAAAGATGAGGATGGAGATAAAAATAAGGATGAGGATAAAGATGAGAATGAGAATGATGATGATGATGATGATGATGATAATAATGAAAATCGGAATGAGGATAAGGATGCGAATGGAAACAAAGATGAGGATAAAGATAAGGAAGATACTGAAGATAAGAATAGGAAAGAGGAAGAGGATAAGGATGAAGATGAGGATGAAGATGAGGATGAAGGTGAAGATGAGGATAAGAATGATGACAAAGATGAAGATGAGAATAAAGATAAGGATAAGGATGAGGAAGAAGATGAAAATGAAGATGAAGATAATGATGGGCAAAATTACATGTATGTTATTTACCGGCTGGGAGGTCCGTATAGAGAAATATTTCCCGAAAAGACTGAGGGAAATATTTCTCTATATGGACCGACCAAAATATTTTTTTTTCTCCTAATAATCCCCGCTTGGTTCTTTTGGTCTTCATCAGCGTTCAGAGTGAACAAAAAAGGGAATTCTGTGCTATTTCTTTCGTAAAAGGAAATTAGATTTTAGGTCTCTTTCACGGATGAAAAACCCACTTTCAATATGTTGGTTTCGTTTAAGTTCATTTTCAAACGTTTTTAGAATATCTTACGGCTTATAAAACATATTTAAAACATTTATCTCGAGCGGTCCGTACGGGCTCATACGGACCGCTAGTTAGCCAATCAGAAAGCAGGATTTGGTAGGATACGGACCGGGAAAAAAAGCCCTCGGATATTTGTTTGTCTTACAGTAAATAAATATATAATCTTTCAGTTTACGGCTTGGAACAAATATAAATAAAGCAGCCGTCGTTACCTCGTCGCATGTATTGAGCAGCCTTGAAAGTGTTTCGTAGTTAACTTCATCTTCTCCGTGTAATGCTTCGTGAAGTTTATGAGCCAAATACTTAGGGCGGTTGCGTACAATCTTGACTAAAAAAGAAAAAAAACAAAAAACAAAGGTAATGCAATGTTTAATTTGTTACTGAACGAACAAACAAAAAATCAAACAAACAACGAACAAACAAACAAACAAACAAACAAACAAACAAACAAACAAACAAACAAACAAACAAACAAACAAACAAACAAACAAACAAACAAACAAACGAACGAACGAACGAACAGACAAACAAACAAACAAACAAACAAACAAACAAACAAACAAACAAACAAACAAACAAACAAACAAACAAACAAACAAACAAACAAACAAACAAAAAAACAAGTCTTGATAGTTTTTGCTGTACAAGCTGTCGAACGTTTTTATCTTAATACTAAAAATACTCTAAGTTTTATATCCACAACCTTGAGAATGCTGGTTAAATTGGCAAAGCGAGGTTACTTACGGTATTTATACCTGGGAACGAGTTAAACTGTACATGTGTTACAAATACCTGGGTAACAAGTTTAGGTTTTGACATCCTACGACAGCTTATACAGCAAGAACCAAGAGGTATCATATCACGAGTAGAACTCAACTATATACACGTGTAATGCATGTGGTAAGTTTGCGAGATTGGTGCATGTAATGTAACAAAAATACTACCGTAGGAAAATATCTCTGAGCCATAGACAAGGATTGAACCTGCAATCTACTAATGACCGGTTAGATGCTCTAGTTATTGAGCTACTGAGGCTCGGATAAAAAGCTACGGTTGCATCATTTTTCTAGTCGAGGAGGAGAAGCGAGAGAAAGTCGACCACGTAGCATCCCCCACTACACAATAGTTTTGACTCCAGATTATAATAGGCTGATACCCATAGAATATTGCTAGGTCAGTCGTACTCACAAATTGTGGGGTCAGTGGCCTGCCACATAGAGGGGGTGGGTGGTCCTTACATTGACAGACTTAAAGTGCACATGAAGTAAAATTTAAGTTTGTCTTATTTGAAAGAACACTTAAAATGATAGAGTAACATCTTTTGCAGTTTTTCGTTTCCTTGCCTCGTTGTTGAGATATTTCAGTTTGTTTGATATGTGAATTAAACAACTTGACGTCACATGTGCATAATGAGTTATCAGAACAGGTTAAATATCTTTGCTATTATCAAACCAAACTTAATTCGAAGGAAGTATGTGCGTGTGTTTCTCTCACAACGCCAAACATGTAGAATTTTCAAGTGATTATGTTTCATAATAGCAAAGATATATAACCTTCTCTGATAACTCATTATGCACATGTGACGTCAAGTTGTTTAATTTACATTTCAAACAAACTGAAATATCTCAACAACGAAGCAAGGAAACGAAAAACTGCAAAAGATGTTACTCTATCATTTTAAGTGTTATTTCAAATAAGACAAACTTAATTTTCGTTTCATGTGCACTTTAAGTCTGTCAATGAAAGGACCACCCACCCCCTCTATGTAGCAGGCCACTGACCCCAAAATTTGTGAGTACGACTGACCTAGCAATGTTCTATGGGTATCAGCCTATTATAATCTGGAGTGAAAACTATTGTGTAGTGGGGGTGCTACGTGGTCGACTTTTTCTCGCTTCTCCTCCTCGACTATAAGCCGAGTAGCGCACGAAATGTAGTTAAAATGACATGAGTTGTACGTATACATGTAGTACATGTGTAATGTTTGCGAGCTAAGAGTAGACGTTCGTCAAGATCAAAAAACGTCTACCAAACGTCTATATTAAATAAGAAAGAAAATAAACAAGTACAAAACAAACAAACATAAAACAAGTAAGCAAACATACATATAAATAAATAATAAATAACTTACTCATTGTTTTGGAACCATCGAGCAGATCACCATTCATTTGCTTCTCGAGCGTCTCTTCCAGATCACATTTTGCTGACTAAAATATAAAGAATTACCGTAAACCTCCAATAATTAGTCCTGGATTTATACTTTTTTCTACACTCGTATTCGGCAAAGCTTATCTGCAGGAGATGGCTTATAATTGGAGGAAGAATTTTGCGTTTCAGAATATTTTATTTATACATAGAAATTATATATTGTGCACAAGACCAAGGTCATATTTTCGAGTAGGGCATATTTTCGAGTAGGGCATATTTTCGAGGAGGGTTTATTATCGAAAGCATTTTTTCGTTTAACATTGTGCGCGCTGGTATTCAGCAAGGTTTAGTCTACAAGCACATGCAAACAATCTCTTGTGGAATGAGAAGGGAAGAGAATAGAAACAAGAGAGCAAGAGCCTTGGTGGATATTATAGAATTTCAGATATCTGCATCTCAAACTCATCAGTACGGTGTCGGTGGTTTGGATATCGGAAAAAAATTACATATATTAAGCAAACTTTAACTTCGATTTTCTCCTAAAATACTGATTGGTTTGAGGCACGCTATATCAAGCACTCGTACAGGTGTTTCACCAAGATAGCTCAAGCTCATTAATAATTCATGAGATAATCAGCCAATTACAATAGTTCATCCAATCACCTGATTGAAGTTGGATACTGCAGTAAAACCCAAGATATTAGATGAAAACCGATGTTAATCTAATTCTTAAGATCTCAATTATCTATGCAAAATAAACAAGTTGCTGTATGAATAAATTCTACACACACTCATGAATAAAATCTCATGAGGGTTTATTTTAATTGTATTTTCCAATTGAAATCACTTGATTGAGATGCCATATTTCGGCCTCGCGCTTCATCATGTTTTCTCGTGTTTGGATCCCCTGATGAAACACTCAAACTCGTTGTTGATATATTACATCCAAACACCTCGAAGTTTATTCAAGAAACGTCTTGATGTTTCGATATCCTGATAAAACACTCTTCCTCGTGTATGATATATTACGCTCTTCACTTTAAATATTCTTATGAAAGACTTATTAAGATGCACATAAAAGAATATTCAAATTAATCGCTATTATGAAAGTGGTGAATAATGATCACAATCGTGGATGTTGTGTGTTGAAGTCTAAAGAGGCAAAAGATTGGATTTCAGAATAAAATTCGACACTCCAAAAATATACAGTCAAAGCTTCATCTAGAGTAAAATTGAATGTCCACAAATATCCCCACATCAAATGTCCACAATATTTCCGCAAATATTAAGTTTTAACTATTTATGAAGAAATATTTTGATAAAACATATAAACTGTTTTCGTGATAAAATTTCCTAAAATATGAATTCTGAGCTTTCAAATTTTGATCAGGAATAAGTAGAAATGATTGAAACGTTATTAAAAGCAATTGATATTCAATTTTCGAACACTGATGTATTTTGCGAGTTGTGATTAAGCATGAATAGATTGTGCTCGGCAACTTTTGAGCAACTTCTGGAGTTTTGAGCAACTTTTTGTACTGCAAGCAACCTGAGCAACTTTTGCTTCCTTGGCAACTTTTGAGCAACAAATAATGAAAAACTAAATTATCACTAATTGAGCACCCAAATTATCCCAAATAAATGTTTCTGTAGTGTTAATTGAAACTGGTCGACACTAAAAATAGTATTGACCCTGCAAATGATTAACATTCCTTTGTTTTCTACTTTCCGTGCAATCGACATTCGACAATCGTGCATGAATTGATATTTAATATCGCCCACGAATTATCCAGCGGTTATTCGCTCCAACACAGACTCACAGAGCCGCCGCCATCTTGATTCTTGGTATTTGCTAATCTGCATTCTGCTAGTCATGGCATCACAATCGCAAGCTGAAATATCAGAGTCTGACGAAGAAACTGAAGAGAATGACCCTATTGAGGTAGCCATAAATGCTGGAGCACGTCTAAGTACTCCGACAAGCGCTTGTCAAAGTACTACTATTGCTAGACGTTAGTTATGTTGAACTTTAAGATTATATTGAATTACACATCCAACATTTCCATGTTTAAGTTGTTATCTAGAATAAAATGGCTCGCCAAAGTGAGCAACTTTTTCAAATTTTGGTGGCAACTTTTTCAATTTTTGGCAACTTTTGAGCAACTTTTAGCCTTTTTTTGGAGCAACTTTGGCTGGATTTGCTAGCACAATCTATTCATGCTTAGTCATGGCATCACAATCGCAAGCTGAAATATCAGAGTCTGACGAAGAAACTGAAGAGAATGACCCTATTGAGGTAGCCATAAATGCTGGAGCACGTCTAAGTACTCCGACAAGCGCTTGTCAAAGTACTACTATTGCTAGACGTTAGTTATGTTGAACTTTAAGATTATATTGAATTACACATCCAACATTTCCATGTTTAAGTTGTTATCTAGAATAAAATGGCTCGCCAAAGTGAGCAACTTTTTCAAATTTTGGTGGCAACTTTTTCAATTTTTGGCAACTTTTGAGCAACTTTTAGCCTTTTTTTGGAGCAACTTTGGCTGGATTTGCTAGCACAATCTATTCATGCTTAGTTGTGATTGGATAATTTGCACCACCTGACACCTGTTACGTTATGGCAACCCTCAGCCACGCTTTAATACTCGTGCGGTAAATTTAACAACACATGGATAATAAAGCACGGTTGCCGAATTTTTGAATTTGTGAAGCTATACCGAAGAATACAAAAGATTGAACAGACTGGAATATTACAATTTTTTAAAGTAAACTAGTAGCTTAGATATTTCTATAAGAGACTTGTTCTTAACAAAATGTAAGCAAAGATGGTACGTAAATGTTCAATAACATTGTCATTCATTTTTCAAGCGTAAATTTCTTATCCAGTGTACCCAAATTGAATAATTAAATGTTTAACTAATTTATGTTTACATTACGAGTTCACTAACAACGAACTCGTTGATCTAAAGGATCTTTTTCCCTCTCTCCTCCGCAGACGTTAAATTTCGGAGATTGGAGGTTTCGGGGGTCGTCGGAGATGCTCGGAGGCGTCAGCTGGATAAAAGTAGTGTGGGCGAAACTAGTCCAAGGGAAAATTACATTTAGCCGCTGCCAGATTTCTGTCGGTTTCTTGCACAAGATGTCGATTTCTTGCATGACTTGCTAATTCACGGATAACTAAGCCATCCACGTCTATATTAGTAACATATTTGTTGGTAAGTGATTACGACATGTTTATAATATGTCTTTCTTGTAAAAAAGACAAAATATACTCAGTTTTTTGCCGTTTAATACATCAGACGAAGACTGACGAACCAGAGGATAACATACTTATATCGGCCGACGTGTAGCTCACATTGAAACAACGAACTTTCCTATCTTATCCGCCCGCACTCCTTATGTCCAGCTGACGATTTCGACGCATCGCCGACGATCCCCGACATAGCCGATCTCCGAAAGAATCTCTGCGGAGGAGAGAGCTCTTTTCCAGTCATCGCAAAAACCAGCTCGCAGCTCGTTGCGAGTGTTTACATCTAATTAACTAGAACCCAAGGATAGTGCAAAGTTTCTAGTCAAAGATGATAACAATTTTTGCCATGTGTATGGACAGAGTTGACAGCCCCGCAGTCTGCCAGCCCATTTTCTAAAGCAAAGCCCGCAAAGCCCGCAAAGCCCGCAAAGCCCGCAAAGCCCGCAAAGCCCGCAAAGCCCGCAAAGCCCGCAAAGCCCGCAAAGCCCGCAAAGCCCGCAAAGCCCGCAAAGCCCGCAAAGCCCGCAAAGCCCGCAAAGCCCGCAAAGCCCGCAAAGCCCGCAAAGCCCGCAAAGCCCGCAAAGCCCGCAAAGCCCGCAAAGCCCGCAAAGCCCGCAAAGCCCGCAAAGCCCGCAAAGCCCGCAAAGCCCGCAAAGCCCGCAAAGCCCGCAAAGCCCGCAAAGCCCGCAAAGCCCGCAAAGCCCGCAAAGCCCGCAAAGCCCGCAAAGCCCGCAAAGCCCGCAAAGCCCGCAAAGCCCGCAAAGAGTTCCGTATACGTATCGTGTGACGTCCAGTCGATCCAGATCAAAATTGACTAAAATCTGCGAAGTGGATGTAAAGATACATAAGTTTTTGTTGCCTTTACAAATTACGATCGTCTGATGACAGTCTACAAACTCCAGTATACAGAATTTGTTATTGAGCTGACGTGCAAAACTGCTCGAGTGCGCACTGTTATTCTAATATATTCCGGGGGGAACGTTTTTCATTCTCGAAAAATTAAGATATATTAATAATGCACCAAGATTGTACACGTCTTTCAAGAAATACCCATAGATAAGGTACAAACGTGTCTGTTATCGCTCTTTAGGACTTACGAGCTTTAATCGACATAAATATTTGTCGTATATGAACGACTGTCGATACTGGTGTTTCACATTTTCACTGGTTTTAGCCTTTCAACTACAAGTATGTATGTCGTTAAACCTGGTAAGTTTACCCCCCGGAAAGTTTACACTATCTATCTATATATCTATCGTGTGAATTTTCGCCACTCATCACAATACTGCAAAGTTTCTGTGAAACTTTGCACTAAAAACAACTCGCAGTGCTTGTATTCTCATTGTGAGTTCTTTTTAATGAGATACAAATACTCACATGCAGCAAGCTGCGAACTAGTTTCTGACGAGAAAACAAGCATTGCGAGTTGTTGTTAATTAGATACAAACACTCGCAGCGAGTTCGGACTGCGAGCTGGTTTTTGCGATGACCGGAAAAGAGCCCTTATTCACAGTACGTGTTTTATCAGATCTAAAATACTTGGCTATCGCCTCGTGTTTTAAATCTGATAAAACACTGCTGCTCACGTTTTAAATGGCTTCAAAAACTATCCATACAATAAGCTCATATAGGAATCAATTTTGAAATTTGAAGTTGTCTGAGCCGCAAAATCGAAGAAAAAGTTCATCGAAAATAGCGAGCGTGTCTCTATCACATATAGAGACACGTCACGGTCATGATTTTCCTTTGTGTTTTCCTCATGAATTATTAATGAGTTTTTGAAGTCCCGGTAACACACTCATGCGAGTGCTTTAATCCATAAATAACACTTACTGTAGAAGAATTACTGAAAAAGCTTGTTTTTCGCGAAATATTTACGATGCATGTATTGTAAATAATAGTATTATAAATATTTTGCCAAACACGCGTGCGATTTTTCATTAATTCATCTTGAACAATGTTATATGGCCTTTACAAATATTTATTTAAAGGGCAATAGCACTAAAAATTAAGTTTGTCTAATTTGAAAGAACTCATAAAATTGTAATAGAACATCCTTTACAACTTTTTCGTATCTCTCTTTGTTTTCAATATTTCAATTTGTTTGATATGTAAATGAGATGGTCTCTGACGTCAGGTGTGGGGTAAAATATTTTCACATGTAGCAAAACCAGTTATATCTCTAAGTTTGTTCAGCGAAATCATTTCAAACTGTGCACATAAAAACTCCTTGCGACGCTGAACATTTCATGTTAAGCCCGCCGCACACGAGATCTCTTGGCTGAGCTAACGGTCTCGCGAGTCTGTTAGCTCAGTCAAGAGCTCTCGTGTGCGGTTGATTTTCGTGAGGAATTCACCTCTCGAGGCCTTGAGGAAAATATCTATCGTGTTTGATATTTTTTTTCACGCGAGGCAAAATTCTCACACGTCTGCGAAAATAAGCCAATGAAAACGCGTTGTTTCCTCACGTGAGAAGAAATCGCGGCTTCAATATGGCGTCGAACACAAGCGAGCAACTAAGTGAGCTGTTATCAGAGGAGAAATTAGTTGAAATATGGCCGGATTACCCCTGTTTATATGATGTAAGGTCAACAGAGTTTAAAGACAGAGATCGCCGACAACAAGCCATGGAGAAAATTGCTCGATTTTGAATTCAATCTTGAATTCAATCGTCATCTCAGCAAACAGCTCAGCACTTTGCTCAACGTGTGCGACCAGGCTTGTCGAGGCCAAGGAACTGAAGTAGTCGCCTCGCGAGGTCGGGAGCTCAGCTAAGAGCTCTCGTGTGCGCCGGGCTTTAGATATGTAAGTGATTTTGCTCTGAGTGAAAATATTTTACCCCACTCCTGACGTCAGAGACCATTCATTTACATATCAAACAAACTTAATTTTTAATGCCAATCCCCTTTAAAGTTAAAATAATACCTTTTTATATTCAGTGAGCATTGCCTTAAGTTGTGGATGACTTCTTTTACTCAGAATTTCAATAAATTCGTCATCGTCCGTTCCCCATTTTTTTGTCTTTGCACACTAAAATAAAGATATAATTTATATACGTACTACACAAAAGATGGTACAAAAAGTTGGTAAAATAATGTTCATTAGAATAAATACAAGAAGAAAATTGAAAAATAAAAAAGGGAGTGGAAGCAGTGGCGGACACTAGGGGGGGGGGGGGGGGGGGGGGCGAAAAAAGAGCGGGGGGGGGGGGGGGGGGGGGGGTGCGGGGGAGGGGGGGGGGGGGGGGGGCAGGGGGGGGAGGGGGGGGGCGCCCCCAATAATTTCTAAATTAAAATTCCAAGGATATTTAACAGTTATACCATGAGCCCGAGTCGTATATGAGCTCATAGCTCATATGGCTATTAGTTCGTATACAACGAGAGCGAATGGTATAACTGTTTTATTATATAACCAAGCACTGTACAAGAGTACAGTATAAAATTACTATACAGAGAAATGTTTCAAACGACAAACTTCCGGCACAGGCAACTAATACTTCCGCCATGCGTAATGATGTATTCACATAGAGTTTCTTGCTGATCGAGCTGTTCGGCAAACAGCTTTGAAATGTTGCATAAATGCTGCTCGAGAGGAAAAAAAATGTGTTAAGCAGATCAACAAAAAAGATTAAAAGGTACCTTTATGAAGTCAAAAGGTGGGTGAAAAAAATTTCATGCAAAACTGAAACACCTTCGGCAGTGAAACAAAATTACTTAGTTGGTTGTTTTTGAAAAAGAACATGCTTTTTACTACTCCAAATGCTTATCTAAATAAAAAAAGTATCTTTATTGGTGATCTCCTACGAAATGTGTGTTGTAAGCTTGACTTTTGTTTTTTTATACATTGGTTTGAGGGTGTTGATGTTTTTCTGTATAAGAATCCGTCAATTTCAACTCTTTTCGGCAGTTTAAAAAAACATGCCGCCATCTTGTTTTTCCTGTACTAGCAGGATATGAGCTGATAGCCTGGTAATAGGGAACCAATCAGATTACGCAAAAGCTCATATCCGATAGCATGCTATATAATAAAGCTCATTAGCTTTCTTTCAAATCGAAAATATGAACAAACCGCTGAACCAAACATACTCTCATACTTTTAGTCATAATGTGCTTATACAGCTGATCAAAAGCTCAAAAGTTCAAATTCAGAGTTCAGACTGCCGAACCTGATGGTTTCACACATTGTGTCACAGTTTAACTTATTGAAATGCTAGTAAGCTAAAATGCATAGTCAACTAAGTCCGCAAACTCAACTTCAAATATTCTTGTACCTGCAAGCAGTGCTGTGAGTAACTTCGTTACAAGTAACTAGTTACAGTAACTATTTACATTTTTAGGTAACTGTAACTGAAACTAGTTACTTTTTCTGAAGAAGCAACTGTAACTATAACTAGTTACTTTTTGAAGAAGTAACTATAACTAGTTACTTTTTTAAAGAACTGTAACTAGTTACAATATTTGGTTCAAAAATGTGACTAGTATAGTTACTGATATTCAGCTGAGGATGTCATTCCTTCTTGATAAAAATGGTTTTGATATAATAATAAAGGTACATTATGTACATATTTGACTATTTCTGCTTAGTGACAACTATATTTAGGCATTTAGCTGTAAAAACATAATTATGGTACTGGTATCTAAAAACCAGTAATTTCTTTGTTGATTCTAGTAACACGGACAGAGGAATGTAACTAGTTACAAAATTTTTGAAGTAACTTTGTAACTGTAACTAGTTACTTTCTTTTCATTGTAACTTTTATCGGTAACTAGTTACTTTTTTAACAATGCAACTGTAACTGTAACTAGTTACAAAAAATATGTAACTTTTACAGCACTGCCTGCAAGCAGTGTGGCAATAGCGACGGAACTGTGCGCAATTTAGTGAAATTTCCACCAGGTCAATTTAAAAAAAGACCTTGAAGAAACTTATTTCCTGGCGTTAGATCTAGCCATGCACTGTATGGTTAAGTAGAATGATACTGTAATTTGTGTTATAGCTTGCCATGGGTAAACTATTTCTTTGTGATTAGAGCCTTCAATTAACTTATAACTTTCACATAACTCTTTCAGAGTTTCAGGCTTTCGGGTCCTTATAAGACTCCACAGATTTTACTCTGGCTATAAGGCAGTCCTAGATAAAGCATTTTTCTTCCTGGCAGCAAAATCCAAAAATAAATATTTCCTTATAAGTTGTGATACCACCAGACTTGCAAGTTTGTATCTCAAAACCATAATTTATTTGAATGTGGTATCTATACATACTTTGAAATAGCGAACTCTTTCAATTGAATACTACGTACTACAAGTACTAGCGTCAAAAATCGAAATGCGAAACAGTTGAATAAGATAAAAGCAGCTTGCATTCTTGCAAATGCACAATGACAGCTGCAGCCTGCAACAGCAACACTATACTGAAATGATAAATATTTCATTGTTTTCTAGAATAAATCGTTGCGTCATTTGCGTAAGTATATACGAAACTTAGACAGGTTAAGGTCATGTAATAAACCTTCAAAACACTTTCGAATTGTTTACAAATCGCCGCTGGGTTTGGCAAGAATATACAAAGATGAGTCATCGAATATGAAACTTGATATTCAATCAAAAGTGATGCCCATCAAAATAGTGTGATTGTGTGACCGTGACGCTTTTCGATTTTTTGAAGAATAGGAAATTTATCTTTAAACTTTGACTTGGATTAAAAAAACTGACAAATATTTCCTGCAAGATACAAAAAATTTCCTGCGAACAACTTTTACAAAAAATTTCCTGGCAGCGGCGCTACCGGACATTTTCCAGCACTGCTATAAGGACAGAATTTTTTCAGACGATTATACTCCCGGTCTTCATATTTGCTTTGACAAAATGGCGAAGGAAAATTGACACCCTTCGCGGCTTCGCTCCCCCCCCCCCCCCCCCCAAAAAAAAAATAATCATGAAGTGTCCGCCACTGAGTGCAAGTGAAGATAAAAGTAGAGGAAGAGGTAAAAGTATATACATAGAGGTGTAAGTAGAGATAGAAGCAGAAGAGACAAACGTTTTTTGTGCATCAATGGCGTTGTAATAATATTACTGACATGGTAAACAAAACTGCAAATCACTTCAGTAAATTTAAAATGTTATCTAATAATATATACCTTTGACAAATTTTTCGTGTCGCCCAATGTGACTTTCTTTATCGGACTTTGCGTTTCATCACGATCACCCTGCAGTAACAAAAAAAAAACGCTAAAAAGTTTAATAAACAAAGTTTCGTAAAGTTTAAAGTGCCTATAACACGAAAATTAAGTTTGTCTTATTTAAAAGAAAACTTAAAACGATAAAACAACATATTTTGCAGTTTTTCGTTTCCTTGCTTTATTTTCGAGATAATTCAGATTGTTTGATATGTAAATGTCACTTGTTGTAACGTACATTACCCTGGGTACCAGAGGCTCTGAGTTTGTGTTTGGGAGAGGGAGAGCCTCTGGTCTCGCGAGCTTCAAATCTCACTTTGGCGAGTTCAATATCTGAACTCGGTTTTTGATTGGCCTAAATTTCTGAAAGCGTTACTATTGGTTAATCAAAGCAAGTCACGCGTGACCGTGAGTAATTAAAAATATTAAAAACTTAAACCATACACCTCTGAGTCTCGGACTGCCGTTTCAGCTCACTGAAATACCAAAGCGAAAATCTAGTTTTTGTGAACAGAGGAAGTCCGATAATTATTCTTTCCACAGTGAATTGGAATTGTGATAAAATCCATAGTTTCCTTATCGAAAACGAAGTAACGAACAAGTGTGCCAGACAGCGTGCTCTACTTCCTGTCGAGGACTTTGAACAATCGTAACATAGCAACGTGCGTTTCAAATTTCACTCCACTGTGAGAATAATCAACAGGAAGTAACTCACCAAAGTGAGATTTGAAGCTCACGAGACCAGAGGCTCTCCCTCTCCCAAACACAAACTCAGAGCCTCTGGTACCCAGGGTATATGTGCATATAATGACTTATCGAAAAAAGTTGTACAAACAAACTGAAATATCTCAACAGGGAAGCAATAAATTTAAAATTTAATAAAATAATCCTAGATCAAACCCCCTGAACCTCACCTCGCATAGCTGCAAAAGAAATGTTTGATAATCTCCGGACGACGACGCATTAATGTCTTCTTCCAAAGTGCTGCCATATTCTGAAATCCATGTACAAAAAGGGACGTTAAAATACGGTTGTGCGTACACGCACATGGAACAGGAACTGGATAGGAAACTTACGCAACCAGAAACGATGTTTGCACAACTTGCTATGGTAATTATACACTTATAAGCAGCTACTATGCACCTAACGGGTGGTCCCACATGGCCAGGATCAGCTATTGCTGAACTTAAGGTGCTGTTACACGATGCGATTTTTCTTGCAACTTGCAACAAATCACTGAATGTTGTAAGTTGCATAAAACATCGCACCGTGTAACACCCCGTAGCAACTTGCGATTTTGTCATTTTTGCCGTGTTGCAAGTTGCAAGAAAAGTTGGATGGGTTCTACTTTTTGCTGCAACTTACAACAGAAATCGCAAGTTGCTGAACGTGTAACACCCTTCCTGCAACGTGCGATTTTTTTTTTCATATGTAAATTTGTTGCAAGTTGCAAAAAAAATCGCATCGTGTAACAGCACCTTTAAGTGATATTACACTATTGGTTAATTTCAGCAATAGCTGATCCTGGCCATGTGGGACCACCCGTTAGGTGCATCAGCTGCTTATAAGTGTATTATTACCATAGCAAGTTGTGCAAACATCGTTTCCGGTTTCGTAACATCGTTTTAATCCCCTCTAAGTCCTTAACTCTTTTTGGTCATTCCAAAATTCATTAATAATTAATGAGGAAAACGCGACGAAAATCCACGATAATACTAATCTGCTGAGCACGCGACTGTTTTACAACTTGATGCCTTACATGTATTTTAAATACTACAGATGCACTAACAGCTTTTATCTATTTCTAACTGATGTACATGTAAGTCAGGTAATGGTCTAGGACTATAATCTTACCTTTTTCGTAGGCTTTCTTTATTTCGGCAATTTCCTAGTTAAAATTGAAAAAAGGCTTCATATATATTATATTTCCATCTTATATTTATACAGCGACCAAAGTAAAACAAGCTCTAATTCTTTGAAAGTTTGCATGGCGATAATAGTATTCAAGATACGTTTTGTGAAACACCACTTTTAGTATTTATTTGCTAAGATTTCGGCCTGTTGACTCAGGCCTAATTCATCAGAGCAATATTGCACTCATCATATTGCTCTGATGAAGGCCTGAGTCAACAGGCCGAAAGCTTAGCAAATAAATATTAAAATATTTACTGGAATAAAACAAGATCTTTATAATTGACTAGGACTTTATATAGTATACATTACTACATAATAGTAGTATAGTTGACATAAACAAGTCGCAAAAACCAATCAAATAAGCCGTCTTTCAATTGTCAGGTTGCTCCAGTTGTAAAGATCACTTAATTCTATTTTGCTGTTGAAATATCTTACCCCACAACTTTTTGGAAAATTGTATGAAATAAATAAATTTCATTTTTCCGTGCGTCTGTGCCGCACAAAATGAAACAAAACTGACAAAAAAGAACGGAACAGAACAGAACAGAAAAGAACAAAACAAAACAAAACAAAACAAAACAAAAACCAAAGCAAAACGAGACAAGACAAGGCACGGCACGGCACGGCACGACACGACACGACACGACACGACACGACACGACACGACACGACAAGACAAGACAAGACAAGACAAGACAAGACAAGACAAGACAAGACAAGACAAGACAAGACAAGACAAGACAAGACAAGACAAGACAAGACAAGACAAGACAAGACAAGACAAGACAAGACAAGACAAGACAAGACAAGACAAGACAAGACAAGACAAGACAAGACAAGACAAGACAAGACAAGACAAGACAAGACAAGACAAGACAAGACAAGACAAGACAAGACAAGACAAGACAAGACAAGACAAGACAAGACAAGACAAGACAAGACAAGACAAGACAAGACAAGACAAGACAAGACAAGACAAGACAAGACAAGACAAGACAAGACAAGACAAGACAAGACAAGACAAGACAAGACAAGACAAGACAAGACAAGACAAGACAAGACAAGACAAGACAAGACAAGACAAGACAAGACAAGACAAGACAAGACAAGACAAGACAAGACAAGACAAGACAAGACAAGACAAGACAAGACAAGACAAGACAAGACAAGACAAGACAAGACAAGACAAGACAAGACAAGACAAGACAAGACAAGACAAGACAAGACAAGACAAGACAAGACAAGACAAGACAAGACAAGACAAGACAAGACAAGACAAGACAAGACAAGACAAGACAAGACAAGACAAGACAAGACAAGACAAGACAAGACAAGACAAGACAAGACAAGACAAGACAAGACAAGACAAGACAAGACAAGACAAGACAAGACAAGACAAGACAAGACAAGACAAGACAAGACAAGACAAGACAAGACAAGACAAGACAAGACAAGACAAGACAAGACAAGACAAGACAAGACAAGACAAGACAAGACAAGACAAGACAAGACAAGACAAGACAAGACAAGACAAGACAAGACAAGACAAGACAAGACAAGACAAGACAAGACAAGACAAGACAAGACAAGACAAGACAAGACAAGACAAGACAAGACAAGACAAGACAAGACAAGACAAGACAAGACAAGACAAGACAAGACAAGACAAGACAAGACAAGACAAGACAAGACAAGACAAGACAAGACAAGACAAGACAAGACAAGACAAGACAAGACAAGACAAGACAAGACAAGACAAGACAAGAAGGCAAGGCAAGGCAAGGCAAGGCAAGGCAAGGCAAGGCAAAACAGAACAGAACAGAACAGAACAGAACAGAACAGAACAGAACAGAACAGAACAGAACAGAACAGAACAGAACAGAACAGAACGAAACGAAACGAAACGAAACGAAACAGAACAAAACAAAACAAAACAAAACAAAACAAAACAAAACAAAATAAAACGAGACAAGACAAAACAAAACAAAACAAAACGAGACGAGACAAAACGAGACGGGACGAGACGGGACGAGACGGGACGAGACGGGACGAAGCGAGGCGAAGCGAGGCGAAGCGAGGCGAAGCGAGGCGAAGCGAGGCGAAGCGAGGCGAAACGAGGCGAAACGAGGCGAAGCGAGGCGAAGCGAGGCGAAGCGAGGCGAAGCGAGGCGAAGCGAGGCGAAGCGAGGCGAAGCGAGGCGAAGCGAGGCGAAGCGAGGCGAAGCGAGGCGAAGCGAGGCGAAGCGAGGCGAAGCGAGGCGAAGCGAGGCGAAGCGAGGCGAAGCGAGGCGAAGCGAGGCGAAGCGAGGCGAAGCGAGGCGAAGCGAGGCGAAGCGAGGCGAAGCGAGGCGAAGCGAGGCGAAGCGAGGCGAAGCGAGGCGAAGCGAGGCGAAGCGAGGCGAAGCGAGGCGAAGCGAGGCGAAGCGAGGCGAAGCGAGGCGAAGCGAGGCGAAGCGAGGCGAAGCGAGGCGAAGCGAGGCGAAGCGAGGCGAAGCGAGGCGAAGCGAGGCGAAGCGAGGCGAAGCGAGGCGAAGCGAGGCGAAGCGAGGCGAAGCGAGGCGAAGCGAGGCGAAGCGAGGCGAAGCGAGGCGAAGCGAGGCGAAGCGAGGCGAAGCGAGGCGAAGCGAGGCGAAGCGAGGCGAAGCGAGGCGAAGCGAGGCGAAGCGAGGCGAAGCGAGGCGAAGCGAGGCGAAGCGAGGCGAAGCGAGGCGAAGCGAGGCGAAGCGAGGCGAAGCGAGGCGAAGCGAGGCGAAGCGAGGCGAAGCGAGGCGAAGCGAGGCGAAGCGAGGCGAAGCGAGGCGAAGCGAGGCGAAGCGAGGCGAAGCGAGGCGAAGCGAGGCGAAGCGAGGCGAAGCGAGGCGAAGCGAGGCGAAGCGAGGCGAAGCGAGGCGAAGCGAGGCGAAGCGAGGCGAAGCGAGGCGAAGCGAGGCGAAGCGAGGCGAAGCGAGGCGAAGCGAGGCGAAGCGAGGCGAAGCGAGGCGAAGCGAGGCGAAGCGAGGCGAAGCGAGGCGAAGCGAGGCGAAGCGAGGCGAAGCGAGGCGAAGCGAGGCGAAGCGAGGCGAAGCGAGGCGAAGCGAGGCGAAGCGAGGCGAAGCGAGGCGAAGCGAGGCGAAGCGAGGCGAAGCGAGGCGAAGCGAGGCGAAGCGAGGCGAAGCGAGGCGAAGCGAGGCGAAGCGAGGCGAAGCGAGGCGAAGCGAGGCGAAGCGAGGCGAAGCGAGGCGAAGCGAGGCGAAGCGAGGCGAAGCGAGGCGAAGCGAGGCGAAGCGAGGCGAAGCGAGGCGAAGCGAGGCGAAGCGAGGCGAGGCGAGGCGAGGCGAGGCGAGGCGAGGCGAGGCGAAGCGAGGCGAAGCGAGGCGAAGCGAGGCGAAGCGAGGCGAAGCGAGGCGAAGCGAGGCGAAGCGAGGCGAAGCGAGGCGAAGCGAGGCGAAGCGAGGCGAAGCGAGGCGAAGCGAGGCGAAGCGAGGCGAAGCGAGGCGAAGCGAGGCGAAGCGGGACAAGACGGGACGAGACAAGACAAGACAAGACACAAGACGACACGGCAACGCAACGCAAAACAAAACAAAACAAAACAAACTTATTGCTGAAAGCTTCTTTGGTAACTCATATACACGTCAAATAACCGTAGTTATAAACACGTAGTTATAAACACGTAGTTACACCTACCGATCTGTCTCTACTACCAAGAATTTCTACTATGGCGTCTTCGTCTGTTCCTATGCCCTGTAAATTGAAACAAAAAATAAGACTAACAGTATTCAAAGCTATTCACACTACCACTGTAAATAGCGCTTCATGCAGAGTAAAGGCTGCTTGCCCTTTTGTTGCACTGGTGCACCCAAAATTAAGAACCTCCCGAAGGAAGACAGTCTTATCAACCAAAATGTATAACAAAGGCAAATTAAAGTAGTCCTTTTCAAAATGTCAAAAACATCATGTTTGACAATGAAATTCCTAGGTTATGAAAAAGGTTTTGGAAGAAAACGAGACAATTAAACTGATTTCAGGGACCATTGTTATTTGTTTGAATAAAAAAACAACTCATGAAACAAGACTGTAATAGATTGGAATTCAAAAGCTTTGTTGTTTTCATACACTTTGAAACTCAAATCAAATATTAAACTTCTAATGGAACTCTAAAACCATTACGAGAAAGTTGAAAAACATGCAGAAATTTAGGTGGCTCTAAGCCACTAGTGTATATGTGACTTTATACAAACCTTCAATGCATTGTATAAACACATAGCATCAAACTTGGGTTTAGGAAGAAGCAGTGCCATTAAAGCATCTTGTGTTTCGCCTTTAAACATTGATTTTACAACATCCACTAACTCCTTCAAAAAAAAAATTAAAATCTAATCAAAATCTAATTAAAATAAAATTAATTTGGTGCCTTGACGAGTTAGCAACGCTCTATAATCTGTTCGTTCGTTCGTGAAAAACCAATAGCAAAAGACGTTTTTTATGCTAAATTTAACAGGGCACTGCGTCTGATTCGCTTAGAATTGTGCAAGTGCAACAGTGATGAATTCAAAGATTATATAGTTACGTACATGCACGTGTATAATTAAATTATATACGGTAAAAAGATATATCATAATATACAGTCGTATCCAGTACTCCAACTGGGTATTGCATATGGTGTATACAATCAACAAACTGACTCTCAATACATTTAAGTAATGCAAGAATTCTCAACAATTAAAGCAAAAGATGTATTTGTGTGGGTTATTACCTTTTTATTATTCTCGTCGTATTTCTCCAAAAGCGCATCTAGTTCAGCTCTGTTCCAAGCATTTTGAGCAATGACATCTAAAACTGTTTCACTGTCTCCATCTGTAAATTCAAAACGAATACAATCTCCTGTATTACTGCTACAACAACAACAATAGGGCCATTTAAACGGGAGAAATAAGTCGCGACTTAATTAAGACGCGTCCTATTTAAGTCGCGAACACTCTCGTATAAACGGTCAATTTGTTCGGATTGCTGGATTTCACCTTCCAGACCGCTCACGAAAATAGTCATATAATAAAACCACTTATCACACGGTTTATCGCTTATTAATGAGTATTTTGATTTCTAACTCTTGAAGTTTCTCTCTCGGTAAATTAAATTTGATATAAAACAAAATGATTTCATTGCAGAAGAGTCGTGAGATAAGATGGTTGGTTACTCAATGTTCACTCGTGTGATAAAGAATTTAACGTGGTAAAATAATAAGACTAAAGTTATGCATTAAACAATGTTTGTTTTGGGCATGAAACACTGTTAATAGATAAATGTTTCATCTGCTGCTATGGCAACAGTGACGTTTCAATAGCTGTAAATATACATTTGTTCCAATTCAGTTCAAAAAGGAGTTCAGTTACTATCAAAAAAAATTTTGCGTTAAAACAGTTCTTTAATTTTAATTCAAAAACTCATTAATAATTCACGAGGAAAACACAAAGGAAATCAGTACCATGTCCGTGGTTTTATACCTGATAAAACTTCTTGACGTCAGAAAGAATACTAATGAACATACAATTTTATATAAAGAATACTAATGAACATACAATTTTATATAAAGAATACTAATGAACATAACATCCAATAACGAATCGTTTTTGAAGCCATTCAAAACACTCGCATCACGTGTTTTATCAGATCTAAAACACTCGGGCTGCGCCCTCGTGGTTTTAAATCTGACAAAACACTCCTGCTCGTGTTTTAAATATTACTTCAAAAACTCATTAATAATTCACGAGGAAAACACAAAGGAAATCAGTACCATGTCCGTGGTTTTATACCTGATAAAACTTCTTGACGTCAGAAAGAATACTAATGAACATACAGTTTTATATAAAGAATACTAATGAACATACAATTTTATATAAAGAATACTAATGAACATAACATCCAATAACGAATCGTTTTTGAAGCCATTCAAAACACTCGCATCACGTGTTTTATCAGATCTAAAACACTCGGGCTGCGCCCTCGTGGTTTTAAATCTGACAAAACACTCCTGCTCGTGTTTTAAATATTACATAATCAATTACCTGTTTTATTATTTAATTTTTAATTAATAACGGTTTTATTATTTAATTTTTAATTAATAACGGTTTTATTATTTAATTTTTAATTAATATCCGTTTTATTATTTAATTTTTAATCAATTACGGGTTTTTTCTTTCTGTCTGTTTGTTTGTCTGTCTGTCTGTCTGTCTGTCTGTCTGTCTGTCTGTCGGTCGGCGGGCTGGCTGGCTGGCTGGCTTGTTTGTTTGTTTGTTTGTTTGTTTGTTTGTCTGTTAATACAATACAATACAATACAATACAATACAATACAATACAATACAATACAATACAATACAATACAATACAATACAATATTTATTTATAGTCGATGGACGTGGGGAGTGGTTGCCCATTCTCCCGAGCCAGAGGCTCGTGTTACAAACGCTCGACCATTAAAATAAATATAAATAAATATATTACAAGTAATAAATAGGTATAACAATAACAGTTATAAACTAGGTTTAACAATAATAATTATAAAGAGCAATATAGATCTATTTACAATAATAATTGTAATTCAATTACACAGTATGATTTATAAGCACCTGTTGCATTGGCAGCCGGAAAAACTCATTCTCTTAATTTGGGAACGAAATTCAGACATAGAAGTAGAAGATTTAGCAGCAGTTGGTAGTTGGTTCCAGATATGTGATATAATATAAATAAACGAGTTATGCATATATAGATTATTATAAGTAGGTTGATTAACATTGAGACCGGAACTACGTAGGTTGTAAGGTGTAAGTCGAGGAGTAAAAAGATCAGAAATATAACTTGGACCTTGCATCTTGAAACATTTAAAGAATAATATAAGTGATTGTTCAAATCTTCTCTGCTCTAGTGAGACCATATTAGCGATAGATAGACAGGTGTCGTATTTTATAGTGGATCCTAAATTTAATAGAGTTCTTAATGCATAGAAGTTAACATTTTCTAACTTAGTGTTTAGTGCTTTAGATATTCCTAGAAGGATTGGTGAACAGTATTCCAAGTGTGGTAGTATATAGCTTTTGTAATCATCGTTGTAGACGGAACAAGACGCTTCATCCTGCGCAAAGCAGCAATCTTCGAGTATGCTTTCTTTAACATGTTGGTGATATGGGGCTTGTACGAAAGCGTCTTATCCACGGTTACACCAAGTATCTTGAGTGTTGGCTCAATCTCAATCTTCTTTGCGCCAATGGAAAACTCATAATTATATAACGATTTACCCAAAGTCGTAGCCTGGGTCTTGGAAGCGTTAACTTGCAAGAAGTTCTCATTAAACCAGTCGCTCAATATTTTTATGTCCTGGTTAACGGTAAATTGGAGAGATGTGGGGCACGCGTTAGCCGTATACTGGTTGTTTGCTTGTTTGTTTGTTTGTTTGTTTGTTTGTTTGTTTGTGTCTGTCTGTTTGTTGTTGTTTTTTGTTTGTTTGTTTGTTTGTTTGTCTGTTTTTTTGTTCGTCTGTTTGTTGGTTTGTCTGTTGGTTTGTTTGTTCGTCTGTTTGTTGGTTTGTCTGTTTGTTTGTTTGTTTGTTTGTTTGTTTGTTTGTTTGTTTGTTTGTCTGTTGGTTTGTTTGGTTGTTTGGTTGTCGCCAGGATCTCAAAAACTATTGCACCGAATTTCATGAAAGTTTGCAGAAGGGTTGGTCATACAGCAACGACCAATCCATTAAATTTTGGTTGAATTTAGTCAAAATAAATGTCAAAGTAAATGCTTGATTGCGCTCATTATCTTTATTTTATGCAAATATTTTTGCATAATTTTGGTACGAGTGTAATCAAGCATTTTATTCATACATGCGTGTTGGTCTCGTGAGCTAGCCTGGTTAGTGGCTCGTTTTCTTTTTAAACATCTCCAATAACCGGCTGGCGGAGGTATATGCAGTCTCTGACCGCCCTCTAGTTACGAATAAAATGGATCTATACAGAGTTCTTTCTTAAAAATAATGTAAGTTTACCTTCAATGGCTTTTACAAGTTTCTCGTAGTCATCTAGTTCCTCTTCGGTAGGTTTTGTGTTCTGGGCACCATGAATTGGTGGAAGCTTCAGTGATTCTTCTTTCTGTTCTGGTGAGCTTCTCTGACTATCTCCATTTCTACTTGTCGCAGACTAAGTTAAAAAGAAAGAAATATTGCTCAGAGTAATTTTAATTATTATTATCAAATTCATTAATTCGCAGCCGATCTGTATCTGATTCACTACGCCTCGCTTGCAGCTCGTCTTGTAAATCAAATACAGATCGCTGCTCATGCTTAATCTATTACACATAAAAACAAAAACACATGTCATTTAAAACTTTAATATTTTGGTTAAAAGTGTCCTCAGAATGCAGGAAAAGCTGTTTTAGAGGGGGGGCATGCCTCCGGACCTCCCTAGATTTGTGTCATCACTTTGTGCTAAAACAACCCCCTTTTAAAAATGCAAGGGTTGCACCCTTGGCTGTGCGGGTTACCACCCAGAAAATACGGTAACTAATGATACTCCAACAGGGCAAACAACAGAAAAAACACTCGCAATTCTCTTATGAATAATGGTTATATGCATGTTACACGTAATTTTTCCGGAGAAAGCAGAACCAAACTAACTAATTTTCCTGCAACCTGAAAATCTGAAAAATCGGTTGCGCGAGGGGATGTCACACGCTAAAAATTACCGTGCACTTGGCAGTTCCTTTTTTTGCGACGCAAGTGCACAAGAAAAAGCGACGAGGCCTTAACTAACCTTTATTTCAGGTAGTTTGTCTCTTTTATCATCTGCATCCGAATTTTCCTAAAGACAAGTAAAAATAAACAAAAGTTCTTGGTATCTCTATACTTGTTTCTCTTCATCAAAATTATTATAAATGTTATTACAAGAAAAGATACAATACGTTTACAGTAAAAAAACAAAGACATGTCTATATAGATCCACATGAAAAAAGGGCATTTAAACTTAGGGGGCCTTTAGACGAGCCTGGGTTGAGTGCCAGTCCGGGTCAGCTCGCCATCCCTGGTTATTCTTTCTTCGTGTTTACATGAACCCGGGTTGGCTGGTTTTTTTCCCAACCCGGGTCAGCTTTTCCCAACCCGGGTCAACTTTTCTCAACACAAATTATCATATTGCCAACACTTTACACGAGCCCAGGTCAAGTCAACCCGTGTTTACATGAAGGAATTGACCAAAGTTCCACACCGTCGCACCTCTCCAACCCGGGTCTTGAAAAGGGTCACCCGGCAAGACAGTTGACCCGGCAATCGTGTAAACGCTAACAGGGGTTTATTCGTAGACGGGTTGATCCGGGTTGGCGAGCTAACCCTGGTTGACTCTCAACCCCGGCTCGTGTAAAGGCCCCCTTAAAGTGAAGGCCTTTATGAAAGTGCATGGTCCATGAACAAAACACTTTAAAATTTGCATTTTAGTTTGACGTCAAACAGATCGATGAAAGTCACGACTAATTAGAGCGTAATATATCATACACGAGGAAGAGTGTTTTATCAGGATATCGAAACATCAAGACGTTTCTTGAATAAACTTCGAGGTGTTTGGATGTAATATATCAACAACGAGTTTGAGTGTTTCATCAGGGGATCCAAACACGAGAAAACATGATGAAAGCATGAGGCCGAAATATGGCATCTCAATCGAGTGATTTCAATTGGAAAATGCAACTAAAATAACCCATCATGAGATTTTATTCACGAGGTTAAGAATTAGATGAACACTGGTTTTCATCTAATATCTTGGGTTTTACTAGCCTGATTACCAGACGGTATGGTGTTCGCTCACTCCACCTCCCCGTCTGATGGACTTCACGGGGTTTCATGTTCTGTGACGTATTATCCTTTAACCAATCAGAGTGAAGGTTTTAGTTTTTGAGAACTAATTATGTATCCAAGGAAGCCCGAAAAATGAAACAAATGCATTGCGATTGGCTGCTGCAATACAAAGGATAATACGTCACAGAACATGAAACCCCGTGAAGTCCATCAGACGGGGAGGTGGAGTGAGCGAACACCATACCGTCTGATAATCAGGCTAGGGTTTTACTGGAGTATCCAACTTCAATCAGGTGATTGGATGAACTATTGTAATTGGCTGATTATCTCATGAATTATTAATTAATTTGAGCTATCTTGGTGAAACACCCGTCCGAGTGCTTGATATAGCGTGCCTCAAACCAATCAGTATTTTAGGAGAAAATCGAAGTTAAAGTTTGCTTAATATATGTAATTTTTTCCGGTATACAAACCACCGACACCGTACTGATGAGTTTGAGATGCAGATATCTGAAATTCTATAATATCCACCTTGGCTCTACCTCTCTTGTTTCTATCCTCTTCCCTTCTCATTCCACCAGAGCTTGTTTGCATGTGCTTGTAGACTAAACCTTGCTGAATACCACACGAGCCTGGGTCAAGTCAACCCGTGTTTACATGAAGGAATTGACAAACGTTCCGCACCGTCGCACCTCTCCAACCCGGGTCTTCAAAAGGGTCACCCGGCAAGACGGGTTGACCCGGCTATCGTGTAATGTAAACGCTAACAGGGGTTTATTCGTAGACGGGTTGAGCCGGGTTGGCGAGCTAACCGGGGTTGGCTCTCAACCCGGGCTCGTGTAAAGGCCCCCTAACTGTAGACCTTCGGGTTACGTTTTAGGGAAAGCATTATAGCGCTTGGTCCGTTTATTGCATATACTGTACCAAAACCTACACATTATTCGAAAGCTGATATAACTGCCTACAAGACTGCAGCAAAACATTTGGTCATTTTATGAACGCAAACAAAAAATAGTTCCAATTCGAAATGCTATAAGTGAACATGCAACTATTTATACTATAATGCTCTGAAAATTGGCATTTTGGTAGATATATACATATATCACAGCACAAAGTGTGTCTGGACCGGTAAAAATTCCAAATAATTTTAGAGTCATCGAATTTTTACTATTACAGCTAAAACACAATCTCACAGGAGATTGAATGTGCTTGCATAAAAGGCCGTAAAACAATAAATATTTGAAAATTCCCAGACACACTCTTGTCACCAGAATATTAATTTACTCGAATATCAATTTTTACATGATTCTGACAAATTCGTGTTCACTTATAGCTTTTCAAAGTTCTTACTTTAGCTCAAAATATTCCTTTGAGAAAAAGCCGTATGAAAGAAAGCTCTTGTCACTTTTTCACACAAAGTAAATAATGCGCTTTTTCCTTGTTTAGAAATAAAAAAACATGATTTCTTTCCAGAATCTGAAAGCCCTCATAAAATGCTTCACTTTCAGCGAATAAAAAAAATAATAAAAAATCATGGTTTGAAGGTCTACATGCAGTAACCTTAATAAAGTAAACAAATTATTGTGTCCCATCATTTTATATATCTCAAGGACAAAGTACAGTCAAATACACCAGTGAACAAGGTAGGAACATATCAATATCTCGGAGTTAATATGGATAAATCTTTAACTTATGTCAAACAAAAGGATAAATCTTATAAGAAAAACTATGAAAAGAGTTAAGCTTTTCTCACCATAGTCAATCGAGATATGGTCTGGAAACTCAGCTAAAGTGTTTGGTCTATCTTTTTGTTCGCTTTATGCATTTTTGTGCATGGTGCACGGTCACTGATAGCAACGTTCAGTTCAATCAATCAACCGTGCTATTTACATATTAATAACCTAAAACAAAGGATGTGCACGGTGTAAGGTACGGTTCAACATAAAATCACAGCTCATTATAGGCGCTTTGAAGTTGCCGAGTTTCCACACCATATCTCGATTGACTATGTTCTCACGTATACGCGGTGTGATGTTAGTGAAATATTTTCGCAGTCAATTTGTAATAAAACAATAATACAACTGAATCTAGCTCTGTACTGCAATAATATATTCCTTGGAGACTGTCACCTCGATTGACAAATTTCAGAAAGTATAACACATTGGAGGAAACTCAAAAATATCCGAAGTATAGAATTTGTGTAATAGACGTCTATAAATGTTGTAACAGTTTATAGTAACTCAATGCTACGATGAATACTTCCAAATGATTTGAGAGAATCGTGTTGTTATGAGAATTATATGAGTCACATGCAGTAGCTCAATATAGTTAGAGCATCACAGCGGCCATCAGAAGGTTCATGTGGGTTCAAGCTAATTGCAGCAAGGCTATTAACAAATTGCAATTTTCTACGTTAGTATTTGACAACTGGTTGCCAAGAACTCGTCACAGACCTGTTAACAATCAGGGCACAACCAGTCCAAATGCATCCCGGTGACGGCTTTACTGAACAGCCTTGATAACAACTTGCTTGCTTGTATGAAACAACCCGGACGTTTTTACGCTTATAGTACAAGTTCAGATTATAATTTACATTAAATTAAATGTGTATTTACCACAAGTGCAATACTTTTCAATTATTCGCACTGACACTAGAGCTGTGCACGGGACTAGAATGAGATACATATGTATACAGCAAAACATTTAAAAAAAAATATTTCATAGCATATTCCTATTAAGGTGGCTCCATACAGTTTCTAGAAAAATGGAAAATACAAGTTTGCGAGTCCAAAACACGTGCATAAACAATTCAGAAAAACAATAAAACTAAATATTATGCATAGTTAAACATTCTAACAATCAAAAACTGTTACCAAATAAATAGCAACAGTTGTTTCTATGGCAACAATGACGTTTCAAAATGGCTGCCAATTACCCTTCAAACCAATTTAATTCGAAAAAAACTTTGGCGACCCCCATTATTTTTTTTCATTAAAACTTTTCTTGAAGTATGAGTGATCAGTTGGCCAATTTTAAAAAAATTCTGTAGAACGAATAATTTTTTCTCCGGAAAAATCATGTTTGTTAATTTTTAATAAATTTCGTTCTACAGAATTTTTTTTTAAATCGGCCAACTGATCACTCATACTTCAAGAAAAGTTTTAATGAAAAAAAAAATGGGGGTCACCAAAGTTTTTTCCGAATTAAATTAGTTTGAAGGGTAATTGGCAGCCATTTTGAAAAGTAATTGTTGGCATAGCAACAACTGTTGGTATTTATTTGGTAATAGTTTTCTATTGTCAGACTGTTTAACTATGCATAACATTTAGTTTTATTCTTTTTCCGAATTGTTTAATCACGTATTTTGGACTCTCAAACTTGTATTTTCCATTTTTTAAGAAACTGTGTGGAGCCACCTTAAGACACTTTGAATATTTCAAACCTCAGATTGTTCATCCGAATACTCAGTATCGTCGTCTGTTCCTCTGTCATCATCATACTCATCATTTTCACGGCTTTCTTCTTCTGTATCTGTTTTCTGGAAAATAATAAACATTGAAACACTACATTATGCAAGTTAATCCCTTTGTATACATATTTAAGCTTACAATCAAATAGATCTGAGTTCTAGTAGCGAGTATTAATTAAACTTCGTACGACAGAGTGTACAACAAAAGCTGGAAAAACTAAATTTTTTGTTCAAAAGTTGTTTTCAACAAACAATAGTATTTGTGAAAACCTTTAGCGAACCTAAATTAAAGATTTTGAAGATTTGCTAGCCAATATAGCGAACCTAAATTGAAGATTTGCTAGTCACTAGCGAACCTCAATCAAAGATTTTGAAGGTTTGCTAGCCAATATAGCGAACCTAAATTAAAGATTTTGAAGATTTACTATAGTCACTAGCGAACCTAAATTAAAGGTTTTGAAGATTTACTATAGTCACTAGCGAACCTAAATTAAAGATTTTGAAGATTTATTATAGTCACTAGCGAACCTAAATTAAAGATCTTGAAGATTTACTATAGTCACTAGCGAACCTAAATCAAAGATCTTGAAAATTTGAACGCCTAGAACGCCTGTAAGAGCAACACAGTGTAGTTGGGACAAATTTATTTCTTTTTTTCTAACTTACCGATACTTTTTGTTTCTTCCTTGGTGAATTCTATATAAAAAAAGAACAAAATTAAGTGAGTACATGTAGTTGAAAGCATGCAATTTCGAAAATCTTTCAAAAGCGAGGCAACTTCATAACCAACATATATATTTAAGAAAGTCTAATTCTGTTCCAGGAAAAGCCTAAGAATTAAGCATTAACAATTCTGTCAACAGGAAAAATTCAACAACAATAATATTATCAATTACAATCACTTAAGAATTCTACATGTTTGGTGTTGTGAAATAAACACACCCACACACTTCCCTTGAATTAATTTGGTATATTACAATTCGGTATTAATACAACAGACCGAGTGATAAAGGAGCGAGTTTTGTGCGATGAAACAAAGGGCAAATATTTTCACGCACAGACCAAGCAAATGAGGTTAATAAGAAATTTGTTATATTATGGTTCATTGCATTTTTAAGTTTTGAACACTGTTTTCGTCTTCGGAGTTTGCTGTTACCTTACATGTTTAGTGTTTTTTGTAACAATCAGCTTTGAAGAAAACTAGCACTGTTCCAGCACATTTAACCGCTTGGACTCGATTCGAAAAAAGACTCAACTCAGAAATTTTCCCGCCAAAACGTATCGGTCCAAGAAAAATCGTATTGACCGGTCGGTCGATATCATAAGAACCCGACTGGTCAGGAACCAATCAGCACGCACTTTTTTTGTACGGAATTTATACGAACCAAAAAACCAACCCAGCCATATAATAATAAAGACTTATTAACCGAGTGCGAAGTCTGTACGGAAAAGTATTTGCCTGAGGTTTTCGTACAGACCGAACGACGAAGGAGCAAGATTGTGCAATAAAACCGAGAGCAAATACTTTCCCGTACAGACTGAATAAACGAGGTTATATAATAAGAAATTTATGATATGGCTATTGGTTCATCGTCTTCAGAGTATGCTGTGTTGTTCACCTTACCTGTTAACTTTTTCGTGTCGCTTCTCGGCCTTTTTGTTTACACCAGTTACTCAGTTAGGCTTTTAGTTGTCGTGTTTTTAGATAAACAGCTTTGAAGAAAACCAGCAGTAATGCTCCAGACATTTTACTGTTCAGAATATTTGAATAAAGATACCCAGTTCTCTTTTATTTGTATTCAAATCAACTCAGAAATTTTCTTGCCAAAACTTACAGGGCCGAGAAAAAAGCGTTTTGCCCGGTCGGTCAATATCGTAAAAGCCCGACCGCTCAGGAACCAATCAGCATGCGTCGTTTTGCGTACGGACCGGAAATCAAACCCAGCCATATAAGAATAGCTAGTTACAATTTATTTATTTATTTATTTATTTATTTATTTATTTATTTATTTATTTATTTATTTATTTATTTATTTATTTATTTATTTATTTATTTATTTATTTATTGAATAATATTGAATGCAATATAAAATTAATATTACCTAATCTATATTTACAAGGTAAAAATTTTAAAAATTGAAAAACTATCAGAACTACAATCGTTTTCTTTGTTGCCCAAAATATACTGTTACCCGCTTGCAAAAAGCCAAAACAAAGAACATAGTCCACGTGCAGCAAAATAAAAGGAGTTACCTACTTGTACGTAACCACCACCCAGTTCTCTATATGCTCTGACTTTCCATGCTTTTCTTCTCTTTCCAAGAATAGAAAGATACTTCTGATGCCTTACATAACTTTTATCCTGCAGCAGAAATAAATAATTTGCAGCTTCGTAAAAGTTAAACGTTTCAAAATAGAGATACATTTGTGGCCACACCACGTTAGAACTGTACATTAAAGTGCCTATGTCATCCTCAGGGACTTTACATATTTATACTAATTGGAACATTCTGAGAAGATTTGTAATATATCTTTTCTGGCGAAAATTTCATCTTCATGGATTTTTTTGCCGTTAAAGTTGACGGAAATGACGACGAAAGAGGAATTTCTCTATATGAAAACCACTTTACAGATTCCTCTTTTGACGTCACTTCCGTCAACTTTAACGGCAAAAAAATCCATGAAGATGAAATTTTCGCCTGAGAAGATATATTACAAATCTTCTCAGAATGTTCCAATTAGTATAAATATGTAAAGTCCCTGAGGATGACATAAGCACTTTAATACAGTGAGATTAAAATTGTTAATGAAAAAGAAAGAAAATAGATATGCTGTATAGTCCTAAGGCGGCGTACCCGCCTTAGTACCTGTGTGACTGAAAACCGAGGCCGCTTAACAGTTGTGTAAGCTGGTTAACAGTTGGTAATATATGCATATATATATATATATATATATATGCAAATTGCAGCGCGCGGTAATTTGAAACTCGAAACAGCTGTTGGGCTTATGTGCCACGTGAATGGCGCGTGACGCTCAATGAAAGTTGAGACGACTAAACACGCAGTGGCCAACGTCAATTTGTTCGAGCTCAAATTACTACGACAAAGAACACAGGCCTTATCACAGGGAGCCCAACTCTGACGCCTCTTTTTTTGTTTTATTATATTGAGCTTGACTGAAAACCGAGGCCGCTTAACAGTTGTGTAAGCTGGGATAACAGTTTGGTAATATATGCATATATATGCAAATTACAGCGCGCGGTAATTTGAAACTCGAAACAGCTGTGGGCTTCTGTGCCACGTGATAGGCGCGTGACGCTCACGCAGTGCTGCGTTCGGTGTCGTGTAATTTGAGCTCGAACAAATTGACGTTGCTTTCAGTGAGCGTCACTGCGTCACGCGCCTATCACGTGGCACAGAAGCCCACAGCTGTTTCGAGTTTCAAATTACCGCGCGCTGTAATTTGCATATATATGCATATATTACCAACTGTTAAGAGAAGCGCCGCGATCCCAGCTTACACAACTGTTAAGCGGCCTCGGTTTTCAGTCAAGCTCAATATAATAAAACAAAAAAAGAGGTGTCAGAGTTGGGCTCCCTGTGGCCTTATTGCACTGCGTGTTTTTAGTCGTCTCAGCTTTAAATTCAGTGAGCGTCACGCGTCATTCACGTGGCACAGAAGCCCAACAGCTGTTTCGAGTTTCAAATTACCGCGCGCTGCAATTGGCATATATATGCATATATTACCAACTGTTAACCAGCTTACACGTCACACGACTGTTAAGCGGCCTCGGTTTTCAGTCAGAAGCTCAATATAATAAAACAAAAAAAGAGGAAGGCCCATCACAGGCGTCAGAGTTGGGCTCCCTGTGTGCCCAGTGGCAGCGGACACGGGCACTATAGTCTGAACATCGTACCCAAGCGAAAAGCCGCGGGCACCGTGCCGGTGTCACGGTCTCAGTGATCCCCCAGTCTGAGTTATCCCCCAAGACCAACTGCGCAGTTATCCCCTACTTTTCTTCATTGATATTGTCGTTTATCTAACTCAAAAAATACGTATAATCATGGAAACTATGCTCTGATGAAGTATATCGAGTTTAGCGAGACGAAAGCTTAGCGAACTATTATTTACATGAGTTACATGGTATTGACATTCGTAATAATCACAGACGTTTTATATTTATATTTATACTTACGATATTGATTACCTTGCGACCAAATGTTTAAAAGAACGTGATAAAAGTATAGTTTCCATGATTATACGTATTTTTTGAGTTAGAACAACGAAAATATCAATGAAGAAAAGCAGGGAATAACTGCGCAGTTGGTCTTAGGGGATAACTCAGACTGGGGGATCGCTGAGACCGTGACACCTGGCAAGAACATCAATCTGAACAGGATTTTTACGGTGCCCAGCACTTTTAACCAAAACAACATACATAAACTGAGCCAATAAACATTCTTAATAGGAACAAACAGCGGAAACACATCGACAAAATATATTTTGGCGCCAAGAAGCACCAAAAGCATCCAGGGTTTGGGAACGTGTCTGAACACCAGTGCTCATTGTTTGTTTACACTCTTTACGTTTCTCTCTGACGAAGGGCCTTCGCTCGAAACGTTAGATTCCTACGTTCTCTGTTTCGGCAGTATATCTAACCTAAGTTACTATATTTCGATTGTTGTTTCTACACTGCCTACGGGCACTAAGTCGCCGCCTAAGAAAATTTTTAAAATTCGACCTTCTGTAAACAACGTCACTCTGAGCATTTACAAGTCTTCGGGACGACGTGAGCAAGTTGATTTTGGCCTTAATTAATCGGAAGGATGTGACTACGAGTAAATAGCTTGTTGACACAAAGAATGCCTGGGTCAACCAGTCAAATGCTCAGTAAATAATAAATAATCAACTATTCACTTTAGAAATTTCGAGCTCATAATCTAATTGTTAAATATACAATTATGATCACGAAAAAACTTCAAAGAATTAAACTTTGCCGTTTTCCAGTCTATATACTTGTTGTCAATTTTAAATTGAAATATATGGTGTATAGATCTATTTTCAAACAAAAATATAAAGATTTTCATAATCCAGCCAAAATTTCAGGTAAGGTCTGGTTACTGAGGAAACCTACGATAAAACTGCCTGAGAAAGTTGGTTTTAGGCCATCAAATAACCAGCAAAAACCTGTACAAAAGTATCTTACAAACACTTACCCATTCAGTCTTGTTGTAGAATGGCTTGCTATTCTGAAGTCTTTTTAGAAAGTTCTAAAAATATGATGTATTTGTAAGTAAAAGGGTAAATAATGCTAGGTATTATAACTTATTGGATTTATCTGAGCCCAACATGGAAAAATATTCAAGTCGAGAATTCAATATTGGGCGAGAGCTAGCGAAGGTCGAGTTTAACATTAAACTTCGAATCTCAAGGTCTTCATTAAGGTTTTCAGTGTCATTTCGGTTAAGCGCTCTCAATTCGTCAGAATTTATGCCACAAAAATAACAAAAATAACAGATATCGTTAGAAAGCTATTAATTTGTAGAATACAATGTAAGTTGTATTTGATTTTGCGATAAACACAAACCAATAATACTTGCAAATTTTTCAAGTAAGACCAGAGGGATTCACTCGGGGCGACTTAAGAGCAAAGCGTTTCATTTTGTTCAAAAAATGTTTTCGCAGTTCGATTCCAAGATAAATTTCCAGCAAAACGGTGTCACCGTTTTTTTTGTTTATTGACTGGTTTCGATTTTATGACTTATTTTGTCCAAATGTTGGACGAAAAACAGCATTTCCAACTTTGGTCGTCAATAAAATCAGCAAAACTGAACATCCAAAAAAAAGCTGACAACCGTTTTTCTGGAAATTTATCTCGGAATTAAACTGCAAAAGAAGATTTTCAACAAAATAAAACGCGTTTTACTTGAGTTGCCCAGAGAGAAGCCCTCTGGTTTTATTTAAAAAAGTCACAACTATTATTGGTTTGTTATAATCCAAACAGTGAAATAAAAGTAGTGTGTGCGCAGGCAGTGTTGAAATGCAAATCGAAATACAGTAAGGTTTGAATACTGCCGAAATTATTGAACGTAATTTTCTAACGTTTCGAGCGAAAGCCCTTCGTCAGAGAGAAACGTGAAGAGTGTGACGAAGGGCCTACGGTCGAAACGTTAGAAAACTACGTTCAATAATTTCGGCAGTACTCCTGTATTTCGACTATTGTTGGTTTGTGTTTGTCGCAAAATCAAATACAACCTATTCTACAAATTAATAGCTTTCTAACGATATCTATTTTATTTTTGTGGCATAAATTCTGACGAATGGAGAGCGCTTTACCCATAGATATAATAGGCATATTATTTCTATGGCTTTACCGAAATGACCCTGCAAACCCAAACGAAAACCTTTAAACACTTTCCATATTTGGCGAAGATGAATCCAACTTATTATACCGAACAAATAATCGCGCGATTATACTTTATATTTATATTTTTCGTGTGTTTTCATGATCATGCAAAACAAGGCCGCAGCGACATGTACCAACGCCAGCAAAAGAGAATAGAACCGAAAAGACAAACAAGTAGAAGGAAAAGAAAACGAAATATCACAGTTTCATATTAGTTTTTCTTGTGCTGACTCACATCTCGAGTTTTCAGGATGGCATTATTTTTCGGAATGTGTTTTATTGTAAAAAAGATAATGTGGCTTTAAAAGCATACCGGTGCATGTTGCCATGCGGTCCCCTGACGAGTAGCCGCTGAACGGCTCACGTTAGGTAGTTTTATAAACGTGGTTAGGTTTAGGGTAAGTTTTTTGAAATCTAGAACTGAACCAGTCGATCAGTCGGGCCACTACGCGCATTCCAATCTTCGTTTCAAGCTACGTTACGAAATATTTTGGGCATATACCGCTGACATGATAACATTGAATCGCGGGAGGGCGCACAGAACTCCCGGGATAAATTGACTACACGTACGTAGCCCGCGGACAGGCACGTGGAAACCGTACGCCACGGACACAGAAACGTGGACTCGGGAACGAGAATGTAAGCGCCTGGATTTTTTACGCCAAACTTGGCATCGTTCTTTATAACTATGTCTGATTCTCTATCACAGTTACTGCAAAAAAAACCAACTTACCTTGTTTTCAGCATCAATCTTATCTCTGATTCTCTTCCGGTGCAACTTGTTTTTGTCGAACCTTTAACATTAAATTCAAACATAAAACATCAACTCAATTGAGCTACGCGACTATTGATCATACTCCTATTTTATCAGCATATAAAATACGAGGATTCATCTCTTCTAGCCAGCGACGAGCACTAATTCTCCAGCCGAAGAATGAAGAAAATGTATATTCAAATTTTGAAAAATCCGACGATTCCGTCGAGTCAGCCATTGAAAAGAACTTTATAACTCCGTCTATACGGTTCACAATCCTGGTTCTATTATGTAATTTAATTTATTTTAGAACTAGAGAGCAGTCAGAGACTGCATATACCTCAGCCAACGGGTTATTAGAGATGTTTAAAAAGAAAACGAACCATCCCACTAACCAGGCTACATGTAGCTCACGAGACCAACACATGCATGCATGTATGAATAAAATGCTTGATTGTACTCGTACCAATTATGCAAAAATGTTTGCATAAAATAAGGATAATGAGCGCAATCAAGCATTTCTTCTACACGAAGAATCTTTTGAATCTCATCCAAATTTTGACTAAATTCAACCAAAATCTAATGGATTGGTCGTTGGTCTATGCCAACCCTTCTACAAACCTTCATGAAAATCGGTGCGATAATTTTTGAGATATCCTGGCGACAGAGAGACAAACAAACAAACAAACAAACAAACAAACAAACAAACAAACAAACAAACAAACAAACAAACAAACAAACAAACAGACAGACAGACAGACAGACAGACAGACAGACAGACAGACAGACAGACAGACAGACAGACAGACAGACAGACAGACAGACAGAGGTGAAAATAAAAACAAACTATCATTTGGCTTGTATACTTTTAGCTAACAATATTTATTGACATACGTGGGCTTGTATCCTGGGTTTCTGTTGTCAACCCTTCCACTTGATTTCTGAATGTTGAGTAAACGTTCCAGTAAAATGTCATTTTTTCGATCTATTTCATATTGATGCTCATCTTCAAACTAAAAATATTCATAAATGATTCAGCTATAGAAAGATTAAGTTAAACGCCCGTTGCATACATATGTATGATTGTCGCATTTAAACACGGGCAGTGTCAGCCAGAACCTTAGCAACCGGTGCAATGCAGGTACCAATAGGCGAGTCTCAGGGTGTTGCGCGCGCATCATTTTTAAAAAAAACTGGCAAGCTCCCCTCAAAGTAAACATACTGTTTAAAATCAACAAAGTATAGTTACAGTTTCTGGATGATTAACACTGTTATTCTGCTGTTGTTGGCTCGCTAGCAAATCTGCTATTGCTTACTTTGTGGGGAGCCCGCCAAGAGCCCGCCAATTCCTTTGCAAAATGATGCGCGCGATACCCTGTTCGCTTATAAGGTCCAGTTTAGACGTCGCTCTTGTATCTAACTATAAGAGATTCGACTAAAATGTGTAACAAGTGTGGCAAGTCTTTATTCCACAGATCTGTGATGGATTTGGATTATGTGATTGATTAGCTCATATCAAGTGCATCAAGACAATTTTAAAATAAAATAAAAATGGTGGCAGTCAAAAGAACTCGCCGCATCCGTTATACGACTACTGTTCAATTAATTTAATTTGACTCGATTAAAATCCATCATATGAATCCACACCGCACTTGTGTTAGACCGCCGAGTGGCTGTAGGCGGGACAGGGGGGGGGCAGTAGGCGGAGCAACTGCCCTAGGGCCCGGCCCACGTATGGCCGTCGGCCAGGCCAGTGACGCCACGCATATCCGCTTTGATTCGATCTTGTTAGGAATCTTTGTTAGAAATTCTTTCAATACTGTGACCATGTGCTGTACTAAGCAGGGGGAGTCGAGAGAGTAGTATCACTTGTATGTATTCAAATTCCATTATTTTTTATACTGTATGCATAAATTTATTAGTTGTGACTTGTCAAAACTCAAAAGTATTATATTACCAGCGCAACTCGCCACTCGCCGACTCGCAAACAAGCTGGAATTAGGAATTCCAGAAAGGCTGACATGTAGGCATTATTTAGACTCTTACTGTGAGATAAAACCTAAAACACACTAAGTAGTTGCTGTTGTTGTGCAACTTGCGCCGTAGCGCGGTATCCGCGGTACTCTAGCACCTCTCTCTCCGGCAGAGGTTAAATTTCGGAGATTGGAGGTTTCGGGAGTCGTCGGAGATGCTCGAAGGCGTCAGCTGGACATAAGTAGTACGGGCGAAACTAGTCCAACGGAAAATTACATTTAGCCTCTGCCAGATTTCTGTCGGTTTCTTGCACAAGATGTCGGTTTCTTGCATGACTTGCTAATTCACGGATAACTAAGCCATCCACGTCTATATTAGTAACATATTTGTTGGTAAGTGATTATGACATGTTTATAATATGTCTTTCTTGTAAAAAAGACAAAATATACTCAGTTTTTTGCCGTTTAATATATCAGACGAAGACTGACGAACCAGAGGACAGCATACTTATATCGGCCGACGTGTAGCTCACATTGAAACAACGAACTTTCCTAGTTTGTCCACACATTCAATTAACTGTGGTCGTGTAACCTTCTGCTATATTCGACATGTTTTCTACAACCCGCAGTTCCAAAAGTTATTGACACCCCCCCTGATGCCGCCATATTGACACAGAAATCTGGCAGAGGTTCTTTTTTCGCTTTCACTTTCGCTATCCGCCCGCACTCCTTATGTCCAGCTGACGATTTCGACGCATCTCCGAAAGAACCTCTGCGGAGGAGAGCTCTAGCACGACACCGCATTTTTTAAGGGAGATGTGTGAGAGTATCCTAGTTTCTAGGCCTTTCGTTTCCGCCATTAGCTTGGCCGCGTAGTCGGTTTGGATTCTCGAGAAGACTGGGGAGAGGTTAGAAACGAGAAGGCCTAGCAAAATTCGCAAAAAGGTTCTGCCCAAGAATCGTTTTGGCCCTTCGAGTGTTCCTGGGATCTAGTACATCTACCGTGAACAACACTGAGTGACGGTATAAAAGCATACGGATGATTGCGAAGATCGTGGAGCTTAACTTTTAACTTTTGGCGGTTGTAGAAGGAAATCTAGTGATAAGAAAGCTAAGTTAGTGAAACTTCATCGATCCGAGGTGAGCAGGCTTGTATTATTATACTTTTATGCAGAAAAAAATAGTAAATGTGAAAACACTTAGGACATCATAATATCACAACTCTTCCTCAATAAACAAAAAAAGCTGTAAAGTGAAAGTGTTTACGAAATTTGCCAGGCCTTCCCCAGCGGGTCCGTTCGGGTCACTTCCGAAACGCATAGTAACCGAGAAGGCCCAGAAACTAGGCTAGAGTGAAAGTACTCACGCAATAGTAGGAATCGTTAAATTGAACCCAAGGGCCTCTGACATCGATCTGATATATACGTTTAGGGGCCGTGACACTACCCTCCCCCGGTCCCATCCTGGCTCTCGGCGGCCCGGCCAGCCCCTGTTAAATCCATTATCTGTGGGCATGATAATGGACAATTTTCGATGAATATCTGGAGACTAAAGTAGTCACAGAATACCGATTCGAATACCTTAGATTATAAAAAGTTCACAGGGGAGCATGCCCCGGATCTCTCGAAAAGTTCTCGGCCTTCGTTCTCTACAGAGTTTGTCGCACGAATGCCGAGTTGGTTGTTACGGCCCTGTCACGCAGCTGGTCGCGCCATTGGGCACCACCGGGTAAAGTGCGGTGCGCAAGCGGTATTTTTTTCGTCTACAGGTTGCGTTTACGCAACAATATAGTGCTATTGTCAGCAGCATGGATGTTCCTATTAAGTGCCTAGCTATGTTTCGTCAAGCCACAGTCGCCCGGCCAAACGCGTGATATGACAAGCGACCAGTAAACTCGTTCTTATGCTCACGCATGCTTTCCTAACCGACCTCGTCGTTGCTGACTGCCTTACGGGGTTTTCGCAGCAACCGAAAAATACGACGACGACCCAAGCGCAATAGTATTTTTCAACCAAAACAAAACGTTGAATAATTTGCAGGCCCAAGAGTAATCACAACACCGTCCTCGTTGCACATACAACGTCAACTGAAGCGTTTTCACGTTTTTTCAAGACAACGTTGTGGCAAGGAACAGCAAAAGCTGTTAGTATACTTAGGCGTTAATCTATTGTACGTCATGTTGTCGAAACTATGGCTGCTTTTTAAAGGTCTTACAAAATACATAAAGCATACAATACACGATGTCCTGATCCATGGTTTCTTTTAAATGCAGTAACTTAATTGCCATCGTCGTCCTAGCTTGCTTAAGGTCCCTTATCATACACTGAACGTCGTTGCGTGACAAATTTCAAGAGCCATATACATATTCACCGTGAAACGCTTCTCGTGAAACTTGCCTCGCTTGGTTTGGTTCACAAACCATTGCAGTTTCACGAAAAAATTGCACCGTGTAACACGCAGCACCTTTACCCGATAGATGCTGCATGTACGTATTGCGTACCTATGTTTGATATAGCAAAGCATAAAGGTGGTGAACTGCTAAAACACTTGACAACAAAACATTGGTTCTCTATGTCGACCTAATTATGCGCGTGCCGGCAATTTTTCGCACTTCTCACCTCCAAGATGGCAGACAACACAGCTGTGGTGAAACAACGTGTGATAAAACAGCACAGTCTATGTTAATTTTAGTAATAACAACTTATTATTAACCGAGAGCGCGGTCATTACGGAAAATATCAGACCGAGGTCTTGACAGTACAGTACATAAAGACCGAGGTCTGATACTTTTCCGTAATGACCAAGCGGACGAGGTTAATAAGAGGTTTATTATATGGCATTTTGAAACAACAAATCTTACATTACCTTGTCAATAGTGTGACCTCGAGCGTGTGCAACAACATTGAAGTCTATGTCTCTTGTTGTCATCGCTTTCGGAATCCTAAAACTCACTGCCAGATTGCTCATAGTCCCACTCATACATGCGGTTTTCTTTCATTGTTTAGTTGCAGACAACATGTCTGCCAAAATCCGCAATCGACCGGTCGATTACGGGAAATTATCGACCGGCAAGTGACGCGTCTCAGCAAATGAGAACACACGATTTCAACGGAAGTAACTTGTGCCATATAATAATAATTAGTACAACACTTAATGAAACAAACTGAAACCGACTTCGAACGTCTTGGAGAGCGCGTTTGTCGCTACGAAAATATTCATTCTCTTTGTCTTACAAAAATAATTATTTTGTGGAAAGAACCTCGTCGTTGAGGTAGCCGTCGTGGATCTTAGGGTGCTTATCTCGTTTTCGCCGATCTCATTTTCGAAGGCTAACAGCAGTTCGCCACCTTTTCGCTTTGCTATAATTACACACTGAAAACGTAGACACAAGATAAAAAAAAACGAAAAACAATTAAAAGGAGTAGTTGACATCATAATGTGCTGAAAACAAACAGAAATATAGAAAATTTCCAATAAGGCTGGGTCGTGGCAAACTATATAGTTTTCTAACGGTGTAAGCGAACTACCATTTTCAAAACACCAATAGTTTTTGACTAATTTTTCAAAGCAGAAGCTCTAGCAAATTACATTTTTTAGCAGTGAAGTAGTCAGCTATACTTCTTGAGAAAATTGTAGAACAATTGCTTTTCGGTGCTTTTCGAAATTCTCACGAGTCACAAGTCATAATTAAATACTCAAGTTTTAAAGTCGCCAAAGTCATCTATAGTCATAACAAACCTAAGTTACAATTCTGTGGTTTGGGGACGGTTAATATGAACCAATCTGTTAGAAGAAATTATTTATTGCATTCATATTATCAGTTCGAATTTGTTTGTTCATCCCCTACCTTAAGGCCCGTTTACACAGGAGATCTTTGCTGCGATTTTTATTCTTCTAACGCATGTGATCAAGTGGATTGACTTACGAATGTATTGGACCCACTGTGCAAAGCTGCATAGATCAATACTTTGGTGAATCATCCACTCAATCGCATGCGTCAAGGTGAGAAAAATCGCAGCAAAAATCACCTGTGCATGTAAATGGACCCTAAGGCTCCAGTTGCAATTGTACGAACGTAGATGTAAGAGATTTAGTTCCCAGGGGTGAACTAGCTCGTTGCATATTCTCAAAATGGTAGCGGTTGTCAAAAGCAAACTACATTATTTTTCAATTGTTGACACTGACAACTAGCGGTAATTCTTAAGATGACTATATGTTAAGTATATAGTAACAGTAAACCGTAGCAAATTAAAAATATATTTCTAGTCAACCGCCACGACTGAAATCCCCGCTCAAAAGTTGCCACAGTGCGAGACGAAAAAGCTACTTAGTAGTCAATATAGCTCCCTTCGCATGTAGGCACTCTTTATACAAATAATGCTTGCGAAGGAGGCTATACTGAGCTATACTGCATGTACCTGTTGTCTTTTCCTCTTTACACGCATCAAGAAACGTTCATTAGTAGGATCTTTGTTGTCCAGTTTCGGCTTCGCCTTTTTCAACTAAAAAAATAGCACCTTATTATATTTATTGCATTTCATTATAAGAACGTTGTCATTCGCTCGGCAAGTCGTCAAGAGTCAAGTTCGGCAAGAATGTTTCTGATTAGTTAAGATAACCTAACCCAAACAAAAAAAAACCTAATCTTTATCAGTAATGAACATAGGAACGAATTGATAATTAACAATGCGATTGGTTACTTATAGCTAAGTCAGAAAACTCGTTTTTATTAGATGGGTCTTATTCACCGGTTATTTACGCAAATAAACCAAAAATATAAAGAGACAACTCGTGCGGGCGATATGTCTCTCTCGTGAAATCTCTTGACTTTTCCCGTTAGCTTTTCGTATAGTTAAGTAAAGGCGTGCGTGCATGACTGTACTATACATACGTGTATCCATGCATGCTAAAAATAATCAGATTATCCTGTTAAATTAATATATTTACTCAGACTAGCTTTCGTAGGCCCGAATATTAAATTCGGTTCTGTGTCTTTTCTATTATTTTCTGCTTCGCTAATCGGCATTCTTGCGCAATCCTCGATCCAGTCTCAAACGATGATGCATCACTCCCATAACATGCGTCGATCGACATATTAATTGGAATTTCGTCTTTTCAGCTAGATTTCAAGATTTATACAGCCAACTAAGGCTAGTGTATTCGTTTTGTTTTTGCTTTGTCTTTGTTCATAAAATAAGTCATACGTGTGAAGACAATCTGAATAGTTTTCCAAAGAAATTCCTCTAGTTCGAGTGAACGCCAACTATAATAGGCGTCTTGTTTATTATATGGCACCTGTTAATTCTGGTGAAATCGCGTGCTGCGATTGGTGGTCGAAAGTATCAGACCTCGATCCTTAATGTACAGACCTCGACATGCAGGCTCGGTCCCACTGACCTATATATAACTGGACTGCGGGCCCCAATACTTTTGTATTACATGAAGTGTCCCCAATATGAACGGCGCCATCTTGTTAGGTCTTCCGGCAGCGTAAAGTAGCCCGAAGAGTGGACGACTAACGCCGATAACTGTTTTGAAGCAAAAAAATGCTTTGGGAAAGACGTTTACACAGAAGTTTAATTCTTTTTTAAAGTAGAAAGTTCAAAGACATTGAAATGCATGTAAATTATGGCGTGAAACAAAGGTTCCGTGGAAAATTCCAAGCTTTTTTCTTTGCCGTGTTTGTCAGTGTCGAAGAAACCAGGTTTGGATGTAAAACATCTTCCCAAAAACACAAAGAAACTCAAGAAACATACAAATACAACATATATAACCTGTAAATATGTTTAGTTTAGTTGCACTTTTTGCTCACCGACAATCGTTTTTGGCTTTCAAAATGTTTGTCAACTCTCAGCTCGTTTGTTTTTGTTTGTAAAATTGGTGCCATTCCTTTTTATCTCATAAGACACGGCTAGCCAAAAGCTGCCCTGTGATTGGTCAACTTCGCGGCTCAGACCTAACAAGATGGCGCCTGATGGAGGTCAGTGCTCGGTCCGTACTGTCAAAACCTCAGTCTAATATTTTCCCGTAATGACTGCGCACTTGGTTAATAAGAACTCAGCCCTTTCAACCCTAAATGTGTCCCAATGACAAGTAAAATCTTCTGGCGTTACCTAGAGACTAAAATACTAAAAAGGAATTCGCGGTTAAAGTGTCACTAAGACGAAAAAATCGTCAGTCTTTTTTTTATCTTATCATAAAGTACATTTAAAATGAGGGTGAACGGCGTTTGTGGTTTGTCAATATCTCATCTCGTTCAAGAGATATTCACGTTTTGGAAATATGCAAATTTATGGCTGATGACGTCATGTACTCCAAACGAGCGAAATGAAAATCGTAAAATAAGGAATATCTCTGGAAATAAACAATAGAACGTGCTTAAACTTTGTATGCTTATAGTATCTAATAAAATACACTTCTCTGTGGAGCTTTTGTGATTGCCATAGTAAGCGCATGCTCTCAGGTTACTCTAAACCTTAAAAAGGGAGTTATCATTTTTGCCTCATTGTTTAAAAATAGATAGATTTAAACGTTTGAATTACAATGCCTACATAAGCCCTAATCGTCACATTTATTCGCTGGAGTAAACGCTACTTGATTGCTGATAAATAAGAAAATTTAATTTTATCATTGGATGGGGCCAGGAACCAGCAGTTTCCACGAAAACAACTAAAGTTCCACAGTGAAACGTATTTTATTTAAACTATAAGCATGCAAAATTTGAGCACTTTCTATTGTTTATTTCTAGAGATATTCCTAATTTTACGATTTTCATTTCGCTCGTTTGGAGTACATGACGTCATCAGCCATATAATTTGCATATTTCAAAAACGTGAATATCTCTTGAACGAGATGAGATATTTACAAACCACAAACGCCGTTCATCCTCATTTTAAATCTACTTTATGATTATATCAGAAAAAGACTGACGATTTTTCGTCTCAGTGACACTTTAAGGTGGCTCCCTATAGTTTCAATAAATACGCGCTATTTCATACACTCATTACCTAATGTTATTCACAAGTTTAAAAATTTGTTAGATAAATACTAAGTAGACCTTACTATAGCAGTCGCAGATATAAAATATCTATCAAAAAGTTCAATTATTTGCTGTTACCATGGTAATAATGACGTTGGAACTTTGGTATATTTTCAAATATTGCATAATTGAAGCGGCATGTCTTCAGTTTGCTTCGGTGAAATTTTTTAAAAATTGCTGAGATGATAGATACCGTTGTGGAGAATATCCATGCACAAAATCAGAGAGGGTTGTATGGACAGATTTTTCGCTATAAAAATTATCGATTTAAAAATGTTCTGTCTTATGAAAATGTTTTAAAATTATATATACTTTAGAACTTTTTATAAACTGCTTATTTACAAAATTTTAGCAAAATTCACCGAAGAAAACGTCTACAAGTCTAACATCTATGTCGACGCGGTCATAGAATTTCGAATCGACAAGATCGCTATTTACGCATGCGTAGCGATACTATTTCTAGTCACCAGTCCCCTATTGAAATTACCGTAGGGAGCCACCTTAAAAGGGTTTAGTACTTTAAACCCTTTCAAGCCTAGCGGCCTTACAATGACGAGAAAGATCGCCTGACGTCAGCCTGAGTAAAATACTAAAAGGGAATCCAAGGTTGAGGGGGTTAATAAATAGTAGCTTTTGTGTGTGTGTGGCAAGTGTTTTTTTGTTCTCCCGCCCTGACTAAGTACGATGATACAATCATCTAACAATCATCTAATAGTACTAAGAGATACAATCCCAGAACGGGTTTTCTCATGCAGGCTGTCAGGGAGTTCTTGATTGTTTAAAACACTGAGATTCATAGTTAATTTATATATATATTTCTTTTCTTTTGTAAACAATTCTTAGTTTACAGGGCCCCCGGTGATACCAGTGTATTTTCACTGAAAGGGTAACCCTGTATAAATAAAATTGTGTTGTGTTATGATGATGTAACACGTCAGTACTATTGTGAAGGTGGTTTGAAGCATAGAGATCATAATTATAAGGCTGTATATAGAGGGCGGCATTGGGGCCAAAATAGGGATACGAATTGAACGCCGCCATTAGAAGGGCAAGGATATAGTATCCAGGCCTTTTGAAGACATAAATAACAAGAAAAAAACAGTCTTTTTCCTTTGCTTAAATCAAAAGAAAAAGAAGTTAAGTTCCAAAACGTATTCTGACAATCAATGACAAAATACCTTCGGACACCACGCATTGTTGGTACTTACCTAATATTGCTTTCAATTTTTTTCGTAATAAAGTGTATCCCTCCCTCCCCCTCCCTATTCAATGTTGAATTTAAAGTAAGGAATTCAGTAACCATTGAAACGAACGCATAAATATTCACCAATATTGAACAGGGGGGGGCGGGGGATACGTTTAGGTTGAAGTGTCCCATTTTTGTAACTGATTGTAGGTAAACTTAATATGTTGTACTGGGAATTTTTGCTGTTTTTGTTATCGAAAAAACCGAGCACAAAACCGACAGTATTAAAAAACGCCTGACTACAATTAAGAAATTGTTCATGCTTTGGCGTGCTCCATCGAGTTCTGGATGCACGTGGGAAGTTTGGAGAGCACTAAAAAAGCGCAAAAATTGCTCGAGGCGCAGCCGAGAACAACTCTAGATTTTGAAAAAACATTGAAAGTGGTAACTTTGTCAGAAAAAAAATTATACGTCGTTTTCACCAAAGTTTTCCGAGCAGAGCGGAATTTTTTCTTTACCTTATGAGTTTCTTAGTGGCAGTAATTATTATGGGGGGGGGGGGGGGGGATTGACAATCCAGCGAGAAAGTCCTGCCTAGTGTAAAAACTGGCCTTACCAAAATAATGGAAGAAAACACATAGGCGTACACTTTCCTATGTATAACGCACACACACAGACACACAGACACACAGACACATACAGACACATGAACAAACAGATAAACAGATAAACAAACAGATAAACAGACACATATACACCCTGACAAAGAGACACAAACAAATAGGCAAACAGGATGAATAAATGAATGAATGAATGATGGATGGGATGGATGGGATGGGATGGGATGGAATGGATGGATGGGATGGATGGGATGGATGGGATGGGATGGGATGGATGGGATGGATGGAATGGATGGGATGGATGGGATGGATGGGATGGATGGGATGGATGGGATGAGTGAGTGAGTGAGTGAGTGAGTGAGTGAGTGAGTGAGTGAGTGAGTGAGTGAGTGAATTAGTGAATAAATGAATGAATGGAATTAATTGCATTTGTTTCAGCATGATCGGTCCACAAGTACATGAAATATTTCTTTACTAGACAAACAAACAAACAAACAAACAAACAAACAAACAAACAGGCAGGCAGGCAGGCAGACAGACAGACAGACAGACAGACAGACAGACAGACAGACAGACAGATAGATAGACTTTTCCCCATATTTAAAGATGTCCACCTTTCTATTTAAATATTTTGCCATATCAGGCTTAGCTGAATCCAATAAGTAGTAATTATCACACCCAATCTCACTCAATTATTATCATTATTATTATTCGGGGCCTTTTTTAACATACAAGCTGGAGGGCCAAGTCCCCTCTAATCCTCCCATGCCCCCCCCCCCCCCCCCCAAATTGATTTCGGCCCCTCGCTGACAAGAAGTCCCTTTTTAAATGAATTATTATTATTATTATTATTATTATTATTATTATTATTATTATTATTATTATTATTATTATTATTATTATTATTATTATTATTATTATTATTATTATTATTATTATTATTATTATTATTATTATTATTATTATTATTATTATTATTATTATTATTATTATTATTATTATTATTATTATTATTATTATTATTATTATTATTATGTTCTACATTCATAGAAATGCTGAATGATCTTAGTCTTGACAAGACTCACGAAAAATATTGTATTAATAGAATGACGACGATCGCAATCAGAACCACCTATTACATATTCTGTTGTCGAAACAAGGAATGGACAAATCCTGAACTGCTAACTTTTTAAAATTATTGTACTGTATATTTGTTTTATGTTGTTATATATAGTTATTAGTTATATATTGTTAGTGTTGATTCAAGTAGCCGATTGTAAATTACCTTAAATAAGCGAGATTTACAATTGTATATTATCTAAAAAGACATTAAATAAAGTTTCCATTATTATTATTATTATTAAAATTATTGTACTGTATATTTGTTTTATGTTGTTATATATAGTTATTAGTTATATATTGTTAGTGTTGATTCAAGTAGCCGATTGTAAATTACCTTAAATAAGCGAGATTTACAATTGTATATTATCTAAAAAGACATTTAATAAAGTTTCCATTATTATTATTATTATTATTGCTATTATTATTATTGTTATTATTATCATTATTATTATTATTATTGCTATTATTATTATTATTATTATTATTACTATTATTATTATTGTTATTATTATTATTATTATTACTATTATTATTATTATTGCTATTATTATAATTATCATTATCATAAATAACCATCCAAACAAAACTAACATCTACAACATTAGTGATATGTGCCAGTTCAATTAAATAATATAATATCTACATCATATAATAATGTAATAACATATTTAGCCCTTGAATAACATTCACATCTAATATGGAAAACATTTTTAAATATATTACATGTAATACTTAAAAGTATTAATACTTAAAATCTAAAATTTCAATATAATCTTGACCATTAGTCTCATCCAATATTGAAATCTTGACTTAACTTAATTAACTAATTGATGGCACATACAATTGCACAGGCTTAATTTTTATATATTTCACTCTAACACCAGATAATTTTACTACCAAAAGAAGACAGTGGTCCCCTTCATTTCAGCTGCAGTCTAGCCAAGATCTAGCCAAAATATAATTTTTTTCTAGCTCAAGGAGTCTGTGTATAAACTTCATATTTTTCTACTTTGCTTATTTGCATCATATACATGCGATTTAGTATATTATTGGTATAGGAAATAGCATGGTCTTGAGTGCAAATTTGGAGAAAAACATGCACGAGTGAGTTTTTCAAAGACTGTCAAAATTGCAGGAGTCCGAAGGACAAGTGCATGTTTTTCCAAATAGCACGAAAAACCATGATATTACTTATTAATAATCAGGGCCGGATTTAGGTATGGGCAAGCTGGACAGTTGCCCAGGGGCCTCCACATACTTTTTTGTAAGGAAAAATGTACTTGAAAAACATACTTTATGGATGACTGTAAATATGTCTTGTCAGCTTTTTAGTATTCTAAGGTAGGGTGGGCCTCCACTACTGAAGGCTGCCCAGGGGCCTCCACATGTCTAAATCCGGCCCTGTTAATAATATACATGAAAAAATGTCCAAGTCAACTGTACTTACATTAATACAGTGCCCTTTCGGCAGTGTACCAGTGTTCACTCCTCGTATATTTGGTTGTTTAAAAACGCTTTGCTTCTTCTACCACTACTCGAGAAAGTTTACTAAAAATCTTCTAGTTTTCTTGCAGGTACTTTACTTGACAACAATAAAAAATAATTAGCTTCAAATTTTAACAAATTGTCGATCAGTGAGTGGTTGTGAGTGGTTCTCCTCCGTTTCAAATCTTGGCCGCCATATTTGTTATTATATTTTGTGCAGAAAGAGCCTGGGCACGAGGTTGCAAAATGCCATCCGTCAAAATCCGTTGTAGAACGTGATTGGCTCTTTTCAGTTTTTATTGTTTCTGATTGGCTTATTTGCTTCAAAAATTTGCACTGTATGTATTTCCTTTTTTCTGCACTATATTTCCTTAAAACGGCACTGCTCTTAGATAGCCAATCAAAATTGAGAAATTTTTTCATGTATATTATTACAACTGTACAATACTGTTCTGACATAAAAAACTGCATACATCATGATGATTCAGTGAAATATTCATATATTTACAATATTTTATCATACGAAAACCAGATGTGGCATTTTTCTCTAAAATTAAAGTAACATAAACTTTTCTTATGTCATTCAACAGCCAATCAGGAATAAGCTAATAATATATATATATACGCTCACTACCCTTGCGGAAGTTTGAGCACTCTGGGCCCATGCGCACTTCACGCTATCTGAATGTACTTCACCGATGCTGTCCCACATGCGGTTGTCACCGACGATCGCATGTGTATAAGTAATTGATGAAATTCATTCAGATTGTTCCAAGCTACACTGATGAGCTGTTGTACAGCGAAACACCGTGTCTGTAGATTGAACTATATATATATATATATATGTAGTTCTCTAGTCTATTGTTGTTCTTGGCGTCTGATCTTTAATGCTTGTAGAATATAATTCGCTGCAAGAACTCTTTCAAGGTTGCATATATTGAAATATTTACATAATTGTTGTCACAGCTGGTTTGGACTGTATTGTGTATATATATATACATACAATACAGTCCAAACCAGCTGTGACAACAATTATGTAAATATTTCAATATATGCAACCTTATATATATATATACAATACAGTCCAAACCAGCTGTGACAACAATTATATAAATATTTCAATATATGCAACCTTGAAAGAGTTCTTGCAGCGAATTATATTCTACAAGCATTAAAGATCAGACGCCAAGAACAACAATAGACTAGAGAACTACAGTCATGTACACACTGTTCGACTTTAAATATATTTATCAAAAATTGACAGCTTTTAAATACCCGCCCCAAATACATCTAAATTACGGAAAATGTAAACCCTTTCTACTTTCAATAAACCGAGTTGTGAATGTGAATAAATATTTACCGCATTAAAACAAGTGTAATTATAAACTTATACATACGAACATATGGCTCTTACCCTTTCATACCGCCATGAGCTCGCAACTCATATTTATAACGGATTTATTATACTGGCCTCCGTCTATGTTCTTTATATAGAATCGAGAGTAGATATCAGCAAACAGATTAATTAAACAAACACATGGCCTGCACTCTGGAGGGCTTCCAAATAAACGTCTCAGTCATTTAACTTCTCTCTGAAACCCTAGCCAAGACGAATGTCCGACCAAGGCAGTCGCGAAGGTGTTCGAAAGGCAGTGTGTCAATTAACTCGCGAGTTTCTATTCTACGGCCGGCGGCCGCGTAATTTGCACGACTTAATAAAAGCCTTCAATTTAGATGATCAAATTTTATGTCGAGTATTGAGATAACAAATTCATAAAGTTCATATATGAAGTTGGATTTTAATATTAAAACATTTTTCAAAAACCATAACCCCCATACAAATACAATTTGAAGATTTAATGTCCCAGTGAAATTGTTGTGTCTTTTTCACGTTTGAAAAGCTTCTTCGTTGTGTATTAAATTGACAAATAGGATCTACACGTATGTACTCACGGCTTTCAGATGCTTAGTAAACTGTTGTCTGTCCCTGTTAAAGTCGCCATCCAAATCCGTTTGAACTCCAAATCCAGTAGCCATGAATTGTTCAGCGAGTTTAAGTCCAACGCATATATTTAAACCGAGCGACGAAATAACATTTGTAGCATTAAAACTGACATATAACGCAATAGTGATAGCATGGCTGTTTCACCATCGCAACAATTATAAACAAATTCTTGTGTAAAGCAGGTGTTTTAAACCAGGTTTACGTCAACAATGCCGACTGGGTACGGTTTGACACTCAGATACCAGTTCAAAATTAAAGTGGCGGAAAACATTGGCACTGGGGAAAAGCCTCGAAAAGGGAAAACCAACCTAAAATTAAATAAATCGGTTTCCGGTCTGACCCATATAAAGGCACAGTATATGCGCTAGAGTATGAGCGATAAACTTACAAAAATCAGAGTTAGTTTTAGCATTTAGTAAGTTGAAGGAATAAGGGACTGACTCAATTCGCTAAAAAAAGGCCCAATTTAATTTTCTAAATAATAAAGGCACGATATATTATGGCAGTTCGCAAAAATAGTCCTAGATATTGTGATTGACATATTTATTCCATGGAGAAAGAAAAACCCGAACATGTACTGTTTCTACACAAGGCTAGCTGTACTTGTAATAATAAGGTATTAAATATATATTATATATATATATTATATATCTTATCTGAAATATATCTTTTTTCTGAAATGCTAGTTATTGCTTTGATAAACACACACAATAGTACTGCTAAATCCCACTTTTCAGTCCCTGGAACATAAAAAGGGGATATTACACGGTGGCGAGAAGATATGGATTTTATGTTCGAGTGGCAAGGACAATATCTCACGAGTGAGATATATTGCTCTTGCCACGAGAACATAAAATCCATATCTTTGAGCAACCGTGTAATGTTCTATTTATTATATGGACAATGAAATTATGCGTGGAAGTGTGATGTTGATAAACTGGTTTAATGCAAAAACTACAAACACTTGATCTAAAACTTTTCGAAAATACAAATGAAAAATACAACAGCTTATTTGAATACTTCATTTTACGTGAAAAACTGAATTAATAGAAGTTACTGGCTCAACTGTTTTACTTGATTCGAAACTTACGGCAAAAGGTAGCCTGGGCAAAAGGCGAAAATTTTGACTTCTCGATATGTCACTCGCGAGCGTTACATACGAGAAATACGCCACACGGTTCCCGGATGTAGTGAAATATGGATTCTACGAGTGTTTTAGTTGCTTGTAAAATATTCTTCTCCATATAATAAAGTGCATTATGCCACTCAAAAACGATTTTTGATATCCTTAAAACAGAGTTTGATAGGAGTCTTAAAATTGCTACACATAAAGTTGAACGCGTCATTAACCGTCTCGAAAGAGGGGTGTGTGGCATTAAAGAAATAGATCAACAAAGGGAGAGCTTATTGGAGAGGGAGACTTAATAGAGCTTTCACGGTATTTAAGAAATTTAAAATTGCCACCCGTTTTTATAGCCTGCATGACAATGTAACATTACGTCACAAATTCATGTGTTTGCATTGCCTGATATAAACACGATGATTGATGCATGACCAATCACTGCCTGCCTAAGACACGACTTAACCTACTTCGTCTCAGAATTAAGCCTTTAACTGGCAATCGGACATTTTTGTCCCTAGTTTATATATTTTATTCTGGCTAACACCGGGGGACTGGGGGAGAGGCTGTAGCCCCCAGTTATCTGGAAATTGATGTATTATTATGGTATTTCTGGCAAAAATTGTCTTCTCGTTCGAGCAAAAATTGTCGTGTCGTTAATATTTTAACACATTCACCTGTATTTATATAATGTTCGCCAGTTAAGTTAATATCTTCAAAAGGGTTAGGGTTTAGTCTAACCCGAGACCCAAGCCTCGGTTCGCCGACGTTCATTATAATTTTTTATAATATAATAATTTTGGTATATAATAGTGCTTGGCTACCACGCAATTATCGACATCATATCTGATCACTTCAGGTCCTTTTTCGCGATATATATTTAGCTATATACCTTCGAGTCACTTAATAGAGTAACCAACAGTTGCACACACACTATACTCTGCTATTTTGATACATGTTTGTGTGGAAACAAATCACCTCGAAATGTCTGAATGTTTTTATGGCCTTGGAAACTAATTACGCTGAAAATACCCTCAAGAAATGGCAGAAAATATACGTTTCTGGAGTTTCAAAATTCAAAATTTTCCGGTAGGGGGTTTAATTAGATCCAGGCGGGCCGGGGGCAGGGGGGGGCATGTCCCCCTCAAACGTTTTAAAAATTTCGGCACTTTTTGAAAGAAATTTCGGGTAAATTCGGGTAATATTGCTGTTAAATATTCATGATCGTATGTTGAATACGGTCTAATAATCGACAGTCGACTCTTAATTTTTCGGACAAAAATGTTTCGCCTCCAAACGTAACTGGTCTATGGCTCGATGACGAATGAAAACAAAGTGAATGAATAATTTGTAATCCCAAGAGTATATATCAATACCGTCCTCTTCTATGAACAACGCCACTCTCAGCATTTTTACGTCTTCAGAACGACGCGAACAAGCTGAGACTGGGTGAGACTCAGAGCTGTTTCTTAACGTTGACTTCAGCTCAGAAACTATACAGCCGTTTTTGCAAGAACTGGAGCGTCTTGAAGTCATTAAAGAAGCTTAAACATGAAATGCGGTAGTTATTTTACCGTCTTTTTTTAAATGCATTCCTTTTTAACGTTTTTAAGGCCCCGTCGTCGAGTTAGCCGCGTCGTAGATCTTAAAGTCCCTATTGTTAACAACTTACGTATACGACAGCTTGTACAGCAAAAACAACTGAAACACCAACAACTACAAGCTGAAAACACTTTACTAACGTAGAGAAACATTTAACTGAAAATTAACCGACACAATTCATCTTGTAGTCAAACAAGTACTTGTGACACACGTATGGTTGGTAATTAGACTCGCTCCCAGGTATGAATACTGTAAACAACCGCAGCACCGCAGTGTCCCAGGCCGAGTTCTAGTGGCACATCGTCCGAACGGTCCAGCTATAGCATTCACAATTACGGGTTCGAATACAGTATGACTATATTGACAACTTAAGACAGCCTGTAAAACAATCTTTTTATAAATAGCAGTTCTTACGGAATTATTTCTATTCTGGCATCCTAATAGCAGACTCGTCCCCAGTCGTTATATTTTATGCTGCTAGGCTAAATAATAATAATAATAATAATAATAATAATAATAATAATAATAATAATAATAATAATAATAATAATAATAATAATAATAATAATAATAATAATAATAGTCTTTATTTAGTGAAGGTATAAACATCTTTTACATGAAATGTATTCCGCCAGATGGCCTTCAGTTGGGTGTAAAGTTAGTATCAATTAATTAGTGTGTTATGCAATTACAGGTTAGTTTATATTTACAAGATACGCATGCAAATTCTTCTAGGTGAAGCACATTATTGTTTTGTTTTAAAAAATAGTTTTTAAATTATTTTTTAAATGTAGATATGGTGGTTCTCTCAGTGTCTTTTAAGTAGTCTGGTAGAGAGTTAAACAACATAGCACCACTGTACGAAATTTTTGTTCTTCCAAACTCGGTTGAGACTTTAGGAATTTTCAGATCTGTTAATGATGATCTTGTGTTTACGCCATGTGTTTCTTTAACGAGTTGGAATAGGTCGTACAAGTTCGATGGAGCTTTGTTCTTTAGTACACTGAACACCAGAATTAGTTTTCTTAATTTAATGAGACTGTGTATCTTAATCCAATTCAGTATTTTAAAAAGTTCGACAGACGAATCATCAGTTGTTGCTTCCAGTATAATGCGTGCCGACCTTTTCTGTAATTTTAACATTACCAGAAATTTGGGACAAGATGGCGTCGCGCGGGCGCATATAGGCCATTAAACATGACGGCCAAATCGTATAAGGAATAATACAGTAAAATCGTAAATTTTAAAATTTATCCTACTAGGGATATAGACTTCTCGGTTGCGGAGCTCGATTCCTGTTAAGAGTTAAGTAAGGAAACGTTATAACAAAAAATGTTCGCTTACCAAAATACACAGCTGGTTCCCAACATCGATTTATTTACGCTGCTTATTTGACTCATTCTGTTATGTAAGCCATAGTAATCCTGCTAAACATGCGATACAAATCTGCCAAATACACCACTTTCCTTGCGAACGATGCAAAGTGCGGAGCTTGCTATGTATTTAGCAATGTTCGAACTGCTAATATAACTCGTAAATATCTCCGTATCTAACAACATTGCGGTTCCCAAAGCCTTTAAACTTTCTTGGTTTTACAGTGTGTTTGAGCAATACACCAAATCGTAGTTTTATTTAGGCCCACATGCAAATTAGATTCCTTTTCAATTTGGGCCCCTATGCAAATTACATCGTGTCTATTAAAGCATAACGGGAAGATAACATAGGCTGGGACTATTTTTTCATGTTTTGAGTTCATTATTTTTAGACACTACGTTTAGGATTATTGTCAAGGACAATTGAGAAGCAAATTTTATCCTTATAGAATACCTAAGCATTAAAAGGTTTCTGAAATCAGAAATGTTATGTTTACTGCGGCTGCTTCAGCCTCATGTTATAAACGAACTACGTTTTATCCCGACTCAGATTGTATGCACAGTCGAAACTCCGATTTCGTTTATCAGCAGGAGGCCGTTATGTCTAAACGTGGAGTTGAGCTGCGAGAAGGACAAACGACGAAGCCACGGAGGTCTCTTCTCTTTCGAGCAGCCTGCAGCCATGTTTGTTTACTTTGAAAGCAGAGGCGATCTTTGTTCTTAGCAGCCGTTTGCATTTTCGCAAAATATTTACTGTATATTATTATCATGGGAGTAACCACTGGCTACGAACGTGGTCGCAAAATGTCCCAAATTTCTGGTAATGAAAGGTAAGATGAGGTAAATTTTGTCGTATCCGTTTGAGTAGAAAAAGTCGTTTACTTATAATTTGAGATATATTTGCTATCTGTTCGTCCCATTGAAGTACACTATATCAAAGTGTACTCCAAGCAGTTTAAATGTTTTTACTTCGTCAATTACTTCGTTGTTTATTTTAACAAAAATGTTTTCACAAGTGTCAGACTTACGTTTAGAAAGAATTTTCATGCTTTTGCTTTTTTTGCAATTTAAGAGCATGAGATTTGCATTTACCCAGTTCGATACTTCTTGAGGGACACCACAACTGATCGGTAATGCATCAGAGAAACACGTTTTGAATTTTACTTTTTGAGTTCGGTTTGAAAGATACGAGTTAAACCAGTCTATTGTCGCTGGATTGAAATGATATAACTCGCAAGGGGATCTGGGAAGGGGAGAGAAAATATAACGACTGTCGACTGGCAGATTACACCGCATTCAAAATGGCAATGCAAAAATTCCAGATGCTGAAGAAAGACCATTTCATCGAACTTTATTGTGCATTTTTTGGCTCTTGTCCTCAAGAAAATGTAAGGCGAACCTGACAGAAACATTTCACTTGACTCTGAAGATGACCGCCGCTGAGGACGGCGAAACATCACTTACTATTAAAACATCAACAACCGTCTTTCTCAAGACTACACTATTAGACGAACAATTTTCACAAACAACATGTACTAATCCTAGGTTTAAACCATTTATCTTGTCATTCCGAAGAGGGCCAATTATTCAAACTCACCATCTAAGCTTGTGTTGCAGTGAGCATTCAAATCTTCATCGTACTCTGCCATATATTGATTTCAGCTGGCAAATAAGATCTAGAGATGGTCGAATTATGACCAAGGAAAACGTAATTTGAAAGGCCTACATTATATAAATATCGATTTGTCTCTAATAAAGGGAGAAAATCCGGTTACGAAGCAAACAATGCCAGGTTGCAAGATATGCATATAATTTGCAAGACTCCGAAATTTCTAGTAATCTGCCAGTCGCTTCCCATTTTTTTCTTCCCCTTACCGTGAAACCCCACACGCCCCACACTTTTATCCTAGTGAGTCCCTTGTGATCCCACGTTTGATCCACGTTTGATAAACCATAATTGTATCCCAAAGAAGCGACTGGGGACGAGTCTGATCCTATATAGTCTGCAACTGCCTAACTGTTTACAAAATTCTTCAATATATCTAATTATGTTAAGCTCACAACATTTGTCTTTAAAATTGAGATATCAGATCTAGCACTGAATTTTTCAGTACACTTACCTGTGATAATGAGCCGCGACTGGGATGGTGGTTGGTCCTTATTTGTTGAGTTAGGTCAACAATCGCATCAGTAACATATTTCGAAGCGGTTTCGTAAATACCGTTCAACTGATTCCTAGGGAAATCACCATTTGTCTTTTCATTCAAAGAGGATGCTATATAGTGATACATTACTCCACCTTAAGCGTCGAAGAAGTAATTTATTTGAATTTTAAAGTCTGTATTATATTCCGTGGCTTATAAGAGCTCATTCTTGTAGGCTGTAGCTGCAGTATATATGTTAAACCATGTTGTACGTCTTCCTCTATTGATCTGTACATACTGTCGTACTCAACAATAGACAGGAGAATTAACGTTACTAATGACAACTGAAATCATAAATGACTTTTTAATGATCAACAGTGCTCACTATGCGTGTCAAAAAGGGCCGATCACTAGATGAGGGAAGTCGCCTGGTTTAACGCCTGGCTAAAACTAAACTAAACTAAACTAACCTTATTTATACTGGATAACTCTATCAGTTATATCTAAACTGTTATCATCAGAGGTCCAGTAAGGGCCCACCCTCATTGGTCCAGTGTTACTACAGGAGGAAACCGGAGAAACCTGTGGTGTCAACCTCGTACCCAGGGTCTTACCTCCGCTCCCCCTCCCGGTACACGCTGGTCACGTGTTCCAAGTGCCACATGATCAAATTTCATACACAGGGAGGGTCCCAGCAGGGTTCATTTTTCTCACCTGAAACCATTCGAAGTTTTACACACACTGTCGAAAGACAAAAGTGTTTAGCCATGTTTTACAGCAGCCTTCATTTTCGCTGTCGTCAACAGCGGCTATTCAAACATCAACCTCAAACCTAAACAAGTCTCGAGGCAGTTTACTTTGGCAAAGATGTTGTGGCCATGCTACCAACGGGATATGGAAAGTCTCTAATATATCATCTTCTTCCGTCGCTCTTTTACGACAAAATCAACTGCAGTCAGGGCAGTGAACGACCGACCGAGACGTCTCCCCTTCATCCTGTAATCATCGTAGTGTCTCCGTTAAATGCGCTCATCAAAGATAAAATAAGAAAGAGCAGTCAAGGAAATATCAAAGCGACTGTGCTGGGTCAAAGTTGAGTCAAATTTCAAACTAAACAACCCCACCCTACAGTGAAATAATTGTTACTGCCCATATTTCAGGAAGCACGTGACCAGCGTGTACCAGGGTCTTTCCGCAGCGAGGGGGGAGGGGGGAGCGGAGGTAAGACCCTGGGTACGAGGTTGCTGTGGTGTTTGGTAGAGTCAAACTGCAAGCACTCTTCTCACATGCGGCCAGGGTGAATTTTTTTTTTAATCAGATAACTGCACCGTGCAGGAATCGAACCCGGCTCGCAGAGGTGAAAGGCACGTGTACTTTAGTTTAGATGTAAACGAATCCAAACGATGATTCAAACCCAAGGCCAAGACATTCCTCAAAGCCAAACGTGAAAAAAATATTCTGGCATTAGCCAGATTAAGTCACAATGCCTGGATGAATTATAAACTCATCGATCGCCATAGCCAATGATCGTTGATTATTGGCACAGTTAATACGTCGCACAATATTATCACTTTATTAGTTTTAATATTATGTTTTCCCCTCTGTCCCCGTACTTCTGTCGGTGCCGGTGCGTTACGTTTTCGTGTATTGTCCGCCCGTCCGTCCGTCTGTAAGACCTAAAAAATGTTAATGGATGGGTGAAGGCAAACGAACTTAAAGGGCATATGACTCGAAAATTAAGTTTGTCTTATTGAAAAGAAGATCTAAAATGATAAAATAACATCTTTTGCAGTTTTTGGTTTCCTTGCTTCGTTTTTGAGATATTCCAGCTTGTTTGATATGCAAATGACACAACTTTTTACGTCACATGTGCATAATGAGTTATCAGAAAAGGTTACATATCTTTGCTATTATGAAAACATGGGCTTAACTCAAAGGAAGCATGTGCGTGTTTATATCCACAACACCAAACATGTAGAATTCCAAGTGATTTCGTTTCACAATAGCAAAGATATGTAACCTTCTCTCGGTAACTCATAATACTCATTATGCACGTGTGACGTAAAAAGTTGTGCATTTGCATATCAAACAAGCTGGAATATCTCAAAAACGAAGCAAGGAAACCAAAAACTGCAAAATATGTTATTTTGTCATTTTAAATGTTCTTTTCAATCAGACAAACTTAATTTTCGAGTCATACGCCCTTTAATATTATTTAATGCCACAAAAACAGAGCATATGTTAATTGGATCTGACCATAGTGTGGCCAAAATTAGAAATATACCTTATTTATTTTTGGATGGGAAACCTATAAACCGAGTTAGGGTTACCAAATCATTAGGAGCCTATATACAGACGAAAGAGTTACCATGGATAGACCATATTAATCACATTTCTAAAAAAATATGTTCTGCTATCTCTGGCCTTCTCCAGGTAAAACAGTTTGTTCCACTGGAAACATCGCTAACAATATACAAGTCGTTAATTCGACCATTATTTGACTATTGCGATACAACTGCTACTAGATTACAAACGTTGCAAAATCGGGCAGCACGAGTAATTACAAGCCAGGGCTATGAGGTCAGATCTGGTGAACTAATAGATCAATTGCACTGGAAAAGGTAGCCTGCGTAGCTGGCGGTATTAGGGGGTTCGGGCGCAGGCGGTAGGGGTGTTTCCTATTCACGTGCTGAACATATGACAATACTAATGCATTCTCACAGACTAGCTGCTTATTTATATTCAACCGCACGCGGATAAATGAGTTATGCGAGGGGACTAAAATCCGCGAACGGCTGATTGAGAGCGGAGCGACCAGAGGTGGGTGGGGCGCTAAAAACCACCGGATTTCGTCTTCTGCGACGTTCTAACCAAACAAGACGGTTCCAGTCATGACTGCCCTTATTTATAGCATCCCAATGCATGTATAACTAATCGACCACACCTCAGCCCTCTAGGGACTACTTTTTATTGCTTTCTTACCACTAAACGTGCGATTTCATAACTCATTAGCTAATGAGAATAATGATGTATAAGGTATTTAAAAAATATGGCACCCTCTTATCCACCATTTTAAAATCTACACCTTAGGGGGCCTTTACACGAGCCCGGGTTGAGTGCCAGCCCGGGTCAGCTCGCCATCCCTGGTTATTCTTTTTTCGTGTTTACATGAACCCGGGTTGGCTGCTTTTTTCCCCAACCCGGGTCAACTTTTGCCAACCCGGGTCAGCTTTTCTCAACACAAATTATCATATTGCCAACACTTTACACGAGCCCGGGTCAAGTCATGAGGGGGGCTTTACACGAGCCCGGGTTGAGAGCAAACCCGGGTCAACCCGTCCGTCTACGAATAAACCCCTGTTAGCGTTTACACGATAGCCGGGTCAACCCGTCTTGCCGGGGGCCTTTTCATGACCGGGTCGACCCGGGTTGAAGAGGTGCGGCGGTGCGGAACTTTGGTCAATTCCTTCATGTAAACACGGGTTGATCATGACTTGACCCGGGCTCGTGTAAAGTGTTGGCACTATATGATAAATTTGTGTTGAGAAAAGCTGACCCAGGTTGGGAAAAGCTGACCCGGGTTGGGAAAAGCTGACCCAGGTTGGGAAAAGCTGACCCAGGTTGGGAAAAGCTGACCCAGGTTGGGAAAAGCTGACCCAGGTTGGGAAAAGCTGACCCGGGTTGGGGAAAAAAGCAGCCAACCCGGGTTAATGTAAAGACGAAAAAAGAATAACCAGGGATGGCGAGCTGACCTGGGCTGGCACTCAACCCGGGCTCGTATAAAGGCCCCCTTAGAAAATACTTATGCATTACGAAATAAAGAAATGTCACTCGTCTTACCAAAACCACTCACTGAGTTTTTGAAAAAGACGTTTATTTATAGAGGCGTACAACTCTGGAACGAATTGCCAAGTCAAATGAGATGCGAAACTAGTCTTAATAATTTTAAGAAATCTCTCTCATCACTGCTTCCTCGAATGAATGAATTTTTTATTAATTTTCTAAATATTCTCAGCTTTCTTCTAAAGCAGTTTTGTATATAGCTGAAGAAATCCCGAATTTAAATGAATATTTCTCTCTCTCCCCAACACCCCCCCGCCCCCCTCCCTACCTCCTTCCCTCCCTCCGTCCGTCCATCCGTCCGTCCGTCGGTCCGTCCGTCCGTCCTTCCGTCCGTCCGTCTGTCTGTCTGTCTGTCTGTCATACCGGTTTATTTCAAAACACATTGCAGCTCAAAACAAATGAATTGCGTGTTACAAAAGGTAAAAATATATTAAGATCTTAAATTACTATAAATTACGAGGAGTTAATGAATAAAAATGTTAAAAATTTACAGTGTTTAAAAATCAGATACACATGCAGGAATAAAGGCTTGTTTGAATCTATTAGTTTCGCTTTTAGGAATAATAAAATCTCTTTTTTTCCTAAGAAAAGCATAGTATAAATAGACAGGTGAGTATAGAAAATCGCGCGCGCTGATTGGTCGAGTTACTTCGGATTGATAATCACCTACAGCGTTTATTCAAAATGGCCGCCAGCCAAGTTGTCAATGCGACAGACGAGGAAATTAACAATTTTAAAGAAAATGTTGTTCCTAAAAGTACGAAAATGTGTATTTATACTAAAACAATTATTCGCCTCAGGCTCAGTGAATATCGGTGAATAATAACCTCGACTTCGTCTCGGTTATTATTCATCGATATTCACCTCGCCTTCGGCGAATAATTGTTAATTATTCACCTCCACTTCAGTGAATAATTGTTAAATAATAGAAGATGCTACCTGGAACACTTATAGTTATATATAGCCTTCTTGGAAAACCATAAGAATCTAGCGCCCCTGCCTTAAGAATGAAAGATATCAAAGACTCTTATTAGTTTGAAAGAAAGAAATATATTGACCTCTGATGCGTCTCAGCCGGCCGACTTCCTGTTCTCCTAGTATATAAGTTGATTAAGTTGAGTACCATTGAGCTTATCACGTCTCAGTTTTCCTCGTGAAACTGACTCTGTTCTCGAATGGCACTGGCTAAAAGCAGAGCCCGTTCTTCAATTTACCTCGGAGTTACAGTGTTACTCTTCTGTACTGTTGCTGTGGTCTGTGGGGCTATTTCAACAGCCAAACTATCGACAGGATTTGGGGCCACTATTGGTCTTTGGGCATTGTACGTAAGTAGACACACTTCTCGCTATTTGACTTAGCAGGTAGAACTACAGGTAGAAGAAAGGAAGTATTTAATATAATTAAAAGCAATAGATTGTGCGTATATATGATATAGTATAAATGAGACCAATTTAAATATATTTTTCTTACGATTTGAAACTCGCGGAAAAGCGGGCAAAACCATTTCAAGTTAATGAATATTCTTTAGTGTAGTTGTGTAATTGTTGCTGGTGCCTCATTATAAAGAAATGACAACTGATGGCAATTATAACAAAGAATCGATCGTGACTGGACATATTTTGAGTATATTGTTGTTGCATTGTCATATCAAAAGTATAATAGCGTTCGAAATAGTATGTTTACTGAATCCTTTGGGCTTTCGCGTCAGACTCGGTTGAGAAAGGGACAGAGAAAGCGCACGTTTAAGAGTAAAGCAATATCGCAACTTGTATTGTTAATCCAAATAGTGAAATAGAAGTAGCGTGCTGCGTAGGCTGGCAGTGTAGAAACAACAATCGAAATATAATAAGGTTAGATATACTGCCGAAACAGAGAACGTAGGAATGATTCCTATATACCCTCTCTGACGAAGGGCCTTCGCTCGAAACGTTAGATTCCTACGTTCTCTGTTTCGGCAGTATATCTAACCTTACTATATTTCGTGTATTGTTAATCGCCGGATTCAAATGTGTCGATAGCCTTTTTATAACACGTTAAATCAGTTAGGGTAGTTACACTTTACACTTCGAGCCGATGATTAAATAGATCGGAACCGATCCGAATTCGCTTTTGCAGAGCCTTGTCTCCGAGTCTCCGCCGAGTGGCCCTGACTGAGATCTCCCCTTTCTCACATTGATTCCTGTTAATATAATGGTATTGTTCTAGTAGCGAAGCTTTTTCTCAAATAGTTTGGTTAACATGTTCAAAACATACAAAACCATATTTGTATCGAATTGTTGCTGTCTTATACACAGTCGGTTTGTCTTTTTAAAAGATAAAGGATATTCCGACCTAAATTTGTGATGGACTGGATTGGTAGCTTGGCTTCAAACAGTCTCATATATATGTACAGTCACTGCAGCCATAAAGTCCAAAAGACGTCTGCGAAGGAGGCTACTGCAGCCATGTCTTCCATAGCGCAGATATCATACAGTATAGTGCAACAATACATTCTATCGCATTTCCTTGACATTGTTCATTAACGTTTACATTAACGGACATCTTCACTTTATGAAGTTCAAACAAATCAAATGTACATGTAATAAACAGAATGGCAAAACTCCAATATTTCAAGTGCATTTCTGTTCAGTGTATGCAGGGCATTTAGGGGACTCTCAGAATAGGGGAGTTCTGAAACCGCTATACACCGCCTGTATATACTGAAGGCCACCTTTCGATACAGGTCTGTGGTTATGCATATAGTTTGATTAGCAATGAATAGATCGCCCTTCATTGGCCTTCAACTGATGACGGGATAATATTAAACGATTTCAGCGGAAGGAAGACAATTGCAGAGCTCATAAAGGATTTTACGAGATCAAGAGTAAAACGACGGCACAAGACATCCAAACGACTTTTGAAACTATTAATAAGAATGAAAATGGCAGTTAATATAGTAAAATAAAAGTAGCGTGCTGCGTAGGCAGTGTTGAAACCAAGGCGCTATAGTTGAAACAAACAATCGAGTTGCATGCCCCCACGCACGCACTTCCCACGCACCCGAGTTGGAGCCTCGGGACGAGGCCGGTTATAGATATACTGCCGAAACAGAGAACATTGATTCATTGCAGCGTGTAACATGCTTTAGTGCAATAGTCAAAATTGTGCGAGACTGACAAGTTGCATGAACCATTGCAACGTGTAACGGTCATGCTGTGTATTAAAATGCTGTTTTCCGCGGCCTTTGTAAGTTGGAAATTTTCAACTTCCAAAGCGAACTGAACAATGTATGCTCCGCCCCACGCCGGCAAAGCGGACGAAATGGGAAACAGCCTTAAGTTAATGTTCAAAAAATTGTGCGAGACAAGTTGCATAAGCCATTAGAGCGTGTAACATGCTGTGCATGCAATGATTAAAATCGTGCGAGACAAGTTACACGAACCATTCCAGCTAGTGTGTGTGTGTGTGTGTGTGTGTGTAACTATGGTGCAACATGCTGTGCTACATGTAATGGTTAAAATCGTGCGAGACAAGTTACATGAACAATTGCAACGTGTAACATGCTGTGTAAAGCCTAGTTCTCATACTCGCCGACGGCAGTGGCGTAACTCCTACAGGCGCTGCCCGGCAAGAGCCGGGAGTCCCCTGTCACAGGGGGGCCCCCTGAGCCAGGATGTCGGATGTCCTTTATGGGGATTCCGACATTCCGTCATTTCACGTATTTATTGGGAAATCGTCAGTCGTCGTTGAACTGGATATAGCTTTCGGTCATTTAAATATTTGGTACGAAGTTTCACACAGTTTCATAAAAAATACAGAACGTTGCAACAGATTAATAAAGATACGAAAATGGATTTCTATTCTGCTGCTTGTCCCAGGCCTTTTGCTCACGGTCAAATTACCGTTTTTGCGCATGCAGTTAGAAGTTAGACTAACCATTTTTGTGCTCACCCAAATCATAAAAACAAATTGTTTTATTTTTGCTGTTAATGCAGCAGTGTAAGAGTCAGGTTAGATTGTTTTGTTTTGTATGTAGTTACGTGATTACGGTATTTTCATCAGTGACTATATTCTTGATATAAGACGGCTTTACCTGCCGGTATTAACGGGTTGATAAATATTATTATAATCCAACAAACGTTTGATATATATAATGATGAATTTCCCCTTGTTATATTATACCGATTAATGTTTTGGAAAATTCCTCGCAGAAATCGCAGAAAATGCCCTTCTGGGGCATGTGAAATTCAATTCGGGGGCTTCGTCGGGCTTCGCGCCTTAGGTCCCCTGGGGCCGGGGGCCCCTTTTCAGTTTGAGCCAGGGGCACCCTAGCCCAAAGTTACGCCAATGGCCGACGGTCGGCGATGAGGGCTTCAGTGCGACGTCGGCGACATATGAGAACGTGCTTCAAATGTCGTCGGCGACCATCGCAAACAAAAAAAGTTTGTTTCCTGCGATCATCGCCGACTATCGCCGCACTGCAAAACATATCAGAACGTGCATCCGATTGGCGATCATTGCCGATGATTTACTCTAACTCAGTCCAACAAGAAATTACCAATCGTGTGTTTAACGCAGGCATTTTGAAGTTTCGCGGGGTCACGAGAAATGTGACGGCGTTATCGCCGACAAATGAGAACTATCGATCGCGAACCGATCGGCGATAATCTGCGACGGTGTCGGCGACATATGAGAACGAGGCTTTATAGCCCATCTCGTGCGAGACCAGTTAGTTGCGGTCGAGACCAGTTAGATCCATCCATGCTGGATCTTGAGCTGACCACAACCCCCGGCCGGCCCATCGGTATAGCTTGCACAGATCACACCAATAAATTGGTGGAAAGTATTACCTTTACCACCTTGATTGAAGGGAGGGAAGGTGGGTGAAGTTCCACAACCTGCGTCTGGCTGGTAGCCTAGTCAGCGCGACAAGGCTACGCCGTCAGTCTTAACCTCGTTCCCAGGCCCTGGCATCGGCTGGTCACAGCGCTCAGAAATACTGGGTGAAATAAATTAGAAATTTAATTTAGTATGCAAAATCATTCTGAGTAATGGCGGTCCCGTGGGAGAAGTTCACTGTACCACTACGGTCTCATCGGTCGCATTGCCTGTTCCGTTGAAGCTATTTGATCATAACTGGCACAAAACTATGCATAATTACATTTCCTGAGGAATGTTTAAGAAAAGCAATCAACCAATGAAAATGCAGAGTCCACCAGCCGATGCCAGGGCCTTTTCCCGCCCTCCTAATTTCAAAAAAAGGCCCTGGGGACGAGGTTGCATCAGTCTTGTACCACGCGTGGTTACCTAGCTGTTAGCCTTGGTTATTGCATAACCCCACATAATCGTTAATTGCTAAATGCCCTTAAATGAACAATAAGGAAATAGTCGTTAATCCTAGCCCTTACTTTCCCCAAACTAATCTCTAATCCTAACACTAAACCTAACAGCTAAGCGTAAATATGGTTCCCCTGGGAGCGGAAATCCTAATAACCTGATATTTTCCTGTTTAATTAACAGACTCTTTTCCTATTTCTAAAGTTTTTTGTACCAGGAATTCTATTCATGATGGCAGGATTTACAAAACATCGAGGCACAGTATGTTGCTTAAAATTTTCTTACCACACCACACTGTATCATTACATCACAATGTATCATGCATCCCATCCCATCCCATCACGTCCCACCCCATCCCATATCATACCATACCATACCATACCATACCACCATACCACCATACCATACCATACCTGGATACCACCATACCATACCATACCATAACATACCATACCATACCATACCATACCATACCATACCATACCATACCATACCATACCACACCACACTACACCACACCAACTCACATCCATCCCATTCCATACCATTCCATACCACACCACACCAGACACCACACCTTACCATACCATACTATATATACTATACCACACCATACCATATCATACGACACCATACTACACAAAACCACACCACACAACATCACACAACAACACAACACCAGCCCACACCTTATCATACTCCACCCTACCACACTATATACTATTAATTAACCACACAACACCACACCAAACCAGAGTACGCAACACCATGCCATACAATACCACACCATGCACATCACATCATATCACACCACACCATAAAATATCATGAAATTAAAAAACTCCAACTTCAATCATAGCTGTTGAGACATGTCAATTCTGTTTATGTTATCAGTCGATGTGTGATGATCTTAGACAAAAACGCTTACGACTAGTGTGTTTACGAGTATGCACTATACAAATAGCAACTCATTCATCAAGGCTTTGGTGTTTAAAGAACACTTTAGTTCATTCTCCTACAATATTGGAAGTATTGCTCATAACCTCAGACCATCTAATATCCTCTAATATCATCTATATTTTATCGAAATGTATTCCCCACAACTACAAGATTCGGTTGCTATATTAAATTTTAACCACAAACTGACAAACAAACAAACAAACAAACAAACAAACAAACAAACAAACAAACAAACAAACAAACAAACAAACAAACAAACGAACGAACGAACGAACGAACGAACGAACGATCGAACGAACGAAAGAACGAACGAACAAACAAACAAACAAACAAGCAAACAAACAAACAAACAAACAAACAAACAAACAAACAAACAAACAAACACAAAAACAGACAAGCACACAAACAGACAAACAGACAAACAGACAAACAGACAAACAGACAAACAAACAAACAGACAGACAGACAGACAGACACCGAGACCGACCAACAGACAGACTAACCAAGATGAAAATAACCTTTATAACATTAAATTGTAACTTTTGTAAAATTCAGACGTTGCTGCTGCTGACTTCAGTGCTTGGGGTTCTCTCTATGCCTATTATATCGTGCTCGAAAAAACATCATGCTCAGCTCGGATTAAAAATTCTAAAATTTCTCAAAAAACCTAACGTTTTTTTAAAAATTATTTTATCTAGTTGAAGATGGCAGCAACAACAAACATTATCGGATCAATTGTGGCTATTTTTGGACTAATTATTGGTTCAGCTTATTGGGCGCGCCTCAATGTATGCTCAAGAGGAATGGATGCCGTTCCCAGTAATCGAAAGGACCTGATCTCTAGCTGTGTCTGTGGAAGTCCAAGCGAGACATTCCGTGTGATAATTGATGGTAAGCAGTATTAGTGTGCAAGCAGGTTCTAGAGGGGCTTCTTGCAATTAGCTATTTCAGTAATATATGTATAAAATATAAATATAATATATATATATATAATTATAAATTGTTATAAAAAATTTTATTACTATACCGTGATCTGATAGTTCGGTATTTTATATGCAAAGTCTACCCTTTTGTTTTTATGACTATTTGAGGTCTTTGAAAAACTCACGAGGGATGTTTTCCCAAATTGCACGAAAAGCCATGCTATTACTTATTAATAATATACATCAAAAAAATTTCAAGTCAACTGTACTTACATTAATCACGCATTAATACAGTGCTCTTTCGGCAGTGTCCAATCGTATATTTGGCAGAGGTTGTAATCTAATAAAACTGAGCCACAGTGTCCGAGTTTTTCAATTAAGTCGATATCACTATGGCAATATGGCGTTAAATTACCGTATTGTCATAGGTCCCGTTGCGTTTCACGCCGAACTGATGGATTGTTCTCCTGTATTCCAAATCTTGGCCGCCATCTTTGTTTATTTTGCGCACAAAAGCCATCTTTCCGTCAAAATCTGCTGTAGAACGTGATTGGCTCTTTTAATTTATTATTGTTTTTGATTGGCTCGCTGGCTTTCCTTAAAACTCACTCCTCTTTTAGCCAATCAAAACTGAGAAATATTTAGATGTATATTATTAATATATATATTACTATTGTTCATAGGAATCGAGAGTCATGAGTTGTCTAATTGTTTTATATAGTATGAATTTACGAACAAAAATTAAATAAATTTTCGACCATAACATATTCTTCATAGGCGGCGGAACCGGGGGGGGGGGGGGCTGGGGGGCTAAAGCCCCCCCAACTTTGTAAAAGTGGAAAAAAGGGGGGGCTGAGCCCCCCTGCCTTTGCGCCGAAGGTAAGGGTGATTATACGTTGAATATTTATACATCTTCGATATATACAGCATTTTGAGAATTCCATATCACTGCAGGGTGACAATCCTGGTGAAAATCGTAAGAAAAATCGTGCCGTGTGATAGCTCAAAACTGATTTCATCAAGTACTCCACGTATTAGCATTTGATGACTGCTGACCAGAAGTATTATGAATGAGCTATATCGAAATGCCAAGAAAAAAAAAGGCCAAGACAAAAAAAGACCGAAAAAAATGAAGAATAATGAAAAAATTGTTGTGGGCGGTAAAGGTTTTATAACGTTTAGGATTCTGTAAAATCTTCCCCCAAAACGCGCAGGAAATGCCATTTCAGAGACTCTAGATTTCAAGACTCTAAATGTTTCCGGGGGGGCATACCCCCGGACCTCCATAGAGGTTTCTTGCGCCTTTGGCGCTCGAAGTTCAGCCCCCCCCTACCAAACCTATCTTCCGCCGCCTATGATATTCTTTGAGGTTCGTTTTGTATATTTTTAACTGTCAACAACAAACGTTCTTATACAATGAGCTAGTTTCTATCAGCAGATATAAATTCTTGCAATAACAATGAAATTCAAGGATTTGTGATAGAAACTTTAATTTATAATACCAAATATGCATATAACGGAACGTTATGATTTGGCATTTGACAATTTTGACCAATCAGATTATCAGTGTAATCACAATTAATAGAACTGTGGTGTAATATAATAAGCATGATATTTAAAGATTGCAAGAGCAAAATCAAGTTTTGCATTGTCTGGGCAGATTAGCCGCGTGGCATGTATATTCAGCATTACTGAGTCAAACTCAAACTAAGGAAATAAGATAAATATAATTAACCGTATTAATTAATGGTTTCAAAACGAACATTTCCCTTTACACAATATTGAAGACTCGATATGGATAAACAAATCAAATCGAAAATTGCTAAACTTGGCAGAAACCAATCGTGGTTTGCCCCATTGTGAACTTTGATAACGAAGCAAACGAGTAACGTTGCTTGTTGTAGCAACATGGTCGTGTGTCTTGGCAGTCTTGCCAGATGCCGTAATCGATTTCTAGGGTGCGTAATTTTGAAGACACAATAACTATGCAGCGAGTATAGTTTTCAATTAGTAAAGTATACCTTTTCTTAACAGATGATCCAAACTGTTCCGAAATCTTGGTACCGCGAAAGGTCACAGCTGTGGCAACCATGATGCATTTGGTTCTTGGGATGGTATCCTTTGTTTGCATTTACTATTTTGGATGCAAACCTGCGAGAGTAAGTTTATTATTTAGTCAAAAAACGAATAACTCTGTTTTTGGTCAGCGTATGCGTCGTCATTTTTTTTCTTTGCGCGTCGTCTCGTTTTTTATTTATTTATTTATTTATTTATTTATTTATTTATTTATTTATTTATTTATTTATTTATTCATCCATCCATCCATCCATCCATCCATCCATCCATCCATCCATCCATCCATCCATCCGATCATCCATCCATACATCCAGCCATCCAGCCATCCATCCATCCAACAATCCATCCATCCAGCCACCCTTCCACCCAGTCACTCAGCCACCCAGCCACCCTCCCATTTATCTGTCTATCTATTTTTTTATTTGTTTGTTTTTATCTATTTATTTATTTATTTTGACATGTGCCAAACTCAAATACTCAGAAAATGTTTATGAGCCCCATTTTTGTCAAAGCACGATTACTTCTGGAAGAAAAGCTCCTCCCCCCTGCTTCTTTTAAGTTAGACAAACTTAATCAACATTGCCATTTTCCTTTAAGTGAAATTGTTTTATTTTATTTCCTTGCAGGAGCCAACGCTAGTTGTTGCTGCCACAGTTCCATTTCGACCAAATACTGTATCTATTGTCTTTACAAACCATGGCGCTAGCTACGATCAACCCGCACAACCTTCTTACCCTAGTGTAGAACAACGCCAATCTGAAATAACAGCGGCTCATAGCCAGCAACGCTCTAGACAAAACCACTTTGAATTAGCCCCTACGGTTCACAGTAACCAATTGGCTCAGCAACAACAACAACAACAACAGCAACCAGAGCAGCAGCAACAACCTCCTCCAGCCTATTGCGAGCATGTATTTCAACAGCACTACACTACTAGGATAGTTGCTCCAGTAATTAGCCAGCAAGTGGTCCAAGACTATCAAGGAATAGCACCTCCAGCTTATAGCGAACATGTAGTTCAACATGAATCCTCTACTGAAATAGTCGCTCCAGACCGTAGACAGCAAGTAGCGCAACAACACTACCCAGGAATAGCTCCTCCGGTCTACAGCGAGCGATGTAGAACTACAATAACAGAGCAACGAACATCACACGTATCCTATAACATTACGACGTATCTATAACCTGATTGTTGTGTACACGCAAAACAATATTGCGTCTGGTAACTGTGTCTGGAGATGACATGTGCCTGGAAATTGCACTTAGATATTAAACCTCGAAATTGCGCTTGCTTAGATATTGTGCCTGGAGATTGCGCTTGGGCATGGAGATTGCGCTTGGAGATTGTATTTGGATATTAAATCTCGAAATTGCGCTGAGGTATTGTGACTGGAGATTACGCTTGGATATTGCATTGGATATTAAACCTAAAAATTTCGCTTAGATTTTGTTCCTTGGAGATTGCACTTGGAGATTTCGCTTGAAGATTGCGCTTGGAGATTGCGTTTGGATATTGTTCCTGAAAATTGCACTGAGAGATTTCACTTGAAGATTGCGCTTGGATATTGTTCCTGGAGATTGCACTTGGATATTGTTCCTGGAGATTGCACTTGGAGATTGCGCTTGGAGATTGCGCTTGGATATTGTTCCTGGAGATTGCGCTTGAATATTATTCCTGGAGATTGCGCTTGGATATTGTTCCTGGGGTTTGCACTTGGATATCGTTCCTGGAGATTGCACTTGGAGATTGCACTTGGAGATTGCACTTGGAGATTGAGCTTGAAGAGATTGCGCTTGGAGATTGCGCTTGGAGATTTCGTTTGGAGATTGCGTTTGGAGATTGCACTTGGAGATTGCACTTGGAGATTGAGCTTGAAGAGATTGCGCTTGGAGATTTCGTTTGGATATTGTTCTTGGAGATTGCACTTGGATATTGCGCTTGGAGATTGCTCTTGAAGATTGCCTTTGGAGATTGCGTTTGGAGATTGCGCTTGGAGATTTTGCTTGAATATTGCATGTTTCTAGAGATTGCGCTTTGGCATTGTTCCTGGAGATTGCGCTTGAATATTTTCTTGGAGATTGCGCTTGGAGATTCCGCTTGGATTGTTTCTAGACACAGTGGTGTAGCCAGAGAATTTGTGACGCCAGGGCCTGTGTAGGATCAGTTCATCACCTCGATTTTATATCCAAAACACTGCCTACGCAGCTCTGTACGATTTTGCACTTTAACTCCATGATTTTGTTTCTAATCGATTAATATATATATATATATATATATATATATATATATATATATATATATATATATATATATTAATCGATTAGAAACAAAATCATGGAGTTAAAGTGCAAAATCGTACAGAGCTGCGTAGGCAGTGTTTTGGATATAAAATCGAGGTGATGAACTGATCGACTAGATATTTAGCTAGAGAATATACTGACGTTTTAGGTATAGAGCCCTTCATCAGAGTTTCTTTCAGAATATTTTTATAAACATAAAATAAGTTAATATATACTAAGTTAAAGAACTAAGCATATTTAAAGAGTGGTAAATTAATAATTAACCAGTATTGCATATTTATACTGTAAATAAACATATTTAAATTATTGAAGTTCTCAATGTTTTGAAGGTTTTTTACAAAGGTACATGAAAGTGAGAAGATGGTAAACCGCCGAAAATAATTTTGATAACGAAATACTGACATTTCGAGCAGAGCCCTTCATCAGATCAAAACTAACAAAATGACGTTTCAAGCAAAGCCCTTCAAGCAAGCTTCATCAAATGATAAAGTCCCTGCTCGAAACGTCAGTATTTCGTTTATCAAAACTATTCTTGGGTCAGCAGTTTACCAGTTTACATTGACTGTCAATGAAAGGACCCCCCCCCCCCCCCCTTCTATGTAGCACGCCACTGACCCCACAATTTGTGAGTACGACTGACCTAGCAATTTAATGTTCTATGGGTATCAGCCTATTATAATCTGGAGTCAAAAAATATTGTGTAGTGGGGGTGCTACGTGGTCGACGTTTTCTCGCTTCCTCCTCGAGTACATTCGGGAATTCTGGACAAACCTCTTTAATCGTGTTTTACGCCAAATAAATCCCGCGGGGCTTGCAGCTTCTGAATTATCTGTCGTATACGCAAGAAGAGGGCTTAATTGCATGCACTAAACCGCCGCAGTTTTCATTAACGATCATATTTTGAACGCTAAATACTGATTGGTTAGTAATCTTGTCAATAGCGGCTAACCCACTAGGATAGATGCTTTAGGCCAGCAGGTTTATACGTCGCACAATCGTCGCATTTAATTCTGACATATTTAATTAATAATAACTTCGTTGATTAGTCGACGCCAATGCAACGAATTTAATTCAAACAAATTGAATTTTGTTAATTATGGCCAGCGGACAGCATTGAAAAAAGAGGCCATACACAAAATACGTGACGCTTCGGGGGGTGCGGGGGTGTTTGAACAATAGTCACATAATGTCACAAGGGGGGAGGGGGTATCAAAAGGCACTGTCACGTGACGGAGAGGCTTAAATAAACATGACCATGTTTGATGTTAATGTTGATGAGAATTTCATGAAGTATTTATCGTGAAAGTGGAGTGGTCGCTGACACTAGATCCTGAAGGCTCAGTCCAAAAAAGCGCGAATTATTAAAATGGCGGATGCATTGACGTTGTTTAAATCGTTGATTCAGGGCTATGAGAAGGCATATTGTAATAAAAAAGGCCAGGAAGTCCAAGTCCAAGTCACGTATTTTGTGTATGGCCCCAAAATATGGCGCTCTTCCTAAAATAAATGTTATCAGTACATAAAAGAATAAAGAAAGAGAAGGAAAATACATTGTCAGATGGTAATTAACTCTCGTGGTTTTCTTAGGAAAAGTTTTCTTTTACGAGTGATGAGTTGTGTTATATACTTGCTGTTGCAGTTATCTGAAGAGGAAACGGTTGAACGTTCTCGTCGTCGTTGTCGCCTCTGCGGAAATATCATCACGGGCCAGGTCGACCTCACTCCAAAATTAAGGATTATCCTTAATTGTCAACTCGCCTCAAATCAAGGATAATCCTTAATTTTAAATGAGAACTCATCCCCATACCCAAACCCCGGACCACGACCCCCCGGAAACCCTACACCTAACCACAACCCCCCGGTGTAAACCCTCCGGGAAAATGTACGACTTCTCATACGCCGACCACAACACCCCTCTAGGATTTTTAGCTTTATGTGTTCAAGTTTAACATCCCGCATGTGGGACAGATAAATTAAGGACATGTCTTAATTTGAGACTCTGGGATAATCCGTTTCAAATCACAGGATTCTTGTTATTCCGATCCGGTTGAGGTACGCATGCGTAAATATCCGAGCGGAATCTGGATAGTATGTTCTAGATCTCCTTGTTTGACTTTTCCCCAAACAAGTCAATGGGGTTGCTGGCGAAGCTCGAATTACAGCATCTACACACATGCGGCGAAGATATCGATCGCGGCAACGTCTTCAGTGGAATCTTGTCGTACGACATCTTTGTTATTTTGGTTTTATTAATTCTACTTCCGGTCACTTCAGACCAACTCATGCTCACTATTCAGCCAATAACGTAACGATTTGAAACGGATTATCCCAGAGTCTCTCGTTTCCCGGGTGGGGAACTTTGGCTCTGCAAACGAGATTGGTGCTCGATATTATAAGTTTATCATAATTTATGCATTTAATTCGATGCGACGCAATTACGGTGGCGTCTAAAACGAACACGCATTTCAGACGTCCTATCTGTCTGATCACGAAGCAAGAAAAGCTTATAATCTTGAATAAGGTACGAAGATATTTTTTGTAAATAAAGATGTAAACATTAGTTTCGTACATGCGCAGAACGGACTGGACAGCACCTTTAACGGGTGGGTGGTAAAACGTGCAACAACGCTATTCAACTTGCAACGCAACAATGTTGCAGCAATTTGTTGTTCGTAATACTTCACGTTTAGCCATTAAAACTAATGGAATGAGTGCAATGAAGCACTTCATTGTTTGTTTATTTGTTTGTTTGTTTGTTTGTTTGTTTGTTTGTTTGTTTGTTTAATTTGTTTGTTTGTCTGTCTGTCTGTTAGTCTGTTGGTTTGTTTGTCTGTTTGTCGCCAGGATATCTAAAAAAGTATTACACCGATTTTCATGTGAAAGGTTGCAGAAGGGTTGGCCATATACCAACGACCAATCCATTAAATTTTGGTTGAATTTAGTCAAAATTTGAATGAGAAATTAACAAAAATCTGACTGAAAGATTCTCCGTGTAGAAGAAATGCTTGATTGCGCTTATTATCCTTATTTTATGCAAATATTTTTGCATAATTTTGGTACGAGTGCAATCAAGCATTTTATCCATACATACATGCATGCATGTGCATGTTGGTCTCGTGAGCCTGGTTAGCGGGATGGTTCGTTTTCGTTTTAAACATCTCTAATAACCCGCTGGCGGAGGTATATGCACTCTATATACTCTCTAGTTTTTATTATTATTATTATTATAATTATCATCATCATAATCATCAGTATCAATTATTATACACTACTGATAACATTATAGTCCGCTAGCTCTCAACCGCACTAGTATATAGTTCAAATCATAGTTAATAGAACATATACATGGTTTGGAAGCTCTATTGTCTGTCAACATGAAGCATGGTCATGTTGAACTGACAATGGAGTTCCTTATATGGAAGTAAATTCTATGGACACGTGACGATGAAGCATCACCACACGTGACGATGAAGCAACTCACTAATTAAAGCTGATCGTTGCTATTGGATGACTGATTCATTATACAGAAAATACAATACCGTGAAATTGCAAATTTCCATAAACTTGAACAAAAACATAGAACAATCACTTTGGACGAGTTTCCAAAGCATGTGTGTGTTCTATTAACTATGTTCAAATGTAAATCAGTCCACATTATCAAGTTTTTGTTTTCCACCATTGTGAAACTCTAATTCCGAAATAGATACGATGATCCTCAATGCATTGATCCATATCTGGTGGTAAGAAACACTGTGCCCAAATAAAAACATTGTTACTGCAACGAATATCCTCATCGTGTGGCAAACCATTACACATCTTGTATCGGGAATCCTTGCTCATATCACTGCTGTAAAAGATTTCTGTACCGTGATGATAAGGTCCGCCAGTATAGTTCAAGCAAGGAGCTGCTGGAGCCAAAGTGTGACAGAGTGGAATATGAACGACCGGATCACGGTAATGTGTGATCCTAAAGCTTATTCCCACTAAGTTGTCATGCGCAATGGCATATTCGTAATCACCAACCCTGGGCTGACCGAAAGTATACAAAACCAAGTCATTCTTTGCCACCTTGCCGTCATACGCGATAACTGCAGACGCAATAGACGCCAGTGTTGCGCCCAGAGAGTGTCCAGTCATCCAGACCTCGTAGGCAGGATATTTCGTGATTAAGTTGTAAGCTTCCGTCCCCAGCTCGTCCCATATTAACACAAAGGCATCGTTAAAGTAGGCTTGGACTTCACCGCCAGCTTCAAATGAAACTTTCGGTTCTGTGAGTACCCGAAGAATTTCGTCGATTATCTGCATGGAATTCTGCGATCCTCTAAAAGCAATTGCGATGGCTCGCTCGGTGTGTGACACGGCTGTGAATCCAGAGCAATTTGCGGCAATGCGGCCGGAACACGGTTTCGTGACTTGTTTCGTCAGACGAAACGAGTCTACCGCAGTCGCTTTGGCTATGTAGTTCGCGACATTGTCGGCGTAAGACAACGCTGAGAGGAACACCATCTTGTAGGCCAAACTTGGGTCATACTTGGGGCTACCACAGTCGCCTTTGCCGACGATATTCTCATATTTTGAGCAAGGATTGAGGGCGCTGTCGGTAGAGTAGCATTTCCTATCCCGAAGACACCAACGACAATTGTCTGACAAAATGTTGAGTCTTGCACAGGAGATGCAATCTTTCCAATCATTACAGTCATAGCTTCCCTTGACAACAAAACCACGACAAAATGACACAAACAGGCCGATACTGATAAAGAACACAACAGAAAACATGATCACTGCTTTCATCATTGAACACTGATATTTAAGACTAGTGAATCGAAAATGTATTGAAGCTTATATCGAAAGTCAAATGTCATGTGTTTCGCGATTGTGAATGTAAAAACTAACTAAAACCACATCCAGCCGACAAGAGTATAAACTGAAAATAAACATCTTGAAACTGAAATATGAGCTAATTAAACTGAAAAAAGAACAAATAAAACGGTGATATTTCGACTTTATTACAAAGTCATCATCAGACCAAGTGAGTCATCACCCACCTATACTATAGGAAGGCTTCTGATTGGTTTAGATAACCTAATCTAACACCTTCCCTTAACCCTAATCAGTAAGGAGCATGGGAACTTATAGCCAATCAGAAAACTCGTTCATATTGAGTAGGTCTTTACTGAACCAAGTGAATGACTAGAATCAGATATTTGAATACTTTGAATAATTAAATATTTGAGTTTCAAGATGTTTATTTTTCGTTTTTGTTTTGTTTTGTAAACTGGCCTAACAAATCCGAAAACTCGGCATGGCAGTACGACTTGAAGTGAATCCACCGAAAAGCTTTTGCTCTAGTGTAAACGAAGTCTCGGTGTTCTCAAACAAAATTACGAAAATGCTATTGACATAATTAATCACATTTCGTCATGTGAATATAGGCTAAATTTATTGACGTACCATGACCGCTCTCAGCGAGAAGTGGGAGAGAAGTGGCATTCTATAAGCCCTATTCTATTTTGATACTCCTTGACTCAAACTAGGTTTTCTAAAAAAAAAGACAGTGTTATCAGACAAAATGCATAAAAAATACAAATTAAAGTGTTTGAATTGTTATTACTGATTTTGAAACAATTAATTAAATTCTTGTTTCACAATGAAATTTCTAGGTTATTGTAGTATCCGGCCACGTACGCATACTACCGCAGTGTATATCCTATACTAGCCTGGTACCCTGGCCCAATTTCAAAAGAAATAAGGGCCAGGTAACCACTAATCTCATTCTCGCGTCATCAGGGCTAAATCCACTTATGACGATTGCAGTTTTACTCATATCCACTAAAAACGCGCGAAATTTCAACCAATAGGAAAGCAGAAGTCTTTAGTGGTTACCTGGCCCATATTCTTTGATTGGGCCAGGGTACCAGGCTAATCCTATACAAAATGTGGCTGTGACGTAATTAAGCCCCATTTCTTCTGTCATACATGCAATATTGAATTCTTGAATTGCCGTCATACTTAGTATATAAAGGGGATATTACACGGTGGCAAGGACAATATCTCACGAGTGAAAGCAGCGAACGAGTGAGATATTGCTCGTGCCACGAGAACATAAAATCCATATATTTGAGCAACCGTGTAATGTTCTATTTATTATATGGACAATGAAATTATGCGTGGAAGTGAGGTTGATAAACTGGATTTAATGCAAAAACTACAAGCACTTGACCTAAAACTTTTAGAAAATACAAATGAAAAATACAACAACTTCTTCGAATACGTCATTTTACGTGAAAAAATGAATTTAGAGAAGTTACTGGCTCAAATTTACTTGATTCGAAACTTGCGACAAAGGCGTAAATTCTGACTTGTCGATATGTCACTCGCGAGCGTGAATACATACGAGAAATACGCCACTCGGTTCCCGGATGTAGTGAAATATGGATTCTACGAGTGTTTTAGTTGCTAGTAAAATACTCTTCTCCATATAATAAATATATTTATTTCAAACAGTGCAATCAAAGTAGTGTGCTGCGTAGGCAGTGTTGAAACACATTTCTCAAACTCATTAATAATTCATGAGATAATCAACCAATCTCTACCACGTGAAAGGACTTGAGATACCAGGGAAGTACAGGGAAGAGGACTCGAAAATAATATTTATAGTCCTAGGACTTGAAATATGACGCCAAGAGCCAAGGGAATAATAATAATAATACAATAATTGATTTGGGAATACACTAAATTATTTTGAGAAGTCATTCAAAGGCGTCCAATTCGGACTAGACCGTCGTACTTGAAAACTAGGTCTAGTCCTCATTGGCTCATTGTTGACCTTTAAATATTACATCGAAATATACTATAAAGCTTGATATAGTGCCGAAACATGGAACGTAAACTCTAACATTTCAAGCGAAGGCTTTTCGTCATATGTATTTCGTCATATCACCATGTAGCCGGCCGGGTGCAGACCGTTAACCAACCTCGTACCCAGGCTGTTCGCTCCCGGCCTCGCGAACTCGTCGAGCGAAAACCCTGGCATGGGCTCAGACTAGTTCTCTTTTCTCTCGAACGTATTTTGGTGACGTCACAGAATAGGCATCGAGCGAGAGGACTAGCGGAAAATGTTCATCTTTATCTATCATGAATCCTGCTGCCTGCTGGAGCTCGGATTCTTTAATCTTTATGAACGAAGGCACTTAAATAAACTTCTTCTTGAGAGCAGACAGCAAATGAGTAGGTTTCTTTGTTTTACATTACGTTAAAAGGTTGTTACATACGAGGCTTTATAAAGTAGTGTTCGGCGTGGGAAGTGATTGTGTTGAAACACATTTATATATTATTTTTATATATATTGAAATATGCTATTTTAACGTTTCGGCAGTAGACCAACCTTGCTATATGATGTTATAAAGAATTGTGCAGACCGACATGAGTGTTATCTGCCTTGGTTTTCCGCCAAACGGCCGTTTGGTGCCTGTATAAGTTGGGGCCAGTTTTGGGGCCAGATTTGGGGCCAAGCAAAACATTTTATTCCAGGCCTCTCACAATTCGGTCTGCCGCTCGACGTTAAAAAGAGAGGCCAGGAAAATAAATGAGTGTAATGAAGTAACAGCTGCCGTTCTTAAGGTTAAGTAATCGAGAGAGTCAGTAACTGGCGACCTAAGCGATACTTCGCAAATGAGTTACATCGAAATGAGTTACATCGCAAATCTTGAGACACAAGCGGCAGCACGAACGTGGAATTCCCTCACTGTAGAACTTTTTCGGTGTATTAAACTGTTTCGACATCAAGCCTGGTTAAATGATACGAAATGATATGTGGTCTCGTGTCGCGGCAATTTAATAAACCGAAACAAAACCATAAGACAATACATACTTACCATCCCCTCCCTAATAACGGTATTTTAAAACCTCCCGGAGCGAAAAGCCTGGGTACGACGCAACCTCGTCCCCAGGGCCATGATGGCGGCCAAAACAAAATGGCGGGAACAAATGGCCCTGGCCCAGGCTGCAAAAAAATGAGTCAAATTTTGACCCATTTTTGACTCGGACCCAGTCTTCACGAAGTTTATCGCGCCTAGTCAGGCTAATTTTTTTCTGAATATTTAGTTCAGCTTGACTGACCCAAACTGAAAACAATCAAAACATTCATTTCCAAATACATTGTCGAGTTATTAAAATAAATACACTTTTAATAAATATCTGTAAATGCTTATTATTTATCATTTGCTTCACCGTTGTACCAAATTTGCAAGAAACTGGATTGCCGTGGTCTGGCCGGGCCGCCTTGTTTTCGTGAATCGTGAGTTTTCGGTGGATTCAATTCAGCATTTTGAAAATCATTTAGGCTTCGTTTAGTCGATAATTCCTGTTTGAAAAAAGCCTGCTTCTCAATGGCCAAACACGTAAATTCTGCCCTGTGGTGTACTTTCCTTTTGCAGCCAAAATACTTTTTGACTTTCTTCATGCACCAAGTCTTTCGTTCGCCCGATTTAGAAAACACAGTGAATTGCCGTCCCATGGACTTCGTTCTATGGCAGCCAGGGCACAGAGACGACACGACCCATCATTACATATTCTTCCGACGTTTTTATGGGTGTTTCGCCAGCTTTCCTCGCATTTTCATTCATTTTGAAGTTGCTTTTAACAGCCGGCAATTCTGGTATAATTTGAGCCATAAAAACAAATGCCCGCGAGTTAGCCTGCCGCCCGCCTCGTTTCCACCAATCAGAATACCTAAAACATCCAATTTTATCTCGACCAATCAGATGTGGTGATAGCTCAGCCTGTGCCAGGGCCATTTGTTCTTGGCCGCCATCTTGGCACAGCCCCCACAAATGGCCCTGGGGACGAGGTTGGGGCATTGGGTTGGGGTACGACATTGACCGTTAACCCAAATATGATACTGTACATGAAGTACTCATCTCAAAAGCAGGCTGGCTGTTAAATCCCGAGAACTCTGTCAAAAACTGCCAAACTGGCATACACCAGAGGTAGGTTTCAACATAATGACAACATGAAACATTAATTAAACATTAAACAAATAAGAAATTTAAAAAAAACCCAACTTTTTATGTTAGGTTAGGCAAGCCTAATCCTTACACTTACCTAATTCCTTTGTCTTAACCAACTTCTAATTGAAAAACTTATTCGCAATCAGACTCACTTTAATTTAAAGGCCTTCACTGTAAATATTCTTAATCTTTTATCAATTTATGTGCATCTAAAAAGCCTTTTTAGCCTTGTCTCCTTTTGAATTGCAAACACACTGAAAACGAGGCAAAAAACGCTGATTAAAATGCACAGAAAAATATTCAAATTAGTTGCAATTAGTCGCAATAAATTGCAATTTTTATTATTATTATTGTGAACGTGATCAGACGTGTGGCTAAATGGAGGAATTGCTCTCTCCGACTTGAAGCGTATAAACCGGGGAACACGGAGCCAGTCAGAATATTAAATTTACACCGTTGTTACTATTTTTCGAAATATAGTACGGTTTCATGAGTACTGCCGAAATTATTGAACGTACAGGGTGGACAAAAAAAAGTGGCCATCCATGAAAACATAGTTAATTTGGAACAACTTACAAAAGAACAGTACGTTTATGTAAAACCAAATGTTTTCAGGACATACACAATGAGAAACTGCTCATATATGATCAAAAATCCTAAATTTAGACATTTGTTTTCAAAATACATTGTATTTTCATGGATTTACTAACAATTTTTAATAGGAATTAGTGTAATGAATCTGCTGTGCGTGTAACTTCAACTTATTTAAGAAAGTCTACGGAATTATTAACCCAATGTGTAATTCTACAATTTTGGACAGTAAAACTAATTTCAAGAGAGTGAGTTACTAAAAAAGCTGATTTAATTAAAGTCCATGCTGTTCGGTTTTTGTTGATCGTTTTGGATCGTCTAATAAGAGAGTTGTTCAGTTGAAGATGTGCACATCCAAACTCCTTATCAAACGATTACAAAATCGTGCGTTAATCTGAAGCCAGATAGGCTAGGTCACATAAGTTTCAAAACAAAGAAAAGAGAAAGCTGGGTGTTTAATTAGAAGAGGTCAACGGTTTTTCCAAGCTATTTTGATCGTTTGGGATCGTATTTTATGAATAATAAGAGAGTTGTTCAGTTGAAGATGTGCACATCCAAAGTGAAACTCCAGTTATGAAAAGATTACAAAATCGTGCGTTAATCTGAAGCCAGATAGGTCACAATTCACAAAAGTTTCAAAACAAAGAAAAGAGAAAGCTGGGTGTTTAATTAGAAGAGGTCAACGGTTTTTCCAAGCTATCGCCGATAGATTTTAAAGGGAATTAAGTAATTAAGAAAATTCACAAACTCCTTGAAAACGTGATACGCCAAAGAGAATGTGAATTTTTTGTTGTAAGATAAAGGTATATTTTTGCGTTCTATATAACTAAAGCGAAATTAGAATAGTTTGCTCATTTTGAGATCACAGAAATGAGATGACATTACAGCCAGATTTTCAACATTTTTGGCCATAACTAAAATTGTAACTAAAATCATGAAAGGTTCATTAAAATAATTAAAATTACGATTTAACGTTGTATTGGAGTAGATTTCACCGCGTATATGTCTTAAAAAGCTATATTTTATATACTTTCCTGTTTTTCAAAATGTTACGGTAAATTAACGATATTTGCATGGATGGCTACTTTTTTTGTCCACCCCCTTCGTCGTTCTCTCCGACGAAGGGCCGTTCGCTCGAAACGTTAGAGACTACATTCAATAATTTCGGCAGTACTCAAACCTTATATACTATATTTCGATTTGCATTTCAACGCTGCCTACGCATCACAACTATTTTTATCGTACAATCACAGGTCCGTCGGAGCAATTCCTCCATTTTAGCCACACGTGTGATCCACTGATCTATGATCAGATTGGCCGCCATTTTGAAAGCAACTTTTCGTGTATGTCTTTTAGCCACTACCGAAAAGTCATCGATTTTAAATATATCGAAGCGGAAACAAAAACACGTCTAATGTTCGTCTAATGCTCGTTCGGTTTTCCCTTCGTTTACATTCGTTTGTATTTAAATCAAGAGTTGTTTTATACGGACGAGTTAACAAGAGAGCTACGAGAATGGCTTCGAATGATACAAGTGAGAATACGGAAAACACCGGGGATGAACAAATTGTTAATATTGAAACAGTGGTAGCAGCTGACAACAAAGGCATCGACTACGACAAACTTATAAGTGAGTTGTTATTAAAACATAGAAACATAGTGTCTTACAGTAACCTACTATATTACGTTCAGAACTATATGATATTCATAACACTTGCTGTTTTATGGTTTTTTGTTGTTGTTTTGTTTAATAGCACAGCCGATGGAAATTATTGATCATATTCACCATCAATTGGGTTATTAAATTCGAATGATTAATAAATGATTCAAAATCTAATCGTTGGTAGACTAAAAGCCAGCAAATTATCGTTGGCAGTTGATAACATTTATAGTTTGTTGATAACCATTTATTTATGCCGAGAAAGTTGCAAAAAACACACACAAGTTTTATTGACCCATACAAGATTGTAAGCTTGTTTTCACCTCTGTCTGTCTGTCTGTCTGTCTGTCTGTCTGTCTGTCTGTCTGTCTGTCTGTCTGTCTGTCTGTCTGTCTGTCTGTCTGTCTGTCTGTCTGTCTGTCTGTCTGTCTGTCTGTCTGTCTGTCTGTCTGTCTGTCTGTCTGTCTGTCTGTCCATCCATCCATCTGTCCATCCATCTGTCTGTCTGTCTGTCTGTCTGTCTGTCTTAAAAAACATGTAGTTTAGTCCAAGTGAAATGCCAACCACTATTATATATACATTAACATGTTTGTTCACCATACTTACAATTTTGGAAGCTTGGTGTAAGCTGTTGCCTGAGATGGCCTGAAGTGAGTAGCAGCTAGTACTTGGATCCATGCAGGTCAAGATCCATCCATGCAAGATCTTGAGCTGGCCACCACCCCCAACCCCCATCAGTATAGCTTGCACCGATCACACCAGTAAATTGGTGGAGAGTAGTACCGTTACCTCCTTGATTGAAGGGAGGGACGGTGGGTGAATCATTTTCCTCAGAGTCCAACAAATTATGTCTGACAGATAGCCTAGTTAGCGCAGCAATGTTGCTCAACTAGTGCCACCTATGCTTCACCATCAGTCTTGCACCACATGCAGTTACCTAGCTGTTAACCTTGGTTATTGTACTACATGTATAACCCCACGAATTTGTTGACATACATGTGGCTTTATTTGGCAACAACCTCTATAGCAGACTTTTCTGGGAGTTTCTGAGCTTTACTACTGGCCGTTTTGAGGTGCATTTTTTGAGCATGAGTGTGATCAAGCACCTTTCCCCAAGAGAGGCCTGCTCTATAGCTCAGTGTTTAGAGCACTGCATTAGTAATTGCCAAATGACTTGGCTCAGATTCAACTCAGTCAGCAATTCTATGGCCAAATGACTTGAGTTGAGTCTCGATTGAGCATTAGAAAAACCCTTGCTAAACAGGCTAGTGAAAGCCAGGGCCTTTGAATGTCTCAATCTAACACAACCTTACATTTTTCAAAATCACTGTTAATAATTATTTGATGCAAAGTATTATGTGGACATGAAGTACCTTTACCAATAGCCCCCAAGTGCTAGCCAAAAGGACTGTTGGCTCTGGGATGAAAAACCATTGTGGTGATTATGTCAAAATATATATTGAACATGACTGGATTTTCTGACTTGAGTTGACTCGATTAAGTTGCGGTCTCAATTTGACTTGACCTGGAGGCTGGACCATTGACTTAACTTGACTCACAGGTTTATAGTTGTTATTGTTGTATATGTTAGGCCACACCAATTTTATTTTGTGTTTTACTGTACGGGCCCACCGACGCTAAAAATCCGGAAAACAGAATAAAAATAAAATTGAAAATTTATCCTTTTATTTTTAAAATAAAAGAATAAATAAGTCAAGAATCCGAAATAATAAAAATCAATGGTTTTGTTCTTGCCGAAGCTCATGCTGAAATGACTTGTCAAAACACGCTGAATTGCTGAGGTTTTGCACTTTTGGTTTTAATAATATTGTTTGGATCGTGTTTTGAGCAGTATTCATGAACCGGAACCCGGCTGACTTTAGGCAAAACTTTAGGCTCCAGTCCTCTAATATGGAATTATGGGCATGTGCAAAACATGGCCGATCCGCAAGACGCTCTCATGTGTGCTTTCAAGCTGCAGCTCACTCTTTATGTACATGTAAATATCTTGGATGTGCCATGATGGCTGGCCTACCAGATTGTGCGTGGTTCTCTGTTAGTACATTCACAGATCCTGTAAACACTGCAAAATTTGTCTTGCTAACTCTTGTGTCTTATTGATCTGAATCAGTTAGGCAATGGCTAATCTATTATATCAATACATTGTACTATGTTGCTTTATAAATCCTTTCTTGTGATATATAGATTTCTTGTGATAAATTTGAACATTCCTGAATCATCAATATAATTTTATTTTTATTTTTTTCCCCTCCTCCGATCCTGAAAAAAGAGGATTTCTGCCTGCAAAACACAAAATAAAATTGGTGTGGCCTTATATAAACTTGGAAAATGTTGCCGTATTTTAACTTATAAATAGTTCCATAAATCATTAAAATAAACAGTGCTGTGAGTAACTTTGTTACAAGTAACTAGTTACATTTTTAAGTAACTAACTGAAACTAGTTACTTTTTCTGAAGAAGTAACTGTAACTATAACTAGTTACTTTTTTAAAGAACTGTAACTACCGTAGTTTCAATATTTGGTTAAAAAATGTGACTAGTATAGTTATTGATATTCAGTTGAGGATGTCATGCTTTCTTGATAAAAATGGTTTTTATATAATAATAAAGGTACATTATGTACACATTTGATGATTGACAACTATATTTAGGCATTTAGCTGTAAAAACATAATTATGGTACTGGCATCTAACAACCAGTAATTTCTTTGTTGATTCTAGTAACACAGACAAAGGAATGTAACTTTGTAACTAGTTACAAAATTTTTGAAGTAACTTTGTAACTGTAACTGTAACTAGTTACTTTCTTTTCATTGTAACTTTTATCGGTAAGTAGTTACTTTTCTAACAATGTAACTGTAACTGTATAAAATACTGTAGTTACAAAAATTATGTAACTTTTACAACACTGAAAATAAGCTTACTTTTAACAGTTCATCTCTCATGTTGTCTATCTTCAGTGAGCTGAAATAGCAGCAATACTTTTGAACGGCGTTCGACCCCATTAAGTAAGTTTGATTATTTAACAGGGTTGAATGCCATTCAAAACTATTGCCACTACAAGTTTCAACTCACTGAAGGTAGACAACATGAGAGATGAACTATCAAAAGTAAGTTTATTTTAATAATTTACAGAACTATAAGTTGAAATACGGCAACCTAGTGTGAGGTTGGGCCACCTGTGCTTGACTCAAGCTCATGAGCCCTCGACCAGACCCAACTTGTGACTTAGTTAACCTTAGTGTACTGTATTTTCAATATTGTAGAACAATTTGGCAGTAACAAGGTTGAGTCAAGCCACATTGAGCGGATTGCCAAACTTAGTGGGAAACCTGCACACCACTTTCTGAAACGAGGAATATTCTTTTCTCAAAGGTCTGTTGAGCATTAGTAAACCAAAAAAATAACTAGTATACGCAAGAATGAAAGTTGATATTTTCCTTTCAAATTAATTTTAGAGATTTAAAAGTCATTCTGGATGCCATTGAATCCAAGAAAAAGTTTTATTTGTATACTGGCCGAGGGCCTTCATCAGAAGCTATGCATTTAGGACATTTAATTCCCTTTATTTGTACACAGTAAGTGGTAATTTACGATTAAGCCTGGTTTCCATATAGTTTGTAATTCAGTTGGCGACTGTCGCTGATCAAGTCTTACAACGATTAAAACTTAATGGGAACGCTTGTAATTCAATCAGCGACAGTCGGCGACTGTTGTAGAAGTTAAATCCGGTTCAACTTCTACAACAATTACAGTACAACAGTCGCCGATGCGACAACAGTTCATGGAAACATCAATCGCCGACAGTCGGCGACTTTCTGCTAGACGTTTGCAACGTAAAACACAAAATTATTTACCAAAACCGGCCAAATCCTTTAAAAAAAAACTCGATTTTGTTAGTCGCACTTTTGGTGCTCTTTTAACCGCGTACCTATACCTGTTGGTATGGCCGATATACTCCTGATTGCGGTTATTGCTCGGAATGGAGTAAATAGCATTTTCCCCTTGTTCCTTCGCAATGCGATCCTTTAGGTCCAGGTTCTGTAAAAGCATGACCCAAAGTTAAGAAAGGTTTTTGCGCAACTTTTACGTTGAAACTATACTGTATCTAAGAGAATTACGAGTAGCGTTAAACTATTCAAAGTTTTGTAAAGAAATTTGGTACATGTAGTTCAAGAAACTTCTAAAAACTTGAGAGGTTTACTTCCGAAGACAGTCAGACATTTCGCCTATTTACAGTCAAAATGGAAATACCTTCCCACTTCTTTTTCTGTAGTTCGTTGCATACTACTGCATTTCTGTAGCCGCTACGGAAGCCTGAGAATTTTTGTTGTTGAAAACTGTACCTAAATAGTAAAATTTAGCTTTAAATGGCATTTAATCATAATACAATGATGTTTATCCCAAATCGATACCAACAGACGAATATACGTCAAGAATTGGCGACTTATATCCTAGACTTTCCTCACTAGAGGCACAGAATAGAAATACAACCAGAAGTCCAACTCGCGTCGGAACCTTTGAAGTTTATGTCCTCGCGCATGTCGCCTCGCGCATCTTGATTCCTCGCCATCCTACGCCATCGTACGCAATCCTGGCAAGTTCCCCCGGCAGTTTGGACCTTCAAAAGAAGGTTAAAACTGCCGGGGGAACTTGCCAGGATTGCGTAGGATGGCGTAGGACATTGTGTAGGATCGCGTAGGATGGCGTCGGATGGCGTAAAATATCGCGCCTGCGCATTGAAGAAATGCGGACAAGTTGTCACTCGAGTTGGAGTTGTCACACTGTGCGAATCCGATCCGATTCGGATCGGATTCGGACTAAACTTTTATCGTTCCGATCGGATCGGATTTTGTTCTTTTTTTCTCGGATCGGATTTTGTTCTTTTTTCCCCAGATCGGATTGAATCGGATTTTGCACTTTTTTACCCGCATCAGATTCACTTTTGTCATTATTTTTGTCACAAAATTAACAAATTCACTAGTTGTATGCACGTTGCACAATATATGAAGGCTATTATTACATAAGATTATTATTGTATAGTAGTTTTCTTAAATTTATTTGTTCATTGGTTTCCTTTTCGGAAAGTTTGCGCAATTATTGCAACATATATCCGGTGTTTTAATTTTCTCGAACCGGATCGGATCGGATTTGAGCAGCTGTTTTCGGATCGGATCGGATCGGACTACGATTTTTTGGCTTCGGATCGGATCGGATTCGGATTGACAGTTTTGGCAAACCCTCGGATTACAAGGGGTCAATCCGATCCGACGCACACCACTATTCCTCACGCTTCCATATAGTGGCTACAGAAATACAGTAATACTCAGCCAACTGCGGAAGTGGGAAGGTATTTTCATTTTGACTACTTCCGATAAGTTTTCGATCGAGCTTCATATTTAAATTTTACTTCAATTAAAAGCGATTCAGTAGGCAATATTTGATGACAACTTTGATGCAATATCAACTGTGGTGTCAAGCTCGACATTTCCCGAAGGCATTTCCGACAATGTGCCATTGGGAATTTGATAAAACTTCCAGTTAGAAAAAACATCAATATCTCCTGAAAAGTCGAAATATCTTCCCGTGGAAATTTTCCCAGTAGGTTTACAGTATAGTGTAGTTAATGAAATAAAAACGTACCACATGTCCTACATGTATACATAAACATGTCCTACATGTACCACATGTCCTACATGTACCACATGTCCTACATGTATACATAAACATGTCCTACATGTACCACATGCCCTACATGTACCACATGCCCTACATGTACCACATGCCCTACATGTATACATAAACTTTATATCATATCACTTTTAACCCTTTTCCTACTCGAGTAAAAGACCACCACAGTAGGGAAATGGTTAACTAATCTCATTCGCAAATGCTTTTCGCATCTCATTATTGATTTGTTATTGTTCTTTTGCTCTGATTGGCTAATTTTTTCGCATCTCATTATTAATTTGTTATTTTTATTTTTATCTGATTGGCTTATTTTTGGTCACATGATTATCCTTCTTGTATAAGCTCATTGTTTGTTTACACTCTTTACGTTTCTCTCTGACGAAGGGCCTTCGCTCGAAATGTTAGACAACTACTGTACGTTCTCTGTTTCGGCAGTATATCTAACCTTACTATATTTCGATTGTTGTTTCAACACTGCCAACGCAGCACGCTACTTTTATCTCATATGCAAACACTACCGCTCAAGAGCACACATATGCAATTGCATGACTGTGAATCTATCTGCAAACTTAGCTCTCCGTCCGAGCCTCATTAGGGACCTTAATATCTACGACGGGAACTTCGAGGACGACGTCCTTCAAACAAAAGCATTCTTCTTGCGTAGCAAAGATAATGAATAATTTCTAGTCTCAAGAATAATCTGGACACCGTCCTCGCTCTGTATACAACGCCACTCAGAGCATTTTCACGTCTTCAGGACGACGTTGACTCGTGGTGTGATGAGAACTGTTGTCTGAGATTGCCTTAACACAGACACTGCAACCCATTTAACACTTTGAAAATTATAAAACAAGCTTCAAGTATTGAATACAGTAGTCAGTTAACCGTGACTTCTTTTTAATGCTAAAATTTGAATTGCTTTTTAACCGCCGTCATCGTCCTAGCATCTTAAGGTCCCTAGTATACGTATGCCAACGGTTAGAGCGTCTAGTCGGTCATTGCAAGCTTGCAGGTTCAAACCCTGTCTGGGGCTCAGTAATCGTTTCTGAAAATTTGAGCTTGACGAACGTCTACCAAACGTCTATTACGTCAGTCACACGAAGCTCGCAAACGTACTGCATGTACTACATGTATACTGTACATACAACCAGGGGCTCTGGAAGCTTTTTCAAAGTTGTGGGTGTCCTCAGCCTGGTTCCCAGGCCTCTCTTTTTAACGTCGAGCGGCAGACCGAAATTGTGAGAGGCCTGGAATAAAATGTTTTGCTTGGCCCCAAAACTGGCCCCAACTTATACAGGCACCAAACAGGCGTTTGGCGGAAAACCAAGGCAGATAACACTCACGTCGGTCTGCACAATTCTTTATAACATCATATAGCAAGGTTGGTCTACTGTCGAAACGTTAAAATAGCATATTTCGATTTGTATAAACGTGTTTCAACACAATCACTTCCCACGCCGAACACTACTTTATAAAGCCTCGTATGTACATGTAACAACCTTTTAACGTAATGTAAAACAAAGAAACCTACTCATTTGCGGTCTGCTCTCAAGAAGAAGTTTGTTTAAGTGCCCTCGTTCATAAAGATTAAAGAATCCGAGCTCCAGCAGGATTCATGATAGATAAAGATGAACATTTTCCGCTAGTCCTCTCGCTCGATCCCTATTCTTCTGTGACGTCACCAAAATAATTTCGAGAGAAAAGAGGACTAGGAATTAGTCTGGGGTGTCCTGCGTCTCGCAGAATGCCATAAACAGGGCCACGCCCTTCAGAGAATATAATAGATAATTAATAAGTAATAGATAAAGCCCGAGAACGAGGGCTGTAGTGAGGACTTATTTATGATTGAGGAGGTTTTCCAACAAAGTTTTGTCTATTTTTTCCACCTTGGACAAAGATTTTCCTAGTTTTTTCTTCATTTCTTATCTAGAAAACCGACTCAATCATGAAATAAATATAGTTATTTCTACAAAAAACTAGGAAAATCTTTGTCCAAGGTGGAAAAAATAGTTTGAATCATATTTGTTCTACAAGCTTGTGCAGCTTAGTGAGTCGTGACCAAGCCTTGGTCACATGCATCTTGACCGCGCCAGATAAACACCTGGGGACGAGAATGCTGTCAATGCGTCACCTTATAATAATTATGTAAAATACTTATGTATAAAAAAACGAAAAGATGTACTTCGCGTCAACAACACCAATTATCAATTTGCTTAAAATTTGCTAAAATATTGTGGGTGTCCTTCTTATGTAGGACACCCACAGTCCAGAAAGTGCGGGTGTCCGGACGACACCCGGACACCCGCTGCTTCCAGAGACCCTGCGATACAACTATCAATTCTTTACGTTGCATTTCACCTTTAATTTTCCTTTCTTTTAACTAGATATCTGCAAGAGGCTTTTGATGTTCCTTTGGTAATTCAACTGACGGACGATGAAAAATTTTTATGGAAAAATATAAAACTGGAGGAAGCTAATAGATTAGCTTATGAAAATGCCAAAGACATTATCGCTTGTGGCTTTGATATCAAGAAGACCTTCATTTTTTCCGATCTTGATTATGTGGGGTATATTGCCAGTTGTATTATTTTATGTTATATATATAGGTTTTACTATGAATTTACGAGTTGCTATCACAAAATTTTAAACTCGATTGCCTATTGCAGGTGTTTCTATCCTCTGATAGAAACCTCTGGCGATAAGCCAATGAAAACCCTTTTAACCAAATTGACCAATTACAAAACGCGTAGTATTTGATCAGTAGAACCAGCGGTTGCTCTGTTAACGATGGCGCTGGAATTTAACGGAGTAGGGAAATGACTGAATAAATAGAACACTTACGCGAAGCAATATGTGCTATAGAGAAAACAAAAACGGCTACAAAATGGCCACAATTGAAATTATTAATGGTAAGATCGTTAAATTGTTTATCAGTGTTCGTTTAAAAGGAAATTACTGCAAACAAAATGCATTTCAAAATTACGCTTGGTATTGACAAGATTTCGTGATGTAAACTACAGGCTAAAATGAATGTTTCTTTCAACTGTTTGCCATCTTTATATATCAGATGAGTGGAAATGTATCGTTTGAATATTATTCAAGAAAACTCGTGTTAAATTTGCAAGAAAAGTTTACTTTAATGTGATGTACTGACAGTACTGTACTGTACTGTAAAATGTACGAAATGACTATGTCAGGGAACTTTTGTTATTGACTCCTCTCCACACTTAATTCCCTTTTAATTTTACTTTGGCTAAGGCCAGTTACTCGTCATTGGGAAGGGTTGAAAGCGTTTAAAACTCCCCCCCTTATAAAAATTCCACATGTCATGTTCCAAAATGACATGTGGCATTTGTATAAGGGCGGCTTCGCTTCGCTTCACTACGTTGTTGGGTTAGTGTTTGGGTGTGTTTCGCGAGACCATCCTGAATCCAGGTCGGACTGACTTCAGATCGGTTGTAGTGTTTTTACTGTACACACGTAAAAACGCGCAAGCTGTTACATACCTGCAAGCAAGTTGTTACAAGGCTGTTCAACAGGCTGTCACCGTCATGTGTTCGCACTGGCTGTCCCAGTCTGTTAACATGTCTGTAACAGGTTGTTGACAACTTGTAACAAGGCTGATGACTCCAATAGACTGATGACAAGTTGTTCCAACAACCTGTTACCGTTCTGCACTTAACAAGTTGTTAACAGGTTGATGCTAACAAGGTTGTAGCAGCTTCTTGAATGAACAGCATTGTTGCAACCTGTTACCAGCCTTGCTACAAGCCTGTTGCAAACACATCCTGTTGACAAGCTGAGATTTTTACGTGTGTAGATCGTTTTCATGAATATATATATTTTTTATAAATATATAGTTTAAAAAATTATGTAAACAAAAAAAGATAGTGTCACTATGACGCCAACTTGAAAAACTTCGTGGACAATTTCAAGTTCACATGATTAAGATTATGGTCAATATCATACACGTCAGAGCTTGGACTAAATAGTCCGTAAGAACATGCACTAATGACTTACTTTTTTAACTTTTAAAGAATATTATTCCTTTCATTTGCACACAAATATAATTTTTGTCTCGCGCAAAAACTATTAAGTGATAATTTAATACCTGATGCTGTGCCTTTAATATTTTACTTCGGCTAACACCAGACGATTTTACTCGTCATTGCGAAGCTTTTAGGGTTGAAACTTGAAAGGGTTAAACGAACGTCAAAGAATCAGGGGTGGCGCCAAAGGGGGCTACAGCCCCCTTGTCGAGGAACCCTAGTCCCGTTATCGGGGAAAATTTACAGATTTGTCGGGGAATGATCTGGAAGAAAAATTGTATTTTTAACAATTGGTGAGAACTTTTTGACAAGTCAGTAATTAATGCTTTAATAGTGAAATAAAACTCCTTTAGAAACACAGGATACGGTATATATTGTGTAGAAGCCAACAGTAATAATTACAACACACAAAATTCCATTTTCTGGCTGCAATATTGGACGAAAATGGCAAACTGGTTAATGACCACACTAGCTGTTCAACAGATTTTTTCTTTATTGATACCTTGAAAATAAATGTTGTAGCTTGTCGGTTACTGCAATAATTTCACGCTGAAAAGATGGTAAAAGCTATTCTAGACGTTCAAATTTTGAAAACTTTCCGCGGACCCCCCTGTGTCGGGGAATTCTTGGCGCCACCCATGCAAAGAATACGTTATAGTCGAGAATTTGATTAACTTTTGTTAGTAGTAAATTTATACTAAAACTAGTTGTTTAAGTACTGTTTAATAAACGAGCAGGAGTGTTTTATCAGATATAAAGACACGAGGCGAAGCCGAGTGTTTTTATATCTGATAAAACACGAACTGTGAGTTTATTGAACGGCTTCAAAAACGAACCACTTGGTAAGTTCATGGGCGTAGTAAGTTTGAAAAATAACTTTTTCTAAGCCGAGAAAATCAAAGCTAAAGTTTATGTAAATCAGGAGGTATCTTTATCACATGTAAAGACACTGACTAAACTTTAATTTCTTTTGAATTTTCCTCATGAATTATTAATGAGTTTTGGAAAGTTGTTGAAACAATAAATTTATCCCATTTGAAAGACCTCGGCAAATGGTATAAGAAGACCTTTTGTAATTTTTCTGTATCTTTCTTGTGTTTTGAAATATTTCGACCAAAGCTCTCCCAATTTCCCGCGTGCATCCATAACTCGATGGAGCACGCTAAACCATGAGCCATTTCTTAAATATGAAATTTTTGTATGAAGATAAAAATTTCATATGTGGAATAAGAAATTTCATATATGGAATTGGAACATTTTTTGTAGCCAAGTTAGTAGAAAACACTTGTAAACTGACAGAACACTTCCCTATCTCGTGTTCTATTTTAGTGGCTGCAAAGAATTCTATAAAAATATCGTCAAGATTCAGAAGTGTGTCACCTTCAATCAAGTGAGGTCAATTTTTGGTTTTACTGAAAGTGACCCCATAGGTAAGTTTGTTACAGAGTTGGAAAAAGTATTCAACCTTCCTCCGGATGGGTTTTTAAGTTTAGATAACCTTCCTCAAAATATATAGAATTTTGTGTTTTGCAACGTTCATAAATACTGCGTGACTTTTACAGTACCTTGGTTTTCTATGTTTTCCTAGGTAAGCTTTGGCATACTACAATAGCTACTAACTACCCTCGACTGCTGCGAAGATACAGACATCACAGCAGACATCAGCGTACATGTCTCACACATGTAACTGCTGCCACTGCCAGTGCTGCATAATTGTTGGTTAGCCAATGTTTTGCTGCAAATCGCATTTCTTCTCGACACCTTGCTTGATCAATTGTAACTTTCTCAGATTACCGAATGTGTTGTTTCATGTGTTTTCACTTTAAACCTTCCTCACTAAAGTAAACCTTCCTCCGGGTGGTACCCGCATACCCGCAGCTTTTTTCCAACTCTGGTTTGTTAATCCTTTAGGCTTCATATTGATATGTGTGGGTTATTTGCATATCAAACAAATCTTATTTTCTCGAAGTGAGGTATGGAAAAACTGCAAAAGATGTTACTCTATCATTTTAAGTGTTCTTTCAAATAAGACAAACTTAATGTTTACTTCATAAACACTTTAAGAAGACTTCTACCATTAATAAAGATCAAAGAACATTGTACACGGTGCAAAAAGCTCAGTTTTTGCATTCGCCGGTATTACTAAGCAGTAAAACGCGTTATTTTGTAGGTTTTTTACAATGCCCGGTAATCGATAAGTTCCTGAACGCAAAGCTCGTAATTTTCGAGCAAGGTTGTGAAAACTTGAAATTCTACCTGAAGGAAGGTTGAAAACCTTTTTCAACTCTGCCTGCCTGCCATCTTCCTATATTGATATTGTGTCATTACCCATGCTGAATTTCTTTTAGGTAAAATATCTTTTCCTGCAATTCAAGCAGCTCCGTCATTTAGCAACTCTTTCCCTCATATCTTCGGAGAAAAGCACGATGTCCCCTGTTTAATTCCTTGTGCTATTGACCAAGTAAGTAAATTGGTTTATAAAATGTGTACTAAGGAACTTATGATTAGCTATAAGTCTTGAGATTTGTACCTAACTCTACTGCACATGTCACACTGCATAATGCATTATCAGGAAATCAAGTGTATCACCCGAAACGTTCGTTTAGTGTTTGGGGGTGTTTCCAGAGGCCGTCCTCAATCCAGGTCGGGCTGACTTGAGATTTGTTGTAGTGTTTTTACTGTAGATCGTTCTCACGAGTATGTATATATATTTTTTATAAGTATACAGTTTAAAAAATTATGGAAACAAGAAAAGATAGGGGAGGTGTTCCAACACTCCCTTGCACCAATCGCTCGCCTTACTAGACACAGAAAATGACGAGGGTCCGCGGAAACATAAGAAGGCACGTGAAAACATGAGAAGGCGCTCGGAAATATGAGAAAGCGCGCGGAAATATGAGAAACCGCGTGGACCACGAGGATGAGAAGCTAGTTCCAGCACTGTCGTGTTGCTCAGCGATCTCGCGAGATCAAATGCAAAGAGGGGCCTGTGGAGGAGGGAGGTATTTCAAATTATGAAAGATGACTGATGTTCAACTGATTGAAACCAATATAGGATCCATATTTCCGAATGACAAGAGATGTTGCTCCAAGATTAGGTTATCTCAAGCCCTCGCTACTTCACTCAACGTTCTTCCCAGCTCTCCAAGGGGCAAAGACGAAGATGAGCTCAAGTGACCCTAATTCGTCAATCTTCTTAACGGATACCGCTTCCCAAATAAAGAAAAAGGTAAATGCGTGTTGAAATTTGACTTATAGTTTTAAATTAAAGTGCTCCTGAAACCAAATATTGGATATGCTTAGATGTAGAGTACAAGTGCACAAGTGTATAATGGCACAAGAGTAGAGTAGAGTAGAGTAAAGTAGAGTAGAGTGTAAATAGTGTAGAGTAGAGTAGAGGGAAGGAGAGGGGAGTAGAGTAGAGTAGAGTAGAGTAGAGTAGAGTAGAGTAGAGTAGAGTAGAGTAGAGTAGAGTAGAGTAGGGTAGGGTAGGGTAGGGTAGGGTAGGGTAAGGTAGGGTAGAGTAGAGTAGGGTAGAGTGGAGTGGAGTAGAGTACAGTAGAGTAGAGTACAGAGTGGAGTACAGAGGGGAGAGTTGAGTGGAGAGTAGAGCCGGTGTAGAGGAGGAGAGCCGTGGAGAGTAGTAGAGAGTGGAGCAGCGTAACGTAGGTTTGAAACCTGTATCTGTAACGCTTTACATATTTTGTACACATCTAACTCGTAACATACATATGTGAGTGTTTATTGAATTAGCCCCTGTGATCACGAAATCGCAAACACTGAGTAGTAGGTTTGATGTAAGGAAAACAAAGTTCTCATATCTAAATGGTTCCTTTCTCTTTTAGATTAACAAATATGCCTTTTCTGGTGGCAAAGATAGCATAGAGGAACACCGTCAACTAGGTGGAGATACAACAGTAGACATTGCATATCAATATTTAACCTTCTTTTTGGAAGACGACGAGAAGCTACAGCAAATAAAGCAGGTGTGTTTTAAAAATCGATACATGTAAGTGTAACTACAAGAGTCCTTAATAACCTCCTGGAGGAGGTTATGTTTTTACGTGTCTGTCTGTCTGTCTGTCTGTCTGTCCGTCCGTCCGTCCGTCCGTCCGTCCGTCCGTGTATCTGTCTGTCTGTTTGAGAGATATGTGCTTGTTGCTGCCGAGAGCATAATCGTTGCATAGACTTGAGCACCGATTTCTTGATACCGTCAGTTACCGACATTTTTGTCGCCGGATTTCTGCATAGATAATGGAGGGGAACTGGATAGGAAACTTACGAAGCCGGAAACGATGTTTGCACAACTTGCTATGGTAATTATACACTTATAAGCAGCTAATGCACTTAACGAGTGATCCCATGTACATGGCTAAAATCAGACACTGCTGAACTTAAGTATATTACACTATTGTTTAATTTTTAAAGGTGACATACAGTCCGTTCTGCGCATGTACGAAACTAATGTTTACATCTAAATTTACAAAAAAAATACTAATACCTTATTCAAGATTGTAAGCTTTTCTTGGTTCCCATTCATTACTTGTACCCAAAACAAAACATTTTCAGTAGAAATAGAAGAAATCCGAGGAGATATCCTCGCCGAATCGCTTGGTTTTCTGCCATGTTGTTCCTAACGGTTTACGAATGTCATGTTTTGGGGACCACATTGCGGTCATGCGCAGAACGGACTGTACGTCACCTTTAAGCAATAGACGATCCTGGCCATGTGGGAACACCCGTTAAGGCCTGGTCAAACGCTTTCAACATTTCATTCAACATCGTTCAACATTGTTCAACATTGTTGAATTCAACCGTGATTCAATATGTTGAAAGCGTTTGATGTTGAACGAAATTTGAACATGTTCAAATTTTCGTTCAACACGCGTTCAACAATGTTGAACGATGTTGAATGAAATATTGAAAGCGTTTGGCCAGGCCTTTAGGTTAATTAGCAAGTTGTGCAAACATCGTTTCCGGTTTCGTAACTACGTTTTAAGTTTCCTATCCAGTTCCTCTTCATTCTCTATGATTTCTGGATATCGTCAGTTACTCCACATTTTTGTCGCCGGATTAAGCTACCTGTACATGTATGTCCAGGTTTTTGTTGACGGGTCGGATTTCTGTCGAGTTTTCGACATTTCTATCAATTTTCGTCAACACTTCTGTCGTCGATTCATTGGATAAATTCGAATTTCTATTCTGACTGGCTTAATTCTGTTCTGACTACTGAGTGAATGAGGAGCGAGGACTTAACGGAAGTATAGGGCTTGTTTTGGAAATTTTCAAAATGTCAGGATTTCGTTGGCATACGAGAAAGCATTTCACTTGCGATAGTAACTTTTAATATGTAACATTTTTTGCTTAGGACTACAGCAGCGGAAAGATGTTAAGTGGAGAAATTAAAAAAGAACTGATTTCAGTTTTGACGCCATTGGTCGCGGCGCACCAAGAACGAAGGAAGAAGGTCACGCCAGAGATTGTGAAACAATTTATGACGCCGAGGAAATTGAATTTTTAGAACTCAACAAATCATAATTTAGCCAAACGTATATTGTTAAATTAAAATAACAAAGAGAAGATATGCTCCAAAAAATAATACCCGTAATATTAAATATGAAGAGTTGGATTTTATGGATGGTTTTGAGAGAATACCGTATTTACTTTGCATGGGAGAAAACTTGTTCCCTTTTTCTCAATGAGCATTATGTAATATATCATGATTTTGAGGTGAACATATAAACAACTTTTCTGTTTGGTTCAGGAATTATTAACGAGTTTGAGAAATAATAGATCACATACGAGATTTCAACCTCCGAGTGCCTTTTGAAAGGCGGTCTTACACTGCAATTTTTCGTGCAACTTGTCTCTGCAACGTCTTATCTCTTGTATTGTAATTCCAGGGGTGTTAAACTATGGGATGTTTCTTGCAACCTGTCTCGCAAAGGTGACCGGAGTCGACTGGAACGGTTTACAATAGCGCATTTTTATCATTTAATTGCCCAAATTGTTGCGAGACGAGTTGCAAGAAGGGTGTTAATATATACCAAAGACTTTCGTTTGCCAAAGATGAAATCCTATTGGTCAAATCATGGTCACGTGTTGTTCAACAAACTCAACGTTTCTTTCTGCCGAGGGAAACACTGCACTGGTTCCCTAGCTCTGACGTCAACAACGAAGAAGGAAACAGTGTAATGTTTCCCTCTGACGTCAGCTTTAATTAATCATGCGTTGTTCACGTGAATACACAATGATTATTGCATCAGATCAAGAACTTTGGACTTTTCGGAACATTTTGAAAACAAGAGTTAGTTTCGAGCTACCCTGGGTACCAGAGGCTCTGAGTTTGTGTTTGGGAGAGGGAGAGCCTCTGGTCTCGCGAGCTTCAAATCTCACTTTGGTGAGTTACTTCCTGTTGATTATTCTCACGGTTGAGTGAAATTTGAAACGCACGTTGCTATGTTACAATTGTTCAAAGTCCTCGACAGGAAGTAAAGCACGCTGTCTGGCACAGTGGTTCGTTACTTCGTTTTCGATAAGGAAACTGGATTTTATCACAATTCCAACTCACTGTGGAAAGAATAATTATCGGACTTCCTCTGTTCACAAAAACTAGACTTTCGCTTTGGTATTTCAGTGAGCTGAAACGGCAATCCGAGGTGTATGGTTTAAGTTTTTAATATTTTTAATTACTCACGGTCACACGTGACTTGCTTTGATTAACCAATAGTAACGCTTTCAGAAATTTAGGCCAATCAAAAACCGAGTTCAGATATTGAACTCGCCAAAGTGAGATTTGAAGCTCGCGAGACCAGAGGCTCTCCCTCTCCCATGGTCCAGAGGCTCTCCCTCTCCCATGGTGAGTTCAAAATGCCCATCATTGTCTTGTCATTACAAGTCGGGTAGTTGTTAAATTAGAGGTATACAACTTCAGCCAATTTGGTCAATATGTAATCTATTACATGCAAGATAAAAGCTTCCTCTATCAACTCTCAAACATTTGACCAAAGACGATTTTGAAAGTATTGACCTACTTATTTATTTACTATTTTCAACACAATTTGGCGGATCGTAGATATACCTGATGGAAATAAATAGGTGACTGAATGATTGGATAATGGTTGTTGTTTAGATCAGGACGTCGTCAAATAGTGCATGGCAAGCTACTCAATAAGCAGAATTATCACTTTAATATATATTCGCCTTATATATTTACTGTTCAAAATGGGACGCCATCTCCTAAGGAATATATGTAAATTGGCTTTCAAGCGGTGGCCATTTTGTCATTAATTTCTGGTAAGGCAAATTGCGCGAAAAAAACCGGCATTACCTTAATGCACGAGGGTTTTGAAATCCCGCCAAAGACCGAAGTAAAGTATTTGAATCGAATTCTCAAATAAATTTATAAGTTTCAAAACACTAACTAAACATTAATTTCTTTTGTATATAGTTCATACTTTGCATATTTACGCCGTAGCTACAGCAATCGCCACCTCTTCCTCCTCCTCCTCGATTAAACATTGCTTAATTTGTTCTTGTAATTCCTCACTAATATCATTATCGGAAAGATTGATTTCTTTGAGTGACGTTGGATAATTGGCAACTACATCAAACAAAAGCTCCGCTCCCGACTCCGTGATACCACAACCCTCCAAATCGACTTTCTCGATTACCGGACTTGATACCAAGGCAACGGCCAACACTCCGGCACCATAATCGCCAATTTTGTTGTAATCTAAATACAAGTTCCTTAACCGGGAACTGGCAGCGATGGCAATGGCCAGATATGTCCAACCCATCTGGCTGATATTTTTGTTGCCAGTTAATGTCAACGTGCTCAGGCACATTTTACCTTCATCTGGTGGCAAAAGGATACAAAGTTGTTGTAGTCCATCGTCTGTTATATCACAATCACCAACATCAATGCTAGATATCCGAGGATGACATTGCACTGCATTTACCAAACACTTTATACCATCATCACTCAAGTTATTGCCATGGAGCCTGAAACAAAAAAATAGGTACGCAAAGCGCACATGTGACGACCAGTAAACTATATATACCTGGAAGGCTGACTGCGAATCAAAAAATAAAGCGTGCGCTCGGATCGAATCGGAGGTGAGCTCGAAAAAAGCGCACCTCTTTGGAACCAATAGGAAAGTCGCTTTTACCCCCGGTATGGAATCATAATTATGAAAAATACGCATCTTTCGATATATTTATCAATCTCCAAATATGCATTTGAGGTTTAGAAATATATCGAAAGATGTGTATTACAGTCATTTGCAACTCACTTTTTACCCAAATCTTCGGAAGTTCGTTCTGAAGTTCGTTGGGAACTTCAAAGTTCGTTATGTTGAATGTACAAGCTAGGCAAAAATGCTAAACATTGCCAGAAATTCGCGACATCCGATTGCAACACCCGCTGGTGGCCAATTATGACTGATCGAATTCACAAAATTTGTATAGGATTTAATAGGGGAGGCGCGTGTTTTTTTGAAATAAATGAATAAATTGTCATGTTTCTCAAAATGCGAAGCTGGAACCTTGTAAGGTTAATATTGAAGAACATTATGGGATAAATCTTATCCTATTTTTGCAAAATTTCGGTTGTCGTTCAGAAAATATATAAATGCTACTGGTTCTCTATGGATTACACTCTGTCAGTAAGAATAAAACACCTCGTTGCATATTTAAAACCGCTCGTGAAAGAGCTACATAGACAAAGTCGAACATGCGAAGCTCAATCGCGGTAGTAGAAGGTCTGAGGATTCCTGATAAACTAATAGCGTAACGTTTTAATATACTTTCGCTTGTCGTTGACGTTGTTGTGTTTTAGGAAGAATCCTGTTTTAAAATTGCCATAACTCCGCGATATTCTGCAGTATCGCAACTCTTTTGGTATTGAATTGGTGCTTGTTGTCTGCTTGTTTTAATTACCATGGTTTGAAGATCGACGCACGCATTATTTTAAACATATTTGCCGCTGAGTTATACGTTTTGAACTACTTTTGGACCATGCTAATGAGGCCACCGGATCGTATATCAGGAAATATTCCGAATACTCATGCGCTATCACGTAAAACGCTGACAAGGACACGTATGTGTTGCAGACTCAAATGTCGCGTATTTCTGGCCATGAATAGAGAAGTCTTGAGTGGGGAACCAAAACGAAAACGTTGTTTGAACTTGAGACAATTTTGCTTTGATTACTGTAAATATGGCTGATTCAACATTTTCGTATCATACCTACATTCATAGTTATGGAAAATTTCTACCTTTCAATTTGTTGCTCAATCCCCAAATGCAGTTAAAAAGTATGTTGACTGAATAATTTCGACAGTAAAGCTAAAATAAAGATTTTTTTGGTCATGAGTGGGGAACCAAAACGAAAATTGTTTTGAGCGCTTTCCACCTAATGACATAGAGAAAAATATCCTCTTCATGGTATACGTTTCTCGCAGTTCATGGCGTAGCTATTTTATCCGTTGTATTCCGAAAACTTTTAATTACAAACGCAAAGCATACGCCATGCACGGAATTTAAGGTCACGGCAATAAGGAACTGATGTTGAGATGTTCTTCAATTTCATTTTTTACTGACAGCTGAATCCCAAATCTTTGCATCATAATCATATACTGCAGCAATATTCAGGGGCGGCGTGGCTCGGAGATTTTAGGGGTGCCAGGAGCACAATTTTCCTAACAAACAACAAGATTTTTCTGACATATACTGTGGAACAGGGTCTTAGCCAGCCAGCCGTCCAGCCGTCTTTTGGACGGCCTGTTTCAATTTAAGACGGCCAGTTGATAAAGACGGCTTTTGGACGGCTGTTTACTATACTGACACCTTTTGGACGGCCAGTAAAGAATCTAAAAGGCACCTTTCATTATTCTAGTATTTTTGTGGCACTAATCGGCCATCAGCGAAACAATTATCGTGCACAAAACATGTATTTTGACATTCACAACCACACTGCACAGGAATGCATCTAGGCTCAGATTCCAGCCGTTGTGTCTCGGTGCGCCCGCGATCCCTGACCCAACGGCATCGCAGAATGCATCGCCCATCGTTCGAATCGTCGGATAATGCTAGGGGGTGCACGCACATTTAACAATAACAGTGACCCCCTCTAGTTTCTAGGAGTCTGCACCAGATATAAACAAAACTTGTGCCTCGATGCCTCGCGTCATGAATAATGGAGGAGAATTACGAGTCGTAAAAGTCAACAAACTGAACAGAGAAAGTTGTCAGATTTCTTTTGTTCAGTCGAATCTGACGACATTGACAGTGAGCATTATGGTTACCTCCCAAATTTTTAAATTTTAGCCCTTAGAATACCCCTTGGGGGTGGGGGTGGGGGAGTTGCAGCTTTGCTTGGAAGTACACTGCCAGATTGGCAATTTGGACACCCAAGTTCCAGATCCTGCTGTGGAAAAACACCTTCATCAAATATGAGGTAAAAATTCATATACTAATTTAAGAATCAAATTATCATTTCAGAGAAAAACTGTTATCACAGGGCTCAATGTCGTTCCCAGAGCCCACGTTCCCCACCCGGGAAACGAGAGACTCTGGGATAATCCGTTTCAAAACACAGGATTCTTGTTATTCCGGTTGAGATACGCATGCGTAAATATCCGAGCGGAATCTGGATAGTATGTTCTCCTTGTTTGACTTTTCCCCAAACAAGTCAATGGGGTTGCTGGCGAAGCTCGAATTACAGCATCTACACACATACGGCGAAGATATCGATCGCGGCAACGTCTTCACTGGAGGAGTCTTGTCGTCCGACATCTTTGTTATTTTGGTTTTATTAATTATACTTCCGGTCACTTCACCTCTCGTTTCCCGGGTGGGGAACGTGGGCTCTGGGAACGAGATTGTATCTGAACTCGGTTTTTGATTGGCCTAAATTTCTGAAAGCGTTACTATTGGTTAATCAAAGCAAGTCACGCGTGACCGTGAGTAATTAAAAATATTAAAAACTTAAACCATACACCTCTGAGTCTCGGATTGCCGTTTCAGCTCACTGAAATACCAAAGTGAAAGTCTAGTTTTTGTGAAGAGAGGAAGTCCGATAATTATTCTTTCCACAGTGAATTGGAATTGTGATAAAAGCCATAGTTTCCGTACCGAAAACGAAGTAACGAACAAGTGTGCCAGACAGCGTGCTTTACTTCCTGTCGAGGACTTTGAACAATCGTAACATAGCAACGTGCGTTTCAAATTTCACTCAACCGTGAAAATAATCAACAGGAAGTAACTCACCAAAGTGAGATTTGAAGCTCACGAGACCAGAGGCTCTCCCTAACCCAAACACAAACTCAGAGCCTCTGGTACCCAGAGGTTGCACAGAGCTTTAAAAGAATAGATGGAAACGAGCGAGCAAACAAACGAACATTATAAATAAACGTACCTAAGATGAAATTTAAAGGAGCTAGAGCTAGAAGTAGGTGCTTCTTTACATACATGCAGTGTACCAGATCTTTACACTGAGGCCATGTCCACACCAATCCGTTTTCAAACGAAAACGGAGACCTCATATCGAAAACGTATCAAACGTTTTCCGTTCACACTATCGTTTTCGAATCGTTTTCGCCGTTTAGTAAAACGCTTAAAAGATCTACAGGGGTATGAATGAATAGTTCTAGGTGACTGAAACCAAGGTAACATAATCGTGACATCATCGTTTTCCAAAAGCTTCGTTTTTACCGTCCACACTGGTGCAGAAGAACGGCGTCTTCGAATGTCTCCACTCTGGAGAGCGTTTTCGAAAAACGCCGGATTAAAGACGCCGGATTAGTGCGGAAGAAAGGCCTAACCGTATCAAAACGTTTCCGTCTGAAAAGGGATTAGTGTGGACATGGCCTGAGTAGTGTTACACTGCTTCTTGCAATTCGTCTCGCGAAAGTGCCGAAAAAAGGATTGGAAGGCCGGTTTACAAAGCGTATTTTTATTGGCTAATAATATACATGAAAAAATATCTCGACTGTGATTGGCTGATTCCAGTGCAGTTAATCCCAAACAACAGTGCAGAATTGTGTTATCACAGTGCAAAAATCTGTAATCACAGTGCAAAAATCTGTTATCACTAAGAACCAATCAAATTGATTGTACAGCGGATTTTTCCCGACACAAAACAAACAAAGATGGCGGCCAAGATTCGGCGGTTTTGGGGATAATTTGTTCAAATTTGAAGCTAGTTATGCTTTAATATTGCCAAGTGAAGTACCTACAAGAAGACCAGAAACTTCTTTATGCCTCGAGTAAACTTTTTCAAGTAGTAAAGGAAGCGAAGCGTTTTTTAACAAATAAATATGCGAGGAGTGGACGGCTAAACACGTACGTTAAAACGTTAGTACAGTTGTTTTGAACATTTTTTCATGTATATTATTAATAAGTAATAGCATGGTTTATCGTGCAATTTGGAAAAACATGCACTCGTGAGTTTTTCAAATACTTCAAATAGCACTCGTCCTTCGGACTCGTGCTATTTTGACAGTATTTGAAAAACTCACTCGTGCATGTTTTTTTCCAAATTGCACTCGAAACCATGCTATTACCTATACTAATCGCCCAAATTGTTGCGAGGCATGAATAGTTAGTTACACGAGAGGTCTTACACTGTGCAATGAACTTGATTCTACTTCGTGCAACGCCTCGTGCAACAAAAACAGGGTTGCGAGATTTGATTTCGGGCTATGTTACACCATGCAAGTTCTGGTGCAACTTGCGTCGCAACGACATTGCGAGATCAAGTTGCACGAAAAATTACACAGTACGTAACACCGAAGACTTGATCGGGGTTCTATCAACTAGCCAAACTTGTACTCATAGGGGAGCCCGGTTGACGTGTGCTGTTAGGACGCTGCCTCTCACGACTGCAGTAAGTTAAGCCCGGTTGGACGGGTTTAGTACTTGGATGGGTGACCGTCTCGAGCATTGACATGCACTCAAAACGTTCCTTGTTGTTTACGTAAAAAGCGCTACAGTCTTGTGTGTCTGCGTAAGCCGTTTTACTTAGTTGCATTGTTCGTTAATATATAGATTATCCTAGAGCTCGGATGAGGCCAAGGCCCAAGCACTGATTGTACTGTAAATCAGTTTTGTAAAGCCTTAAAGGGGACACGGATTAAAATCTAAAAAATAGAACTGCAGTGTTATAGTTATATCTCGCGCAACAACAAAGTCAAAACCGATAATGCGGCCTTTTCGAGTTTTGAAACCAATCTCTCAATTGAAGGTTTTATCTTGTGTTTGGCAAGATTTCAGAATTCAAAAACTAACAACTACTTATCATCAGTATAAATAGATATTTGTTATGAATTTTGTTAAACGTTTTTTGACAAACTCTACCCCGCTACTGTATCTTGTGATCGGCGGAGTGCCGGCGAATGTTTTCAACCGCAAAATGAGTTTTAGCCTTCTTTGACATTGGATTTGTTTTGAATTTGCTACGGCATGACTTGTAACATTTTTTTTTGTTTTTGACTTGTACGTGTTCGTTGCCTATTGCTAGATGTGCAGTCAGAATAAGTCGGTACTCGTGGTGTTCGGTTAACCGCGGTTTCCCTCTTGCGCTTCACGTAGCGACACCAACCTCACCGCAACCGCACCGCTAACTAACCGCCAGTTAACCGCAACCGCGCCGCAAACTAACTGCCAGTTAACCGCAACCGCAGTGTTAGGTTATTTCTGAGCGGTACTGTACGTCTGTGCTAACTGGCAGCAGAAAACTCGTTTTAGGGGGGTTCAGCCCCCTGCTTCCAGCGAATAGGGGGTGCCAGCCCCGCATGCCCCCTGTTTCCTACGGCCATGCTATGACTAATTGAGAATATTGGCATAAAGTTGACTCAACCCTGGTTGCAGGATATGTATGAGGCCAGTAGATCAAATTTCCCCACCTCCCCTCAGTCCCCCCTAACCAGGCTAAAGAGTGGGATTTATGACCACACCCATCTAGGGTGTGGGATCACTATATCACCGGCCATGCCGTGAAGTCTTTTGGTAGTTGACTGCCTAAATCTGGAGAATCGTGTCCTGTCTGTCAGCCATTGTTAGCCATAACAGCAGCTACAACCTCAGACATTAATCGTTGGGACACTTGAGATTTTTCGTCTTCAACTCCCATGCCCCAATTCAATGTTGAAATATTTTGCGCATTTATCAACTGGAATAAAAAAAATAACCAAAACACACACTAACAGACACTACAGGGAACAACATTGAATAATTTTTGTATTTAATATTTTTGTCCGAGATTGTAGGTTATTGCTGAGGTCTGTGAGGCACTGATTTTGAACCAGTGCATTCACTGGGTCAGTGGGGATTGCCATTAGATCCCAGACCTCTATTACAACGTTTTCAAGTGCTAAATCATATATTTTCTTATTTTCCAGCATTTTGATACTATGAGGTGAGTTTTTGGACAAGATAATATTTGTAGATATTTTGGTAATCAAGCAACTCTTTTTTTTAAATTAACACAAACTGCATATTGCAGTACATGAGACTTGTCAGCTGGTTCCCAGGCTTGGAGAGGCTTGGTCAAAAATGTTTTTGGTGACAAAACTGTCCCCAAATTTGACCCTATTAAGCTATGTATACCGTAGTCAGCTCACCCCAGTGTAACTCCTCTAGCACCTTTGACAGGCTGATTACTACAACTGAGTAGACAGTGATGTGATACATATATTGCAGGCATGCATATGCTATAAATTACAACTTGTTAAATCTAAATAAATCTAAAGATATTCTGACTTGTATCATTCTATGTTCTGGTTTGATCTTAACAAAATTATGTAATTTATGGCTTTCAGATTACTCTTAAATACTTGCCTCAAAATACAGGAAAGAGTGTTTCCGAGACCCTAGAAATCCAAAAATTTTCGAGGTTCTTGCCCCCCCCCCAAACCCGAGACCAGTGACTAACTACACCATTAAAATGTCCATGCATGCATGGATGTATAAGTTTCATAATTACTGTACCATCTACTCCATTGAAAACTTATTTTTGTTTCTGATTGGCTACAAGACCCCTGATTAATATTGCACAACAAACTTAAGCTGTCCATAGAATCATTTTACTCTGGTGAAGGTTAATTCTGTCATCCAATAATAATAAAAAGATATTGGATGCTTGATGTCAACCAACAAATAATGAAAGGATTATTGGACAATTGACTTGAACACCAAATGCAGAGATTAATGTTGGCTTCTAGTAAGCAAATAAAACAGACTTACATTACATTTTTATTGAAGCTCACTAACATCAGGGCTTTTCAGTGACAATCAGTCTTCTCTCATTTATATCTTGTACAGTACTGTATGTACATGCTGGGCTATTCCATTTAATACCCGTACACCCCTATCGAGGACAAAGGGTTCATCTATACCACTGAAGAACAGCACTGCTGTCAATTGTTTTCACCCGACCCTGAATTCCTAGTCGAAATAGTCCCTACCCCTGAAGAATTCCAAGGCAAAATAGCCCTTACGTACCCCTGAAGAATTCCAATGTCCTCAATAGGGGGGGGAGGGGTGTACAGGTATTAAAATGGATAGCCCTATATATATATATAATAATATATATATAATATATATATATATATATATATATATATATATATATATATATAATGTATATATATGCAGTTTGATCAATGAATAAATTGTTGATATGAAGATTGAAGAGTAGCCTCTAGCTTCACCAGACCCTATAAACACTAACCTCTCCACAAAATTCATATCAGAATCAGCCTCAGAGGTGGTTGGACTAGTGTCACGTTCGACCATATACCATATATATTTGCCACATCAATTTCTATATAAAGCTTACAGTACTAGTTTGTAAATACATTTGACAAATATTTAACTTTATACTTACAGCAAAGAACAAAGATTTTTGTTCTGTTTCAATGCTTCGCTGAGCCATTTAACCCTCTGTTTGTTGCACACAACCCCGAGGCTAAGGTTTAGTTGCACCAAAGATGAATTCTCTTTCAATGTGTCTGTAATTCTCTTGAAATGAGCGTCGTCAACTCGGCATCCACGTAGCGATAGAAGTCGCACAGAGCCGTTTCTTAACGAACTACAAATATCATTCACTTCAATATCATTTAGTTCTTCCCCAGTTATCTGTATAGTCCCTAACATCGTAGCAAGATGCTTTTAATAGAATTGAGTCCCTTATATTAGGTCCGACTTGCTGTCAGCCTGCCATCGATGTGCTTCGAGTTTAATAATAATGGTCTCCATGGATACCAAATCCATGGTCGGCTCAGCATGGCCTGGGAACGAGAACATTAATGGCTTTGTATGGAATGGATGTATTAAAAGCTTTTCTTGCTTCTTCTTCATTACTTCTTCATTCCCATTCAATTACTTGTACTCGAAACAAAACGTTTTTAGAAGAAATAGAAGAAAGCTTGATTCAGCCATGTCACTCAGTCCGAACAGTTTAATACATTGAGCGGAGTACTTCATGTAATTATCTACGAATGTCTACGCGAGGTTTCTACAACCAAGCAGTGGCGGTTAATAAGAGGTTTATTACAATATAGCTATTTTAAACAACATACCTTTATACATATATACTGTACGTATAGCGTACCTGTCATGACATAGACTTGTCATTTTCAAAGTTATTGTTCTCCGGTTGTAATTGTTTTCGGGATCGTATAAAACCTCACTGGCTCATTGTATGACTCATACATGATTTAGTGTTTAGGTTACTGTTTTCATTAAATTTAATTTATTCGGATTTTCAAAGGTTTCTTTGTACTTTTGTAAACAAAAACAAGCGACTTTTTCTTTTGTCTCATGAGCTCCGAGCTGGAACTATTAATCAGAAATCTATTGAATTCGAACAAAAGAAAGTCGCTTCGCCTAGTGGAAAACCGGCTTTAGGGGGGAAATAATCAACAGGCACGTGACGCGTCTCAGCCAATCTGAGCCAGTGAGCTCTATATAACTGGAGCTAGTGATCATGATATCTTTGTGGGCAATTGTGGTGGACAACAGGGCGCTTATATAAGCTATATATAAGGTATATAAGCGCCCTGGTGGACAATGTCTCCTAACGCGGTTTTTGACCAAATCAGACTTGACCAGACCGCGCAGAAGACTGGAACTATACGTACTTCAGGCCTACATGCCCGCACGTTGTCCGTCGCAAAGATACAGTTATATAAAAATTTCACTGCTTCCGACCTACATGTCCACCATGTTTGGCTTCAATCTTTGCCCGGTCAATGACCAGCAGATATCACTCCAGTTTATATATGTTAGGTGATAAACATATTAATTATGTAATAGATTACGCAATAGGTCACGTGATTATAGCACGGACCACGTTGTTATTCTTTCTATACGTTTGATACAGGGCGCTTATATACTCGCTTATATAAGTGCCCTGGTTTGATATACGATTCTTGTAAGCTAATAAATAATATAAAATACAATCCTCGTTGTTGTGTATCCATCGTCATGACAAATAATCTAACAGGTTATGGGCCCAGCAGTAGGCTACTTTTCGACGGTGATGAGAGGAAGTACAAGTTATTTAATATTTAAAACACGAGCAGGAGTGTTTTATCAGATTTAAAACCAACTGTACAGCCAAACCGCCAGAATCGAAAACGAAAGGAAAATTATCAAGTGATATCAACTGTCGATGATCTCGTGTCCAACTTCCAAACCGCGAACTTAAACGCATGCGCTTTAGAAATTAAAGAACACGAAAGAATCTTGGTGTTCCGGTTTGGATTCCTAGCCTGGTACCCTGGCCCAATTTCAAAAGAAATATGGGCCAGGTAACCACTAATCTCATTCTCGCGTCATCAGGGCTAAATCCACTTATGACGATTGCAGTTTTACTCATAGCCACTAAAAACGCACGAAATTTTAACCAATAGGAAAGCAGAAGTCTTTAGTGGTTACCTGGCCCATATTCTTTGATTGGGCCAGGGTACCAGGCTAGCCACGACCTTCCCCCAGAGCCTTTTACGCGCGCCAGCACGGGAGAGGCTCTGGGGACGAGAATGACAGTGGTTCGCACATTTTGGACATTTTAATAAGTTTAATAAAACTCAGAATTTTGAACGATACATCAAATGAATGCTCATTCAACATGTAACAACATACGTACACCATATACTTCAACGATATGTAGTTCTAAAATTACTAACCATCTTGTTCCACAATTGACATACCGCACCTCGGGCAACACGCCACTTCAGTTCAGTACTCACCGCTTTCCCTTTTGAAACCATGCATAAGGCACCGAATACTTGCTGTTCAACTGCTGTTTGCGGTTCCAGAGGTTTTGTTCTTGACGTACAAGTTTCAGTCGCCAGATAAAATCTGAAACCCCTCAAGGCTTTCGAAAGAACAAGGAATACAGATTTTCAAATGTCCCTTCGTATAAAAACCATTGCCAATTATTCAACCAATAATTAAGAAATAGAAAACATTTTCCGTGTTTCCATAGAATTATAGAAACACGAGTGGAAGTTTGGGAGAACGAGAAATCCCAAACTTCCACAAGTGTTTCTATAACTGTATGGGAACACGGAAAAAATGTTTTCTATTTCCTTTATAAAATAACCTGTCGAAAATAGGTATAGAACGTAAAAATAATCACTGCATCAAAGTGTAAATTCTCCTTACTCTTCATAATGGCGTATGATGGCGTACTGGATGGTGTATCCTATACACCGTAATGATGGCGTGGACCTTGCCGTGTTTCCATTTAACAAATAGATTCCATTTTGCCGTTGTCTGTTCAGTTATAGATGCACATGCAGATGACGTCACAACGTGGTAAGAACAAAAAAGTGGCCCACGAGACGCAGTCGAGTGGGTCACTGATGTTCTTACCACGCTGTGACGTCTTCTGTGCATCTATAACTGAACAGACAACAAAAAAATGGAATCTATTTGTTTTATACAATTAAAAGGTTTTTGTCGAAACTCTTGCCGGATTTTGGGGCATGAAGAAGGAAAAAAGCCAGTCAGCTGACGTGATCTGACGTGACCATGTGTCTGTCCGCTAATAGATCATGGCCAACAACCAATGAAAACACGCATAGCAACCAGGGTATTGTATAAAAAGTTATAGAAACACGGCTTTCTACCAATCGCCACGCTTGTTTTCAAAATGTTATTTTATAAAATGTCGATTTGAAACGGATTATCCCAGAGCCTTGCGCGGCCCGCGTGAGAAGGGCTCTGGGAACGAGATTGTCGTCCTGACAAATAATCTAACAATACAGTCGAAGCTCTCCTTGCGACCACTCTCGTAAGCGACCAGCTCTAGTTGCGACCACCCTCACGAAACCCCGTTTAAATTCCCTATTAAACTCTGTTACTAAAAGCTCTCGTAAGCGACCACTCCCGTAAGCGACCGCGACCACCTTTCAGATTCACAAACTGAGCTTTTTCTTTGTTTTTTATAAGCTCTTGTAAGCGGCCACCATTGAACTACGCTTTGCAAGCAATCAGTCAACACTGCGCTAAAAAGCAATTTGATAACTTTTAATACAGTGATGTGATTATAAAATGCATAACAATGAAGTATTGCTATTTCCGGCTGGTTTCCAGAATAGAAACGCAGTGTTTTTCTGGTCCAATCTCTCGTAAGCGACCAACTTCAGCCATTTCAGTGGGTGGCCATGGTCGCATACGAGAACGAATTCTCGTAAGCGACCAGTTCTAGTTGCGACCACTTTTTACAGTTCCCGAGGGTGGTCGCTTAAGAGAGCTTCAACTGTATATATGGAGCTCACTGATCTGACTGAGCACACAATTTTATCGAAAATAACTTGTGTCATATTAAATCAACCTCGTTCCCAGGGCCTTTTTGAAATTGGCGGGGCGGGAAAAGGCCCTGGCATCAATCTCGTCCCCAGTAGGCCGTAATCTGTTGCCCCAAAAGTCGCTTAGAAAACGATTTTCGTTGCCCACATCCGGGCACTACTTGAAAATTTCAAAATATATAGACTTTTACTCACAGAAGACGGATTCACTTGTTGTCACTTGCAAAAACCTGCAGTTTTTTCATATTTAACGTTTGAATTTCAAAAATCTCCACTCGCCATAAACTAGAAATCCGCCATTATTCCTCAGGAGACTTCATGTAATATACGATATAGATACTGTTTCCAGCCTCTTGACAGGGGGGATCTGCGCGGCTTTATTTTTTCCCGTGAGACTTCATGTAATATACAACAAATTGAATTTTTTTTAGTACGATTCGTGGTCATTTATTCACGTCTTTAAACGTAGTAACCTTCGTTTGTAGGACTCATTGTATTAACATTTTTGAAAAGGCACAAAAGTTAAATGGCATCGTCTGCACACAATCTAAACAAAACAATGTTTTGTAATTTGCTGTCATTGTTTCGTACCAGCATCACAGGGGCGTAAACCAAAGGGCCTTGGGTGGCTGAAGCCCCCCCCCCAGTTTTTTTAAGACAAGTAAAAATAGACAAGTCTTCCCTAACTTTAAGGCCCTGTTTACATGGAGGTAGGGTGACCCTTCTACGAGGTTGGCGGCAAGACTATCTTTTTGTTTACTTAAGCCATACAAATGGCTCTGGTAGGGTAACCCTCCCAGATGGGTCACGTTTCAGTGGCAATTAGAGGTCAAAACTAGCGCTCGTTCAATGCATTGTCAACAACAATGGCTGACCATATGCCTCAGTCTATCTAACAGGTGACCTCTTTCGAAAATATTAAAAACTCTTTGTTTGGTCCACCAATATCAATTTGTTTGGTGGCCACGCAAATGTAGGGTGACCTTGCTAGAATTGTCAGCCCTGCTAGAAAGATCACTGGTCTACATCATGTAAACACTCGGACTAGGGTGACCCTTCTGCTAGGGCAACCCTTCTAGAAGAGTCACCTTACCTCTATGTAAACAGGGCCTTAATCTACAATGTCAATATAACTTCACAATAGTATAAATTCTGTGAAGAGTTTGTTAAAGTGAAAATAATTAATGAAGATAATATTTTTTTATATGAAAAAGATTAAAGAAGAGTTTGTGAAAACAGTTGAACAAGTGGAAAATGCTGATACATCAAATTATAGAACCTTCTGCTTGAAAAAAAATTATGCAAAAACGGTTTCCCCAACTTGTTTTTCATACCCCCAAAGCTCGCAATAAAAGTGAGATTGTTTATGCTCATGATGTGAAACAAAGTAGTGTGATTGAAATTGCAGCTGGTGGGGACACTTCACAGTGTTCGTCAATGGAAAGTGATGATGAGGCAGGTGCAAGTTGCTCGGGATCAGAAGCAACATACAAGAAAGTGCCACATTGAAAGCATTTTATAATGTTGCACTAACCTTAAGAACTGAATTGCAAGGGAAAAAATATGTCAAATGGTATGGGACATGGCCTCCTAGAGCTTCTGATATCACTTGTGAAAGAGTGGAAAATCTGGTGTCACCAATCCTGTTTAATTTTGTGGCATGGGTCCTTCGCTTTTCTGACGAACCTGAGCAAACAGAGTATGTAAAAGTACTAAAGAAAGATGCCATCAAGATTTTCTCTATCTGCAAAGATTTGGTTAATATTTTTAGTAGAGGGAGAATGCAAACACCAAAGTCTCTGTCACTTGCTATGGCTGTTAGGCAGATATCAGGTTGTTCAGGTTTAATCAACATATTATGTGGACTTGGACATTGTGTTTCTCTATCATCAACTATGGCGTATGACTCAGCTATTGCCCAGTTAACAATCAACACATCCAACATCATCCCAAGAGAATTTTTGCATAAAGAGCATATTAACCTTGTCTATGATAACATTGATTTTGGGGAAGAGTCTACCAAGCAGACACATGTTACTAATGGCATCATCATCCAGAAACTGATACCTCATAGCCAGTCCAGCTTAGAACTTCCAGTGCCAATAAAGAAAACACAACGCACTATAACTGTGCATGTCCCTAGCATTATACCTTATAATATTGGTGCAAAAAAGACACCCAAATTTGATGGTGGTACATTAGATCTTCCAGTGATGGAACTTGTGGCCAAAAAACATGCAAATATCACAGCTTATAAACTAGATTTAGCCGCTATGTTTTGATTAAGATATTTGCTACCAGTGAAGAAGACCCTTGGCCAGGCTGGACTGGATTCAACACATTACTTAATCTACACAAAATTCCTGCTGTGTCAAGAATTGGTTACCTTCCAATTGTGGATGCTTCTCCAACTGAGTATTCTACAATCCAGCAAGTCCTGAAGACATGTATTTCTATTATTGATAAATTACAATTGCAACACGCTGTTATTGTTTTTGATGAAGCTGTATACGCTAAGGTGCAACATATCAGATGGAAGGATCAGGTCTTTTATGACCGGCTCGTTGTTCGCCATGGTGAGTTCCATGCCAGCATGTGCTACCTTTCTGCCATGAGTAGCCGAATTAATTTAAGCAGTTTACAGTAGTACAGAACTTTCTGTTTCAGCATTATGTCATGTTGATTAATTATGAATTTAGATGCAAGAAGGATGCATCCCTAAAAACTGCAGTATGTCTTGTGGATCTGTTCTGACGAAATACATCCAAGTGTCTTGATAAGCCATGTATGTACCAGTATTGATTTTTAAATTTTTTTTGTGTCTTGCAAGATGTGTTTATAGAATCTGGCATTGTTAAAGAGGGGTCCATTAACGGTGTTTTGTCTGGCAAGCACTACAACAGGTCTGTAATGTGCCATAAAATGTTGTACGAAGCAATGACCCAGCTGAACAGGTTCATTTGCCTGTTGTATGGCGACAAGAAGTCAGAGAACGTTAACAAATGCAGGTTCTTGCTATTTAAATTGGGAAAGTGTTCCGATGACGTATTACCTCCGACGAGCGACAGTCTACTCCAACACATACTACGTGCAAATTATCAATCAGCTATATGGTATCAATGTCTCGATGCTGAAATGGTTATTCCTCCTCCAAATGGAAATGCGTGGCAAGTGTCTGATGGACAGTTAGAGATCGTGTGGATGACCCGTCCTCCAGCACCTGATTCGCTGTTGGAGTGTGTTCAATGCACTTGTAAGACTGGTTGCAAAACACTGCGATGTTCTTGCAAGAAAGCTCAACTTAAGTGTACTGATATCTGCTCCTGTGTGGATTGTATAAATGCAACGGATGAGGAATCGGAATAAGAGCTCGGGGGAGAAATTAGCGGTTCGGACATGGATGACGAGATAGATGATTATATTCAATGAAAGTGGAACTTAGACTACGTGCACATGATTCAGGAGCGTAGACAAATTTTAACAACTGAGGACTTAATGCGTGAAAATCGAATTGGCGAGAAAATGTTTTTCACCCTAATAGGGGGGTCTGTAATTACCTTATTTTTTATACTATTGTGAAGTTATATTGACATTGTAGATTAAGGCCCTGTTTACATGGAGGTAAGGTGACCCTTCTAGAAGGGTTGCCCTAGCAGAAGGGTCACGCTAGTCCGAGCGTTTACATGATGTAGACCAGTGATCTTTCTAGCAGGGCTGACAATTCTAGCAAGGTCACCCTACATTTGCGTGGCCACTAAACAAATTGATATTGGTGGACAAACAAAGAGTTTTTAATATTTTCGAAAGAGGTCACCTGTTAGATAGACTGAGGCATATGGTCAGCCATTGTTGTTGACAATGCATTGAACGAGCGCTAGTTTTGACCTCTAATTGCCACTGAAACGTGACCCATCTGGGAGGGTTACCCTACCAGAGCCATTTGTATGGCTAAAGTAAACAAAAAGATAGTCTTGCCGCCAACCTCGTAGAAGGGTCACCCTACCTCCATGTAAACAGGGCCTTAAAGTTAGGGAAGACTTGTCTATTTTTACTTGTCTTAAAAAAACTGGGGGGGGGGGGCTTCAGCCACCCAAGGCCCCTTTGGTTTACGCCCCTGTGATGCCGGTACGAAACAATGACAGCAAATTACAAAACATTGTTTTGTTTAGATTGTGTGCAGACGATGCCATTTAACTTTTGTGCCTTTTCGAAAATGTTAATACAATGCGTCCTACAAACGAAGGTTACTACGTTTAAAGACATGCATAAATGACCACGAATCGTACTAAAAAAAATTCAATTTGTTGTATACTACATGAAGTCTCACGGGAAAAAATAAAGCCGCGCAGATCCCCCCTGTCAAGAGGCTGGAAACAGTATCTATATCGTATATTACATGAAGTCTCCTGAGGAATAATGGCGGATTTCTAGTTTATGGCGAGTGGAGATTTTTGAAATTCAAACGTTAAATATGAAAAAACTGCAGGTTTTTGCAAGTGACAACAAGTGAATTCGTCTTCTGTGAGTAAAAGTCTACATATTTGGAAATTTTTAAGTGGTGCCCGAATGTGGGCAACGAAACTGAAAGATAATCGGCCATAGATTACGGCCTACAGAGCCAAATCCCTCGCACGCGAGCGGAAAAAAGGTCTGTCTGGTACAATCGATTTGAAACTTGACTCTGATTGGCTAAACGTTCGACGCCTACTGCGATGCGCAGATAATTTCACACCCATCCTCCCAGCGCCACAGAATAGAAATACCACCAGAAGTCCAACTCGCGTCGGAACTTTTGAAGTTTATGTCCTCGCGCATGTCGCCTCGCGCATCTTGATTCCTCGCCATCTTTCGCGTTCCATCCTACGCAATCCTGACAAGTTCCCCCGGCAGTTTGGACCTTCAAAAGAAGGTTAAAACTGCCTGGGGGAACTTGCCAGGATTATTGCGTGCGTCGGATGCACTGATCTCGGATGGCGTAAAATATCGCGCTTGCGCATTGAAGAAACGCGGACAAGTTGTCACACGAGTTGGACTTCTGGTTGTATTTCTATTCTCGTTTCTATTCTGTGCCAGCGCGGTCTTCAATCTTCATCTTGCTGTTGTTTTCGTGAGAAGGAGTGAAGTATATCATGTAGTATATCAGATATCATGAAGTATATCATATCATAAGAATGTACATGTTTATTTGGGACTAAAATCTGACAAAATGTGCGACAAGAGACAAGAAATACTTTTTTGCCTTTGTAATATGATTGGAATTCCGAATTCGAGTTTCCATCCAAGAAAAAGAACGTTTGGGTATGACAGATATGGCACCGAACTGCTCGTGGCGAAATATACAGATTTCACATTCTGATTCCCGTGCTTGTATGTACAAAAATAAATATCATTGGGAGTGATTTCAATAAAGTTTCCGTGGGGCATTTGGTAAGTGGGAAGAGTATCCATCTCCTGAAAGCCTTCAGATTTAAGATCACACCCTACATTTATTAAAGAGCAAACTTTCATTAACCACTATGACCAGAAGTTTCTTTATTCAAATTTATATTTAGTATAAATTTCATCCATCCTGTCCATCCATCCATCCACCTACTCACCCATCCATCTGATAATTTGTTGCTAGTTTGCTCATTCATTCATATGTTCAGTTTCGTTCATTTATAATATATCGAAAGTAGCATATTATATAGTGCAAGTTTACAGGATTTCTATTATTATATTTTCTTTTTCGGCCCATTTCAGAAAGTCGTGGATATTTATAATAAAACCTCATAAAATATTTATTCAAAGTTTGGAATAATGTGAATGATGGACAACCATTTCTTTAGAAATATCTTTTAAACTTGCACATCCTGAAAGAAAGCAATATTATTGTCAACTTCAATGGTGAAATGTGAAAATGTATTTTCATGAACATTAAAATAATGTACAAAAAATTTAGTATTCTGTTTCTACGTGCAGCAAAATTTGTTTAACATGAATGATAATTTTGCCACATATGTCACCACTAAAAAAAACTTTTAAAGAGATAGGTTTTAACACTTTGAGGCCTGGACCTCTCCCTGTGCTGAATAAAATCATCTGGCATTAGCCAGAATAAACCTTAAAGACTCGTTGTCAGGGTTCAAAGTGTTAAAGTATTTCTTGGTGAATACTAAACTGAAAAAATATGTCAGGTATCTGTGTATTCTGGAAATTCCTACCTGTAAGTCCCATAGTTAATTTAAACTCTTCTTTTAAAATCTGGAGAACTTTAAAGACTCCTTGATCACCCTATAAATACATCAAATAATGTATTTATATGGAAAACTGATCCTGCTTTATAAATTTGAGATGTGTTCACGGGAGAGAGAGGGGTGTCATATTTTTAATCATCTACCTTGACCATTGTCATCATCTCCATCATTATAATTATTATTACTATTATTATTTAATTATCATCAATACAATTTTTTATCTTTAATTTTCACACCTGATAAACTAACCCCCACAGAACAGGTCTACCAATGAATACTGCTCTTGCACCCAAAGCTAATGCCTTGAAAACATCAGTACCAAATCTCACTCCACCATCAAGATAGACTTCACACTTGTTTCCAACTGCATCAACTACTTCAGGCAATGCTTCAATCTAAACATAATTTCAATTTCAAAAACTCATTAATAATTCATGAGGAAAGCACAAAGGAAATCAGTACCATGTCCGTGGTTTTATATCTGATAAAAGAAACCTCCTTAATCCTGATTTACATAAACTTTAGCTTTGATTTTCTCAGCTTAGACAACGTTATTTTTCAAACTTACTACATGAATGAACTTACCAAATGGGTCATTTTTGAAGCTATTTAAAACATTCACACTACATGTTTTATCAGATCTAAAACACTTGGCTATCGCCTCGTAATTATATCATTATACAATCAAATTACTATTAAGCAGACATCTTTGGAAGCAGACAATGAGACATCACATCTAGTGTCCAATTACTTACTATGTTTTAATTATGAAAATATTATACCAGTACTGTGCATGTACAATACACAAAATATCCTATTACATTTTACTCACAGTGGTGGGAACACCATCAAGTTGTCTGGCACCATGATTTGAAACAAGAATACCATCAACACCATGTTGAACAGCAAGTCTTGCATCTTCAGCTGTGAGAATTCCTTTCACAACTATTGGTAATTTGGTGATAGACCTCAACCAAGAAATTACATCCCAAGTTAATGATGAATCAATTAGAGAAGCAACATATGATGCGAAACCAGAATCATTGTCACTTTTTACTCCAGTGGCATAAATGCTTGTATAATTAGCCAGAGTCAAATGAGGTGGCAATGCAAACATATTGCGAACATCTTGATACCGCCGTCCTAAATAAGGACTGTCAACAGTGACAACAATTGCTTTATAGCCTTCTTTTTCTGCTCTGGAGACAAGATCTATGGTGATATCTTTATTTTTATATACATACAGTTGAAACCACTTCAACCCTAATGAGCTTTTGGCAACTTCTTCAATGGTAGATGTCGCCAATGAACTGAGCACCATACAAGTACCAGCTTGAGACACTCCTGTCAGAAATATGGTAATAAGAATGGTGTATACTGAACAAGTTGAAATCCAAGCCAAAGTATACTAGCCTGAAAACCCAGATGAACTATGAATCTCAGGCAACAATACTGTAGGTTAAAGAATACTTATGCCCCCCCCCCTCTGCTAAACTACCAAAGGGCAAGAAGAGCAACGGCAGCACCTGCACCCAATGCTGGGGTAACCATATGGCAAAAGCAGCATATACCACAGGCTACACTTTCTGATTGCACATTTTTTTGTTCTGCACTTCCTTTCTAGAAAGCGTTGGGCCTGAAAATATGCTGCAGCCTCGTGCAACACTAATCCAACCCTGCCTGCACCCCCCTCCCAATTATGATATCTTAATTAGTGAGTTCAGTTCGGGCATATAGGCTGGTATTTAACTTATATTTATTAGAAGTAGCTACCTTTCGCAGTTGCTACTTCGCCTTCAGGATGTGCCATCTTTTGCATGGCAGTGGGGGCAACACACACAGGAAAGTCAATTTTATCTCCAAGAATTGATATTGAAGTATCAATAGTCGATACATCGCGAAGAACACGAGGTCGCAATCTTAATCTGAGAACACCAAAAAAGAAAATAAAAATTAGAACGAATGTGATATTTGTGTTTCTTGACGTAAACGTCGCAAAATAGAATAGACGAATTGCTGAGTATTTGAGACGGATTTAATTTTTTATAAATTATTACAGTACCTCTGAAATGCATTTTTCGTTTCTTTTAGTGTGAGTTCATCGTTCGCCCCTGAGATATAATAATCCAATGCATTCTTTGGCAAAAAAGCTTTGGCGTAACTCTCAAAATCAGAGATACAAACTGGATCGGAGAACATTTTTCTGATTTTCTCGGTCGAAGTTCAGAATTGTTCCTTCGCTTATACCAGATTGTTCTCCATGGAGTGTAAAAGTATTTAATTTTCGTAACCCTGACAAGAAAAGTTTGTCATCTCCCATATTCTGGGAGACACGTGACCAGTCCCAACCAGGGTATGGCCCTGGGCACTGTGCCCTGGGTACGAGGTTGAGTCATTGAAGTCAGCATATCCTCCTACCTAGAATTACCAATAATCAGTAAGTGTGAAATGCTTAGAATTACCAATAATCGTTAATTTTAAAAAACTAATTCCCAACCCACCACCCCAACCCACACCACTACCCCCCGGAAACCCTAAACCCAACCAGAACCCCCCGGTGGACCTAAACCTAACCACAACCCTCCGGGAAAATAACAATATAATAATTAAAAAATATAAAAACAACTGCCATTTTGTAACCTACGGCAAACAAAATGGCAGTTGTTTTTATATTTTTTAATTATTTCCCTTTGAGCTAAAGTCTTGGAAGTTTCTATATCAAATAGCATTTTTCAATAGCTTCAGTTTCATATACAGCCCAACGTTCAGCGTTAAGTATTTCAGCTCAAAACTCAGAAAAACTAACATTTAAAGATTTTTGGCTTCATCCATTCATAGGGCCTGACTTATGGAGTTAGCGTTCCAGTTTACTTAGAGTTCAATGGGTTGAGTAGACGTACGTCCCTTTAGATCTCATAGACGTTTTTACACGCAGTGTCTGGCCGCTCGTCGAATCAACTATGTAAGTGTAAAGTATAGCTTTCTTTATTCAGTTTTCATGAATGAACGGTGGTTAATTTGTTGATTTTTAGCCATTCCATCTAAAACTGTGTTATAGATCTGTCAGGTTTTTCCTAAATCGAAATCACATATCGACTTGTTTACGATTAACATGGAAAGCGACGCTCTGTGACTTAGGGATGTTGGTGGCACAGTGGTTAGTGCACGTGCCTTTCACCTCTGCGAGCCGGGTTCGATTCCTGCACGGTGCAGTTATCTGATTAAAGAATTCACCTTGGCCGCATGTGAGAAGAGTGCTTCCAGTTTGACTCTACCAAACACCACAGGTTTCCTCCGGGTACTCCGGTTTCCTCCTGTAGTAACACTGGACCAATGAGGGTGGGCCCCTTACTGGACCTCTGAGGATAACAGTTTAGATATAACTGATAGAGTTATCCAGTATAAAGAAGGTTAGTTTAAGCTAAGCAACCTCGATGATATTACTCAGCTTCATAGTTCATAATATATATTCCAGTGACGCTTTTAACTTTATTTCATGTACATGTATTCATATCACGATTCAGTTACAACATCATCTGATTGATTCTATTTACGCAAAATTTTTACTAAACTATAAGCAAGTCTTCGAAATATTGGTTAAAACGGTCAGCTCAAGCCTCAAGGTCGGAGGTCAGCTTTCCAGAATCTGGAAGCCTCACTGTGATTGGTCGGATTAAGGGAATGGAATGTGTGGCTCGTTTCAGCAGACTTTGGTTGGGGAATATACGAGCCAGAAGGTCTGCGAAGGAGACTATGTGGGCTTTCCATTTACACGGTTAGACCGGTCAGTCCGGTTAAATGGAACACGATTCGTTTGAGACTTAGGACGGTCAGACTGGAAAATTAGGTCCTAATCAAAAGCTGGCCAGACTGACCGGTCTAACCTTGTCAATTGGAAAGCGCCCTAGGATTCTGTGAAATCTTCCCTTAAAACTTCAGGTCCTCTAGATTTTAAATACTACTTTAGACTCCCAGACATGGCCAGACATCCAGGTAAAAAAATATTATCCGCTAGATACATTTCGCCGACACTTGTAGCTTTTTTAAAGTTTTTCGCACAGATTTATTCACACGACCAGCAAGAACATATTCATAATACCATTCTTCGTAAATTTTGTAAAGCTCTGAGCTATAGTAAGCAAAATATTAGCTTTCAAGTAAACTAATTCGGGCAGTCGCTTCAAACACTAAAACACCTTATTAATAGCTTTGAGCTTTTGTTTACAATCTTAAATTTCTCTTACGCTCTGCACTGACTTTCACGCTTATTTGTTTGCATAGGAAACAAGAGCATAGTCAAAACAATATTCTTCATAAATTTCGTGAAGTTCTAGGCTAAACTTTTCAAAATATTAGCTTTCGGCTAAACAAGTTAAATACACATAACAACACTAGCCCAATTTCATTGGTCCATGTACACAAAGGGAATGGAATGTGTGGCTCGTTTCAGCAGCCGTTAGTTGGCGAGTAAGTGAGCCATAAGAACGTCTGCGAAGGATACTAACAGAATCCTGAAAGTTATATTTAAATTTAAGCCAAAGGGGGTGGGCTACCCGCTACGGCACTGTGCAACAAACGCCTAAGGCAATGTTACACTTTGCAATCTTTTCGTGCATGCACGTATAACGCTTTCTGCTATCATAACATTGTCAGACAACAAAGTCATGCAACATTTTTGTTGCAGCAATTCAGCGTGCGTTGCACAATTATAACACCCCTGTTGCATTGTCCCGCAACAATTTGGGTGACAAGCCAATCAAATTACGCTTTGTTAACCGCTCCAGTCCTCTTCAGTCACCTTTGCGAGACAAAGGCTGTTGGGCCAGTCCTGAAGGCTGTTTGGCCAGTCCTGAAGGCTGTTTGGCCAGTCCTGAAGGCTGTTGGGCCAGTCTTGAAGGCTGTTTGGTCAGTCTTGAAGGCTGTTGGGCCAGTCCTGAAGGCTGTTGGGCCAGTCCTGAAGGCTTTTGGGCCAGTCTTGAAGGCCGCTGGGTCAGTCTTGAAGGCTGTTGGGCCAGTCCTGGGCCAGTCCTGAAGGCTGTTGGACCAGACCCGAACTTTAGCTTTTGGGCCATTCCTCAGGATTGTTGGTCCAGTCTTGAAGGCTGCTGGGCCAGTCCAGAGACTGCTGGACCGACTTAGATTGGAAAAAAATTCAACTGGGCTGTAGTCAAATATGATATTCCCCATATCCCGGTGGGCCTCCCCAACGACATTTCCCAGTATACAGATTTCAAGTCCAGACCGCTACTGCCGGTTAGACGATCTAACTATTGCATACCTCTGTTGCGTTGCACAAAGCTCGCAAACGTACCGCATATGTTATTAACATGTATACAAGTACGTACCGTACCACTCTAGATTAGCACTTTAGATTTTCGTGCAATTTGACAACTTTTTATCCAAGTTATGTACAATTTAAATGATACCGTTTGAAAACAATTAAAAAGCAAGATATTATTTTACGATAATATTTGGTCACATGATATTGACTGTTGTTCGATGCAAGGACCAAGTATCGCCTTCATCGTCAGCATTTAAACCTTCTACAAGATCAGTTGAAGAACTACCGTCAAACTCGATGAGTAGTGGATTGATTTTTGATATGCATCCTACAATAATAATAATGGGAAGAAAAAGTATGAAACATTTTAGACATATAGCGACAGGCTACATGTGTTACTCCGAGTAAAGGAACCATACAGTTTGACAGAAGGTAAGTATAGAGAAAAATTGAGAAGTTGACCGCGCGGCTAGGATTCGAACCCGGACTTTCCAAAGCCCTACAGACGGAGCTAGCGCGTGGGCACTTGTGGCGGACTCGAAAGACGCGCGGGGGACTGTGGCACACTCGATCATGGTGTGTTTAGGAAAATAATAAAGGGATGAAACACGAATTCTTCCTTGTTTTGAACATCGTTTTAAGCGCCTATAGGTATTAAAATTGTAGGACGATTGAGCGAAGTAGTTGTGATAATGATTCGTTTATCAAAATATAAATCAAAATGATGCAAAATCTCAACTTTTAGCCCTGATTTTGCTGCTAAATTACATATCGTATTTTCGGGAGATGTGTTCCGCAAGTAACTAGGACACTACATCATCGTTGACACTTACTAGGATAGCTACGAAATCCTACGATAAGCTTTTCGGATAAAGCGGGAAGTCTCAGGATTATTGACTTATTGCACATTCATCTGACTCTGAGTTTCAGTCGGTTTCAGTATTCTAACGGTGGCTCCCGACGATACGAGATGTCCTGGCTATTTGCGGAACACATTCCACGTTGAACGTTTGGTGTTTCATGCCTTATATTTTTTCCTCTCCCCCCCTTTCCCCCCGTTTTTCCGCCTTTTTTCCCGCTTCTGGTAACCGTTTTTCGTTTTTTTAAATCCCCTGCCACAGTCCCCCGTGCGTCTTTCGAGTCCGCCACAGGGTGCCCACGCGCTGGGCTCCCTGTGGCCTACACGCGTAAAAACAACTTGTTCACGGTTGTCAACAGGCGTGAACAATGTTGTGCTGCTCGCCGTGCACAAGTTGTCAACAAGTTGTTCACTTATGGTTCGAACAACTTGTTCACGGATAAATCAACAGTCATGAACAAGTTGTTCCAACAGCACATTTTTATAGCCAACAACGTTGTTCGCACATGATACAACATGTTACAGCATGACGAAATAACAACGATGAACAACAATGTTACAACAATGGTGAACATGGTTGATGTATCAACACGTTCTTCGGTTGTTACAACATGCGTGAACAACGGTTGTTGTTTCATCAAGCTGTAACAACTTGTTGAAACAATGATGAACAATGTTGTTCATTTATCAATGTTGTTCACATATGTCAACAAGTTGTTACAGCATTGTTCAGGCAACAATGCTGTAACAACTTGCGAGATTTTTACGCGTGTACATGGTCAAGTTGGGCGCAGGTCGTAGAATGATGGTACTGGAATGATAATTCAAAACTGAAAACTAGTTTCTTAAATATGGAGAGATTAACTCTTCATCTTACGTATAGTAATATTAGGTGCTACTCCGAGTGACCATGCAACCATACCGGGTAAGTACAGAGAAAAACTGTACTTGACCATGCGGCTGGGATTCGAACCTGTGACCTTCGATCAGAGTTGGAAAAAGTATTCAACCTTCCTCCAGATGGGTTTTTAAGTTTAGATAACCTTCCTCAAAATATATAGCGAGAATTTTGTGTTTTGCAAGCGTGACTTTTGCAGTACCTTGGTTTTCTAGGTTTTCCTAGGTAAACTTTGGCATACTATAATAGCTACTAATAACTGACCGCTGCTGACTGATAGCCTGCCAACTACCCTCGACTGCTGCGAAGATACAGACATCACAGCAGACATCAGCGTACATGTCTCGCACATGTTATTAGGCTTATGGTTAAAGGCTCTCTGCAGCGCACCACGTGACAAGCCAATATTCCTCGCATACTTCATGGCGGTAAAAGTGTTCGAGTTGAAAATAACCTTGCGGTCTTTGCAATGAATACTATAATACCCGATGTACAGAATTCCCACAAGATGATCACTCCCTATCGTTCGATCGACGACATCAATGATCGAAAATTAACACGCATGTGACGTGAGTTTCATAGCAATTTGTTGTCCCAAAATGGCGGACATCAATACGAACTGAGTCAGAATACAATGAAATGAGGACGTTAATGCTCATTGCTGACTGAATGGCGAATTATTTGACAATACAACTGCAACAATCCATGGGAATGTTGAATACGATGACAAAGTAAGTTATATTGAAGTATTTTGAATTGCCATAAAACTCACATGTCGACTGCAATATTTCCGGCCTCGGGTCGCGTAATTTTGAAAACACTTTAATAATGCGCATAAATATTATAAAAAAAAGAATTTTAAAACTTACCGAGCACTACAGAAGATTGATAAAAATTGGTCGCAGGTGTCTTTACCGTTGTATTAAGAACGTTATTGCTCCTATACAATTTAAATTAAAAAGAATTATATGCGAGGCTTAACATTCCAAACAACACTTTTCAGCCAGAAAAAAAGGCTGATACATTAAAGGGTATTGGCAATAAAAATTAAGTTTGTCTCATTTGAAAGAACTCGTCAAATGGTATAAGAAGACCTTTTACAATTTTTCCGTATCTGTTTTGGTTTTGGAAATATTTGGACCAAAGACAGCGTGCTGTCCGCCATCTTGGAATTATTTTCGATATGCATGTGACATCATAAGCAGGATAAAGTGAAATTTTTATCTTGCCAACCTTATGACATTATGAGCTAGAAACTCGATTGTTGCGCTATTTCCATTTTAAATTGACCCACAACATTTAAAAAGCCTTCCGTGGAAATTTGGTCACTCACGGAGTAGTTTCGTCAGGTTTACCCTGCTTATGACGTCACCAATTTCCTAGTTAATTAGACCCAATATTACAACAAGATGGTGGACAGCACGCTGTCTTTGGTCGAAATATTTCAAAACACAAGAAAGATACAGAAAAATTACAAAAGGTCTTGTTATACCATTTGACGAGTTCTTTCAAATGGGACAAATTTAATTTTTATTGCCAATACCCTTTAAGTTTACAGACGTTCGCATAATGAATGTAAAGAAAGAGTCAAATAAATCTATCAGTTTAACTCATTCCTGTCCGAAGGCTTCCCCATGCAGAGTTGACTAAAATTGACTGGTGTTAGGATAAAATACATGGACCAAAGAACAGTTCGGACAAGAAAGAGTTAGACAAATCGTTTATAACTCATTTCAATCCAAGGTTTTTTTCCCCAAAGGTAAATAAAAACTTCTGGTATTAGCCAGAATTAAAATACAAGTGACATCCAAGCTAAAACCTAGACGTGGTTACAATAGGTAGCCCGAGTAATAATTTTATAATTTTTTAAAAAGTGAAGAAAAGCTTAAATTAAGCCAATAGTATCTGTTGACTTTGATACATCGTTTTCATCTGACGACACAGCGACCATATTGGTGTACCGAAACAATGAAATAGCGGCGATATTGGTGTACCATCTTTATTTTATTGGATTTATGAAATAAATAATATTGAGAACGAGCGGAGTGGTTTGTGGGGTCGCCTTGTCCCTGTTTGGGTTTGGGCCAATCGTTACAGATCATACCTTATTAATATGCAGAGGCAATTCAGCCTCGAGGTTGGTTCGCCCATACAGTAATCTCAGTATACAGCATACTCGTGACAATGTCAGGAACTCTTCTCCCACCCCTTACGCTCAGGGTTGTCCAATGTAAGAGGGGTATTGTAGTATCGTCAAGCACAGACGCGAGTGCCTTGCTATCACTGGCTTGCCAGGTGATATAGTTACGTAATTTAGTTAATTATTACTCGTCAGTTCTTCCGACCCTAATTGCAGTTGTGTGCGCTACTCTCCCCGTCGGAGTATAGTCCTTGTTTTTATCGTCATTCTTTTTTCTTTGGGGCACCGTTTGTCTCAACTCGTTTGTCTCAACTCGTTTGTCCGTGTAGCGGCCCAGTTCGCTTCTCTTCTCGTCGGAGGTCGTTCCGTTTATTAGTTGTACCCATCCTGTTTTTGAGCAGCATTTGGTCGAGTCCGCCTTGCTCCCCGTTGGAGTGGTCATTCCGTTTGTGCGTTATGTTCATCCCTTCGTTCACCATGCTTCACTCCGTATGTCCCTCCCACTTTTTCGGCCGAGTCTGCTTCCCTTTCCCTGGCGGAGTTCGTTGTTAACAGTTTTTCTTGGCTCGTCAGAGGCACCGTTTGTCCCCATCACTGGTCCTTGTCTTTGGATCTCTTGCTTTGTTTTTCTTTGCAGTTTGTAAGTCTCGGTTTGGGGGTTTGATTGTTGCTCAGGTTCTGGTGCTTCTTCTATCAGCAGGATACCGCTCGGGGCCTTTCCGGACACCGATCCGGTTTTTCAGGTTGGTCTGTATCATCAGGTAAGTTTGTTTTTCTCCACCTTTGGGTGTGCTTGTAGTGTCTGGTGCGATGGAGAGGGTTTCTCGGCTACAGGGCGACACCATTGCAACTATTAGACGTGGGACCGGTTCCACCAAGGCAAGCGTGGCGCAGGTCAAGTAATGCAGGTGTTGCACTGATACCCTCCAAAAAAGAGTGAACCGCGGACAGTCCTCGTGGTTCAATATGTATGACGCATCCTGCGTCGGGGAACGTCGAGGGAAAAGTTATAATAACCCATAACATGAGGCTAAACGCGCAAGATTCATTTGCGTTTTTGTTTACGCTTGCAAATTCGGCAATGATGGATTTACAGGGGGGTGCAGGGGGGTGCGCACCCCCTGGCCCTTGCAGGGGGGTGGCAAATACTCAATTAGTGCCTAGCTGCAGTGGGATGCGACGTGACTTTTCATTGAAAATGTCAATCACATTTCTAATGTCTAGCTTCCTTGTGATATCCCTAATAAAATCCATAATAAAACGTCCACTTTATCCCTAAATTTATTTGATACCTTCCAGGTTTGATAAAATGCGCTATTGAAAACACGATTTAAAACTTTTAAATCTTTCTTTAAAGTACCGTCAGAATGCAGGAAATGCCATTTTAGAGGTCCAAATTTCAAAATTTTCTGGGTCTAGCAATGGTTTGACTAGGGTTAAAAAAATTCTAGATCCGCCCCTGCAGCACCCCCCCCCCCCCCCCTACCAGATCAAGCTGGATCCATCACTGGAAACTGAATTCCCCAGCCTGTTATCATAAATTGAAATAAGTTTTATACTGACGCAGAACGCGTCATTTAGATGCGCAGTCGAGGTTACGAATTGGCTTATTGTTTCACTATGCCAATGGGACCACCGATCACGTGAGTAAAAACGATGCATTAACTAATATTTTATCCGATTAGAGATATTGATTAAATATTAATTTCCTTTGAATTTTCTTCATGAGTTTAAATTACTAGAAAATCGTGTTTACCACCGACCGACCACATAAGATCAAGCAACTTACAAATTAACACTTGCTACTGTGCATAATCTTCTTGATGAAAAGACAATACCTGTAAATGACAAAACGTACAAATTCAAATACAGTAGAGCCTGGATAATACACCAAATCGTAGTTTTATTTAGGCCCAGGTGCAAATTAGTTTCCTATTCAATTTGAGCCCCTATGCAAATTACATCGTGTCTATTAAAGCATAACGGGAAGATAACATAGGCTGGGACTGTTTTTTCATGTTTTGAGTTCATTATTTTTAGACACGACGTAAATTTTATCCTTATAGAATACCTAAAATCTTATAGAATACCTGAAATCAGAAATGTTATGTTTACCACGGCTGCTTCAACCTCATGTTATAAATGAACTAAGTTTTATCCTGACTCAGATTGTATGCACAGTCGAAACTCCGATTTCGTCTATACGGACACCAAATGGACACATATTAAGCATGCTCTTACAATAAACGCCGCGTTTCCAGATAATTTATTTCTAGAGATTTCTATTATGCTTGCAAGCAGAAGCCTGTGTATAGTAAAAACCCACATACATATACGTAAAAAACCTATGTTTTTCAAATAGTGAAATAAAATTAGTAGCGTGCTGCGTAGGCAGTGTTGAAACAACAATCGAAATACATGTATAGTAAGCAGTGCCCCCCCCCCCAATGGTCTCCATGACCATTCTCGTTAAAAGTTTAAATCCATTGAGAAACTTGTAAGGGGGGGGGGGGGTGTTACATTGTTTTAAGGCCAAGTGAGTAGACTAGTAATGTGTTATATATTTAGCAGGCATGCATACCTGTATGCTATAAATTACAATACCAACTTGTTTTTACATTTACAACTTGTTTATAAATAAATCTAAAGATATTCTGACGTGTATCATTCAGTCTATGTTCTGCTTTGATTTCAACAAAATTATGTAATTTATGGCTTTTGGATTACTCTTAAATTTATACTTGCCTCAAAATGCAGGAAATAGAGATTCAGAGACCCTAGAAATCCAAAATTTTCCGGGGGGCATGCCCCCAGACCCCACTAGGAGACCAAGGTTCTTGCCCCCCCCAACCCAATAAACCACTTTCAGATAATGCACCAGTCACTTGAACACCCCCCCCCCCCCCCCACCTCCGGCATAACCAGGGAAAACTGGGGACATTTACCTTTATATATTCACTATTTTGTCATTCTCTGGAAGGTGGGGAATTTGTTATCATTGTATCTCTCAAGTAAACTGAGTATCACCGCTTAATGTGCTTCTCACCACCACCACTGAGTAAACATTCTAAAGCCTGGTTTCCATAAGATCATCTTGATTGCCCCAATCAGTGCTATCAATGAGGCGAGAGCGATCGGGCGCACACTCACCCACACCCTCCCGCATCGATCTGCGAGCACGATTAAGCATGCTGGCAGATGAGTAATTTGGCATAAATCACGCTTGCAAATGGAGAATCACCAAGCTTGATGCTGACACAGATAGATCTAAAGAAGCAGAGACTGACAGGCAGTTAACCGCAGACGAGTCAGACGAAGTTCATGAAATTGATGATGAAGATGATGTTGATAGTGAGGTCAAACGTTTAGTCAACAAGTTAATGGTGTACAATGATTTGATGATGATGTTGACAGTGATGTTTAAGTAGTGAAGATAGATACTGATATCACTATCATTTTAATTTTCAATTTGTTTAGATTTGAGATATTTTAAACATGCTCTATATTAAGTATAGAACTTGCTAAAATTACAAAATACTTTGGCATCCTGACCAACTTTGACATGCATTGTTTACAAATATGATGGGGTGATAAAACCGTTTTTTTGAAATTTATTGCTTTAATACACTGTTTTTCTTAGAAAAAACAAATCACGCTACCCAGTTTTGAAAATTACTCTGGTGAGCGTGATTCATCGTGCTCGCGTATTTTCTTCATTGATAGCACTGCCAATCATCCTGATCACCTGAATCCATCCAATCAGATTGGGTGATTCAAAATATCTCTGGTCTGATTGGAGAAATTTGGGCAACTGGGGTGATCGAGACGATCTTATGGAAACCAGGCTTAAGAACAATTTTGAAGGGGATTGGATAACACAGAACTGCTTATGCAAATGACAAATGTTATTGTTCAAAGGGGAAATAGCCAAGGGCATCAAAAACAGGAGATTTACCATGCCTTTTTGACCCCAATAAGCAGTACCTACCTTCAATGCCTTTCACTTGTGCAATAAGTGATTTTATTATATGGCAGCAGTGCTGAGAGGTCCGAATACGGAAATCCTGTAATTTGATTGGTTCATAAGCGGTCGGATATTTCCCGTATCTGCCCGCTCAGAGCAGAATCTGCTGTTCGGGACCGTAAGTTAATTTTATAAACAAAATGGCAGTCATGTATCGGCAACAAGATGGATTATAATTTCAGAACTAACTCTTTGTTGAAATATATCGTGCAGGTATGTTGTTAGAAATTTTCTAAGCTTTCATTTGATGTATAGTTCGAGTTTCCACATTTGGTGAAAGTTTTTAAAATGTCTAAAACGTTTGTAACATTGTTCGTAATAACATTTACTTCTCACAAGTATTAGAATTCCAGATGATTTTTTATTCAAACTACTTAACGTACAATCTTGAGCAATATGTCAAACAAAAGCAATTGAAAATTACTATTTGGGGTAGAAAGTTCAGGATTCTAGCTCAACGGAAAGTACTTTAAAAATGGGAAAATGTCTGCCATTTTCGTTTAGTTCGCAAGAAAGATGGATCGAGTTTTCACAGAACGTTCAAAGATTTATGGCCATATAATAAACTACTTATTGACCTCGCTTGTTCGATCTGTACTAGTGAAATATTGGACCTCTGTTTTTTGCACAGACCTCAACTCGCTGCGCTCATCTCAGTCCATACTAAAAAAACATTGGTCTGATATTTCACTAGTACAGACCTCATGCTCGGTCAATAAGTAGTTAGTCCCTGCCATGCCCAAGGTGGGACCCGTGCAGGGTTCAAATGACTGGTGCATATTAAATATACATGTACGTGTAGCCACCACTCACTTTTTCATCAATTATCAAAATCAATCGATTAATTGATATCAATAATTTCATATAATTCATAGGCCAGGGGGTATTGTATTAGTACAGTATTATCAGAACGCTATTGAGAATCAGTTTATTCTTATAATGCATTAATAGTACTCAGTCTTTTACAAATGTGTTGTTTTGCTATTTTTTACGGTCAAAACCAAATTTTCACCAAACATTTGTCATTTGGAGTCTTATTTATATATTTATAAAGTTTATTTATTATACCGTTTGAAAATTTTGTCCGAATTGTTGGGCACATCTACAAAAAAAGAGAACAAAATATGAGTAAACTGTCTAATAAGAGCAGATATAGAATTTCTTCAAACTGTTCAAAGTAAAAATTTACTCTACTAACTTGCGCTGAAACACGTGCAATTGACCTAAAACACTTTGCTGCAGCCGCCATGTTGATTTTTTAATCAAGGCCTGCGGCCTGCGGGCGCTTCAACTTTCAAAGCCCGCGTGCAGGCTGTTCGCAATTTTAATTAATTGCGGTGGGCCCGAAATTGAAGGCTTCGAGAATCAAGATGGCAACCTTTGAATTTTGGCTGAAGGAAGCTTCGTGATAACAATGTTTCACAGTAAAAAAAACCAAGTGGACTTCAAAAAAGCAACACAAAAGTTTTTAGATGGAAAAAAAGACTCACGTTCTCGTGCTCACGCTCTTCGTACTTTGTTAGGTAAGGTGAAATGTACATTTTCGAAATATGTAGATTGTATATATTTATTTTATATTGTATATTATCATATGTTCTAACAAGCACCAAAGCTATGATAAACTTCAAATATACGACAATTTTTTTAATTGTAGACATGTTTCGGCAAAACGTATGCCATCTTCAGTACAGATAAACGGTAACTAATTTACAAATGGATACAAGTTTATTTTATTTTATTAAGCTTTCATTGTACATTTGTACAATAACAAAGAAATATATAAAAATACAATGATAATAAAATAATATAAAACACAGCTAGCACAATACAGCATAATAAGACATAAATAATTATAAAATAATATATTTAAACAAAAAAAAAAAACTTTAGTGAAAAGCAAAAAAAGTTAAGAACAGCAATGACGGTAAGGTGAAGAAGCCAGATTATGGGTGGATGAACATTTAGAGTAAATAGATGTCCAGGTTGAAATGTTGTCACTGTCGAAGATAGAATTCAAGGCAGACATGTAGTGGCGGTAGAGAGCTGATCTGAAAGAAGTAACTGATGGAAGAGAACGGGTTGAGGTTGGTAGAGTGTCTTTTATATACAGTGAATAAAGGATTATAAAATTCAAATTTAAATTCAAATTAATACCTAATATTATATTATATATTATTTACATCTTTATACAGTACTGTACTGGAAATATATATATATATATATATAAACCACAGTGTTGTATCGGAACCAGCACTCATTCTTGCATTTTTTTCTTCCTTCTTATCTTCAACATTGGCACATCGGCACATACACACGTAAAAGTTGCACAAGTTGTTTATACAGAGTTTAAACCAATAAATAAATATTCACCCTTGATGAGTTGAAGCAGCAAAGTTGTTCATAACAGATGTTTGGTAGACGTTAACTTGTCAAACTCAATTACTCAGAAAAGATTTCTGAGCCCCAGACAGCTGGGTTCGAACCTGCAACTTCCTATATGACTAGTTAGATGCTGTAACCATTGAGCATGTTTAGAAGAGAGAAGGTTGGAGGTTTGAACCCTGTCTAGGGCTCAGAAATATTTTCTGAGGAATAGACCTTATTCAAAAATGACCGCCAAATTAGAATTCTTTTATATGCATATAAATGAGCCTTTACGCCCTCGTTTAAAGTAAAAATTCTTTTGAATTTCCCGCATGAAAATGAGTTCATAAGGGCTAATTTATATGTATATAAAAAAATCTTAATTCGGCGGCCATTTTTGAATAAGGTCTTAATTGAGCTTGATGAATGTCTACCCAGGGTTTGAGATTAAAATTTTTTTGTGGTATCCCCAGCATCTCTGAACTTGGTATCCCAAATAAAAATTTGGTATCCAAACTTTTGATACCAGAAAATACACAGTGCTTCCTAATATCCAGATGTTATGAACCAAGAACTTTACAATTAATTTTTTCTTCATTGATCAGATTAATGAATGTCAAGGTATGCTAAAGTTTTTATTTTAAAATGACAGATTAAAAAAAAAAATAAACTGAGTGTTAGTGTACAGTATAGAGTACACATTTAGTTCAAGTATACTTAACTTATACTTAATGGATATGTTTCGATTCATTTCGTTTTTCTATTTTGGCAAGAATATTACAGCGAACAAAATTATTAAATATTCTAGTGAAATCCAAACGAGGAGCTTCCCACTTGAATGAATTATATCCCAGATGTCAAATACTTACCAGACTCCGCATGATTGGGCATTTTCCATTCTCAACATTATGTGTCTTATGTCAAAGAAAATAATGTCAAAGAAAATAATGAGAGAAAAACACACTGAAATGGGAGCCAACTTCTTTCTCACTTAAAATAACTTCTATGATATAGTTTTCTTGGTTATAAATATTGATATAATTTAGCAAGATTTTCTTGGTATCCCAATGGGATTCCAAAGTTTCAACATCTAGTATCCAAAATTAAAAACTGGTATCGTCGGGATACTGGGATACCACAAATCTCGAACCCTGGTCTACCAAACGTCTGTTACACTACACCAAACTTGCAAACGTACCACATGCACTGCATGTATATAATTACATCCCATATATGCATATAACCACTTAGGAGCACATAATTATATGACTACATATGAATTTGCAACCTTAGCTTTTTATCTGAGCCTCAGTGGCTCAATGGTTAGAGTGTCTAACCAGTCATTAGAAAGTTGCAGGTTTGAACTCTAGGGTTCTTTTATAATGCATAACTATGTTCGACTAAAATGCGTATGGGAGCCCAGTTTCCTTCCCTTATGACTTATGTTCATGAAACTTTCTAATAAGATAAGTAACATTCTTGCAATTAATTTTGCATTGTTAGCTACCTTATGAAGATTGTTGTCATGGCAACAATGAGTCTAAAAGATAAAGGATTTTTCATCTTTTTCCCTCAGTGCCATTTCTCAAGTTTTTTCAAACTTTGCCGTCTTATGTTGCTTCGAGAAACATTTTTAATAGTGCAAAATAAATGTAGGGTTGTTTGGGAGTAAGCAAAATTTTCTGAAGGGACCCTCCTAAAAAAGATTAGACCGTGCAAATCGCATATCGTGAGACAGATATGGGGTTCTAAACTGGGCCCTGCTCAATTCCAACAACCATACAATTTTCCATGTTTTTAATCAATTCTGGGAGATCCAAACCTGCTCTCAGGAGATCAGGAGAAATGGCTAGAATCCGAGAGTCTCGCAGCCAATCCCAGGAGACTTGACAGTAGAGGTGTGCGTCGGATCGGATTGACCCCTTATAATCCGAGGGTTTGCCAAAACTGTCAATCCGAATCCGATCCGATCCGAAGCCAAAAAATCGTAGTCCGATCCGATCCGATCCGAAAACAACTGCTCAAATCCGATCCGATCCGATCCGGTCGGAAAAAATTAAAACACCGAATATATGTGCAATAGTTGCGCAAACTTTCCGAAAAGAAAACCAATGAACAAATAAATTTAAGAAAACTACTATACAATAATAATCTTATGTAATAATATCCTTCATATGTTGTGCAACGTGCATACAACTAGTGAATTTGTTAATTTTGTGACAAAAACAATGACAAAAGTGAATCTGATGCGGGTAAAAAAGTGCAAAATCCGATTCGATCCGATCTCAGAAAAAAAGATCCGAGAAAAAAAGAGCAAACAAAATCCGATCCGAGAAAAAAAGAGCAAAATCCGAATCCGATCGGATCGGATTCGGATCGGATTCGCACACCTCTACTTGACAGGTACATGCAACCCTATTATGGTCAAAAGGGCACATGCTAATGGGTTTTGTTTTGCTTCCGGGTCAACTCCATTAAAAGGATATATAAAAAGGATAAAGGACTGGGGGCTAATCATCCTTACGTGCAGCCAGTGGCTGAATTGCGAAGGACGCAGATCAACGTGGCCGTGTCGAGGCATATCAAAGGCGCTCCAAGCAGCCGCCAACGGCACAGTTCATATTGATCAACCTTACCTTATTCTTAAAATTATCAATTGTGGCACAGAAATATGAACCTAACTTTTATATTTCCTACACATCCGAAAAAGAAAGCTGCGTTGCTTGATATTCATTGTAAGACGTTATCTTTCGCTTTAACGCATTAGTTAAGTTGTAAAATGTACAACGTACTCGGCTGTGAAAACTGTTACAGTCGCCTACTCTTAAAGACGATATACATTACATTGCAAAGACCTTCGTTGTGAGATCTTGCGTTACGCTGTGATATCTTGCGTTACGCTGTGAGATCTTGCGTTACGCTGTGAGACCTTGCGTTACGTTGTGACACCTTCCGTTACGTTGTGAGACCTTACGTGTGACACGTTACGTTACGTTGTGACACCTTACGTTACCTTGTGACACCTTCCGTTACGTTGTTAGACCTTACGTTACGTTGTGAGACCTTGCGTTACGTTGTGACACCTTCCGTTACGTTGTGAGACCTTTCGTTACGTTGTGAGACCTTTCGTTACGTTGTGAGATGTGACATATTACTGAAACTTTCACACATTTTCACAATTGCAATGTGAATGAGCAATTGAACATGGCTTTTCACGCGTGCGATCAGGGTGCGATATAACAGCACGCGCAGTTGGATTCACGCGTGTGCCAACCATAGAAATAATATACCTAGAATGCGGGCTCCTATCTCCTGTCAGTCAAAAAATTGTCGCCACAAAATGGCGGATTTATAAGGGCAAAAGGAACTCGTCCTAGGACTTTTTAACAGTTTTTTACACGGCCGCGGTTGATAACCGGTGTGGAGTGGACGATGGATGTATTTCAGCACTGAATTTCTTTGTTTTTTACGCCGGGAAATTTACTGGATTAGTGAATTTAAAGATAAAGGCATGTGAAGTGCAATATCTTTCGCCAAAACATTTCGAACATCAAACTCTGGATGTAGAAATGGCGACGATAGTGGCCTTTTAATACGAATGTCGAATGGTTTTAGTGTTTTTACTGTTTTACATTATATATATTTTAATGATTCCCACTTGCCAATCTGTATGTGATTTATACTGAATGTGGAGGATTAATCCAGTAAGTGTTTTGTTCTTTTTTATCCAATCTAATAGGGATTCTAGCTTGTGATTTTTGAAATATAAAATGTTTATGCACCTGTCATACTTTTTATACATCAGTCTTTTCGACATCTATTTATATTGACATCTTAAATCCGTGTTTTTCTTAAGATTTTCTCCTAGTTTCCATTACGTATTTGATTATTTTCTTTTCTTTTAAACGGGCTTCCTTTGATGCAGACAATTTCTGAGTTTCAAGTTTAGCATGAGCCTACCTTTTTGTTGCTTTTTGTAATTGTGGTGAATTGATCGAAATATAATTTTGAACTTATAGTTTTTAGTACGTTTAACAAAGCAAGTGTCTTGCAAATTGTTTTATTTTATGCTAATGTGTATGTGGCTGATTTGTTGTCATGCATGTATCCAATTTATCCCTGAAACGTCCTCCAATTCTTTATTTTGAGAGGCGATCATTGTTGTATATATATCGCCCCTTGCAAAATTCAAAATGGCGGATCTATAAGGGCAAAATAAATTTAATTTGGACACCTGTCACGTGACAGAGCACGCATTCTAGGTATATTATTTCTATGGTGCCAACGCGTGCGCGTGCGATCGCACGCGTCAAACGAAAAGGACTGGCATTGAGTTATTGTGGGATAGCAGTTGGAGAATAATGATATATTACAGTAGGATGTGCTAAACTGAGTGAATATACTGACTGCAGTTGAGATTATAACCTGCAACCTTTGGTTTAGCCATAGGTTTAGCATTGGAGTACCGTTGGACTACTATAGGGTTCAAATCTCAGCCTGGTGAAAATACTTGCAAGGATCCTACAAGGATCCTTACAAAGATCCTTAATGATTCTGTGCCAGGATCATCAAGGATCTTTAAGGATCCTTGCAAAAGGGTCTTTGAGGATCCTTTGCAAAGATCCTTTGGATCCTCACTTGAGGATCTTTAAGAATGCTTAAAGACCCTTAATGATCCTTGCAAGGATCTTTAAGGATCCTTGAGGATCTTTAAGGATCTTTGAGGATCTTTGTAAAGATCGTTGAGGATCCTTAATAATCCTTGAGGATCCTTAACAATCTTTGCCAGGTTCCTTGTTGATACTTGCAAAGATCCTTTGGATGCTCATTAATCATATCATTATTCTCCTCTTGAGTTCATTGTCCCACAATAATTAATTATCCTACCAATACAATATTAAAGGCTTATTAACCGAGTTCGAGGTCTGTACGGGAAAGTATTTGTCCTCGGTTTCTCTCGCACAAACCTCGCTCCTTCGTCGCTCGGTCTGTACAGGAGCGAGGTTTGTGCGAGAGAAACCGAGGGCAAATACTTTCCCGTACAGACAGAGAAAACGAGGTTAATAAGCCTTTTATTATATGGCTTTTGGTTTGTTTTCTTATCTGTTTTTAGTTCTACGTTTGTCTTGATCAGGTGTCGCTGTTCACCTTAGTTCTTACTTTTGAGCTTGTTCGTTTCGCTTCATGTTTACACCTGTTAGGCTTTTATTTTTCGCGCTTTTAAATAAGAAGTTTTTATAAAAAGAAACACTAATGTTTCAGGACGTATTATTGTTCAAAATTTTTCAACGAATATATCTAGTTCGCTTTTATTTTCATTCAAATCAACTCAGTAATTTTCCCGCCAAAACTTGCAGGTCATTAAAAAGGACGTAATGCCCTCTCACAGTGCCGAGAGGGCATTACGGCTTTTTCCGGACCTCTCAGCAACCAATCAGCGTGCACCGTTTGGCGTAATGACCCGAAAACAAGCCCAGCCATATAATAATAAGAGTTGATCTCTTGATATTGCATGAAGAAAGTAGATTTATAAAAATATCAAATATAAGTACTATTGTTCCACGACGTGCTCCAACCTGCAACCATGTACTGCAGCAGTCAGTCAGTAGAGTTTCAGACTAGTAAACAAAAGGTCATGAGTTTGAATTCCAGCTGTGGTCAGTTAGAGTTCTTTTCTATACTTACCCATGTATGATTCATCACTTGAAGTAGTACTTAATATCATAAAAGGATGTTCAAGAAAATTGAACAAAACCAAATGAAGTTACCAAAGTGACATCGTGGCAAAAACTGAAAACCTAACAGTCTATAAGGGGGTGTTTGTATGGAGGAGGGCCAGCCCTCTTGGTAGGGTTAGCCCTAGTGAGGTGGCTGGAATTTACCTCGTGTTTACATGTGCTTTTTTGGTAGGGCTAGCCCTAGTAAGAGGACTGGAATTTACCTCGTGTTTACGTGAGCTTTTTTGGTAGGGTTAGCCCTAGTAAGAGGACTGGAATTTACCTCGTGTTTACGTGAGCTTTTTTGGTAGGGCTAGCCCTAGTAAGAGGACTGGAATTTACCTCGTGTTTACGTGAGCTTTTTTGGTAGGGTTAGCCCTAGTAAGAGGACTGGAATTTACCTCGTGTTTACGTGAGCTTTTTTGGTAGGGCTAGCCCTAGTAAGGGGACTGGAATTTACCTCGTGTTTACGTGAGCTTCTTTGGTAGGGTTAGCCCTAGTAAGACGACTGGAATTTCCCTCGTGTTTACATGAGCTTTTTTGGTAGGGCTAGCCGTAGTAAGAGGACTGGAATTTACCTCGTGTTTACGTGAGCTTTTTTGGTAGGGCTAACCCTAGTAAGAGGGGCCTGTACCGGTTTTGCGGGATGGCGGGAAAGCCCAAAATTTCATTCAAGTGGGATTCGGGATTTTAAGAAAAATATCAAGCCGGAAGCGGGATAAATAAAAAAATCATGGCGTGATGCGGGAAAGAAGCGCATGATTTAGCGGGATACGGGATTTGTGCCCAAAATTTCTAGTGTTTTTTTTTTTAAATAATCAAATAAATTTAGACAATTTAGAGATATATTTAGAGATCATATTGCTTCACTTATATCTTTCATTCCTCTGTCTCCCCTGTTACCCCTGAATTTGCCTATTGACCCTATTCCCTATTGTTGACATTGTTGCTGCCAAACCACGACGTGCGTCTTATGCAAATGTCTGACATGGGAGAGACGGCAGAGGTGACAGAGGTTACACTTAGTCGAAGAAGAAATGAGTCAAACTATGGTTTTGTGGCTGAAATTTACGGTTTGTAAGGATAATTCTGCAAAATTTGTCTCACAACAAACTGATTGCATCATTGTTTTGAATCGCATCTACTTTACATCAATTTTCGAAAGCAGTTATGTGAATTATGAGCAGATGAAATTCACGGAATGAATCTTGTCATTTAAACAATATCAGAAAAAAAAAATGGCGGGAACGGGAAATTAGGATTAAGCATGGCGGGATAACGGGATTTGAAGGGAAAATTGGTCGGGATGGCTGGATTTCACCTCGTGTTGGCTTGTTTACCAACTTGTGCAGCTTTCCCACGAAGCCTGAAATCATGTTTTTGCAAACACAATTTGAATTTATAACAGACACATGAACAAACGCAACTTGTAAAATAAAAAGTTGACCAAAAATATTAGGAAAGGCAAACTTTACCATGTATACTGAGCTTCGATTTGCTAGCCCTCCTAAGAGGACCAGCCCTCTTGAATGCGTTTACTGTACATGCATGGGAAATTTAATTCCAGCCCTCCTACACACGTAAAAACGCACAAGCTGTTACAGACCTGCAAGCAAGTTGTTACAAGGCTGTTCAACAGGCTGTCACCATCATGTGTTCGCACTGGCTGTCCCAGTCTGTTAACATGTCTGTAACAGGTTGTTGACAACTTGTAACGAGGCTGATGACTCCAACAGACTGATGACAAGTTGTTCCAACAACCTGTTACTGCTCTGCACTCAACAAGTTGTTAACAGATTGATGCTAACAAGGTTGTAGCAGCTTCTTGAATGAACAGCATTGTTACAACTTGTTCCCAGCCTTGCTTACAAGCCTGTTGCGAACACATCCTGTTCACAAGCTGTGAGATTTTTTACGTGTGTAGGCGAGATCTTGGGTTGTCAATAGCGAGATCTCACCTAGGAGGGCTGGCCCTCTTGTCATATAAACGCAAACACATTTTTACAAGAAATTACGCTGAGATGGGGGATCTCAGCAAGAGGGCTAGCCTTACCAAGAGGACTGGCCCTACCAAGAGGGCTGGCCCTCCCCCATATAAAACCCCCTAACACCATGGAATACAATAGTCTAAAATGGCTAGGAAAACTGGTTGACACTTGGCATTATCACTTATTTAACATTATATTTCAATTATATGATGTATTTGGAATTGATTCCTCTATTTAATGCTGTGTGAACCCCCCTTCCCAATAATTTGAGATGATTAAGTAGTTCAGTCAAAATAATAAGTGTAAACGTGAAAATAATCAGTGGTTGAAAGTCTAATCATATTTGGATTGTATTTCATAAAATTGTGACCATTATATTTTGCTGAAAAGTTCCCTATTGATCGATGAACTTTGATCGATTTTTTAGATAACTTTGAAGTCCATGAAGCTAAAGTATTTTTTCAGAGACACTATTCAGAGATCTATTTTATATGTCATGATTACTTCTCCATTGTTGAAGTGAATCTTCGACTGAAAGGTAACTAATGAGTTAGCTTTTGTTAAGTTGTGTATGTCACCTCAGTGTCTCCATATTGATGATTGCACAGTGATAATTAATTAAGGTACTGATTATGTTGGTCATGATTGTACAGTATGGTGGTACTATAGCTGTGTAATGGTGATGGTTACACAGTACGATCGTACTCAGTGTATGGTGGTACTATGGCCATGTTGGAGATTATATCACACAGTACTTATGATGGTACTAGCTATGTTAGTGATGGTACAGTATGATGGTACAGTACTGGTAATGTTAGTGATAATTGCACAGTATGATGGTACAGGCCATGGTAGTGATTACACAGTATGATGGTACATGGGGTGTTGGTGGCACAGTGGTTAGCGCACGTGCCTTTCACCTCTGCGACCCGGGTTCAATTCCTGCTCTCAGCAGTTATCTGATTAAAATTTCACCTTGGCCGCATGTGAGAAGAGTGCTTCCAGTTTGACTCTACCAAACATCGCAGGTTTCCTCCGGGTACTCCGGTTTCCTCCTGTAGAAACACTGGACGAATGAGGGATGGCCCTTACTGGACCTCTAGGGAGAACAGTTATCAATTAACTGATAGAGCTATCCAGTATAAATAAGATTAGTTTAGTTTAGTTTAGTTTAGACTACATTGGTGATGATTGCACAGTATGATGGTACAGGCCATGTTGGTGATGATTGCACAGTATATGATGGTACACGCCATGTTTGCAATGATTGCACAGTATGATGGTACAGGCCACAGTAGTGAAAATTGCACAGTGTGATGGTACAGGCCATGTTGGTGATGATTGCACAGTATATGATGGTACAGGTCATGTTGGTGATGATTGCACAGTATGATGGTACAGGCCACATTAGTGATAATTGCACAGTGTGATGGTACAGGCCATGTTGGTGATGATTGCACAGTATGATGGTACAGGTCACATTAGTGATAATTGCACAGTGTGATGGTACAGGCCATGTTGGTGATGTTTGCGCAGTATGATGGTACAGGTCATGTTGGTAATAATTGCACAGTATGATGGTACTAGTCATGTTCACTTGGTTATAATTGCACAGTAAGATGGTACTGGTTATATTGGTGATAATTGCACAGTAAGATGGTACTGGTTATTTTGGTGATAATTGCACAGTATGATGGTACTAGTCATGTTGGCAATAATTGCACAGTATGATGGTACTAGTCATGTTGGTGATAATTGTACAGTATGATGGTACTGATCATGTTCGTTAGATTGCATAATATGATGGTACTTCTGTGTTGGTGATCATGATTACACATTATTATGGTACTGCTCTGTTGGTGATGATTACACAGTATGATTGTACTGCTCTGATCATACAGTACAGTGCAACCATCACCAACAATTGTTGCAATGTACTGACCTGATACTGTAGTCAAAACAAAATATATTTATCTGCTTGGTTTCTATTGCTTATACACTCCTTTGATAACTACACGCGTAAAAACGCACAACTTGTTCACGGTTGTCAACAGGCGTGAACAATGTTGTGCTGCTCGCCGTGAACAATGTTGTGCTGCTCGCCGTGAACAAGTTGTCAACAAGTTGTTCACTTATGGTTCGAACAACTTGTTCACGGATAAATCAACAATCATGAACAAGTTGTTCCAACAGCACATTTTTATAGCCAACAACGTTGTTCGCACATGATAAAACATGTTGTAACAGCATGACGAAATAACAACGATGAACAACAATGTCACAACAATGGTGAACATGGTTGATGTATAAACACGTTCTTCGGTTGTTACAACATGCGTGAACAACGGTTGTTGTTTCATCAAGCTGTAACAACTTGTTGAAACAATTATGAACAATGTTCATTTATCAATGTTGTTCACATACATGTATGTCAACAAGTTGTTACAGCATTGTTCAGGCAACAATGCTGTAACAACTTGCGAGATTTTTACGCGTGTATGTCTGTTATATATTGTAGCTAACAAATCAGTGAGGGAAGACCTGGATGGCGTTCTACATATATTTGAGGTAGTGTACAAAAATTGTTTACAGGTATATCTAGGCTTATAGAGATAACTTACCAGTCAAAACGTCCCCGGGTCGGAATGATCCCGGTCAAAGTCAAAACATCCTCAGGTCAAAATGTCCCCGAGTCAAATCGTCTCTAGGTCAAAGTTAAAACGTCGGACCGGGTCAAAGTCAAAATCCCTTGATCAAAGTTAGAAGATCAAAGTATCCAGTACATGTATTAGGGAACTCAAGCAAGCCATGATAACGAGGGCAATCCAAAGTTCAGTATCTAGCAGAAACTACGAATCATTTACGTATAGTATTGAACACTTAAAGTATGTTTTTCGACATCGAAAAGCTTTAGAGTTTTAAAAGGATTTTGTCGCAGAAGTCAAATTCAACTAACAGGTTTCGCCGTTTCACGACTTAATGTCGTCCTGAAAACGTGAAAATGATCTGATCAATAACGTTGTAGTGTAGAACGGACGTGGCGTTAGGATTACTCTTGGCACTAAAAATTATTAATTTTCTTTGTAGTGTAAGAAAAATGATATTGTATTAACGACGTTGTCTTTGACGTTTTTGACGTGTCTTTTTTTTTCTGGAAACGCCTTGAAGTCCTAGATAAAGCATTTTTCTTCCTGGCAGCAAAATCCAAAAATAAACATTTCCTGCTAAACTAAATTAACGATTTCCTGCTTGATAGAATTTTTCAATTTTATAAGTTGTGATACCACCAGACTTGCAAGTTTGTATCTCAAAACCATAATTTATCTGAATGTGGTATCTATACATACTTTGAAATAGCGAACATTTTCAATTGAATACTACGTAATACAAGTACTAGCGTCAAAAATCGAAATGCTGAAACAGTTGAATAAGATAAAAGCAGCTTGCATTCTTGCAAATGCACAATGACAGCTGCAGCCTGCAACAGCAACACTATACTGAAATGATAAATATTTCATTGTTTTCTAGACCAAATCGTTGCGTCATTTGCGCAAGGATATACGAAACTACGACAGGTTAAGGTCATGTAATTAACCTTCAAAACACTTTCGAATTGTTTACAAATCGCCGCTATCGAATATGAAACTTGATATTCGATCAAAAGTGATGCCCATCAAAATTGTGTGATTGTATGCCCGTGACGCATTTCGATTTTTTGAAGAATAGGAATTTTATCTTTAAACTTTGACTTGGATTAAAAAAACTGACAAATATTTCCTGCTTTTACAAAAAATTTCCTGGCAGCGGCGCTGCCGGACATTTTCCAGCATTGACGCCTTGCCAGTACCCACCTTACCACCCACCTTAAACATTGTCACGCAACAATAATTTTGTTGCAAGTTGAAACAACATGTTGCAGCAAGTAGAACTGGAGTCTACTTTTTTCAGCAATTTTTTTCAACTTGCAACAAAATCATTATGGCGTGGCAATGTTTAAGGTGGTGGGTGGTAATACGTGCAACAACGCTTTTGTGCAACGAAGTTGCTTTGCAAGTTGAAGGAAAATGTTTCCCGCATTACCTCACCTTAAGTAAGTTCAATTTAGGGAGTCTAGTATTCTTATAATTACCTATTCCATTCTATTCTATTATTCTATTCTATTCTATTCTATTCTATTCTATTCTATTCTATTCTATTTATTCTATTCTATTCTATTCTATTCTATTCTATTCTATTCTATTCTATTCTATTCTATTCTATTCTATTCTATTCTATTCTATTCTATTCTATTCTATTCTATTCTATTCTATTCTATTCTATTCTATTCTATTCTATTCTATTCTATTCTATTCTATTCTATTCTATTCTATTCTATTCTATTCTATTCTATTCTATTCTATTCTATTCTATTATTCTATTCTATTTCATTCTATTCTATTCTATTTCATTCTATTCTATTCTATTCTATTCTATTCTATTCTATTCTATTCTATTCTATTCTATTCTATTCTATTCTATTCTATTCTATTCTATTCTATTCTATTCTATTCTATTCTATTCTGTTCTGTTCTGTTCTGTTCTGTTCTGTTCTATTAGTTGTATGTACTTTTACATATTCATTGTTTTATCTATTTTACATAACTTACATTTCCGTTTCTTGTGTATATAACCAAGGGCGCAACCAGGATTTTTGTATATAAAATAACGTATTGATCGTGGGCACAGTTTTCTTTCAGGTTTTAATTGTGCTCATGTTAGAGCAATAGAGTGTTGACTTGGTATTGTCTTGGTTCGAAGTATTATACAATCTCAATATTCAATGGCGACCACTGTACTCTACCCAATTAAACATAACACAGTAACACACCAGACCTCAAAATGGCGATCAGTATCCCCAGGACTCACGACATTTGCATAAAACGTAAAGAGAAAACAAGATCATGACAAACTCTTTTGCAAATTTTATAAATTTGGAACTTCATATCTTCAAAGTTCAGTATAAAAACGGCAAAACTCAAAGGCCACCAAAAGAGTAAAAGTAACTTTAGACCTCCAAAATTTCCATCGCACCCCAAAAAAGGGGGGGTCAATGCCCCCTCCGACCCGACCCTCGTTGCGCGCCTGATATAAACCGCACCTTGTTTACATCTCGTAGTTCTGACGATGTTGTAGTACAACGAAAGATCAACTCCTTTTTAACGTTTTTAAACTTTTTATCAATTTTATTAAACTTATTTTAACAGTAGCGACTTGGCCTCATTTGATTTGAACTTATATATTTTTATATAATACACACAAATAAATCCTGATTTAGCAACAATTGTTGATAGTAATTTGCGTCTTTTATATAGGATATAGAGCGTGTACTGGTGTAAAAGATAACGATTTTAGTACCCCTAAAGTAACGACCCCCTAAAGTAGCGACCTCCCGAAGGTAGCGATCCCTTGTCCCCGCTGTGACCCCATGCAGAATTGATGACGACTGACACTGTTTATCGTTAACCATCTCTTTCTTATACTTATAGATACATTTGTTATAATTTTTTTGTTTCAGAAAATTCTTTTGTTATTGCCAGAACTTGTCCATGAAAGATGGCAATTTGGAAGCATAGGTAATTAGATTAAAACATTGTTTTCGCGTGCAGATTTGAGAGTGCTATGTACACGGCGACGAAAATTGTGCATTTATCGCTTCCTTTAATCAACACTAATTCTGGCATTTTCTTGTCATGATGAGCTCTGTTTTCTGTGCTTAAGCTTTTACGCAATAAACCAGTCAGATACCGATTGGAATAATTATGGCAATGTGCGTTAGCACATGCCGGTTTATTAATTTTTGTAATCAATAACATAATTATTAATATAACAAATTATTGAGAAAAGTAATTAACAGTTCGCACAGAAAAGGTGGGGGTAATTCAAACGCCCACTTTACTAAGAAACTAATATACATGTAAAAGAAAATTGCGTCAAGAAAACGGGGAGGAGGGTGGGTAAAAACTTGATTTCAGCTAGAGACTGTCTAATCTTGCTGTAGCCAACGTGCAGAGCAGAATGAATCAATCTCGCATTCCACACCAGATAAATACCGCGAACTCCTATCCGTTTTCCCGCGCATTATACATTCATGTGATCACAAACATTCCGGGGAAATTACCCATGTGATCACATGCAGTACACTTTTATCTATTTATAAATTTTAAGTGCAGGAAGCAATAAAATCTTTATTGGTATGCCAATAATTCCTTTTGTAAAACGAATTTTCTTACAATCAGTTGTACTTTAAATCTATGGTATACCTAAGTTGTCCAAATTTGTGAAAAGTTTGTCAATTGTATGAATCAGGCCAAAGATAGTTGTACATGTATTTGAAAAGTGGAAAAAATATAAATTTCTTATTATTGCCTTGTAAGTAATATATCAATGAGGAGTTTGAGTGTTTCATCAGTCAGGGGATCCAAACACGAGAAAACATGATGAAAGCACGAGACGTAAGGCCGAGTGGTTTTATTGTTTTCGAGTGTTTGGATTCCCCTGATGAAACACGATAAACGAGTTGTTGATATGGCATCTCAATCGAGCGATGATGTGTGTAAAATTTATTCATACAGCAACTTGTTTATTTTGCATAGATAATTTAGATCTTAAGAATTAGATGAACACCGGTTTCATCTAACCGGAGTATCCAACTTCAATCAGGTGATTGAATGAACTATTGTAATTGACTGATTATCTCATGAATTATTAATGAGTTTGAGATGCGTATATGAAACGTTTTGAAAGCTTTTTATCTACACTTCTCAAACTCATTAATAATTCACGAATTATCGTAGCCATACAATCCACGAACGTATACCACATCACATGCATGAGTTTTGATACCCAATGAAACCTTGTATAGGAAACTTCCTTATGAACTGGATCACATTTTTGCATATTGAAATCAATGAAGAAAACACCGCAAATTGCGATGGGAATACTCGTTTGAGAAACAAGATCAAACACTTGTTTATCGTGTTTCATCAGGGGACTCCAAGCACTCGAAAACAATAAAAACTTCGGGGCTACGCCATCGGTTTCCATTTCTTTTCTCATGTTTGGAACCCCTGATGAAACACTCAAACTCGTGTTTGATCTATTACATATATTTCGCATAGATATTTTTCACCCATACGTTCGGAAATTTTTCTGGTATGCGATGACGTCAACTAAGGCAAGCAGACCTCTAACTCCATATTTCCGAACCAGACACAGTGCTAAAGAGCGGCACCATGTTTGGCGTCAAAAATGTCGCATGCTATTCATTTCGCACCAACGAACGAATTAACAGACGAACAAATGACAGGCTCTCAACCAGAGTAAACACAAATTTATCATAATATCATTCATGATCAAACACATCTGAACCAGTGTAAAAAATTGTATTTACTTGCGGAATGCTTTGCTTCTCGGACCTGTCGTCAAAAAGCCGCCAAAATGCTCCCTCGCGCCATAAACGGCGCTTGAATTCTCGTTCCCAGAGCCTACGTTTCTGTGTCCGTGGCGTAGGATTCCATGGGCTATAGCGTATACGTTCCGCGGGCTGAGCGTAGGATTCCGCGGGCTATATAGCGCTCGGATTCAAAAAAATGTCATGTCAAATGACACCCAGAATATGTAAAGGCATTGCAGCAGGCCTCGAATTATACTTTTTGCATCCAAAGACAAAATGTCCTCCGATAATGAGTTTCCATGAGGCTATCCAAGGACATTTTTCTCTCGGCTAGGACAAAACTGTTATCCAATACAGTCAGGAAATGACTAAATCCATGATACACGATCGGAAATCGCATAGAAAATCGGCCACTTTCATGGGGCAGTTCGCAGTCCACGTGCGTGCTGGCTCAAGTGAGTTCTGAGGAAATTTGAAACTGATGAATTTGAGAAGGGTAATGGCTTCGTATATCGCGAAAATTCCACGAGTTGTCAACAAACCGTATTCTATGGCAAGCCCAACCTTCGTGCTATGCGCTCGTGGAAGAATTATGGTCGAGCGACGATTTTGAGCGGAGATGTTTGACTTTGAGCTCGGGGTGTCCTCGCTGAAGTGTGCAGCCTGTCGGCCGTGTATTGATGACGTTTACACGCAAGATATTCGTTCTACGCATGCGTAGCTAATACGGGTCAGCCCGTATTTCGCGAGCCTCGACAGCCGCCATTTCCGATCGTGAAGAGTGACTAACATTCACATGATATTATGTCATTTATGTGCTATAGTATTAGTTAGTAGTGACTGGTATATAGATATAGGACTGTCTTCTTCGCTTGGACATGCGGATCGCTTCACTCCGACACTGAACAATGTCCTCTGCATATTTTAATGTCAATGCACAATCATGGCCACCAGTGTTTGAACACGTGGTTAGCACAGTTGTGCCTGTATTTCCGGGCTGAATTCCCGGGCTGATCCCGCAATGGCCGCCAAAACATTTACACGCTGATAATTCAATCATTGGCTGGGATATTCTATTGCCGAACATTTTCTTACGATCATATGTTCGATCGATTGGGAAAATTTAGAAACTCCAAACTCCATCGGCGGACAAAAGTGTCCTACATATTATGGGGAAAAAATCCCTATCGGCGGACAAATGACGATTATCGGAGGACATGTCCTCGATGTCCTCGATGAAATTCAAGGCTTGCATTGCAGTATCTGTTGCTATCGTAGATCTAGGAGAGGGGGGGAGGGGAGGGGGGAGGAGGAGGAGGAGGAGGAGGAGGAGGAGGAAACACGAGGATTAAACAGAGAATTGAAAAAGAGAATCATCAAAACGTTAATCTGGAGCGTAGTCTTGTATGGGAGTGAAACATGGACAATGAGAAAACAAGATAGAAAAAGGCTTGAAGCATTTGAAATGTGGATTTGGAGGCGTATGGAAAAGATCAGATGGAAAGATAGAGTGACAAACGATGAAGTTCTAAGAAGAGTAAATGAAAAGAGATAGTTAATGAATACAATTTCAAAAAGACAAAAGCAATGGATAGGACATATTCTTCGACAGGACGGATTACTGAAAGAGGTTTTAGAAGGAAGGATGATAGGAAGCAGACCACGGGGAAGAATGAAATAAGGAAAGGAATGAAATATGTAGAACTGAAACGGAAAGCTCAAGATCGAGAAGAATGGGACGCTTTCACATATGGACCTACCTGAAGGCAGAACAGAAGAGGAAGAGGACAAATATTGAACAAAGCAGAGCGCCCCGTATCCAGTAAAATGTCGGTTTTAGAAAATAACTAAATAGTTTAAAGTTTTGAAACAACTTTCTAAGATAAACAAATTACATATTAAGAAACAAATAAAGTCAAACAGTACTGGCCTACAGCCGGTCTTTAGCTTACTTATAACTTTATTTATATATGTATCAGATTAGATATAATTCCCTCTACTAATTGGAAACACCTGGTGAATGGCTGTAATTGTCAACCAAAATTATCAAAAACACTTCTGTCTTGAATATATTCGCCTTTTCTGTTAATTTGAAGCAGTAATTTTTCAGAAGAAGCTTTCTCTTGGTTTCGCCAATTTGGTCACTTCAGCCACTATCGTGGATTTGCCCGCTTGAGCCGCCATTTTGGAGCTCAAAAGCGGTCACATTATCGAGACAGTGATCTCGTTGTGATATGGTTGCTATAGTAGGCTAGTTTGTTGCGAGAGAATTAGCTGAACTTTAAAGAATTTTAATAATTAAATATAAGTAATGGCATGGTTTCGAGTGGAATTTGGGGAAAAAACATGCACGAGTGAGTTTTTCAAAGACTATAAGTGGACTGCGTTCACACGAGTCAGGTATAGAAAATAAACGGTAAAATGTGGTTACGTTCACACGAATCCGTCATAATTTAACGACGCTTTGAAGGTGTTCACACGACTCTCTGGCACCTTCTGGTGTACATCCAGTATTTCAATGATGCATGTGCATTAGCCGAGATCTCGCTTTGTGAGACCGAACACGATCGACCGACTGGCTCGTCTACACTAAAAGCATCGTACACGCGACAAAATTTGTTTTTATTAGCTTTTTTCAACATATTAACAATTCTCAAGTTCTGCTTGTTCATGTACAGTTCATATTTAAAACAATGAGACTTCGTATCCTACCAGAACTGATAAATTACGCAGTTAGCACAACAAGCAAGCCAGCTAGCCCTTCTCATGCATGTAAACATATTAAAAATCATCTCGGCAAAGCGAGCTAGCTCGGGTACCCGGGCTGGCTCGCCTCCATACACACTGCAGAGCTTCCGGTGGTGAAGGAGTTAATGTTTTTGACACGTTTTTAAAAATGAACGAGATAATTAGACGACACACCACTACTGAGATCTTGTGAAAGTTTGACGTAAAATCATGTTTGCTTCGTTCCTTAACATTCGATTTCGCCAAAACAAAATCCCAGAATTTAGGGTTGAATTCGCGAGAACTAAAAAAGCGCACCATCGCCTTAAGGTAATATCAACGAAAAATGTCTGCGGTAGAAAAGGCAACAGACCCTGTGGAAGAAGACACACGTAGGAACAGACAACTACGACCAGACAAGACTTTGCTAGCTTTATTTTGCGTAAAATTGCTTTTTGTTGTGTGTTTTCAGTATTTGGGGAGCTTCCCACGGCCGTTGCTTTTGCTCCAGCTAGAAATATTTTTACGTAAATAGCGAATAGAACTATTAGGTTCCCAAACATTCCCAGTTCCAGTAATAACTCTCCAATTTTTGGACGCAGCAAGATGATGAGCACCAGAATTACGAAATTGAACCAAAGAAAGACTATGACTTTCAACACTCTGGATTTGTTTACGTTGGTTCTGTGAAACAAAGGATAAACGATGCCCAAAAACCGTTCCACGTTCAGCACAAATAAGATTGAATAAGACATTCCGCCAAAAACGAACATCAAACATTGATATATTTGCCATAGTAGAAGCGGCATTTCGAGTTGTAGTATTTCTCTCATTAGTAGTACCGCAAGGAATGGCTGGCAAACCATACCCACTCCAAGATCACTTAAGGACAGAAGCATAATAAGAAAATAACACGTTTTCTTTCGTAGCTGACTCGATCTCCAAAAAGCAAGCACTGTTATGGCGTTAAGAATTATTGTCGAACATATAAGAAGAAGGCTGAACCCAAAGCAGACGACATGAGCGCTGTAATAACCTCCTGGAAGCCAATTCATGATTTCAGAAACTTAATGATAGCATTAGCAGAATATTCAATTGACTTGCCTTTCAAACGGTTTAAAGTGCATATGACACGAAACTTTAACTTTAACTTTAACTTTAATCAATTTCAATACATTACATTGTTTAAATAATCTAATGTATTTAGAGGTAAACCTAAAACAGAATTCAAGATTCCCTACTATAGGTCACCCATTAAGTTGTTCTTATTTGAAAGAACACTTAAAATGACAAACGAATATCTTTTGCAGTTTTTTGTTTAATTGCCTCGTATTTGAGATATTTCTGTTTGTTTGATATGTAAATGTAACATCTTGTGACTTACATACTGTATGCATAATGAGTTATTGGAGAAGGTGATGTATCTTTGCTATTTATCAATCGAAATCACTTGAAATTCTACATGTTTGTGGCTGTGGAAGAAACACAGGCACATGTTTCCTTCGATGGGTTCCAAGCTACACTGATGAGCTGTAGAACAGCGAAACACGTGTCTGTAGATTGAGTTTAAAGTGTTTTGAAACAACTTTCTAAGATAAACAAATTACATATCAAGAAACAAATAAAGTCAAACAGTACTGGCCTACAGCCGGTCTTTAGCTTACTTATAACTTTATTTATATATGTATCAGATTACATATAGCCAAGGAAAATTTCCTCCACTAATTGGGAACACCTGGTGAATGGCTGTAATTGTCAACCAAAATTATCAAAAACACTTCTGTCTTGAATATCTTCGCCTTTTCTGTTAATTTGAAGCAGTCATTTTTCAGAAGAAGCTTTCTCTTGGTTTCGCCAATTTGGTCACTTCAGCCACTATCGTGGATTTGCTCGCTTGATCCGCCATTTTGGAGCTCGAAAGCGGTCACAATATCGAGACAGTGATCTCGTTGTGCATGATATGGTTGCTATAGTAGGCTAGTTTGTTGCGAGAGAATTAGCTGAACTTTAAAGAATTTTAATAATTAAATATAAGTAATGGCATGGTTTCGAGTGGAATTTGGGGGGAAAACATGCACGAGTGAGTTTTTCAAAGACTAAAATTAGACTGCGCTCACACAAGTCCGGTATAGAAAATAAACGGTAAAATGTGGTTACGTTCACACGAATCCGTCATAATTTAACGACGCTTTGAAGTTGTTCACACGACTCTGGAACCTTCTGGTGTACATCTAGTATTTCAATGATGTGCATTAGCCGAGATCTCGCTTTGCGAGACCGAACACGATCGACCGACTGGCTCGTCTACCCGGGCTGGCACTAAAAGTTTCGTACACGCGACAAAATTTGTTTTTATTAGCTTTTTTCGACGTATTAACAATTCTCAAGTTCTGCTTGTTCATGTATAGTTCATATTTATAAGTAATAGCATACATTTAATCACTAATCAACCTATATGTTACCCGAAAGCCGAGGGAGGTTTAGTTATGCTATCATGCACTTTGTAATATTACGGTTACCGAGGAAGAAGGAGAGTAAAAAAAATAAAACCGACATCCAAACGTGGCCATCTATCGTGTGTGTAAAGGCTGACAATTTTTTACGGTAACTATCTTTACTTGAAATGAAATAGCCATTTATATATCTACATATCTGTAAATATATTACAAGCATATATAACAATACATGTATATGATCGGTTCAATGGTTACCATTGACCTATAATGCAAATTCACGCACATAAACTAATATTAGATAGTTGTCTATAAAAACAACAACAGTGTAAAGACATGCGCATTGATTTAGTATTAGTCCCACATTTTATCACAGAATAAGGATCAACCAGAAGTCCGACTCAGTGTCGGCACCTTTGATGTAAGCGTCCTCGCGAAATGTCGACCTGCGATCCCGGCGCCATTTTGAAAGTAAGTGCCCCCGGGGAATTAGCCTTCTCGTCCTTGCGACCCTCGGGCTCCTGTAATCAATTACTCTTGGCCGTCTTGTGACCTTTTAATTAAATTTATATTGTTATATATATATATAAATAATATTTAGTTAAGTAAATAAGTAATTTACTTTAGAAAATGGTTCTTTGGAAATAAAATTCTTTGACCACAAGGTTATTAAAACTTCAGTACGCAGATACTACGGGTAAGAGTCCGTGGCAAAAAAGTCCTGCAGTCATGAAGCGGGCTTTACATTTCTCGATTATGCCGACACATTTGTTTATAGAAAAAGATGGCAAAAAATTTCGGAATTACGCATTGTTGAAGTAGCTACATCGAGTACGTATGTTGTTAGAAATTTTATAAGCTTTCATTCGGTGTATAGTTCAAACTTTAGTGTTACCTGTAACTTTTTAAAATGTTCAAAATGTGCACACCATTGTTCGTAAAATAAAAATGATATGAGTCAACGGTGAGAACATTTTGAACATTTTAAAAAGTTACAGGTAACACTACGATTTGAAATATATACCGAATGAAAGCTTATAAAATTTCTAACAACATACGTACCCGATGTATTTCAACAATGCGTAGTTCCGAACATTTTAGGCATCTTCTTCTATAAACAAATGTGGAGTTTATACAATTCTGGATTATGCCGACAGCTTCGTGAGTGCAGGACTTTTTTGCCACGGAGTTTTACCCGTAGTATCCGCGTACTGAAGTTTTAATAACCCCGTGGTCAAAGAATTTCATATCCAAAGAATCGTTTTCTAAAGTAAATTACTTATTTACTTAACTAAATATTATTTATATATATAGATAATAATATGAAGTTAATTAAAAGGTCACAAGACGGCCAAGAGTAATTGATTACAGGAGCCCGAGGGTCGCAAGGACGAGAAGGCTAATTTTCCGGGGACACTTACTTTCAAAATGGCCGACTGGCGCATGCGCATAAAAATAATGGGACACTTTTTTCCGCGAGTCGGACTTCTGGTTGATCCTTATTCTGTGATTTTATGTTCTAGGCAAACTGTAATACATTCTTGAGATAACAAACCAGTAACACAATGAAAGTTTGCCTTTCGTTTAGGGCGCTGCCGCTACAAGCGGGTTCAGCGAACCTATACTTCTCGATTGGGGGCGCTACCAGTGTACTCTACTCGAAATGTTTTAGGCAAGGTCCCGTTGTATTGGGCAATAATATTGCCTATTGCAAATTCACGGGAATCGTACCTTGTGCATAAACATTAGGTATGATTAGTTACTAATCGTACCTGATGCATAAAGATTAGGTGTGATTAGTTACTAATCGTACCTCATCTTTATCCATCGGGTTATTTCGTTATTAAATGTGCGTGTGGAAACAATGAAAACCGAGGTGGCCATGATACTATTAAAACAATAAGACTTCGTGTCTTACCAGAACTGATAAATTACGCAATTAGCAAAACAAGCAAGCCAGCCGGGCTAGGCGAACTAGCCCTTGTCATGCATGTATATAAACATATTAAAAATCATCTCGGCAAAGCGAACTGGCTCGGGTACCCGGGCTGGCTCGCCTCCATGTTTTAGTCGATCTGTTTTAATTTCTTAATTGCTTTTAGGGAGGCATGGGTGGCACAAGCTGTTAGAGCACTGCCTCTTACAGCTGAAGTTAAGCCCAGTCGAATGAGGTTAGAGCCCTGTTTACACGGCCAAAATTTAAGCGGGATCTGAGCCACATCTGACTTTAAGCGGGCTTAAAATGTCCGTGTAAACAGATCGGCGTAAATTAATCGCGATTAGTTTGCACCACCTCAAGGAGGTGGATTAAACTGAGCACGATCACTTAATCGCACTTAACTTGGCCTTGTAAACGCAACGGGATTAAAAAACGCTTGCTGCATTAATACGGTGTTATTAATACAATAAAATGCATTTTTTTGCCCTGCTGTAGAATCTTCCATCTCGCTATTCTTTGTTCCTTTGTTTCTTTCTTTCTTTTAGCTATTACTCTTTCTCGTGTACCGATGTCTTCCGTTGTTCTTTGACGCACGCTACCCATACGAAGCTTCCAAAACCAAAAATATAGCTCGTCCGCCATGTTGAATAATGGTGTACGTGTTTTAGTAAGGGATTATTAAATGACCGTGTAAACGCACCAAGGTGGCGCATTTTAAACACGCTTAACTTAAGCGTGCTTAAATTTGGGCCGTGTAAACAGGGCTTAGTACTCGAATAGGTGGCCACCTTGGCTTCATGTGAGTAGAGTTGTTGATTTTCTCCTGTGCCTTGAGTTTTTTTTCACGGGGTTCTCTGGTTCCCCCCCCCCCCCATCCGTAAAATCAACGGACAACACCATAGTTTTCCCCAGTTAATCCTGCGAAGTATAGTTCTATCAAGGGCGTTTGGGCCATTCGCTTATCAGTATATCTAAATACTGTCATGTTACCCTCAATAAATATAGAGTCGCTTTACTTTACTTACATGACAAAAAAATTAGGTTTGTCTTATTTGAAAGAACGCATAAAATGGCAAAGTAACATTTTTTGCAGTTTTTCGTTTCCTGGCTTCGTTTTTGGAATATTTCAGTTTGTTTAATATGTAAATGTCATATGGTGTGACGTATACATGTGTATAATGACTAACTTATTGCAGAGAAAGTTATATATATATATATATATATATATGGGATGCATTCATTGTTTCACCGCTCACACGCCCACTTTTCAACGAAAACCATTTGAGGGATGCATTCATTGTTTCACCGCCCACACGCCCATGCACCTTCTGAGCAAAACCATTTAAGCGGCCCACGAATCGAAACTACTCAGGGGCTGTTTACTGCTATTATCTGCTATTATCGAACCAAACTTAATTCGAAGGAAACATGTGCCTGTGTTTCTTCCAAAGCCCCAAACATGTAGAATTTCAAGTGATTTCGATTGATAAATAGCAAAGATACATCACCTTCTCCAATAACTCATTATGCATATGTAAGTCACAAGATGTTACAACAATGTAATGTATTGAAATTGATTAAAGTTAAAGTTAAAGTTAAAGTTTCGTGTCATATGCACTTTAAACCGTTTGAAAGGCAAGTCAAGTGAATATTCTGCTAATGCTATCATTATGTTTCTGAAATCATGAATTGGCTTCCAGGAGGTTATTACAGCGCTCATGTCGTCTGCTTTGGGTTCAGCCTTCTTCTTATATGTTCGACAATAATTCTTAACGCCATAACAGTGCTTGCTTTTTGGAGATCGAGTCAGCTACGAAAGAAAACGTGTTATTTTCTTATTATGCTTCTGTCCTTTAAGTGATCTTGGAGTGGGTATGGTTTGCCAGCCATTCTTTGCGGTACTACTAATGAGAGAAATACTACAACTCGAAATGCCGAGTCAATTAGGGCAAATACAAACATGTTTGATTTTGTTTTTTGGCGGAATGTCTTATTCAATCTTATTTGTGCTGAACGTGGAACGATTTTTGGGCATCGTTTATCCTTTGTTTCACAGAACCAACGTAAACAAATCCAGAGTGTTAAAAGTCATAGTCTTTCTTTTGTTCAATTTCGTAATTCTGATACTCATCGTCTTGCTGCGTCCAAAAATTGGAGAGTTATTACTGGGACTGGGAATGTTTGGGAACCTAATAATTCTATTCGCTATTTACGTATAAATATTTCTAGCTGGAGCAGAAGCAACGGCCGTGGGAAGCTCCCCAAATACTGAAAACACACAACAAAAAGCAATTTTACGCAAAATAAAGCTAGCAAAGTCTTGTCTGGTCATAGTTGTCTGTTCCTACGTGTGCCTTCTTCCACAGGGTCTGTTGCCTTTTCTACCGCAGACATTTTTCGTTGATGTTACCTTAAGGCGATGGTGCGCTTTTTTAGTTCTCGCGAATTCAACCCTAAATTCTGGGATTTTGTTTTGGCGAAATCGAATGTTAAGGAACGAAGCAAACTTGATTTTACGTCAAACTTTTACAACAACTCAGTAGTGGTGTGACGTGATAGTTCCCAACACATGGCTGAAACTGTCGGCTTGCAAAACGAAGCCTAATTATCTCGTTTATTTTTAAAAACGTGTCAAAACATTAACTCCTTCACCACGCTCTTCCCTTGACAAGTAAAATCGTCAGGTGTTAGGGGGTGTTTATATGGAGGTGAGCCAGCCCAGGTACCCGAGCTAGCTCGCTTTGCCGAGATGATTTTTAATATGTTTATATACATGCATGACAAGGGCTAGTTCGCCTAGCCGGCTGGCTTGCTTGTTGTGCTAATTGCGTAATTTATCAGTTCTGGTAGGACACGAAGTCTCATTGTTTTAAATATGAACTGTACATGAACAAGCAGAACTTGAGAATTGTTAATATGTCGAAAAAAGCTAATAAAAACAAATTTTGTCGCGTGTACGAAGCTTTTAGTGCCAGCCTGGGTAGACGAGCCAGTCGGTCGATCGTGTTCGGTCTCACAAAGCGAGATCTCGGCTAATGCACATCATTGAAATACTAGATGTACACCAGAAGGTTCCAGAGTCGTTCGAACACCTTCAAAGCGTCGTTAAATTATGACGGATTCGTGTGAACGTAACCACATTTTACCGTTTATTTTCTATACCGGACTCGTGTGAACGCAGTCTAATTTTAGTCTTTGAAAAACTCACTCGTGCATGTTTTTTCCCCAAATTCCACTCGAAACCATACCATTACTTATATTTAATTATTAAAATTATTTAAAGTTCAGCTAACTCTAGCAACAAACTAGCCTACTATAGCAACCATATAGGAGGTATAGATCGCTGACTCACAACGAGATCACTGTCTCGATAGTGTGACCGCTTTTGAGCTCCAAAATGGCGGCTCAAGCGAGCAAATCCACGATAGTGGCTGAAGTGACCAAATTGGCGAAACCAAGAGAAAGCTTCTTCTGAAAAATTACTGCTTCAAATTAACAGAAAAGGCGAATATATTCAAGACAGAAGTGTTTTTGATAATTTTGATTGACAATTACAGCCATCCACCAGGTGTTCCCAATTAGTGGAGGAAATTTTCCTTGGCTATATGTAATCTGATACATATATAAATAAAGTTATAAGTAAGCTAAAGACCGGCTGTAGGTCAGTACTGTTTGACTTTATTTGTTTCTTAATATGTAATTCGTTTATCTTAGAAAGTTGTTTCAAAACTTTAAACTCAATTTTCTAAAACCGACATTTTACTGGATACGGGGCGCTCTGCTTTGTTCAATATTTGTCTTCTTCTTCTTCTTCTTGTGTTCTGCCTTCAGGCAGGTCCATATGTGAAAGCGTCCCATTCTTCTCGATCTTGAGCTTTCCGTTTCAGTTCTACATATTTCATTCCTTTCCTTATTTCATTCTTCCCCGTGGTCTGCTTCCTATCATCTTTCCTTCTAAAACCTCTTTCAGTAATATATCCATCCTGTCGAAGAATATGTCCTATCCATTGCTTTTGTCTTTTTGAAATTGTATTCATTAACTGTCTTTTTTCATTTACTCTTCTTAGAACTTCATCGTTTGTCACTCTATCTTTCCAGCTGATCTTTTCCATACGCCTCCAAATCCACATTTCAAATGCTTCAAGCCTTTTTCTATCTTGTTTTCTCATTGTCCATGTTTCACTCCCATACAAGACTACGCTCCAAATTAACGTTTTGATGATTCTCTTTTTCAATTCTCTGTTTAATCCTCGTGTTAGGAGAAGTCTGTTCTCTGCAAAGGCTGTTTTTCCCATTGCAATCCTTGTCCTTATTTCTTTATGGCACTTTATGTCATAGGTTAAAATGGTTCCCAGGTACTTGAATTGTTGCAGCTCTTCAATAGACCTTTTCGATAATTACGTCATGCTTCATGAAAACGAGGCTCCCAGGCCAAGTTTCACAATTTTCATTATAATAGTAATCCCGCCATATTTGTTCATGGAAGAAGATGGCTAATAACGTCCAAACTACATATGGTAGAAATACATTGTGTACGTAAGTTGTTAGGCATTTCGTAAGCTTTCATTTGATGTATAGTTTAAGTTTCTGTGTTGTGTGTAACTTTTTAAAATGTCCAAAATGTTCGCACCATATATTGCTCGTCAAGTAATAATAATGGACTTCTCACAACTGTTGTAGAATTTCGGATATTGATTTTAAAATACATAACGCACAACTTTGTAACATATATCAAACAGAAGATACTGTAAAATGCTATTTGCGGTAGAACTTTCAAGTTTCTAGCTTAAGAGAAAGTATTTTAAAAATGGGAAAACGTACTATATATTATCTTGGTTGTTTTGTTTTGTTTTGTTTTGTTTTGTTTTGTTTTGTTTTGTTTTGTTTTGTTTACAACTCATGAGACTAAGATATAAATAGTACGTTTTCCCATTTTTAAAATACTTTCTCTTAAACTAGAAACTTGAATGTTCTACCGCAAATAGCATTTTACAGTATCTTCTGTTTGATAGTTGTGCGTTATGTATTTTAAAAACAATATCCGAAATTCTACAACAGTTGTGGGAATGCCATTATTATTACTTGACGAGCAATGGTGCGAACATTTTGGACATTTTAAAAAGTTACACACAACACAGAAACTTAAACTATACATCAAATGAAAGCTTATGAAATGCCTAACAACGTACCTGCACGATGTATTTCTACCATATATAGTTTGGACGTTATTAGCCATCTTCTTCCATAAACAAATATGGCGGGATTACTATGATAATCAAAACTGTGAAACTTGGCCTCGTTTTCATGAAGCGTGACGTAATTATCGAAAAGGTCTATTTGGAAGTTATTGGACGCTGGTGACATCACCACCTCGAAGCGCGCGAAAATTACCAAATAGCAAAATGGCTTACAGTAGATTTTCCTCTGTTGACGAAGGCAACTCTTTTTGCTGCCAGGCTTTGCTTGCATGCTAGTACAACTTGTTTAATTTCGGCTTCGGCAGATAACATTGACCTCGGTCTGAATAATTTTTGATATCATGTTCAACCTCATACAATAATTAAAAATAAACGTGTCAAAAACATTAAAGGTGAAGTAATACGAGCAACAAATTGCTGCAACATTGTTGCGTTGCAAGTTGAATAGCGTTGTTGCACGTATTACCACACACCTTAAACATTGTCACGCAAAAATAATTTTGTTGCAAGTTGAATCAGCATGTTGCACGTATTACCACACACCTTAAACATTGTCACGCAACAATAATTTTGTTGCAAGTTGAATCGGCATGTTGCAGCAAGTAGAACTGGAATTCAAAACATCAGAATTCAAAAAAGAAAGAATATAACTTTTAACACTCTGGATTTGTTCACTTTGGTTCGGTGAAACAAAGGGTAAACGATGCCAAAAATCGTTCCACGTTCAGCACAAATAAGATTGAACCAGACATTCCCCTAAAAAGAAATGACAAACTTATAAATGGTGACCATAACCGGCGAGTTGCAGTTTCGAGTTGCAGTATTTCTTTCTTTATAGGCGAGTTTCAGGGTGTTGCGCGCTCATCATTTTTCAAAAAAACTGGCAAACTCCACTCAAAGTAAACATACTATTTAAAATAAACAAAGTATAGATACAGTTTCTGGATGTTTAAAATGCTTATAAACCCAAATATGATATTACTGAATATGGATTCTATTTAATGTGTATAGTTGAATGCCAAAATATTATTTGATTTGAACTTTTATTTGTTGTTATATTGAGGTTTGTATTTCCAAAATGGTAATGAGGATGACGTCTATGTAGGCATAATTTGCATACGCAGTGTTCCGTTACAGCAGAAATATTACCCAATTCACATGTTAATGGAATACTGGAGTAGTATATTCTTTATTTTATCATTTTTTTCATTCAAAATCTTCAAGCGGTTTATCATAAGAAAAGAAAAAAACACACACACAAATCCCTACATTGACGTCATCCTCATTAACATTTTGGAAATACAAGCCTCAATATAACAACAAATAGAAGTTCAAGTCAGAAAATATTTTGGCATATCAGTAATATCTTATTTGAGTTTATAGACACTTTAACACTGTTATTCTGCTGTTGTTTGCTCGATAGCAAGTCTGTTCGCCATTGCTTACTTAGTGGTGAGTCCGCCAATTCCTTTGCAAAATGATGCGTGCGCAATACCCTGAAATTCGCCAGTTAGTATGGCATGGCATGGTATGGCTGGCAAACCATATCCACTCCATGCGAGATCACTTAAGGTGGCTCCCTACGGTTTTATAACCGCGCGCTAGCTGGTTGCTAATTTGGCGGGAAAATTACCGATTATCGGAAATTTTTATGACGTGGAAATTTTTTAAAAGTCGGCGCAGTTCAAGAAAGGTCGCTTCGCAAAGGAAGCTTTTCCCTTTGTAATTCTCTTTTTTCAAAAAATTATATTGGAAAAAATTTTACTTAATGTTAAAAAACATTAAATTTGGTGATATTGCCAAAACCATCCGAACAACCCTACGTTTATTTCGCAATAAAACGACTGCGTAGTTTGAAAAAATTTCACCTAAGAAAACTCGAGAAATAGCAGGAAAAAAGATGAAAAATACGAAAAAATCCTGGTAATTTTCCCGCCAAATTAGCAACCAGCTGGCGCGCGGTTATAAAACCGTAGGGAGCCATCTTAAGTGATCTCGCATGGAGTGGGTATGGTTTGCCAGCCATACCATGCCATGCCATACTAACTTGCGAATTTCGGGGTATTGCGTGCGCATTATTTTGCAAAGGAATTGGCGGGCTCCCCACTAAGTAAGCAATGGCGAACAGACTTGCTAGCCAGCAAACAACAGCAGAATAACAGTGTTAAAGTGTCTATAAACTCAATGAATAAGATATTACTGATATGCCAAAATATTTTCTGACTTGAACTTCTATTTGTTGTTTTATTGAGGTTTGTATTTCCAAAATGTTAATGAGGATGACGTCAATGTAGGCATTTGTGTGTGTGTTTTTCTTTTCTTATGATAAACCGCTTGAAGATTTTAATGAAAAAAAAATGATGAAATATAGAATATACTATTCCAGTATTCCATTAACATGTGAATTGGGTAATATTTCTGCTGTAACGGAACACTGCGTATGCAAATTATGCCAACATAGACGTCATCCTCATTACCATTTTGGAAATACAAACCTCAATATAACAACAAATAAAAGTTCAAATCAAATAATATTTTGGCATTCAACTATACACATTAAATAGAATCCATATTGAGTAATATCATATTTGGGTTTATAAGCATTTTAAACATCCAGAAAAAACTGTATCTATACTTTGTTTTATTTTATTTTAAATAGTATGTTTACTTTGAGTGGAGTTTGCCAGTTTTTTTTAAAAATGATGAGCGCGCAACACCCTGAAACTCGCCTATATATAAAGAAAGAAATACTGCAACTCGAAACTGCAACTCGCCGATTATGGTCACCATTTATAAGTTTGGCATTTCTTTTTACGGGAATGTCTGGTTGAATCTTATTTGTGCTGAACGTGGAACGATTTTTGGCATCGTTTACCCTTTGTTTCACCGAACCAAAGTGAACAAATCCAGAGTGTTAAAAGTTATATTCTTTCTTTTTTGAATTCTGATGTTTTGAATTCCAGTTCTACTTGCTGCAACATGCTGATTCAACTTGCAACAAAATCATTGTTGCGTGACAATGTTTAAGGTGGGTGGTAATACGTGCAACAACGCTATTCAACTTGCAACGCAACAATGTTGCAGCAATTTGTTGCTCGTATTACTTCACCTTTAATGTTTTTGACACGTTTATTTTTAATTATTGTATGAGGTTGAACATGATATCAAGAATGATTCAGACTGAGGTCAATGTTATCTGCCGAAGCCGAAATTAATCAAGTTGTACTAACATGCAAGCAAAGCCTGGCAGCAAAAAGAGTTGTCTTCGTCTACAGAAGCAAATCTACTGCAAGCCATTTTGCTATTTGGTAATTTTCGCGCGCTTCGAGAAGGTGGTGACGTCATCAGCGTCCAGTAATTTCCAAAATTGGCGGAAATGACGTAACAGCTTGCGCACATTGAGAACTAACTAGAGTATGTTGACCAGTAAGAACCGAGAAATAATAATGTATATTATAACATGGTGATATGTTAAATTTTGTTCCTTTGTTTTATTTAACAGGAAGAACAATGCAAAAGCTTCTTCACCATGGCAATGCTTTGAAGGTACAGTCAAAATCTTATGAGTTGGCTACTCTTATACTACTGACAATCTGACATATGTATATATGTACAGGGGGTGGACAAAAAAAAGTATGGCCATCCATGCAAATATCGTTAATGTACCGTAACATTTTGAAAAACAGGAAAATATATAAAATATAGCTTTTTGAGACATATACGCGGTGAAATCTACTCCAATACAACGTTAAATCGTAATTTTAATAATTTATTTTGAAAATAGATGAACCTTTCATGATTTTAGTTACAATTTTTTATGACCAAAAATGTTAAACTCTGGCTGTAATGTCATCTCATTTCTGTGATCTCAAAATGATCAGACTAATTTGGCTTTAGTTATAGAACACAAAAATATACCTTCGATTTGGAACGCATATCTGTTGCCATACAAATTCAGACTCAGTATATGTCTCTTATTTTACAACAAAAAATTCACATTCACTGTGGCGTATCACGTTTTCAAGGAGTTTGTGAATTTTCTTAATTACTTAATTCCCTTTAAAATCTATCGGCGATAGCTTGGGAAAACCGTTGACCTCTTCTAATTAAACATCTAGCTTTCTCTCTTTTTTGTTTTCGAAACTTATGTGACGTATCTTCAGATTAATGCACGATTTTGTAATTTTTTCAAAGCAGATTCTATACACCAATTCCTATTAAAATTGTTAGTAAACCCATGAAAATACAATGTATTTTGAAAACAAATGTCTAAATTTAGGATTTTTGATCATATATGAGCAGTTCTCATTGTGTATGTCCTGAAAACATTTGGTTTTACATAAACGTACTGTTCTTTTGTAAGTTGTTCCAAATTAACTATGTTTTCATGGATGGCCACTTTTTTTTGTCCATATATATATACATATATATATATATATATATATAATAGTTAAAGTAGTCGTTTACAATAGACCACAGAGTGCTCGTTACTTTTGAAGGTAGATCATCATTTGCCTGATGATTGCTTAACGCGTGAAACTCGGAGTAGCAACGTTCATTTTATTAAATAATATATATATATATGTACGCTCCTTCACTTCGGTGTTGTTGAGCACTCTGTGAAATTGCCGTGGGTATACCTATTAGCGATAATGCAACGCTCACTACCCTTGTGCGGGAAGTTTGAGCACTCTGGGCCCATGCGCATTTCACGTTATCTGAATGTACTTCACCGATGCTGTCCCACATGCGGTTGTCACCGACGATCGCATGTGTATAAGTAATTGATGAAATTCATTCAGATTGTTCCAAGCTACACTGATGAGCTGTAGAACAACGAAACACGTGTCTGTAGATTGTATATATATATATATATATATATATATATATTTCTAAAATTCATTAATAATTCATGAGGAAAACACAAAGAAAAATCATGAGCGTATCGGATCTATATATGTGATATAGACTCGCTCTAAGTTTCTCGCTGGTTTTTAACGGCTGAGATAAGCTTAATTTTCAAAATTACTACGCCAATGAACGTATGAAGTGATTCTTTTTAGAAGCCATTTATAAACCTTGCAGTACGGGCTTTATCGGCTCTAAAACACTCGGCTATCGCCTCGTGTTTTATATCCGATAAAGCCCTCCTGCGCGGTTTATAAATATTACATATATATATATATATATATATAATATATATATATTAATATATTTATATATATATTAATATATATATATATAATGCAACGCTCACTACCCTTGTGGAAGTTTGAGCACTCTGGGCCCATGCGCACTTCACGCTATCTGAATGTACTTCACCGATGCTGTCCCACATGCGGTTGTCACCGACGATCGCATGTGTATAAGTAATTGATGAAATTCATTCAGATTGTTCCAAGCTACACTGATGAGCTGTTGTACAGCGAAACACCGTGTCTGTAGATTGAACTATATATATATATGTATAGGTAATAGCATGGTTTCGAGTGCAATTTGGAAAAAAACATGCACGAGTGAGTTTTTCAAATACTGTCAAAATAGCACGAGTCCGAAGGACGAGTGTTATTTGAAGTATTTTAAAAACTCACGAGTGCATGTTTTTCCAAATTGCACGAGAAACCATGCTATTACTTATTAATAATATACATGAAAAAATGTTCAAAACAAATTGTACTAACATTTTAACGTACGTGTTTAGCCGTCCACTCCTCGCATATTTATTTGTTAAAAAACGCTTCGCTTCCTTTACTACTTGAAAAAGTTTACTCGAGGAATAAAGAAGCTTCTGGTCTTCTTGTATAGGTACTTCACTTGGCAATATTAAAGCATAACTAGCTTCAAATTTGAACAAATTATCCCCAAAACCGCCGAATCTTGGCCGCCATCTTTGTTTGTTTTGTGTCGAGAAAAATCCGCTGTACAATCAATTTGATTGGTTCTTAGTGATAACACATTTTTGCACTGTGATTACAGATTTTTGCACTGTGATAACACAATTCTGCACTGTTGTTTGGGATTAACTGCACTGGAATCAGCCAATCACAGTCGATATATTTTTTCATGTATATTATTAATATATATATATATATATATATATATATATATATATATATATATATGCGCACTTCACGCTATCTGAATGTACTTCACCGATGCTGTCCCACATGCGGTTGTCACCAACGATCGCATGTGTATAAGTAATTGATGAAATTCATTCAGATTGTTCCAAGCTACACTGATGAGCTGTTGTACAGCGAAACACCGTGTCTGTAGATTGAACTATATATATATATATATATATATATATATATATATATATATATATATATACAGCTAAATCAATTAAGGTTGTCCTGGCCAAAGCCAAAAGGTCAAAGCCAAGCGCGAAAATGCTCGTTAATAATCCCCAGAGAGGCAAGTTTGGTTTATTTGTATGATTTTGGCCTATAAATATAGTAAATGTGTGCTTCGCTATTTAAATAGTAATTCACATCGTACTTTTCGCGCTTGGCTTTGACCTTTTGGCTTTGGCCAGGACAACCTAAATTGATTTAGCTGTATGTATAATCCCAAAAGTAAGGGGGCCGCTAATACGGTATGTTTATTGTTTATTTTTATGTTTTTACAGCTGCGCAGCGACGGTATTCGCCTATTAATTTTGTGGTTGCAAGCGTTGCAAGACAATATGGATATTTCATGCGAGGTGATGTTTGCATGCGTCGTCCCTGGCTTTCCGAACCCACTAGATATTATAGATACGTCGAGTGTTGAAGTTCCAGTGCATGTACTAGAGGAGATATGTAATTCCGTGCGAGGGCCTGATGTGCCACATGCGTCAGGATCCATGACCCTGCTTCCACAAGAAGCTAAAGAATCAGGTGAGACTGACAATCGTGGTATACTCTCAGCTTGGGGTTTGTAAAGTTTTGTTTGTTTTGGAAGCTGTCGCTAGTTAGTAACAGTGAACTCGATGTAAGTTAAAATCTGATACCTGGAACGTTAACGCGTAACCAAAAGGTGAGGCAAAAAGTTCCAGGCTCCTGCGCGGTTTGCAGGTAGGATTCAGTCTCCCACAAAATGTTTTTTACACGGCCGCCCGTCTTGAGCGAACTGCGAAGGCTCGAAAAAAGGTTTGAAAAAATTATTTATCAGACTAAACGTGCATTTAATGGTTTCCCATTGTTGTGCAGTGCTGTTGTTGTTTTATTTACTGTATAGCAGTCCAAAACTATACTGTAAATTAAGCTAGGGATGAAAATAGGCTGAGGAAACAGACGTCCTTTTGCTGGCGGATGAAAACAGCCAGCTGAAAAGGTGAGAACAAGAGTGAGAAAGCTATTCTTGTAACTTGATATTTCATAAGATACATCTAATGTCATTTTCTTATTTCTGCTCCTTTAATTTTTTGTTCCACTGTGTTAAACGGTCTTTTGTGACTTATGGTATTTTAAGAAATAACTGAGTAGACTATTTGTTGTTTTCGGTACGAATGCGGAATGCTTTTTAAACGCATATTCTAAGTTTGTGTTGAAGTTTTTGTATCCTCTTCGGAGTAACGAAACTCTAATATATGGTTTATATTATAACGAAAAGTTTGATTTAATTTCTTGACCGACAAACTTCGTGAACGTTTTGTGAAGACAATGACTTTTACTATAGCAACAAATAAACAATTACTGCATAATTAGTTCGGCAGCATAGCACAACCAATTAAAATTTAAAATGCACGTTTAGCAAAGCGTGATAAAAGGATTCAATAAATAATTTTTCAAACCTTTTCGCCGAGCCTTCGCAGTACGCTCAAGACCGCGGTGGCCGTGTAAAAAAACATTTTGTGGGAAACTGAAACCTACCTGCAAACCGCGCAAGGGCCTGGAACTTTTTGCCTCACTTTTTGCCCCACAAATGACTGGACGTTAGCGTTCCAGGTATCAGATTTTAACTTACATCGAGTTCACTGGTTAGTAATAGTACTTTCAGCTTGGGGTTTGTGAAGTTTTGTTTGTTCTTGCTCTGCAAGCTGTCGTTAGTTAGTATGCAATAGTACTGTCATGCAGTTTAGGGTTTGTGAAGTTTCTTGCTCTGGAAGCTGTCGTTAGTATACAGTAGTATACTGTCGAGTGTTGAAGTTCCAGTGCATGTACTAGAGGAGATATATCATTCCGTGCGCGGCCCTGATGTGCCACATGCGTCAGGATCCATGAGCCTGCTTCCACAAGAAGCTAAAGAATCAGGTGAGAATGGCAATCGTTGGTACTTTTAGCTTGGCGTTTTTAGTTCTTGCTCTGGAAGCTGTTGTTAGATGTTAAAACTCGGAAAACGTTGAGCTTTAGAACGGACTCCAATTACGTGCAACAGTTTCCGAATGTTAGATTGTTGGCCAGACACTCTATGACCTTGTCCAACTTCTGGTTCAACTTCTACAACAGTCACCGATTGATTGCCGATTGAATTACAACAATGGCAACTCGCGTTTCCATCATTATTGTCGAATTAACCTCACCTTTCAGTAATTTGGAAGTTGTTGCCAAGTTTTCAACCAGTGAATGCAAAATGCGGAATGGCTTTGCGAAATGGCATGTGTCATGGCTTTCAGTATGACAAAAATTACGATTTTCTGGGTCACTTAAGTCCGAAATTTTAAGACCTATACTGTACAAAAAAAATTGAAGACAAATACTTTCCCGTACAGACCGAACAAACGAGGTCAAAAGTAATCTATTTTATGGTTTTTGGTTTGTCTTCTCTGTCTTTTTTGCTGCTTGCGTTCGTCTTCAATTTTACTTTTGAGCTTGTTCGCTTCGTGGTATTTATTTGCTTCGTTTTAAGATGAACAGCTTTCAAGAAAAGCAACACTAATGTCCCTGGACGTATTATATTCTTCAAAATTTCCCAACAAACATGCTTGAAGTGGCTATGAAACGAAAATTAAGTTTGTCTTATTTGAAAGAACACTTAAAATGATAGAGTAACACCTTTTGAAGTTTTTCGTTTCCTTGCTTCGTTCTTGAGATATTTCAGTTTGTTTGATATACAAATTAAACATTTTAACGTCGTTTGCTCGGTCTGTACCGGAAAGTATTTGCCCTCGGTTTTATCGCACAAACCTCGCTCCTTCGTCGCTCGGTCTGTACGAAAACCTCAGGCAAATACTTTCCCGTACAGACCTCTCACTCGGTTAATAAGTCCTTAATATATATAGCTTTTTTCAATAACTCATTATGCACATGTGAGGTTAATAAGGAATTTATTATATGGCTATTGGTTCACTTTATTTTGAAGCTTCGAGCGTTGTTTTCGTCTTGGGAGTATGCTGTTTACCTTTTGTTCGCTCTTGGCCTTCTTGTTTACACCAGTTCGGCTTTGATTTGTCATGCTTTTAGATAAACAGCTTTAAAGAAAACCAGCAGTAATGTTCCAACACATTTTATTGTTCAGAATATTTAAATAAAGATAACCAGTTCTCTTTTATTTGTATTCAAATCAACTGAGAAATGTTCTCGCCAAAACTTGCAAGGCCGAGGAAAAAGCGTATTGACCCGGACACAGACCGGAGGTCAATATCGTAAAATCCCGACGTCTCGGGAACCAATCAGCGTGCGTCGTTTTGCGTACGGACCGGAAATCAAACCCAGCCATATAATAATTGCTATTATTAAACCAAAATAATTCGAGGGAAGCATGTGCGTGTGTTTCGCCCACAGCAATAAACACGCAGATTTTCAAGTGACTATATTTGACAATAGCAAAGATATATAACGTTTTTCGATAACTCATTATGATGCACGTGTGACGTCGCAAAATGTGATATTTACATCAAACAAACTGAAATATCTCAGAACGAAGCAAGGAAACGAAAAACTGCAAAAGATGTTACTCTATCATTTTAAGTGTTCTTTTAAATAAGACAAACTTAATTTTCGTTTCATAGGCACTTTAATTCTCTGTTATTTTCATTCACAGCAACTCAGAAATTTTCCCGCCAAAACTTAGCAGTCCATAAAAATGCGTATTGAACTCTCACGGCCCGGGAGGGCAATACGCTTTTCCCGGACTACTCAGCAACCAAATCAGCGTGCGCCATGGCCCAAAAAGCAAAGCTTAGCCGCCACATAATAATCAGTCTTTATGGTCTTGAAATACCAATAGTTGGTCATTGGGTCTATCCCTAGGGCTTTGTTCCTAAATTCTGTGTGACTTATCTGTCCCATATGCGGTATGTTAAGCTGATAAGTATATTAAGCAATGATTCAATAGTATGAAGGAGGTCGGGGACGAGGTGTTTGCTTTCCCGGGGGATTACGTCACTCTTCAAGAACGATTTCCGATGTCTTTTATTTCTTTCAGAACGTCAATTCTAGGCCATTTGACAGTTAAAGATAATTATGAATTCTAGACGAGAGGATATGCTGATTTGCGACTTGGCAACGAACTTTCGAACCGCGAACGGATAAGAAACCGACAATAAGGCCTCGTTCACACTATACCGGATAGGTTTTCGTGCCGGCACGAAATAGTGTGAACAGACTCGGCACGATATTGTGCCGAAGTAAATGCGATCTGTTGTTATTGTTATTTTATAATTATGCCGTACGATACAACCAATCACCATGCTCTATTCTATTAATTTATTTCCGAAACGATTTCAAACTCCGTTCACACTGGAGCTGGAACGGCACAAAAAGCTATCCGATAAAAGATGTACCTCTTTCTTGATCGGAGCGCCGCTGCGACACAGAAATTGTGCCGGAACAGGCGTTTGGTGTGTGTACAGAAGGCCTATCCGGTATGGTTTTCGTGCCGGCACAAAAGCTATCCGGTATATTGTGAACGGGGCATAAGTTGTAACTGTTCTTAAGCCCTGATCAAACGAGAACGCAAGTCATCGCAAGTTTTAGCTTGTGCTTGCTTGTGTCTCGTTTGACCGCCAGCTTGCGATGACTTGCGGTGACTTGCGTTAGCTTGCGACTAATTTGATCTTGTTCAAATTTCATCGCAAGTTTTCTTCAACTTGCGAGGCGTTTGAACACAAAACAAAAGTCGATGCAAGTCTTTCGTGCTCCGTCGCCATAGAAACTACGATGAGAACTAGCGAAAAGGCGTGGGAACTAGCGGAAGTGCAGAACTTGCGACGACTTGTGCCAACATTTGACTGGTGGCATCGCAAGTCATCGTAAGCTAACTTGCGATGACTTGCGTTCTCGTTTGATTAGGGCTTAAGACTTGATCGGCCATGATCGCCGACTGAACTGCAACAATTACAACTATACGGTATCAAATTATTCAATTCAACTCGTTCAACTCAAAGTTGTAATTATAAGTTGACGTTCCGATTGCAAGAGCGTGTGTTTTGGATGCATTTATTGGTAGTTTGACGTGAACCATTCTGCAAGGGTACTCATCCCGTTGTTAATCGTGAACTCTAACACCATAAGGGAGTTATCCGCAAAGTACTCTGATACAACAGTATCATCTATGTGCAAAACTGAGGAATTACCTTACAAGCGTTTCTTGTTCTTTTCCGTTTTTAATTAGGATCGAATAATTGGTGCACTCCGGACGAGTTACAAGTCCTAGTTCCACTAATCAATCAAAACCAAACGGAGAAAGTTCCTGGGCTGGAAGATCTAACTAAAGTTTATCTTGACCGCGTGTTAGACTATATGATAACTCAGGTGATGTATTTATAAGTGTTTACTGTTTAATTGACGTTGTAGGTGATCTACGGGACTACGGGTCGCCTAATCAAGGTGATTTTTAACAGAGGTTGACGGTTTAATAATTGGACAACGAGCCCGAGTTTTCTATACGCCTCGTCGACTATTGTTCATAGACAACGGGGACGAGTTGTCTATATAATTGTTTTAGTATAAACCATGCAACTGGTCGGGCAAACTATTATTTTAAAGAAACAAACTAAAACCTCAGTAAAATTCGAGCTTTCTGCAATTATTTTGCATTTAAAATGTGACTTTTGTTACTAGTGGTGTATCACCAATAATAGACAGTGAAACGCTCTACCAATTAGAATGCAGCATAGGCGTAGAGTTTTGTTGTTGTCCAGGGGGGCTGAAGTGCTGAACAGGGCCTTTTTAAGAATTTTCCCGTGGGGGGGGGGGGGCGTTTACAAAAAGGGACTCTTCTATGTCCCCCCGGAAATTTTTGAAATTTAGAGTCTTGGAAATGCCATTTCCTGCATACTGAGGGGTGATTTTTAAGAACACAGAAGGTCATGAAATGTCATAAAAACTAGTTAAAATACAACACATTTTAACAATTTTTCAATGTTGTGTTTACTGGGTTGACTTATCACTGTACATGGGTGCTTTTGGCTGACAGGAATGAGGCTGTAACAGTTACTTTAGCCTAACGAGTAACCTATAGATTGATGAGTCAGTTGCTGCAAAATTTCTGGGGCCCCCCCCAGACACCCCCCCCCCCCCCCCCATACACTACGCCTATGGAATGCAGCGTTTATACTAGCCCACTATTTGGTTTATACTGAAGTTAGATATCCAGACAGAACTGTTTTGATTTTTGGTATTTCTAGCTTTTTGCTCAGTACAATTTAGGGTGATTTCTTGGGGTAGATGAGAGACAATAGTGAAGTAAGGGTGAAAAGCACTGATCTCTATATGACTGGATTGCTCATCCGGCTCCAAAAATGAAGCTACCGAAGATGACGAATTTGAAGTACCAAGATGGCCGCCACGGAAACTTTGTATGTTTTCGTCGCACGAAAAGAGTTACATTAAGAAAATTTCTGCTATTGGTATCAAACAAAGATCACTGTACAAAGTTTAGAAGCCCTAGTTTTTGCATTTTTTAGTATTATGGAGCAGTAAAATGTGTTATTCCGTAGTTTTTTACTCTGCCCGGTAACCGATAAACTTGCCTATATCACAAAACTCATAAAGACTCAACGAAATCAATCAATAACTTCATTATTAAACTATTTATTATATGCATGACAAAATTACTACATGCTGATTGGTTGAGAGGAGTACAATTATTTTATTAATTGTACTGCAGTACAATTAATAAAAATAGAGAAGGCCCTGGGAACGGTGTTGACAATAAAATTCAAAATGGCGGCCAATTCTGCAACGGAAAGTTTTCACATTTCCAACGACTTGTGGTACACTATCAAGTTAAAATTCCATGTAAATATTTTGAAATGAGAGAACACCCAGAGTGAAAATGTTTCTTGTCAAGTAATGAAACAAGATGTTTTTAAAGGCGTGAGTGAGTACGAAGCGTACATGTCGCAATTTTGTCATGCATATAATAAATGAGTAATCATATGATTTGCTCGTACAATTATGGATTTACACTACTCGCCTAACGGCTCGTGCAATTTTGGCAAAATTTTCAAATATCACTTGTAGTGTAAATCCTTAATTGTACTCGCTATCATATGATTACCTATACTTATATATCTTTTGTAGTAAAACATGTCTTTACAAAGCCTTGACGTATGTAGTTGACAACTTATTCGGACTGTATTGGCTTGTTTTTTCCTTCTGTTTTCCAGTCGGTGAATGGACATCTGACTTTTCTGACGCATCCGGGAAACTTTTACCACTACTACCCCCGCAAAGTACACTGGACCTGGAGTACCAATATGGCCGCCAGTGGCCTCAAAATGTTTACTGCTGACCATAAAAGATGAGCAATCCAGTTATATAGAGATCAGTGATGAAAGGCCTTTGCCTCCATTCTTAATAGGGTATTCTGAAACCTTAGTTACCCCACTGGGTGCTCAGCTGTAGAATATTTTTTTGTATAGATTGCTAAGATTGAATGGCTGGATAAAAGCATGAAGAAGAAAGGATTCGAATGCCTCTTTAATCTTTTCAAGAAATATTACTTGCATCATGTGTTTTCGACATGGAATCCACGAACAAACTTATATGCAACTGACCCAGGTAATCAATATGTAAATATTCGCTTTCTTCCTCTTTCAAGACTCAAGCCTTCAGATCTCACACCTTCGGCTTGTTTTGAATCCAGGAAATTTAGTTTTTCGAACTCTTATTGCTCTCTTCCAATAGCGAACTATTGGTAACGAAAGTATTTCACAGCAACTCTGAAGTAAGGCGAAAACCGGCGAAACGTCCCCACTTCCCAACCGGAAAAATGACCCGCAGCGCTTACTCGCGTTATTTACCAGCGACACTTGAGTTGAGGTCCCGTCCCGTCCCGTCTCGTCCCGTCCCGTCCCGTCCCGTGACTTGAGTTGAGGTCACGTCCCGTCCCGTGACTTACTACCCACATCACTTACTTACATCACTTGAGTTGAGGTCCCGTCTCGTCCCGTCACTTGAGTTGAGGTCCCGTCCCGTCCCGTCACTTGAGTTGAAGTCACGTCCCGTCCCGTGACTTGGGTTGAAGTCACGTCCCGTCCCGTGACTTGAGTTGAAGTCACGTCCCGTCCCATGACGTGACTTGACTTGAGTTGAGGTCACGTCCCGTCGCGTGACTTGACTTGAGTTGAGGTCACGTCCCGTCCCGTCCCGTGACTTCACTTGAGTTGAGGTCACGTCCCGTCCCGTGACTTGACTTGACTTAAGTTGAGGTCACGTCCCGTCCCGTGACTTGAGTTGAGCTCACGTCCCGTCCCGTCCCGTCCCGTCCCGTCCCGTCCCATCCCGTCCCGTCCCGTCCCGTGACTTGAGTTGAGGTCACGTCCCGCCCCGTCACCTGAGTTGAGGTCAGGGGACGGGACGTGACTTGATTTGAGTTGAGGTCACGTCCCTTCCCGTCGCCTGAGTTGAGGTCACGTTCCGTCCCGTCCCGTGACTTAAGTTGAGGTCACGTCCCGTCCCGTGACTTGACTTGAGTTGAAGTCACTTCCCGTCGCGTCACCTGAGTTGAGGTCACGTGCCGTCCCGTGACTTGAGTTGAGGTCACGTCCCGTCACTTGAGTTGAAGTCACGTACTGTCCCTGGATCAGGACATCGTATATTGTGTGCTTTATCTATTTTGTAATACCCTCCACAACGTTGAAAACACTTCAGTTGACGTTGCATGTGCAACGAGGACGGTGTTGGGATTACTCTTGAGACTGCAAATTATAAAAATATTATTGTACTTGTGTCGTCGTCGTGACGTTCGCGTTGTGCTTGCTTAAGGTCCCTACTTACCCACGTCACTTACCCGCATCACTTACCCGCGTCACTTACCCGCATCACTTACCCGCGTCACTTACCCGCATCACTTACCCGCGTCACTTACCCGCATCACTTACCCGCGTCACTTACCCGCGTCACTTACCCGCGTCGCTTACCCGCATCGCTTACCCGCGTCACTTACCCACGCCACTTACTCGCATCACTTACCCGCGCCACTTACCCGCGCCACTTACCCGTGTCACTTACCCCCATCACTTACCCACGTCACTTACCCGCATCACTTACCCGTGTCACTTACCCGTACCACTTACCTGTGTCACTTACCCGTGTCACTTACCCGTGCCACTTACCCGCATCACTTACCCGCGACACTTACCCGCGTCACTTACCCGTGTCACTTACCCGCGTCACTTACTCGTCTCACTTACCCGCGTCACTTATCCGCGTCACTTCCCCTTGTCACTTACGCACCACTTATAATCCACGTCCCGCATTCCGCCCCAATTAAACTATCCTTTTGTAATTTATGAAAATTAAAGGGGAAGTTCAGTCAGAAAACAAATTACTTTTAAATGAAGGTCTCTTGAACGTTGTGTTTGGAATTGTTGATAGTTTTGCGGTATCAGGTCTTGCATTTGAGAAATGACGTTATCATTTTCGTAGTTTACGCCGCCATTTTGAATTTGAATAACGGCTCAATTTTGAAGTACAGCAGAATTTTCTTTTCAATATTGACCTAATATTGTCAAAGTCAACTAAAAACTGACGATATAACGTCAAAATTTAGAAGAAAACTTTTTTTTTCATTTATTTATTTCCTCCACAAGCTCCACAGCATATATGAAAGAATAGAGAAAAAATAATTTCGAGAATTTGAAATATCGTACGTTTCGCGTTCTTATGGCTTCAAAAAAAAATATGTAACAAGAAAGAATGTGGTCATTCTTATATCGCAAAAATGTTTGTCAATTGTTATTTTCGTCAAATTTTCTTCCATTATTTGTTGCCACTAAATAGTTCATATATAAGTACATCTAAAATATGAAATATTTTCCTAGTCAGTATAAACTAAGTGCTTTTATGAAGGATTTTTTAAGATAACAAGACGAAATCAAGAGTTAGCCAAAATGGCTACAAATTGGGAAAACTTCATGCTTTACTGGCAGCTGAATTTTCTAAATGAGTTCGGTAACCCCAACTTTTCTTTTGTAATTTTACTAAGAACATATCATAAACTTTAATACTGGGGAGTTTCAGCAACTTTCATTTCTGGAAGAATTACTGAGGAATTACCTTCAGTTGCATGAAAACAGTAGATTAGTTTAAGACGGAACCGTCTTGGTCAAAATAGAGTCAATTTGAGGGGCTTGTGCAGTCTCCTCCCCACCCCATCCCTTCCCCGGCCTGTATGTCAATATTGACAAGATAAGTATTTCCTATTCACTGTGGGGAGCCACCCTAAAAGGGTTTTAAGTAGCAAAGTTTCACGCTCTGAGTTGGTAGGTGGCATGCCTGTATATTTACTTTTTTGCAGGTAACCAAAAATAATTTGCAGTTAGCCCTGCGAGCGAAGTGAGCAACCGGACCACGTAGCTTGCGAATTTTGGGCCTGAGAAAGTCAATTTTGGCAATAGGAAACATAACTCAGGGCTTGACGTCTTGAGATTTGATAAATAAAATTTGGCCACAGAACAGGAAAATAGTCAAACCACACAAAGTTGAAAGTTTGAAAATAGAAAAGAGAATGTTATTTAATATTTATATTGATAATTTAAAGTTTGCACTTTTACTACTTTGTAAGAACTAAAATTGAAATATGAAATTGAAAATCCTCAAATTAGGTAAATCTCATTAATAAAATCTCAGTAATACCAGTGAGTAATACTCAATGTAATATTCAATGTAGGACACTAGGAATGCAAATCAAGATGGCTGACAACATGAGTGTTAGGAATGCAAATCAAGATGGCTGACAACATGAGTGTTCGAAGCAAGAGCGGAGAGTTAAAAATCAATCGAACACTCTTTTCTTAAAGTTTTTGATGGCATCAATTGATGAGTTTGCGTCTTCAAATACGACACCTATTAAATCTGGTCGGTAAATATTGCAAAAAGATACTGGGGAAAATTAAAATTTTCTACTATTCTAGCGTGCACAAGACCTTCTGACCCAGGTTTGCAGTTAGCTCCAGTCACTTGCAGGTAACGCGGTTACCTCGGATCCCAACATCTGACACCTATGGTAGGTGGTAGTTGGGAACGACGTTTTCTTAGCTAAACACTAACAACAACCTTTTATTTTGTTGCAGAGGAGCAAGTTCAGGAGATTGGCGAAAAAGGTGTTGCCTCTTCTGGTGATTTGGCAAAGTACGGTGACTCCGTCGTAAAATGGTTTGTCGCATTCACCTCGACGATCAAAAGAGTGGTCAAGATGCAGTACGGTGAACAGCTAGACCCGCGAAACGCTGCCCAGTCTACGGAGAGCTTGGGTAGCGTAGCCACTGAGCCGCAAACCCCAACAACAACTGAGCAGAATCGAGGATCGGCAATGAGCGAATATCTCATTGCTGCAGGCGATGTTATTCGCGACGTCATCTACTCCACGCGTGAGAATGTTCACATCGTTCACGAAGTATTCAGACAGGTAATAATCAATCTCGAGCCCATAGTCTCCCCGTTTTTGGTCAGCGGGTGAGCGCGGGGGCGACTCTGGGGAAATTGGATTGATTCTCCGTTCTGATTGGGTCATTTAAATTTATTGAATTCACAAATTCTGAAATAATGAAATTTATATCGCTTTATTCAATAAATATATATATCTTCAAATGTAGACGCCTCGTTTACATCTCTTCTCTTTGTTTAGTTATATCTGGGTTTCGGTCACACAAACAAACTTCATATAACTTCATATTATATTAAACAAAGTTAAGACAAATTTCGAATAGCAAATAGTCGCAATGAACAAAACAAACCTTGATGCCATAGGTCGCCATAGGTCGCTATACTTGATGTATAAATGTAAGACATTTTAAACAACGAGAAAGCATTTTTTAATAAGACAATTTAGAAGGAATCAGCCTTTGCAACTCGCAAAGCCTTTATGATCGAGGGCGATATTGGCGTCGTGAATTGATAATTTACCTTGGATTTCAAGAAAGTTTATGTCAAGTGCCACAACCAGCAGTTGTCCTGGGACATTCGTATTGCTTTTTTTGGAAGCTGTTCATCTTTAAGCGAAGCAAATAAATGCCTAACAGTTGTGAACATAAAGCGAAGCGAACAAGCTCGAAGGTAAGGTAAACGACAACATCTAACGACGAACGTAGCGTGAAAAGCGGAGACAAAAACGGGGCAAAAACGAGTCAAAAGCCATATAATATATGGCTTAATATTAACCTTGTTTGCTCAGTCTACAGACTAAGGTTTTTTTTGTTTTTTGGGTTGGTTTTTTTTGGTGTACAGTGTCTTCGCACTCGGCCAATGAGTTTTCAAATGGCGATTTGTTTAACTGCTAGGTTTTTCTGGGCATCTCAAAAAAAAAGTTTTTCTGTTATAGGGTTTTACGTTGCCGATGGATAAAAGTGTTATAATAAAGCAAGTTTTAGCGGTCTACTATAATTGGCTTACGGTTAGTATCAGTTCTATTGTAACCTTTCAGTGTTTTGTTTTGGCTTGCAGAAAACGAAGGAGTTTGACACGGTCTCATTAACTTGCACTGCAATTTCCCCAATATGGAAATCTTCGTTTGGTTACCCGTGATTCACTGAAATTAAGATAGGATATCTCCCTTAATTTTACTTATAATCATAAGTGCAATGTGATGCATGCAATATGATAGAAATTGGATGTCAACATAGCAATTATATCATGAATGATAGAATTATGGACTATAATAGTTTGATTAAATTGACTAAATTATGTTGAAGGAGAACGTCAGTTAAAGAAATGAATTACTTTTCAATAACATGTTAATAGTTACGATATATCTGCTAGTCTCGTACTTGAGAAATGACGTTATCATTCTCGTATTTTATGCCGCCAGTTTGAGTTTGTGAACGTCTCAATGTTAATGCACAGCGGATTTTTTTCTCAATTTAAAGGGTATTGGCAAATAAAAATTAAGTTTGTCTCATTTGAAAGAACTCGTCAAATGGTATAAGAAGACCTTTTACAATTTTTCCGTGTCTGTTTTAATTTTGGAAATATTTCGACCAAAGACAGCGTGCTGTCCGCCATCTTGTTGTGATATTGGGTCTAATTAACTAGGAAATTGGTGACGTCACAACCAGGGTAAACCTGATGTAACTACTCCGTGGGTGACCAAATTTCCACGGAAGGCTTTTTAAATGTTGTGTGTCAATTTAAAATGGAAATAGCGCAACAAAATCAACAAGGTTGACAAGATAAAAATTTCACTTTACCCTGGTTATGATGCCACATGCATATCGAAAATAATTCCAAGATGGCGGACAGCACGCTGTCTTTGGTCGAAATATTTCCAAAACCAAAACAGATACGGAAAAATTGTAAAAGGTCTTCTTATACCATTTGACGAGTTCTTTAAAATGAGACAAACTTAATTTGTATTGCCAATACCCTTTAACACTTTGAAGCCTGAAGACAAGTCTTTAGTATTTTATTCTGGCTAACGCCAGATGATTTTATTCAGCACAGGGAGAGGTCCAGGCCTCAAAGTGTTAAAACCTATCTCTTTAACACTTTGAAGCCTGAAGACGAGTCTTTAGTATTTTATTCTGGCTAACGCCAGACGATTTTATTCAGCAAAGGGAGAGGTCCAGGCCTCAAAGTGTTAACGTCCTATTGTCAAAGTCATAAAAACAACAACAATTGCTGTACATTGAAATTCGGTCGTTCTACAAACTCAAAATGAAATCTTTGAAAAATAATGGCGTCTTGGGTGTTTGTGGTACCCTGCATGTGGTACCCTGTGTGATCCGGGTTACTTTTTAATTTGTACAGTTTTATTAAAGTAATTACAAGGGGTTACAGCTTATTGTCCACTTTGAAAATGACCAGGTAATTGAATTTTTAAGAAAATTCTAAACTTTTGGAATTGTAACCAGTCCTACTACTTCCTATATATGCCCATGCCGAGTTGAAATAAAGGGTCGCACGGGGACGCCGGTTGCCGAAACTTAGGGAGGGAGAGACAGCCACCCTTCTTGCCTTTTGCTGGAAGCAAGGGGGCTGAAGTGCCCTTTAAATTTAACAAGACGCCTGCTCAGGCGTTTACTCGGGCTACACTGCAAAACCTCCAATTCTTGTCAAGATAATTTTTCTTGTTTTGAGATTTTATTTCTTGTTTTAAGATATTTAATCTTGTTTTAAGACAAAATATCTTGTCAAGAAACCGCAGTAAGATTATTATCTTGCAAACGGGACAAGAAAATCTTAAAACAAGTATTTTTTTCTTAAAACAAGTTTTTGGCAGTGTACTGATCTGTGCAACCTGACAAGACGAACGTAAAATGACAAACTGTAATACACTATAATGTAAACACATTTGTCGCACACAAAAGTCTAAAGAATGCGCAATAGCAAAACGCAAACACGTTCCGTTATCGTTCCAGCGTCTTTTCCCAGCTATCCAATTCAGCTTGTGTTGATTGTGTATTGTGAACGTATTCATGTAATATATCATACACGAGGAGGAGAGTTTCATCAGGATATCCAAACACTGAGACGTTTGTTGAAAACCGAGGCGAAGCCGAGGTTTTTGAACAAACTTCGAGGTGTTTGGATATCCTGATGAGACACTCCTCCGAGTGTATGATATAGCATCTCAAACAAATCAGTATTTTAAGAGAAAATCAAGATGAAAGTTTGCTTAATTTATGTAATTTCTTCCTTCGATATCCAAACCACCGACACGGTACTGATTTCCTTTGTGTTTTCTTCATGAATTATTAATGAGTTTGAGATATATTTGTAACTGTCAGTTAATTGTTGTTTTTTAGAATGACAACAGACCAAAATTTATGCAAGAACCTATCAATGAAGGGGACACTGTGATAAGTGATAGTGAGGATGTGAGGGCGGGAATGCAAGGAAATGTTCGACTACTCATTTTCCATTCGTCTCATGTCTTTCTAACACCAACTCATGCAAGTTCTTTTAACAACCAGGTAACTAGTTTAAAAAAACACTGAGTTTTGACGAAAAGACGATGACAAGTTTAGTGTCTGATTTTGCGCCATGTGTACATCAACCATTTGTTATTTTACTTTGTACCAGTTGATTTTACTCAAGTGGGTACCCCTGGGAGAGAAAGGGTTAAATTAATGTAGTTTGTTTAATATAAACTAGAGTAGCCATCTTTTAATTCTGTAGATGATTGTTATTAGTCCTATTTCTTTTTATTATTATTGTTATCCTTATGCGTATCACTAAAGAATACAGAACTGACGAGTATTATTGTATCAATATCAGTAACACTATTAGTGTCATTGTGTCAGTGTCAGTATTGGTGTCAGTGTTATTGTGTTGATGTCAATATCACTATCGGTGTTGGTTTTGTGTCAATGTTGGTGTCACGTGTTATTGTATTGGTGTCAGTGTTGGTGTCAGTGTTAGTTTTGGTGTTGGTGTCAGTATCGGTGTCAGGGTGTTGGTGTCAGTATCGGTGTCAGGGTGTTGGTGTCAGTATCGGTGTCAGGGTGTTGGTGTCAGTGTCGGTGTCAGGGTGTTGGTGTCAGTGTTGGTGTCAGTATTGGTGTCAAGGTGTTGATGTCAGTGTTGGTGTCAGTGTCAATGACAGTTTTGGTGTCGGTGTCAGTATAGGTGTTAGGGTGTTGGTGTCAGTGTTATTGTGTCAGTGTTGGTGTCAGTATCGGTGCTAGGCTGTTGATGTCAGTGTTGGTGTTGGTGTCGGTCAGTGTCAATGACAGTGTTAGTGTCGGTGTCAGTATAGGTGTTAGGGTGTTGGTGTCCGTGTCAATATTGGTGTTGGTTTTGGTGTCAGTGTTTGTGTCATTGTTGTTGTGTTAGTGCCAGTGTTCGTGTCAGTGTTGGTGTCAGTATCAGTTTCAGGGTGGTGGTGTCAGTGTTTGTGGCAGTGTTGGTGTATCGGTGTCAGTATCGGTGTTGGTTTTGGTGTCAATGTTGGTGTCAGTGTGGGAGAGTGTCGGTACCGGTGTTGGTTTCAATGTCAATGTCGATTTCAGTGTGTCCTAGTGTCGGTGTTAGTATTGGCGTCGATGTTAGCGTGTCGGTGTCGATTTCTGTGTACCAGAGTGTCGGTATTAATGTTGGTATCAGTATGTTTGTGTTTGTGTTTGTGTTTGTGTTTGTGTTTGTGTTTGTGTTTGTGTTTGTGTTTGTGTTTGTGTTTGTGTTTGTGTTTGTGTTTGTGTTTGCGTTTGCGTTTGCGTTTGCGTTTGCGTTTGCGTTTGCGTTTGCGTTTGCGTTTGCGTTTGCGTTTGCGTTTGCGTTTGCGTTTGCGTTTGCGTTTGCGTTTGCGTTTGCGTTTGCGCCTGCGCCTGCGCCTGCGCCTGTGCCTGTGCCTGTGTAAGGGTGTTGATGTCTATGTGTTTGTGTGAAGGTGTTGCTATCAGAGTGTTGGTGTTGGTGTTAGGGTGTTGGTACTGGCTTGCACTTTTTAGCTAATTTTGGTTTGGTCTTAGGGAGGACTTGTAGTTGATACAGTTTCTACTACAGTACTGAACAAATTCTCACATTTTGACTGTAGGTGGAGATCTGCAAAAGGGTCATACTGATGTATCGAAATATTGTCCTGGAAACGCCAATGCATCCAAAGACATGGTAAGCCATGCTACATAAAGAATCCATGTTCTTTAATTGTTTAGATATTTTGTGTACTTTGTTCAACTCGTCATTGCATGCTTCTATATTTTTCTTATTTTCTTTACTACCAGGGAGCAATTACTCGTTGTGCTCCTTACAATTGCTGGACACGTACTAAAAGACAAAGTCGTTGAACCGAAACTGTCTACATTTGCTGGGAAGCTTGCTCCAGTGTTGCTGCAGGTATAAAGGGGATATTACACGGTGGCGAGAAGATATGGATTTTATCTTTGAGTGGCGAGGACAATATTGCTCTTGTCACGAGAACATAAAATCCATATCTTTGAGCAACCGTGTAATGTTCTATTTATTATATGGACAATGAAATTATGCGTGGAAGTGATGTTCATAAACTGGGTTTAATGCAAAAACTACAACCGCTTGACCTAAAACTTTTAGAAAATCAAATGAAAAATGCAACAGGTTCTCCGAATACGTCATTTTACGTGAAAAACTGAATTAAGAGAAGTTACTGGGTCAAATTTACTTGATTCGAAACTTACGGCAAAAGGCGTACATTTTGACTTGTCGATATATGTCACTCGCGAGCGTTACATACGAGAAATACGCCACTCGGTTCCCGGATGTAGTGAAATATGGATTCTACGAGTGTTTTAGTTGCTAGTAAAATACTCTTTTCCATATAATAAATAAGACTCGTCGCTTGCCATTAACCTATATTTACAAAAATTTCCCTTTTCTTTTACTTTTACCTTCACTTTCACCTTTACCTTCTTCACCTTTACTTTCACCTACACTTCTACCTTTACCTTCAACTCTACCTCTCTTCACCATTACCTTAATCATTACCATTACCTACACTTTCACCCTCGTCGTCACCTTCCACGTTACCTTCACCCTTATCTTCTTCACCTTTACTTTTGCCCTCCCTTTTACCTGCACGTCCACCTTTGCCTTCATCTTCACCTTTATACTTTTACTCTCACCTTTATCTTTACCTTCACTTTCGCCTTAACCTTTGTCTTCATCGTCACTTTCACCTTTACCTTCACCTTTACTTTTGCCTACACCTTCATCTTTGCCTTTACTTTTACCTTCACCTTTACCTGCGCCATTACCTTAACCTTCACATTAACATTCACTTTTACTTTTGCCTACACCATCACCTTTGCTTTCATCCTCACCTTCACTTTTCCATCCACTTCACTTTCACCCTCACCGTCGCCTTCACTTTCACATACACCTTCACTTTCACTTTCACATACACCTTCACTTTCACCTTTACCTTCACTTTCACCTTTACCTTCACTTTCACATACACCTTCACTTTCACCTTTACCTTCACGTTCACATACACCTTCACTTTCACCCTTACCTTCAATTTCACATACACCTTCACTTTCACCTTTACCTTCACTTTCACCTTTACCTTCACTTTCACCTTTACCTTCACTTTCACATACACCTTCACTTTCACCCTTACCTTCAATTTCACATACACCTTCACTTTCACCTTTACCTTCACTTTCACATACACCTTCACTTTCACCTTTACCTTCAATTTCACATACACCTTCACTTTCACCTTTACCTTCACTTTCACCTTTACCTTCACTTTCACCTTTACCTTCACTTTCACATACACCTTCACTTTCACCCTTACCTTCAATTTCACATACACCTTCACTTTCACCTTTACCTTCACTTTCACATACACCTTCACTTTCACCTTTACCTTCACTTTCACATCCACCTTTACCTTCACTTTCACATCCACCTTCAATTTCACCCTTACCTTTGCACTTTCACATACACCTTCACTTTCACCCTTACATTCACTTTTACCTTTACTTTCACCTTCATTTTCACCTTCTTTTTCTCACTCTCATTTTTACTCTCACCTTTACTCTCACCTTTACCTAAACTTTTACCTATTTCTTTTTCTTTTTCTGAACGTCTGTTACAATATATGAAAACTTAGCTGGTATTAATTTATAGACATTATTTGTTACCTGGATACGTGCCAACCTTAAGGTGACAGTGAGCGTTGAATTGTGGGACAGATTTCTTGACGTTGTTTCTTCATTGACCCACTGGAGTGAAGTTGTTTCAGAGTGGAAGGTAAGTTAGTAATCATGTTAGCATAGATTTATTACAGCAGGGTTTCTGATTGATTCTCCTGCGTACTGCGTTTCTCGATTGGGGCACGGGAAAAAGCGCAGGAGAACATTTTTGGAAAGAAAGAAGAAAAACACTTGCCAAAAACAAAGCAAAACAAACGTGTATTAATACACGTACTTGTGTAATGCACGTACAATCTTAAACGTATTAAAGATAATTATTATATGACACGGATTACTTCCGGTAAATCACGCGCTGTGATTGGTTGCTGACGGGGCGAGATTTCTCCGTAATGCCCACGGGCATTATGAAAATTGTTAATGCCCTACGATTGGAAACAAACAAAAAATCCTAATAAGAAATTTGTATTGCCGAAAAACGGCGAAAATAGATGAAATAGACGACGATGAACATTGTAAAAGTAAATTCTAGTATCCAGACGAGAAAGAAACAGAAGAAAACAACGCTAGTTCGGTGTTTTGACGAAGTTAAAGGAAAAGAAGACCAAGAAATACAAGATTGATTTTGAAATAAAAAGTGCCATATAATAAACTACTTAATAACCTCGACCGTTCGGTCTTTACGGTAAAATATTAAACCTCGGTCTTGAGCGCTCGGCCAATACAGCAAGACCTCGGTTTAATATTTTACCGTAAAGACCTCACTCTCGGTTATTAAGTAGTTAATAACAATAATATATTAAATATAATATAAGTATAACTGCACCTACACTGATGTTAGACATTGTGTGCGTAGGAGAACGGAAACCAGACGTTTACACTGCGAGACGGTTTGACAAAGCTTAAAGATATTAATAAAAATTATATCAGAAATCCTGAGACTGATCTAGCACTTCCAAAACCAAACACTAATTTTTTCAAGCGTAGCTTTAAATATAGTGGTGCAATGCTGTGGAATAATTTACCAACTGAGGCAAAAAAGGCAACGTCGCTTTATGAACTTAAGAATAGTTGTCAAAATCCTGAGGGAGTTACCCTTGACGACGAAGACAATGCCGACACTAATGAAGAAATTGTGTTTCAGTAGTTAATTAGAGGTAAACTTGCATGTTTTTTATTTTCAATTTTGCCCTTACCACACTTATACAAAATACATGACAAAATGCATGAGAATTGTGCAGGGCCAATCCACAGTTGCAGAATTGTTTTTCACAAACATGTTCTGACCCTTTCCCGGGATTTTTGCGGATTTTGGATATGTTGTTCTATGGCACATTCTGCTCAACCGGTGTAAAAATCATCTTTATACTATTTTCCCCCCGGTCAAAATGCCCGACGACCAAACTAAGCGAACTCCGATCGGAACGTTCAAACGAACTTCGCAACCAACGAACACATGGGAGTAAAGCATCCTCGTTCCCAGCGCCTCCTCGTTACAATGGGAAATCGGAGGCCCTGGTCAGATGAAAATGATTGAAGCGTGTGATTGGCCGGACGAAGGCTATTGTCGAAAACAGGAAGTGGGCAAATATATTTTCAACTGTCAAACAACGGTGTGAATAGAGTGAAGATTATCGCTCAGATAACACCGAAAAAGTCTACAAATAAAGCCAACAAAGTAGGATTCCTAAAGCGAGTCGGAACTGCGATGAGTTTCATCATTTAACTCTCAAAATCGAACGATTTTATACATAGCGTGACTCGGTGACTCATTCGTCGGCGACGGCAAATTATGTTCGTAAACAACCTACCTTTGAATAGCATTTCGGTAAGCGAAATTGTGCTATTTTGTCCAGCGGGAAGAACAGTAAACAGCAAACCTTTCGGACGTCATAATAAAGCAGCTTTTCTGAGTGTATCTCGTTTGTTTCGTTATATTATGTCCATGCTCGCACCCAGGGCGATGTGATATATTCAATGACTCAAAGTCCTAGGGCCTCCGATTTTCCAGTGTAACGAGGAGGCCCTGGGAACGAGGATGGGGAGTAAAGTAATATGAAATCAACTGTAAGAAATAATCTTTCCTGGTTATTTTCCTCCGCGGTCAATATGGTGGTTAAGATTTGCATTAATTACCGGCTAACGCAAACCAACCAGATCTAATCGTCTTAATATCCTATAAGAGTAGCTCGCTTCCATATAAACCTCGCTTATATTATAATAATTTTATCGGGCATTGTGGTGTATTTTGCCCTTCTCAGAGCTAATTTTAACCTTCGCCTGAGGCTCGGGCTAAAATGAGCCTGAGTCGGGCCAAAAACATATTTATGCCCGCGAATATCAACTGTATTGTTATATTAACGGTCTTTATCTTTATTGTGTCTATTTTCTAGCAAACAATGGACACTCTTACTAGTGTTATTGCAAGAAGAGTGTACGGTCTAGACTTGAACGACTTGCCGCTTGACAGGCTTAGCGAACAGAAGCACAAGAAGAGAAGACACCAGTTTGGCTCTAAGAGTAAACAGATTGATATTGACAAGTCAAAAGTACTGCCATCACCTACAGTTCAGGAGTCCAAACCAGAGGTGGTATCATCATCGGCTGCTCCTTCTAATGCTGTTCCGTCGTCCGGGAAAGATGCCGAGCAAACCAAAAGTGAAGGACAGGCTTTGGCAACGGCGGAAAGTCAAAACAAGAGCACTTCAGGTAGTTAAAGTTTAAAGCTCGATTTCCACTATAGGCGTAAAATGTCGCGCGCTCGACTTTTCTATTGTACAAATTGAATAGTTTACTACTTCGTTCCACATGGAAACTCACATGCAAGACAAAAGAAAAAAGTCGAGCGCGCGATATTTTACGCCTAGTGGAAATCCAGCTTAAAACTTAAAGTGCTTATAACAGAAATTAGGTTTGTCTTATTTGAAAGAACTCTTAAAATAACAAAGTAACATCTTTTGCAGTTTTTCGTTTTCTTGCTTCGTTTTTGAAGTATTTCAGTTTGTCTGATATGTAAACGTCTCATGTTGTAACGGACACGTGCTTATTATATGGCTGGGCTTGTTTTCGGGTCATTACGCCAAACGGCGCACGCTGATTGGTTGCTGAGAGGTCCGGAGAAAGCCGTAATGCCCTCTCGGCACTGTGAGAGGGCATTACGTCCTTTTTAATGACCTGCAAGTTTTGGCGGGAAAATTACTGAGTTGAATTAGATATATTCGAGCGAATTAGATATATTCGTTGGAAAATTTTGAACAATAATACGTCCTGAAACATCAGTGTTTCTTTTTATAAAAAAACTGTATTTAAAAGCGCGAAAAATAAAAGCTTAACAGGTGTAAACATGAAGCGAAACGAACAAGCTAAAAAGTAAGAACTAAGGTGAACAGCGACACCTGATCAAGACAAACGTAGAACTAAAAACAGATAAGAAAGCAAACCAAAAGCCATATAATAAAAGGCTTATTAACCTCGTTTTCTCGGTCTGTACGGGAAAGTATTTGCCCTCGGTTTCTCTCGCACAAACCTCGCTCCTTCGTCGCTCGGTCTGTACTGAAAACCTCAGGCAAATACTTTCCCGTACAGACCTCGAACTCGGTTAATAAGCCTTTAATAATGACTTATTGTCAAACGAAATCACTTGAAATTTTACATGTTTGATGTTGTGGAAGGAACACAAATGCATGCGTCCTTTGAATTAAGTTTGATATTAGCGATAAAAATAGCATAAATATAATTAAGCCTGTCCAAATATTGTTTTTACGTCCAGTAATGGTCGAAAGTCTCAAACCTAGTGCAAAAAGAAAGCGTTTTACGGTACTAGGGTTAAAACCAACTACTACGACTACAGGGCAAAAAAAAAGAACATTACACCAGCTTAACCACATTTACGGTAGCGGTTGTGGAAGTGCGATCTGACCTCACTAATGGAAAGGTATGCAACTTTATCCGATAAGTCATTATGCACACATATGCACGTCCCAACATGTGACATTTACATATCAAACAAACTGAAATAATTTAAAAGCGAAGCAAGAAAACCAAACACTGCAAAAAATATTACTTTGTCATTTTAAGAGTTCTTTCTAAAATAATTAATAAAATAACAAGACAAACCATCAAATAAATTCCCAACGCAAGCAGGTGAAGAATCAGACATAGTTTAACGCTACTCTGGTTTAACGTTTTTTGAACGTAGCTTAAATGACCCAACGTTTCGACACTCCGATCTAGTGTCTTCATCAGGGGTGATCGTTGTGAAGACAGGTCCCATATTTAAACTCTTATACTCTCATACAACCATTGATGACGTTACCTATCAACAAGATGCAAATAGGCTTCTGGCAGTAGACCTATATTAGGTGCTGTACCCCGAGTCACAACTATAATTACCACCGCCAGGAGGTTATATTTTCACCTCTGCTTCTCTGTCTGTCTGTCTGTCTGTCTGTCTGTCTGTCTGTCTGTCTGTCTGTCTGTCTGTCTGTCTGTCTGTCTGTCTGTCTGTCTGTCTGTCGTTATGATATCTCACATAGTACTGCGCAGGTTTTCGTGAACGTTCATGGAAAGATTGATCATAAACCAAGGACCAAGCCATTAAATTTTTGTTGAATCTGGTTGAGAAATGGATGAGAATTCCATGAAAATTTGACCACAAGATTCTCCGTGTAGAAGAAATGAATGAAGACATTTGCTTGATTGCAATCATTATCCTTGTTCTATGCAAACATTTTTGCATAATTCCGGCACCAGTGCAACCAAGCATTTTATTCATTTATTCACACATGTGTGGGTTTCGTGCCTAGCCTTGTTAGCGGGATGGCTCGTTTTCTTTTTAAAGGACATTGGCAACAAAAATTAAGTTTGTCTAATTTGAAAGAACTCATAAAGTTGTAATAGAAGATCCCTTACAATTTTTTCGTATCTTTTTTCGTTTTCAAGATATTTTAATTTGTTTAATATGTAAATGAGATGGTCTCTGACGTCAGGAGCAGGTTACAGTATTTTCACACATGGCAAAATCAGTTATATCTCTAAATGTGTTCAACGAAATCATTTGAAACTGTGCACATAAAAAACACTGAACATTTTATAAGTGATTTTGCTTTGTGTAAAAATACTGCACCTTGCTCCTGACGTCAGAGCCCATCTCATTTACATATTAAACAAATTGAAATATCTTGCAAACGAAGAAAGACACGAAAAAGTTCTAAACGATCTTCTATTACAATTTCTTTCAAATTAAACAAATTTAATTTTTATTGCCAATACCCTTTAAGCATCTCTAATAATCCGATAGTGGGGGTATTTACGCACTCTCTGAATGCTCTCTTATTTGTATGGATTTCAGATTTGACAGAGGAACCCGAGCCATGTGATCGAACATTGACAGGCATGGACGCAGAGACGAGCTCACAGACCACAGTGGAGCAAGAATCTGAGAAGGGCTACGAGTCGGACGTTACTGACTCGGGTAGTGAGTTAAGTTTTGAAACTGCGGCCAGATCAGCACAGGGGGATACAGATATGAGCCTCAACAGTTTGTTAAGCACGTACGACACTTGGCAGTCCGGTACCACTGGTTCGAGAGATTTGGACGGAGATAAGAACATGGTCCCGATAATCACCGAGGACGTGGAAAGTGTTGATGACAGTTCAAGTAAGAGTGTTGTCGAAGATACAAAGAACGAGGCCGCTGAACCCACTGAAGTGGACGGGAAGCGAAAGAGGTGTAGCAAAAGAGTTGCTAAAACATTTTGGAAAGATAGCGACGGGGCAGAAGAAATTTCGTCTGACAGTGAAGTGCCGTCTTCTTTCACTAACCCCAACCATGGTAGGTTTTTTCTCTCGTAAAGCTACAGTTGGTTCTTTCAACCATAACGGCTTCCTAATGACGAGTAAAATTATCTGGCGTTAGCCAGAGTAAAATACTAAAAGGAAATTCAGGGTTGAGAGGATTTAAATCGTTGAAATTGAAGCAACCATGTTGTGTATGTTATTGTCCGAAGTCTTAGAATTGACTCGAGACTGCAGCTCAAGGGTGGCTTGTGGGACATAGGGAAATATTTCTATATACGGATCGACCAAAATTTGTAAAAAAGGTATTTTTTATTGTACAAGGCGAAGACTTGAAATGTTGCAGCCGAATGCAATGCAATGCAATGCAAGACAATGCAAATATACAATACAAGGCAAGACAATGGAATTCAATGCTATGCAATATGTATAGGTAATAGCATGGTTTCGAGTGCAATTTGGAAAAAACATGCACAAGTAAGTTTTTCAAAGACTATCAAAATTGAGGTCTTTGAAAAACTCACGAGTGCGTGTTTTTTTTTCAAATTGCACAAGAAATCATGCTATTACTTATTAATAATATACAAGAAAAAAATTAACATGAAGAGAATCTTTCCAATCAAAATGCTTTGTGCAAATAACATACATGAAAAAATTTAACAGGAAGAGCTTTGTTTCTAGTCAAAATGATTTTTGTACAAATTTAAAAAAATAAACAATTTGCACTGTATTTCCTTTTTTCTGCACTGTATTTCCTCTAAACTGCACTGCTCTCAGCCAATCAGAACTGATATATTTTTTCATGTATATTATTAAAGACAATACAGTGCAAGACAGTGCAATTCAATACAACGCAACGCAATGCAATGCAAAACAGTGCAATGCCGGACAATACAATGCAAGACAATAAAATACAATACAAGACAATGGAATTCAATGCAATGCAATTCAACGCAACGCAACGCGACGCAATGCAATTCTAATACAATACAAAACAATGCAATGGAATACAATGCGATGCAGCACAATTCAAGGCAATACAATACAATACAATACAATACAATACAATACAATACAATACAATACAATACAATACAATACAATGCAATGCAATGCAATGCAATGCAATGCAATGCAATGCGATGCAATGCAATGCGATGCAATGCAATGCAATACAATACATGGCAATGCAAGACAATCCAATACAACGCAATGCAATGAAACGAAATGCAAGGCAATACAATATATTATTAGCTGACAAAGTCGGTTTTCTTCGATCTACCGCGGGATATATATCACGAATATCCCGAAAATCGGTGCTATAACCTATATACAGCACTCTTGCCAATTACTATTAGTCCTACAATAAGAAAGTTATTGAACGCCCGAGGTTTATAAAACAACTAATTGACCAAGGTCGGTTCAATAATCCTTACTTGCAACACAACACAATACAATACAAAACAAAACAGTGCAGTGCAGTGCAGTACTGTAGAGTGCAGTGCTGTGCAGTGCTGTGCAGTGCAGTGCAGTGCAGTGCAGTGCAGTGCAGTGCAGTGCAGTGCAGTGCAGTGCAGTGCAGTGCAGTGCAGTGCAGTGCAGTGCAGTGCAGTGCTGTGCTGTGCTGTGCTGTGCTGTGCTGTGCTGTGCAGTGCAGTGCAGTGCAGTGCGATGCAATGCAAGACAATGCAGTGTAGTTGCAGTTTGAGTTGTAGTTATAGTCATAGTTACATTGACAATGACAGTAACCGATAATTTGACTATAGGATGTAACATTGAACCAGTAAACTGTTGTAATTGATATTTACCCTTTTCTTTTCTCCCTGTTTTAGAAGACACAAGCTTCGAAAGTGTAACACCTGTCACCACGCCCATGGAAGTTCAAACTGTTCCCCTGGAAATTGTCGAACCTTCTGTTCACAGTTTGGATTTTGAAACCGACGTTAGCGTTGTATGTGGTGGCACCAAAGAAGGATGGACTCCCGTGGCAGCAGTTGTTCTTTGGACCCGAATGCTCGGCGTTTTGGGCAATATTAACGACATAGAAAGCGCCTCAATACATGCTCAAGTTCTTCGATCGCTGTCTCAAATCTGGCATTTATTGGCAAAGGTAACGTTATATATATATATATATATATATATATATTTCTAAAATTCATTAATAATTCATGAGGAAAACACAAAGAAAAATCATGAGCGTATCGGATCTATATATGTGATATAGACTCGCTCTAAGTTTCTCGCTGGTTTTTAACGGCTGAGATAAGCTTAATTTTCAAAATTACTACGCCAATGAACGTATGAAGTGATTCTTTTTAGAAGCCATTTAAAAACCTTGCAGTACGGGCTTTATCGGCTCTAAAACACTCGGCTATCGCCTCGTGTTTTATATCCGATAAAGCCCTCCTGCGCGGTTTATAAATATTACATATATATATATATTGGTAAATTTATACTAAAACAATTAGACAACCAGCCCGAGTTTTCTATGAGCGAATAGTCAACTCGGTTTCGCCTCATTGACTATCGCTCGAAAACGAGCGAATTGTCTAATTGTTTTAGCATAAATTTACCAACAAAAGTTAAATAAATGCTCGACCATAACGTATTCTTTGAGGCTCGTTTAATACATTTTTTTACTGCCAACAACAAACGTCCAACAGTCATTTCGGACATCTCCATGGTCCCGTATAGTTACTGATGGAAAAGTAAAGTTTTCTTGCATAATTTAGCATGGGTTTTCATGTACAATATTGAAACAATATATATCCACTCATTTGATTTGTAAAAGTGACAAAAAGTTGAAAGAAACATTCAATTTAGCATATAGTTTACATCACGAAATCTTGTCACCAGCAAGCGTAATTCAAGGATTTGTGATAGAAACTTGTAAATTTATACTAAATATATTTAGTACCAAATATATTTGACTTTTCTCGTTATTCTACTACACCGCCTTGTTTATCAACAAAATCTCCTGCTTCGGTAAACAAAGCAAAACTGGCCGCCATTTTGTTTTTCCCGCAGGTGTATAGTGCAGGATATCCCAAACTTGTGCGAAAAGCACTATTCACCTGCGAGGTATATGCTAAATATATATATTTAGTGTTTATATGTCGTATTTGGTACACTAATATGGCCGCCATGACGTCAGATGAAAACGATCTATAGGCATGCATGCACTAAAACGGATGATACTTCGAGTATTCCTAATCAAGAAGAGCTCCTAAGCTAGCGCATGCGTGCGTTATTCCGCGCGCCACTATTCCTATTCCGCAATAGTTTCAAACGAACGCGCCCTGACTTGACTTGGCTTTTACGTTTTTTCGTATCATCGAAGAGGATAATGCATGCTTCTCCAGTGATTATTAACTTCTTATTAACCGAGAGCGCGGTCATTACGGAAAAATTTCAGACCGAGGTCTTGACAGTACGGACCGAGCCCGTAGGGCGAGGTCTGTGCATAAAGACCGAGGTCTGATATTTTCCGTAATGACCAAGCGGACGAGGTTAATAAGAAGTTTATTATATGGCATTTTGAAACAACATACCTTACATTTATACCTTGTCATGATACGTACTTTAGTCAGTTTAGTGTGACCTCGAGCGTGTGACATAAACTAGTCGTTTTCAATGTTGTTGCTCTTGTTGTCATCGCTTTCGGACTCCTAAACTCGCTTCCAGATTGCTCATCGTCCCAATCATACATAATTTAGTCCTCAGGTTGTTGAATTCACAAAATTCTTGCGGTTTTCTTTCGTTGTTTAGTTGCAAACAACATGGCTGACAAAATCCGTAATCGACCGGTCGATTACGGAAAATAATCGACCGGCACGTGACACGTCTCGGCCAATGAGAACACACGATTTCAACGGAAGTAACTTGTACCATATAATAATAACTACTTAATAACTGAGAGTGAGGTCTTTACGGTAAAATATTAAACCGAGGTCTTGCTCTATTGACCGAGCGATAGCGAGGTTAATACGTTGAAGACCGAGGTTTAATATTTTGCCGTAAAGACCGAACGGTCGAGGTTATTAAGTAGTTTATTATATGGCACTTTTTATTTCAAAATCAATTTTGTATTTCTTGGTCTTCACTTTCTTTAACTTCGTCAAAACACCGGACTAGCGTTATTTTCTGCTGTTTCTTTCTCGTCTGGCTACTAGAATTTACTTTTGTAATGTTCATCGTCGTTTATTTCATTTATTTTCGTCGTTTTTCGGCAATAAAAGTTTCTTATTAGGATTTTTTGTTTGTTTCCAATTGTAAGGATTAACAATTTTTATAATGTCCCGGCCATTACGGAAAAATCTCGCCACGTCAGCAACCAAGCACAGCGCGTGAAGTAATCCGTGCCGTATAGTAAATACTGTTTAGCAAATTCTTGGCTTTTTTGACACGTTTAGATCAGATTAAATCAGGGTATCTCAGAAGATAACAAATCCACACCATCCCTGCCACAGTTACTGCCACCTTTGCATTACTTCTCTTCCTGGCTGTTTCAGGTAAGGTATAGTTAATTCTGTAGTACATTGAACAAAAAATAACAACTTCATGATCGTGAAATGAGAAGACCTATGCTCGAGTGGAAAAAAGTAGAGCGCTGCGTAAGCAGTGTTTTGGATATAGCAAAATGAAAAAGTGTGAACTGCCGAGGTATTTTGGAACAAAATACTGACTATTTAAAGTGGTTCTCTTATGAAAATATTTTTGGTAATGTTGCTGCATAATCTTAAAGATATTATGGTAGTTGGTAATTGAGCAAAGTTTTATTTCGAAATTCTCCAAGACAAAGTTGTATTTTACGTGCGAAGTTTGTATTTTGGAGCGCCGCCATTAAAGTGGCCGAGCTTGAGAAGAATGAGTCGAGGAAACGTATGACGTCATAGACTCAACAAAAACAAAAGATCATTGTTGTTGTCAACAAAAGGGCCATTGCTGTTATTGAGTCTATTTCATAAGCTTCCTCGACTCATTCTTCTCAAGCTCGGCCACTTTAATTGCGACGCCCCAAAATACAAACTTCACACGTAAAATATCACCTTTTCTTCAACGAATTTTGAAATGAAACTTTGCACGATTACTAACTACCACAACATCTTTAGGATTATGCAAAAACATTGCCACCAATATTTTCATCAGAGAACCACTTTAAAACTGTTTGAACAGCAAAACGTTTTCGACCCGCCTCCGTTTTTGCTTTTGGAATGACTTAAATTTTTTAGTGAACGCTTCTCGCCTAATATTTTTGGTATTAATACGATAATAACATGATTGCCTCGGATTGTTCTCCGAGGGAATGTAAACCTCGCATTTCCCTCATTGCTCATGCAAGAGGGAAATTTTTCCTTTGTCTTCTAATTTTCCCGTGCATGTTGATGAGGGAAAATTAGAAGACAAAGAAATCCTTTAGTGAAATAAAAGTAGCGTGCTGCGTAGGCAGTGTTGAAACAACAATCGAAATATAGTAACTTAGGTTAGATATACTGCCGAAACAGAGAACGTCGGAATCTAACGTTTCGAGCGAAGGCCCTTCGTCAGAGAGAAACGTAAAGAGTGTAAACAAACAATGAGCTTATATACGAAAGGTAATCATGTGACCAAAAATAAGCCAATCAGATAAAACTGACAATAACAAATTGATAATGAGATGCGAAAAATTAGCCAATCAAAGCAAAATAACAATAACAAATAGATAATGAGATGCGAAAGACATTTGCTATTCATACCGTCGATGAGTAAAAAGGAGGGGGTGTAAAGAGGATGAGCGAGAGTAAAAAATAGATAAAATAATAAAGTGAAAACGCTGTTTATGTCCGCCCTTGCTGAACAGAAACAACATCTTCAGAGGTGTTAAATAAAAGAAAAACGTTCGTTGAGTCCGTGAGGATGAATGGTACCAATTTTGAAAATGAGACGCTTTTCTAGTCTTTTGCGGCTGACATTACCGCCAGAAATGGGTGAGATGGCACAAACTTTCATGTCTGATGTCGGCGTCAGAAACAGGTCGGTGTCAGAAACAGGTCAAACCTGTCGGTGAAACTGGCAGACGTTTATCTGACAGGTTTGCTGAACATCTTCGTTCCGTGAGGAACAATGATGTTGACAAGCCTGTTGCCCGACATTTTAATAGTGCCAACCATTGTATTTCAGACATGAAAGTTTGTGCCATCTCACCCATTTCTGGCGGTAATGTCAGCCGCAAAAGACTAGAAAAGCGTCTCATTTTCAAAATTGGTACCATTCATCCTCACGGACTCAACGAACGTTTTTCTTTTATTTAACACCTCTGAAGATGTTGTTTCTGTTCAGCAAGGGCGGACATAAACAGCGTTTTCACTTTATTAATTTATCTATTTTTACTCTCGCTCATCCTCTTTACACCCCCTCCTTTTTACTCATCGACGATATGAATAGCAAATGTCTTTCGCATCTCATTATCTATTTGTTATTGTTATTTTGCTTTGATTGGCTAATTTTTCGCATCTCATTATCAATTTGTTATTGTCAGTTTTATCTGATTGGCTTATATTTGGTCACATGATTACCTTTCGTATATAAGCTCATTGTTTGTTTACACTCTTTACGTTTCTCTCTGACGAAGGGCCTTCGCTCGAAACGTTAGATTCCTACGTTCTCTGTTTCGGCAGTATATCTAACCTAAGTTACTATATTTCGAAAGAAATCCTTTGCCTTCTTCTAAATTTCCCGCTTGCATATATTTTCCCTCATCAACATGCACGGGAAAATTAGATGCAACTTCTCTGATCAACCGTGTAAATTTCCTGTCGGTAAGATTCTCAAAGTTTTCCTCGGCGATCATAATATTACAAACTAATACCATGACTTTTCGGGAAATTAGCGATTAAATTTCCCCTTTGCCTCGGGAAGATTTGTAAAAGTCCTCCGGCCTTTGACAAACATGATATTACAAAGGAATTACAGCCCTCAGGAATTTTAATAAATGACCTTTATTATATGGCTGGGATTGATTTCCGGTCCGTACGCAAAACGACGCACGCTAATTGGCTCCTGAGAGGTCGGGATTTTACGAAAGTGACCGACCGGTCAATACGCTTTTTTCTCGGCCCTGTACGTTTTGGCGGGAAAATTTCCGAGTTGATTTGAATACAAATAAAAGAGAACTGGGTATCTTTATTCAAATATTCTGAACAATAAAATGTGTTGGAACATTACTGCTGGTTTTCTTTAAAGCTGTTTATCGAAAACCACGACAAATAAACGCCGAACTGGTGTAAACAAGAAGGCCAAGAAGCGACACGAAAAAGTTAACAGGTATGGTAAACAGCATACTCCGAAGACGAAAACAACGCTCGGAATAGAATAAAATTAACCAATAGCCATATAATAAATTCCTTATTAACCTCGTTTGTTCGGTCTCTACGGGAAAGTATTTGCCCTCGGTTTTATCGCACAAACCTCAGGCAAATACTTTCCCGTACAGACCTCGCACTCGGTTAATAAGTCCTTATTATTGAGCGGAACGTTTAATAGCTAATGCACTTTATTTTATAGCATTACCTATAAAAAAAGAAGTGCTAGCAATAGAGAAACGGCACTGGAAATCTGCTTTAAAATTTCAACAACAAATCTTCCAGTAGGGCCGTTTATGAATAGGTGTGTTTTTCTTTGCCAGGCCACCTATCTTCCACAGAAGTACAAGCTTGGTCGCCTAACTGCATACCAACTCCTGTGTCGTATGACGGTGAGACGACAAGACAACCCTTTGTCGGAGGATTATTTGAGGCACTTTTACAGAAGCTTACACGACGGACTGACTAGCACGGATCAGGTGAGATTCAAGGGAGGAATACACCTTTAATTTTAGTCATGTTATTGTGTAATCACTTCACATCACTTCACTTCACTTCACCTCACCTCACGTCACGTCACTTCACTTCACTTCACTTCACTCCACTTCACTCCACTCCACTCCCAATCTCGTACCCAGAGCCTTCGCCGGCACGCGAGAAATGCATGTGATCGAGAAATCGAGATCTTCGCAAATGGAAGGAACCGATGTTTTCTGGGTTGCACTGGATAAGTCATTACAGAAACTAAACAGAGAAGTTCTACAAATTAAAGATAAACTTGTAATATAATATTTTGTGAATAGATAAGAATGATACAGCTTCTGAGCTTCTCATATAGTTTTGCTTAGTATACGTTTATTGTCGGAGTTTTGTTAGTTACGATTTACATGAATTGCGATTGTTTTATGACAATAAACGGTATTTAGCGTTAGCTAGCCAATCAAAACACTTCCCGATATGAATTATCCCAGAGCCTTCGTTTGCATGCTGGCGAAGGCTCTGCGTACGCGATTGCTCCACTCCAATCCACTCCATTCCCACTCCACTCCAATCCACTCCATTCCCACTCCACTCCAATCCACTCCACTCCACTCCGTTCCCACTCTACTCCACTCCATTCCATTCCCACTCCACACCACTCCACTCGAATCCAATCCACTCCATTCCCACTCCACTTCGCTTCGCTTCACTTTTACTTCACTTTTACTTTACTTCACTTTTACTTTACTTTACTTTACTTTACTTTACTTTACTTTACTTTACTTTACTTTACTTTACTTTACTTTACTTTACTTTACTTTACTTTACTTTACTTTACTTTACTTTACTTTACTTTACTTTACTTTACTTTACTTCACTTTTACTGTACTTTACTGTACTGTACTTTACTTTACTTTACTTTACTTTACTTTACTTTACCTTACCTTACCTTACCTTACCTTACCTTACCTTACCTTACCTTACCTTACCTTACCTTACCTTACCTTACCTTACCTTACCTTACCTTACCTTACCTTACCTTACCTTACCTTACCTTACCTTACCTTACCTTACCTTACCTTACCTTACCTTACCTTACCTTACCTTACCTTACCTTACCTTACCTTACCTTACCTTACCTTACCTTACCTTACCTTACCTTACCTTACCTTACCTAACCTAACCTAACCTAACCTAACCTTACTTTACTTTACTTTACTTTACTTTACTTTACTTTACTTTACTTTACTTTACTTTACTTTACTTCACTTCACTTTATTTCACTTCCCATTACTTCATTTCATCACTTTAATTTACTTCCTATCACTTCACTTCATTTTACTTCCGATCACTTCATGCACTTCCTTTCACTTCACTTCACTTTTCTTTTCTTCGTTTTCTTTTCTTTTCCCCCCTTTCCTTCGCTTCACCTCCCCTCACGTGATCAGTCAAGTGATGGGCAAGGAAGAAACTGGCGTGAAAAGTGCTACAAGCCAATCTATTTCTTGTTATATTTCTAATACTTTTTGTAGGATATCATCAACGCTATTTTAGGAAAATGCGAAAAAATTTTTTGCCATGGTTCTACCAAGTTCCTCTCTTTTAATTCTGGATTTTATTTCCGCTGCAAATACGATAATTGACAGCACTAACACCGAGGTAAGACTGGCAGGGGTTACGAATTGTCACGGCTGTAAAGGATGGGAACTAGAACGTAACTCAGACTAGTTCCTAGTCCTCTTTTCTCTCGAACTTATTTTGGTGACGTCACAGAATAGGGATCGAGCGAGAGGACTAGCGGAAAATGTTCATCTTTATTTATCATGAATCCGTGTCATGAATCCTTCTGGAGCTCGGATTCCTTAATCTTTATGAACGAGGGCACTTAAACAAATTTCTTCTTGAGAGCTGTCAAACGAGTAGATTTCTTTATTTTACATTACGTTAAAAGGTTGTTACATACGAGGCTTTATAAAGTAGTGTTCGGCGTAGGAAGTGATTGTGTTGAAACACATTTATACAAATCGAAATATGCTATTTTCACGTTTCGGCAGTAGACCAACCTTGCTATATGATCTGCCTTGGTTTTCCGCCAAACGGCCGTTTGGTGCCTGTATAATTTGCGGCCAGTTTTGGGCTAGATTTGGGGCCAAGCAAAACATTTTATTCCAGGCCTCTCACAATTTCGGTCTGCCGCTCGACGTTAAAAAGAGAGGCCTGGCTGAGAGAACCAGGCTGAACGTAACTACTGAGGTTAGTTGGCCGTAAACAAACTGGGACGAGCAAGTTAAATATAGCTTACAGTGGGTCATCTTACTAACTCTATCAGTGACCGAGTTTACAACCTAGCTTATATGCACTAACCTGACCAGTTTACTCCTTTACAATGCCACGAGTTAATGGTTGCACGATAAGCGTATAATCTAGGGCTCTGTTAAAGTGCCTATGAAGCGAGAATTAAGTCTGCCTTATGGTATTGAAGGAATACTTAAATGACAGAGTAACATCTTTTGCAGTTTATCGTTTTCTTGCTTCGTTTTTGGTATGCAAATTTAGCATCTTGACGTCACATGTGCACAATAACTTACCGGAGAGGGTTATATAATATATATCGTTGCTATTATCAAAGCAAATTCATTCTAAAGAAGCACGTGACTGCGTTCTTCCACAACACCAAGCATGCAAATTTTCAAGTGATTATCTTTGATAATGGCAAATATATATATAACCTTCTCTGATAACTCATGAGAGGGCGCTGCCTCTCACCAATAGTTAAGCCCAGTTGGACGGGGTTAGTACTTGGATGGGTGACCGTCTGGGAATAACCCCGTTCTCGAGCTTGGGACTCATGTGAGTAGAGTTTAGTTGGTCTCCTGTGCTCCGAGGGTTTTTCGCCGGGTTCTCCGGTTTTCCTCCCTCCGTAAAATCAACACCTAGGGCTTAGCTGTAATTCGTGGGCCGATATGTGTCGTATGGCGGCTGCCTGAGCGCCTTTAATATGCCCTCGACTCGGCCATGTCAAAAATTATTGTAAGGCGCATTTGAAAACCTTAAAGTTGAATTTGCGCGGTATAAATACTTGTTATTATTATTATTATTATGCAAATGTGACGTCATTATGTTGAATTTCTACATCAATCACACTGAAATATCTCGAAAACGAAGAGAGGAAACGAAAAACTGCGAAAGATGTTATTTTGCCACTTCAGATGTTCTTGCAAATAAGGTAGACGTAATTTTTGCTTCATAGGCATTTTATTAAATGGTAAATATACTAGTGGGTCGGGTTAGTGTATAAGCTGGACGGTAAACTTGGTTACTGACTAGTTACCGAATGCTCTAGCCTTCTTCGCATACGTTCTTATGGCTCGCTTACCTCCCCAAACTAACGTCTGCTCACCGGAGAGCTACATTCCATTCCCTTTGTGTACATGGACCAATGAAATTACACCATTGTCGTGCTAAATAAAGCCGTGCTGGGCTAGTGTTGTTATGTGTAATTTTTTAGTCGAAAGCTAATATTTTGAAAAGTTTAGCCTAGAACTTCACGAAATTTACGAAGAATATTGTTTTGATTATGTTGTTGCTGCCTATGCAAACAAATAAGCGTGAAAGTCAGTGTAAAGCGTAAGAGCGTTGAGAGAAATTTAAGATTGTAAACAAAAGCTCAAAGGTGTTTACGGTTTAGTGTCTGAAGCGACTGCCCGAATTAGTTTACTTGAAAGATGATATTTCGCTTACTATAGCTCAGAGCTTTACAAAATTTACGAAGAATGGTATTATGAATATGTTCTTGCTGGTCGTGAAAATAAATCTGTGCGAAAAGTCTTAAAAAAGCAATAGAAGTATCGGCGAAATGTATCTAGTGGATAATACATTTTACGGGCTATGTCTGGCTAGCACTGTAGCACACCTCATTGTTATTCAGCTTCATATTCCATGCAGTGACGCTTTTAACTTTATTTCATGTACATGTATTCATATCACGATTCACAGTTAACAACATCATCTTATTGATTCTATTTACGCAAAATATTTTACTAAACTATAAGCAATAGTTTTCGAAATATTGGTTCAAACATTGAAACGGCAGCTCAGGTTTCCAGATATTGGAAGTCTGACTCTGATTGGTCAACAATTGGAAAGGAATTTACTGCTCGGGTCAATCTCGTTCCCAGAGCCCACGTTCCCCACGGGAAACGAGAGACTCTGGGATAATCCGTTCACGCCATCACAGGATTCTTGTTATCCGGAAGAAGAGTTATATTGAGTTCACTGTGTTCATCAGCCAATGAAATATCGATGTGAAACGGATTATCCCAGAGTCTCTCGTTTCCCGGGTGGGGAACGTGGGCTCTGGGAACGAGATTGTGCTCGGGTAAGCAGCCGGTAGTTGAGGGGAGTGAGAACGAACCCAAACTGACGGCTGCGAAGGAGACTACGAATGCTCAGGTTATTCTTAATAAATACGTGGTGAGCAATAATCTGTGTAATGTATTCTAACCACCATGGAAAACGTTCAAAATATAATTTTTGGCATTAATGTTATTTTTCGTTTTTGCAGTATCCTAGAACCGAAGCTGTTACCATTCTTGGTTCACTGCTGTGTTATCCAAATGCGTTTCCAAACATGAACATTTATCAAATTGGATCACCACCTTTCGGCGAACAGCCACTAGTGACTGCCTGTCGAGATATAAAGGTATAAATCTATACATATATTAATCTGAAGAGTGTGATTCGTTCGTTCGTTCGTTCGTTCGTTCGTTCGTTCGTTCGTTCGTTCGTTCGTTCGTTCGTTCGTTCGTTCGTTCGTTCGTTCGTTCGTTCGTTCGTTCGTTCGTTCGTTCGAACGAAATCACTGCTAACTAATCACCGCAATTGCGCTGCGCGATTATTATTACGTCAGTATTCTTGTTTGTCTGAGTTTATAATTTATTCTTGCATTTTTCAAAATAAAAAATGGCTCTTTAGGAACCCCTCGAGATTAAATTTTGGTTTGTTTGTCCGAGTTTTGGCTTATAAATAGTAACTGCGCTTCGCTGTTAGGGTCGGCTTGCGAGAAGATCAACGTTTGAACTGGTGAAGATTATTTCAGATCCAGTGAAACACCTGGTTATAAATTCATGTCCAACATAACTTAGGTACTTTATGTAGGCCTGACTCCAACACAAACCCAGACCTATAGGAATTGGCGCATATTTGACATAAACTGATTACCAATTAATGCTTTACTTCATTTCTGGGTGAGGTGAAGTGAAGTGAAGTGAAGTGAAGTGAAGTGAAGTGAAGTGAAGTGAAGTGAGGATAAAGGATAAAGGATAAAGGACTGGGGGCTAATCATCCTTACTTGCAGCCAGTGGCTGAATTGCGAAGGACGCAGATCAACGTGGCCGTGTCGAGGCATATCAAAGGCGCTCCAAGCAGCCGCCAACGACACAGTTCAGACCACGGATCACAGCTAAGATGTTAGGTGTTGATTTTATGGAGGGAGGAATACCGGAGAACCCGGCGAAAAACCCTCGAAGCACAGGAGAGATCAACTACAACTCTACTCACATGAGTCCAAGCTCGACAATGGGGTCATTCCCAAGCAGTCACCCATCCAAGTACTAACCCCGTCTAACCGGGCTTAACTTTTTGATGAGAGGCAGCACGCTAACAGCACACGCCACCCGTGCTCGTGAAGTGAAGTGAAGTGAAGTGAAGTGAAGTGAAGCAAAGCGATTTTGTTTATTGAGGGTAATATATGACAATATTTAGATACTGATAACCTAATGGCCCTCACGCTTGATGGAACTATAGTTAGTAAAATTAACTGGAAAAATTCCGGTGTCGATTTTGCGAGGGAGGAAAATCGTGAACCCGGTAGAAAAAAAACTTGAGGCACAGGAGAGAACCAACAACTGTACTCACATGAAGATAATCTGTTCACTTATCCGAATACGAACCCCATTCAACCGGGCTTAACTTCAGCGGTGAAAGACAGCCAGCTAACAGCTTGTGCCACCTATGCCTAAAATGAATTTATAACCAGGTGTTTCAGTGTTTTTGCTGCCTCCCACCAGGGAGGCAGCACACTATTCTTGCATCTCTCTTGGGTTACCTATGCGTTACTCGTGCTCAGTCGTTTTGCCGAGCTATGTATGGCTGCGTATATCAATTTTCGGATTTGGAGATGTTGGTTCTGAACCCCCTGACCACGCAACAGATTGGTATGATAGCAGTAAAGAGCCTGGGTACGAGGCTGCAGCAAAGTGCGCTACCACTGGCGCTAAGTAAGTGCGGTCAATGATCATGTCTTTTATACTTGCTTGTGGAAGTATTCATCAAGGCCATGAACGTTTTAGTGGTCAGTCTCGAGGAAAACAGCGCTCTTTTATGAGTATCAGCGCTGTTAACAGCACAAACTATTCAAGTGAACGATTGGAATTCATCTACTATCGACCGAGTCTTAGTGGAAGGAGACAATATGTACTTGAATGCTTTTTACAATGGTCTTATCCCACGTGAAGAATTGTTGTCGCTGAACAACCTACCAACTATTAACCAGGCAGCACTTCCTTGCGATAGTAACTTCTAGTTTAATAGTTCTGAACCGTTTGAACCAGGCCTAAGTGGTGCACCACGTTTGGGATTTTCTGTATTACTTAAATTGTATATTGTTATCTTCATTGTGCTGTTGTAAAGGTTCCTTTGCACAGGCGATCTTTGTTGCGATTTTTATCCTCCTGACGCATGAGATCAAATGCATTGATTTACGAATGTGTATTGGGCCATTTGTGCAAAGCTATATGGATCAATATTTTCGTGAATCATCCACTCAATCGCATGCGCCAAGGTGAGAAAAATTGCAGCAGAAATCACCTGTGTAACCGGGTCTTAAGTATCTATAAGTAAAGAAAATAAATTATTGATTTCTAGGACAAGGTTAGCGATGCTCTTTATAAAGCAGCAAGAACTGATCCGGATTGTCATGCAAGGTATACCTACAAAATTACGAATAGTATTAAAGTAAACTGCTTTCTACACATGCTGGTTGGTCGTGTTGGTATAACCTATGTATTTAGAGTGGTTCTCTGATGAAAATATTGTCGGTAATGTTTCTGCATAATCCTAAAAATAAGATATTATGCATCCTCGTTCCCAGGACCTCCTCGGTACACTGGAAAATCGGAGGCGCTGGTCAGATGAAAACGATTGAAGCGTTGTAATATATTTTCAACTGTCAAACAACGCTGTGAATAGAGTGAAGTTTATCGCTCAGATAACACCGAAAAAGTCTACGAATAGGACCAACAAAGTAGGATTCCTAAAGCGATTCTGAACTGCTATGAGTTTCATCATTTAAATCGAACGATGTTAGGCATAGCGTGACTCGGTGATGAGATATTATGGTACGTGGTAATTGTGCAAGGTTTCATTTCGAAATTCCCAAAAACAAAGTTGTATTTTACGTGCGAAGTTTGTATTTTGGAGCGCCGCCATTAATTTGGCCGAGCTTGAGAAGAATGGGTTGAGGAGAACTTATGACGTCATAGACTCAACAAAAACAAAAGATCATTGTTGTTGTCAACAAAAGGGTCATTGTTGTTATTGAGTTTATGACGTCATAAGCTTCCTCGGCCCATTCTTCTCAAGCTTGGCTACTTTAATGGCGGCGCTACAAAGTACAAACTTTACACATAAAATATCACCTTTTCTTCAACGGGTTTTGAAATGAAACTTTGCACGATTACCAACTACCATAACATCTTTAGGATTATGCAAAAACATTGCCAACAATATTTTCATCAGCGAACCACTTTAAGTGGTTAACCACTTAAACCAACCATAAGTTAACCACTTATTTTATGCAAATATTTTGCATAATTTTGGTACGAGTGCAATCAAGCATTTTATTATACATTTCTCCCAAACCCTTGATTATGATTGGTCAGAAATTTAGTGAGAAATCTCGATATCTGCAATTTGCCGCTGAGATTGTCATGATGTGAGCCCATGATGCCATTAACTGTAGCCATTATCTGTAGGAAAAAGAGTTATCAGTCATGTGCTGACGTCATGCCATAGTCATGCCACTGATGAGATAGGAAAACCGCTCGCTCGGGCAGCCCAGCAAACGTTTCCAGTTATGCAAAATGTGTCGAATTAAAGAAGGAAGGTTTAGCGAAAGTCAACCACAAGAAACCAATCCATGATGAAGACATACGAAAGCTCTACGAAGGTAACCTATTCAACACAAACCATCCAAGAACGCTTCAAAACAAAGTATTTTTCGAAATAATGCTTTACTTTTGCCGTCGAGGTCGCTAGAATCTTCGGCAGCTCAAGAAATCCGACTTCACAATCAGCGTTGATGCAAAGGGGGAAAAATACGTAACAAAAGCAACAGACGAGCTGACCAAAAACCATAGAGAAAACGACGAAGCCGAAGAAGGAGGAACAATGTTCACAAAAGAAGGCCCTTTTTGTCCTGTTGCTTCCTTCGAGAAATATCTTCAACACTTAAACCCTAAAAACGGGTTTCTTTTCCAGCGACCGAAGAAAAGTGTTTCGGAATGCGACAACGTTTGGTTTGACAACATGGTTGTCGGCGAGCGTTCTCTTGAGACAAGATGAAAAACATCTCAAAAGAGGGAAACCTGTCAACTGTCTACACGACTCACTCGATACGGGCAACAGCTGTGACAATACTTGACAGGTCCGGCTTCGAAGCACGGCACATTATGGCTGTCAGTGGTCACAAAAGTGAAAGCAGCATCAGAAGTTACAGCCGAACTAGCCTGGATACAAGACGGGAAATGTCCGAAACTTTGATGGCTGTCGCTAGCTGCAGTTCTCCCACGCACGTTGATGTGGAATTATCTCCACTGTTGTCGCTCTCCCAAGAAGAAACAGTGTTGAATATACAAACCTCTCATTCACAGTTATCCAAACAATTCAATTTTTATAACTGTAACGTTAACTTTAACTGATAAGCGGGAAAGTTTTGGCACAGTTGTAAGTTTCAATGCTAGCTTGGCGTGCACAATTTTTTTAATGCTTTTTCCTTTGTTGTTGTATATATATACGTGTATTTTAATATTTTTGTCATTGGCACATTGCCTATCAGTCGTTTTGCCTTTTCAAATAAACTGATGTTATTTAATTGTTTTGTCTTCGAAGAAAGTTATAAGCTTATAACTATATCTTAAAACAGTTTAAGTAGTTGGTTGCTCAGCTGAAAATGTATAATAAAACAATTATTGAATTCGGCTTTTTTGATATCAAGAATATTATCAAGGTCTCAGTCTTCGACCTTGATAATTCTTGATATCAAAAAAGCCTCATCCAATAATTGCTTATTATTCATTCTTACATGTGTAGGTCACGTGAGTTAGCTTTGTTAGTGGCAATACAAATTAAGTTTGTTTAATTTGAAAGAACTCGTAAAATTGTAATAGAAGATCTTTTACAACGTTTTTGTATCTTTCTTCGTTTGCAAGATATTCCAGTTTGTTTGATATGTAAATTAGATGCTCTCTGACGTCAGGAGCAGGGTACGGGATATTCACACCTAGCAAAATCAGTTATATCTCTAAGTTTGTTTAACGAAATCACTTGAAACTGTGCACATAAAACGCCTTGTGACACTAAATATTTTATGTTGAGAAATCAAAGAGGTGAAAGTGATTTTGTAATGTATGAAAATACTGTACCCTGCTATACACTACGTCAGAGGTCATCTAATTTACATATTAAACAAACTGGAATATCTTGAAAACGAAGAAAGATACAAAACAGTTGTAAAGATCTTCTATTACAAATTTACGAGTTCTTTCAAATTTGACAAACTTCATTTTTATTGCCAATACCTTTAAACATCTCGAATAACCCTCTCTGAGTGCCCTATTGTAATTAAAATTCTTTTCCCAGGTGCACAGCCTTGTGTGCCATTGGTGTTTTTATAGTGGAAGAACTGACTCACAACAAAGGACACAGCCGTCTGCATGTTTATACTTCGTTATTGCTAACTTCGATTACGGTAGGTTTTTACCGCGTGAACTGTCTGCCATGTCATAAAAATTCACATGCATTTGAAAAACATTTGTAACATCATGGAATTGGAAAATTTTATTTTACCACTGCCATTGTTAGAGGTGGTGATAGTGTTTGCGCATTTTGGTAGTGGTGGTGGTGATCGTAGTGGTGGTAGTAGTTTTAGTGATGGTGGTGTTGTTGTTGACATAACTGGTGATTGTGGTGGTGATGGTGGTAGTTGTAGTGGTGGTGGTAGTTTTAGTGATGGTGGTAATGGTGTTCGTGTTGACATGTCTGGTGATTGTAGTGATGGTGGTAGTGGTCGTAGTGGTGGTGGTAATCGTAGTGGTGGTGGTAGTTTTAGTGATAGTGGTGTTGTTGTTGACAAAACTGGTGATTGTGGTGATGATTGTGGTGGTGATGGTGGTAGTTGTAGTGGTGGTGGTAGTTTTAGTGATGGTTGTAATGGTGTTCGTGTTGACATGTCTGGTGATTGTAGTGATGGTGGTAGTGGTCGTAGTGGTGGTGGTAGTAGTTTTAGTGATGGTGGTAGTTTTAGTGATAGTGGTGTTGTTGTTGACATAACTGGTGATTGTGGTGGTGATGGTGGTAGTTGTAGTGGTGGTGGTAGTTTTAGTGATGGTGGTAATGGTGTTAGTGTTGACATGTCTGGTGATTGTAGTGATGGTGGTCGTAGTCGTAGTGGTGGTGGTAATCGTAGTGGTGGTGGTGGTAGTTTTAGTGATGGTGGTAGTGGTGTTGGTGTTGACATGACTGTTGATTGTCGTGATGGTGGTAGTTTTAGTGATTGTGTTGGTGGTTATAATTGTAGTGACGGTGATAGTTTTAGTGATGGTGGTAGCTACTTATCTTATTTTACTCTAATTCTATGTTTAACAGTTTAAAAACTGGTCAGTGTCGAGCGTCGCAATTGGTCTTATCCGTAACTTGTCTGAATACCACGAGCAACTCTCTAATTTTGATGCCGATTTACCTTTAAAAATACTCCAGGTTGGTGATGTACCGTTTTCAGCTTTTTTCTTTTTAAAGTGGTTCTCTGATGAAAATTTTGCGGGCAATGTTTTTGCATAATCCTAAAGTTGTTATGGTAGTTAGTAATCTTGCAAAGTTTCATTTCGAAATTCGTTGAAGAAAAGGTGATATTTTACCAGTGAAGTTTGTATTTTGAAGTGCCGCCATTAAACTGGCCGAGCTTGAGAAGAATGAGTAAAGGAAGCTTGGACTCTAACAACAACAACGACCCTTTGTTTTTGTTGAGTCTATGACGTCATAAGCTTCCTCGACTTATTCTTCTCAACTCAAGCTCGGCCACTTTAATGGCGGCGCTTCAAAATGCAAACTTCGCACGTAAAATGCAACTTTGTTTTTGAGAATTTCGAAAGGGAACTTTGTATAGGTAATAGCATGGTTTTGAGTGCAATTTGGAAAAAACATGCACGAGTGAGATTTTGAAAGACTATCAAAATGCAAAAGCCTATTTTTCAAACGTTAATACAACTTCCTTCAATTTTTCGCCCTGAAACTTTCACAATTGAAAGAAGTCATCTCAAACTTTACTTTATGTTATTTTCTCCAACTTGGAAATTTCGTTGCATATGCACTTTAAATAAGCCGGGAACAGCTAGTATATACGGTCAATTCCTGAATTATTTCGCAGCTTATTTTGGACTATCTTCAACCCTGGGCGTATTTTAGTCGCGGCTTATTGATCACATGACCGTTTATACGAGCTGTTCGCGACTTATTTAAGCCGCGACTTATTTAAGCCGCGGCTTATTCAAGAGTTGACCGTTTATACGAGCTGTTCGCGACTTATTTAAGCCGCGGCTTATTTTCTGCCGTATAAACGGCCGTAATGAATTTTAGCATTAATAATCTAACGGCATACGTCATCTGCTCTATGTATTCAATCCCAGTCTTTTCTTATTTTGTAACATCAGAAAGGCAACTTTGGCACTTAATATCTCAAGAAGTACATTTATTTATTTTTTGGGGGAATTGGTTATTTTGATTATGAGCTTAAAATTAGTTCTATCAGAAATTTTCACTTCACAAACACTTTAATAAAATTTTCGAATTCTCCCAACTTACTGATACTTTTGTGTTTGCCTCAGTCATGCAGGCTATATAAACACGGGCGGCTATTTTCTATTTCTTATATACTGTTCAATAAACGAGCTGGAGTGTTTTTATCAAGGTATCTCAAACTCATTAATAATTCATGAAATCACAATAGCAGCAATAAGCCATTTGCACGATGGCGTGAGATGGCGTTGGATGACTGCAACTACCAGAATGCTTTGCCAGTATCTTAGGTTTCGCCTAAAAGGGAGGACTCAAAGGGAGCCGTCCAGTTCTTTCGCCGCTTTTCCAAAATATGTCGTCAAAGTTGTTTTTTCCAAATTTGTCGTCGAGTTTCAGTAAGTCTCGAGATTTTAGCAATCTTTTCGATACCCTAACCACTTACATAAACTCTATCCCTAATTTGGGGAAACATATTTGTCGACATATTTTCGGAAAGCCGCGAAAGGACTGGACGGGTCCCTTTGAGTCATCCGTTTTAGCCGTAACCCTAGAATTCTGGCAAAGCATTCTGCTAGTTGTAGTCATTGAACTATAAGAAGACTGGAAGGCCAACTCAGGGGGGGGGGATTTTGAAGCCAGTGCCAGGCCCTTTGCAGGTAGCCCCCGTCACTCCGTCAGTCCCGTGCTTTTCATCCTGCCATATATTTTGTTTGGGACGATAACAAATTACTCCAAAACAATGGATTGAAATACATATAGTATAAGTTTCCTCGGGAATCCAAACACTCGAAAACAATAAAACCAGCCTTCCGCCCCGTGTTCATTATGTTTGAATCCCCTGCAATCTCGTTCCCAGAGCCCACGTTCCCCTTACCCAGCGGGCGGGAAACGAGAGGCTCTGGGATAATCCGTTCACGCCATCACAGGATTCTTGTTATCCGAAAGAAGAGTTATATAGAGTTCACTGTGTTCATCAGCCAATGAAATATCGATGTAAATCGGATTATCCCAGAGTCTCTCGTTTCCCAGGTGGGGAACGTGGGCTCTGGGAACGAGATTGAATCCCGTGATAAAACACTCAAACTTCTTGTTGATATATTACTTATCAAACTCATTAATAATTCATGAGGAAAACATAATGAAATCAGTTACCGAGACGTTGTTGTGAAATGTGGTAATAAACTCCCATAAATTAATACAAGTTTTACCTCAAATTTCTCTTTAAATACTGATTTGTTTGAGACGCTATACTATACACTCGAAAGCCGTTTATTATCTGATTTAAAAACACTCGAAGTGAGTTAAAAAACTTGGCTATCGCCTCGTTTTTCAACACACATTTCTGTGTTTTCAAATCAGATAATAAACGGCTTCTTGTGAATGATTTATTTCATAAAGACTCAAGGTGATAGCCGAGTGTTTATAATTCCTGATAAAACACGAACTGCGAGTTAATACACCACTTTCATAATAGCGATTAATTTGAATTTTTTTTTTGGGCATCTTAATAAACCTTTCTGGCCTCGTTTGTGTGTCTGCAATAGAAAATAATCTTTGCTTCATAACGAGGCCAGAAAGGCTCATTTAGATGCATATAAAAGAATATTTAAAGTGAAGACTTTATGAAAGTGGCCTATTGAACGGCTTCGAAAGCGAACCATTTCGTAAGTTCATTGACATAAAAAAATTCATGATTGACCTTCAAATCCAGCAAGAGATTTATCGAAAACGGCAACGTGTCTTTCTCACATATAAAGACAGTAGTATAGGGAAGAGGGGTTCTGAGGCGGGTGTTGCAAAGAGCACCACCCATGATGTCACAGTTTTTATCTGTCGTTAAATTTTGAGTTCAACAAGTGGCTAAATTAAAAGCTAAAGCGATACGAACAGGATGTCGTATATAATCACAAAAAAAAACACAAAAGATTTTTAATATATTGAAACATGTTCAACCGTTGGATACAACATCTCATTTTACAGATGAGACAACCCTTACGCTTTCGAAGCATGATGTACACTAAACAGTTTAAATTACTGCGCAAAATAAAGTACTCATTTTACAAATGGCCCGCGGAGGGCCAGCCACATTGTGACCCTATAGCAGCCCGTCATGGCCCATATCAATAAAACAGACGAAACACCCTCGAAGCATCCCCGAAACACCCCCAAAACACCCCTAAAGCACCCCCAACATCCCCATACACCTCCGACATCCATGTTTAGGTTCGGGTTATTACTTTGTGTTTCGCGCACGAATATGCAATTAGGGTTAGGGTTAGGATTGAGGTTAGGATTAGGGTTAGGATTGGGGTTGGGATCAGGGTTAGGTTTAGGGTGTTTTCATGGTCAGGGTCAAAGAATAACAAATTCGTGCGCGAAACACAATGTAAGCACCTAGGTTCGCGTCTTGTCCGTCTATTTTGTGGTTATATACGACATCCTGTTCGTATCGCTTTAGCTTTTAATTTAGCCACTTGTTGACGACAGATAAAAACTGTGACGTCATGGGTGGTGCTATTTGCCCGCACCACCCGACTCAGAACCCCTCTTCCCTATACTACTAAAGACGCTCGTTAAACATGGATTTCTTTGTCTTCATGGATTATTAATGAGTTTTCTTGATTTTTATCTATTTAATTCATTCATTGTATCTAATATTTTCTTTCGTGACTTTAGGTTTTATGTGAAATCATTATGCGTTGTGTTAATGAAGGAGTATTAATGGATGCTTCCCATGGGGTCAAGGTAACGTACACACACAGTACAAACAAATTTTTTAGGGAATTAGCCGGAGCCGGCCGACAATTTAAAGAAAAATAATCTAAACCACAATCCGAAAATGGAGTAAAATGGACATCTTGAAAAGTCCAAGATATGGATAAAAAAACAAGACAAAAAACTTTATTCCAAAATTTATATTATTTCTTCTTTGTACATATAAAGAACGTCTTTCCCAAAAGACCACACTGACCTTGACCTGTACGATCAGTTGCCTACAATTATCGTTGATTTTGCTTTACAGGTTCTTAACCCGTTAATGTCGTGCCTTCTCGACTGGGTCATGGTTATTCCGTTGAGTGCGTTAATGAAAGTCCAAGATGAAAATCAAAGTATTCTTTCTCAAGTGTTCCAGGTGAGCTTGAAATCAAGATCTGATGAATGATTTATAAATGCTGTATAAGGGCCGTTTATATGGACAAACGTTGTCCCTGGTAGAAGGGTCACCCTACCCCCCCCCCCCCCCCCCGAGCTACCCTGAGGGAGCCGACTTTGTGTGTTCATTTTACTTAGTCTCGACAGCGAGCGTTTACATGGGGAATTGCATACTTGTCTCGGGTAGTAGGGTCACCCTGGGGTAGGGTCGCCCTCTTTGCGAGGTAGGGTTACCCTAGGGGGCGAGATAAAGTTGACTCGCCGACCCGAGGCAAAATTGCGAAACAAAATGGCGGTAGAAAGTGAAACAATTGATAGAGCAGCAAATACGAAACGAAAAAAATGGCCTGATAATTGGCCTGAAGAAGTATAAAAGCTTCTGTGAGTTTAATTCTATCGTTTAATTCTAACAGTACAGTTACGGTTTCTTCCCGACGATCGGCCATCTTAAATTAGATGCATTAAACTATACCCAGTCCTCCAGGTTTAAACCGATTCAGAAGTCATGTAAACACACGACAAAGTTGTCTCGGGGGTTAGGGTGTTCCTCTTACCCGAGCCAACTTTTAGTCCATATAAACAGGCCCTAAGTGTACACTATATGTGTGGCTTTGTACTGGCCGACTGGTTTTGAAATCTGTACTTAGAATTGTTGTTGAAGGGGTTCATCATATTGGGGAAACTCAAATTTGATTGCTGCCCAGTTTAGTTTTTTTTCTTCTTAACTGGCCCAACAACCTTCTGTACCAGCCCAACAACCTTCTTAGCTAGCCCACTACTGCTTTGTACTAGTTTGCAACTTTTTTCGTATTTTTCTTTGTTTTGGAGGTATTTCGATTTGTCTGATATGTGAATAAGATAGATGGTCTCTGGCGTTATAATCAGGGTAGAGCATTTTCACACATAGCAAACTCGGTTGCTGATATCTCCAAGTGTGTTTAACAAAATTACCTTTAAACCGTAACGCTGAACATTTCATGTTGAGCAATCATTTATTTTAGCCCAAGCCGCAACGAGGAATAAAATTAGCTCTGAGGAGAGCCAAAAACATATTAGGGACATTAAGATGCTCCGACGACGACGGCGGTTAAAAAGCAAGATAAGTTTTACAATTTAAAGAAGTCACGGTTAACTGCATGACTATTATATTTTACGACTTCCGAAACGCTCCAGTATTGCTAAAATGATTGTCTAGTGTCTGTACTGAAGTTTATCTCAAGCAACAGTTCCCATCTTTTGACCCCTGACGTCGTCCTGAAGACGTGAAAATGCTCTAAGTGGCGTTGTTTAAAGAACGAGGACGGTGTTGAAATTACTCTGGAGACTGAAAATTATTCATTCTCTCTGTTTTGCAAAAATAATTCTTTGACGTCGTTATTGAGGTTGACGTCGTTATTGAGGTTGACGTCGTTATTGAGGTTGACGTCGTAGATCTTAAAGTCCCTATTTATGTCCAAAAAGCGTCAACTGTATAGACCCTTTTGCACTTATTTCCTGGTGGAGGAGAAATGCTTCTATAAACAATAAAATTTTCATTAATGATTCGTTCTGTTGAACTGCGGAACTTTGTCCTCCAGATCGGCCGCTTTGACGTCATGTGCGAAGGGTCTATATTTAATATATAATTTTAAACGACATTTAAGCCTGGTTCTCACTTGTCGTAAGAATCGTAAGAATCGGGGATTTTTCCAGTCCCCGATCGTTTGGGATTGTTACGACAGGTGTGAACTTGGTTGAAGTAACGACCCAGACAGTCGCCGATCTGATCGGAAGCATCGCAAGAATTGGAATCATTTCTATTTGGAAAATGCATCCCAGACGGTCGCCGACGATCGGGGATTCTTACGACTAGTTACGACATGTCTGAACACTGAAACCACTCGTCTGGGACAATCGGGGATGATTCTCGATAATATACAAGATGGCGTCCAGCGAAAGCTACCTGAAATCTCTAGCAGGAAAGTTCAGAAACGGCCACGTGTATGGAAATTGTAAAATAATTCCCTTGTCTGTATAATAGGAGTAGCGAACAATTCAAGGATAAAAACTTAAAATTGAATTCATGGAAGAAGATCGCTGCTTTGCATACCACCGAAGGCAGTCATGAAACAGAAGTTCTTTATACTTGCAAGCAAAGATATGAGAGTGTTCGCACTGCCTTTTCTCGTTATTTAAAAAATGCAAACTGCCTTCGGGTTCAGGGAGTGTCGTTGTCCGTGTAAAATCATCCGTCTGTTTAAGGCCGCCATCTTTAAAGTTTAAACTTTGGCACGAATTACGACAAGTCACGACAAGTGTGAACCTGGCTGTCGTAAGAATCGCCGACGGTCGGGGATAGACTGTCCACGATTCTTACGACAAGTGAGAACTAGGCTTTAGATCGTTGTATTAAATATTTACATAAGTCGTAAATGTAAATCTTGGCTGAAAAACGGTAAAAAATCACCACCAAAGCAATTTTTGCTCCAAAGTATTCACTACAAAAAGTACACAGTTTCGTAAACGACAAATCAATATATATTTTGAACTGTTAAAATTAATGCCTTGTTTCTTCTTATAAGCTTAAATCGTCGGGTTGAAATATATTTTAGCGCCCTGAATTGTTCATTTTAGCCCGAAAAATACAACACAATGCCCGATAAAATTATTTTAAGAAAATTTAGATTATTCCTGCCGTCAATAAGAGCATGGAATATAAAATATAAATTTGGCGTGTGCTTGAATGGGATGCAAGTAATTTTTGTGACACGTGTACATCCACATCTTGTCTTTGATTTTAGGCCTTGAAATATGTGGTGTCGAACAAATCAGGGAAAGCAGCGCGGGAGTTTAATATTACGCGTATGATTTCACGAGAAGAGTTACAAATCCATTTGGGACAAATTCACCAAGATATTGTTGATTCAGCTCCTTCTAGCCCTGCTGACTTTACAGACAGTGGTAAGGTTCTAATAAAATTTCTAATAATATACAGTACATCATAATTTTTTTAATAATATACATGAAAAAATAATTATATATTTCTAATAATATACGTAAAATATTTTTTAATAATATACATGAAAAAGTTTCTAATAATATACATAAAAAAATCTAATAATATACATGGAAAATGTTGTAATAATATATAATAGGAATTAAATAATTTAATAATAGGAATTATAATAATTTATTATATAAAATAGAGTGTTTTGTTGATTTTCCCGCCACTAATAAAAGTGATAATCTCACATGTGCGATTATTTATGATAATCGTGCATGTGACGATTATCGCTGAATCAGTATTATAGTTTAATGCAATTTTTGCAAGGCAATAGGACAATTTTTTTATATAATAAACAGAACAATACATGGATGCTTGGAAATATGAAATTTATATTTCCGCACAGCCATGTATTATTCTCTATATACAATGTATATTATACATGCATGAAAAAATTTCTAATATAATAATATACCAGGCAAAATTACTTGAATATGATTGGCTAATGAAGAGGCCATTTTTTTGTAATTTAGGGCGAAATTACTTGCACTTGATTGTTCCTTGATCAGCAGTACTTGCATGTGATTGGTCGCTCTGCTGTTACTTAGCAACAGTGAACGTCAGAGGACTGAGTTTTTTCCAACAAATTTCAAGGTTTTTCGGTCTGAAAATGCTTTTTTGTTTACTTTGAACTAATTTAAACTACCGAAGGAGTGTAAACTATTAGTGAAAATGAATACACTAGAAAATTTACGAGCTTTTGTCTGTGTTTACAGAAAGAAAGCAACAGGCACAGCGATAGAGCGAAATAAATTGGAATGATGCCGAGCACCGACGTACATGTACGTCTTCGACATTTTCTGGACATAACATAGCTCTTGAATAATTTTGCCCACTATATTATTAACACATCATTGCATGAGTTCTCGTAAAATTAAGGTTTAATTTCATTCGTGTTTTCAAAATCTTACAAATTATCCTCGTCGCTTCGCGACTCGGGCAATTTTGTAAAATTTTGAAAACACTCGTGAAATTAAACCTTAATTTTCCTCGGCCCCATGCGATTACCTATACATATACATGAGAAATATTTTAATACTACCTGTACATGTGTACATGTACTGATACAGACACGAGGCGAAGCTGAGTGTCTTTATTCCGATACAGAACGGACACGAATTTTGTAAATGGCTTCTAAAACGTTTAATAAAACGTCCGTGTCTGTAAATGTGATACAGAACTGGTGTTTTATTAATGAGTTATGTACCATGGTATACAGACCCTGATTAAACCTTAATTTTTTTTTAATTTTCCTCATGGATTATTAATGAGTTTTTGAATACTGAATATACATGAGTGGTAAATGATGTCAACTTTATTGATTTGTCAATCATTTATATGTTATTTTTGTAATTATTATGTTAGAGTCCAACAACAGCATACCTCCTTTCCAGACAATGGACAGAGTGAAAAAGACGGCAAAGGCGGTAATGATTTACTGTTTCATGTTTGTTTTTTCCTTCTTTTTATAAGTCGTCATTATTTCTGTTGTTAAGGCTTCTCGCTATTCTTCTCTCGTTTATCTCCTCTTACTTTACAAGAGGAGAATATTTTCTTTGTTGCATAACATGCGCTAAAAACTGATTTCTACTTATTTATTATATCTTTAGCGAATCCAAGTATAGGAATATTTGGCAATCGACTTATAATATAGCCGATATTTGACACTCCTAATTTTAATGTCACTGTACATGCTGCTAATGTGTTCCATCTAAGTCCATAATGTGCACCATCTAAGTTCATAATTATGGAATTTCTTTATCTTTTGATGAGCTTCTCGACATGCACATGTACATAAAACGTTTGGTTGATTGCGTGAGCTGCACAATAATGCTAAAATTAAGAGTTCCAGTGGTACGCCGAAAAGAAAATGGTGTTTGAAAACATGCAAGTTTTGCATTGATTATACTGTAAATATTGCGGATTCAACATTTTTGTAGCATACCTACCTTAATTTATAATTATCTTTTTTTATCTTTGATATGTTTCTGAACCCTCTAATGCTTATAAAAAAATTGTTGATTCAATAGTTAAAATAAGGATTATAATTACTATGAATATTTATGTAATAGATAAAGCATGAGCAGCGATCTGTATCTGATTTACAAGGCGAGCTGCAATCGTAGTTATCAAATGGACGCATCTAAATAGCCATGTTTTCAAACTATTTTTCAAGTTGGAGTGATTTTAGCTAAGTAAATTGAGGAAAAAGTTTATGTGAATCAGGACGAATCTGTATGCGATTTACAGACATTGATTAAACATTCATTTCTTTTGAATTTTCTTTATGAATTTTTAATGAATTTGATAAGTTGTGGTTTACTTGGATCGAGTTTTCTATTGTGTCGGATGAGCTGATTTTGAAGTCAGCGTATTTGCATTGACCAGAGATCATTAGAAACTGCGATTGTGCAAGCAAATCAAACTGAGACACTTGCGAAATGGATTTAGAGTCTGCATGGCCAATATATTTACTTTGCTAACCATAAATGCACAAAAACCTGAACTTAATTTGACGCTTCACAGTTGGCTTTTTTCACCAGATAATTAGAGCCAACGACGGCCATATTGGAGTGACCTCATTACAAATTCAATGGCTAATCCGAGAGGAAAAGCAAAACTGACCAACATCAAATAACTGTCCAACCAATATGTCCCTTCACTAACATTAAATAGAAAATGTCAGAATGCTCTCCAACATGTCTGCTGCAACGCCACAGTAGTTGTTAGGTGGTCACACCAACATGGCCGCCGTTGACTTCATTTTCAATATATGTAATAGAAACTCGATCCGGTCCTATTTTTCAGATCAGTGGTAAACACTGTGTTTACTTGTAATCTTTCCAGGTTATTTTGCACATTGTCAACCACTTAAATCACTTTCCTTTGTCTGCTGGAGCTGCACGTTTGACAAGCATTGTGAACGAAAATCAAGACAATCCCTACTGCAGCGAGCAACAAGAGTTGACTCCAGCCGTATTTTCATCTCCTAACGTCCAAGTAAGTAACAGACTGAAATAGATTGAATTGAGTGTAAAATGTTCTTCGAGCTATTTTACTCGGAAAAATTTTTGAGTTTACAAACAGACAACCTTCTGATCGCCGGTGAGACGTTGTAGCCATTCAGCTATACTGGCTCTCAGATGGTTTGAACATAGGCTGAGTTTGGAGCAAAAGACAAGCACTTAATGACGTCAGAATTCAAAAGAGAACAGCCGCTGTACATCAATTTTGCGCCATCAGACAAACTCCAACATGGCAATCTTCACAATATTAATATACGAGAATGGCTACATTATTGGTGGGTTGCAATCAATCTCCTGAGATTTAGAGGACAAAGACACAGCGGCCATGTTGGTTGGTTGGTACAATAGCATCTAATATAATATTCTTTTGTACCTACCAAACCAACATGGCCGCCATGACGTAACGTGCAACCCAGCAATTCCTCAATTACAATATTTTTTTTACCAAAAACTAACATTATACAAGTTAAATATCTTTCATTTAAAAGTAACTTATTTTTTCAGTGGAGTTCTCTTTTGATTAAGAGAAGAATGCTTATGCTAGCTCGGATATGAGAATTGAGAGTGAATATCTTTTGAGCTATTTTAGTCTTTATTTTTAATCAGTTAGTGTGCGGGTTCCGACTTTAACTCAGATTAATGCAGTTAATTAATGGGCGGATTTGAAGAGAAAAAAACAACCCACCATTGTAGCTAATTCTCCCCTCCTCCCCCTCGTCCACTATCCCATCTCCCGCTTGAAATAACCACAGAATAGAAATACAACCAGAAATCCAACTTGCGTCGGAACCTTTGAAGTTTATGTCCTCGCGCATGTCGCCTCGCGCATCTTGATTCCTCGCCATCCTACGCAATCCTGGCAAGTTCCCCCGGCCGTTTGGACCTTAGGTTAAAACTGCCGGGGGAACTTACCAGGATTGCGTAGGATGGCGTAGGACATTGTGTAGGATCACGTAGGATGGCGTCGGATGGCGTAAAATATCGCGCCTGCGCATTGAAGAAATGCGGACAAGTTGTCACTCGAGTTGGACTACTGGTTGTATTTATATTCTGTGAAATGGCCAAGGAAATCCGAGAAAATGGCCGAAAATGCATGCTAATTGCATTGATTGAGGACCACAAGTTCATCAGTTATTTACTGTTGTGTGTCAGTGTCATCTTCGTAAAATAAAGTTTATCGATCTATCTATCTGTATTCATATACTATTGTCGACATATTTTAACGCTACTCTGGCTTAAAAGTTTTTGAACGTAGCTTAAAAAGTTACTGTTCATGACCCAACGTTTCGCCACTCCGTTCTAGTGTCTTCATCAGGGGTGATCGTTGTGAAGACAGGTCCCATATTTATACTCTCATAGAACCATGGACGACGTTACCTAACAACGAGATGCAAATAGGCTTCCAGCAATAGACCGCCGTCGTCACGATTTAATGGAGCGTGGGCGCTATTGATGTGCCAAGCCTCCAAACAACGTCTTTGGTGGTACCGTGGATTGGTAATTTTTGAATTATCCCACGCAATCTCATGGTTGGTTTTGCACGCGTACAACCTCTCCTATGAAGACACTAGATCGGAGTGTCGAAACGTTGGGTCATGAACAGTAACTTTTTAAGCTACGTTCAAAAAACTTTTAAGCCAGAGTAGCGTTAAACTATGTCTGATTCTTCACCTGGCTGCGTTGGGAATTTATTTATATACTATTGTTTTATAGTTTTTCGTGGTGAACGATTCGTCGCTTCTTTCTCTTGTCGAGTTGCCTCTCCAGGTCGGTATTTACGGAACACCCACACTTTTCAAAAACTTGCAGAACTTCTGCTCCATGTAATCGCCGGCCGCTAGTGCAGTAAAAGCTCTATTAAGTCTCCTCTCTAATAAGCCCCCATTTTATAGCTCTAATTTGCAAATAAGCCCCCCCCCCCTTCTTTTTTTTAAGTCCTTTCCCTCTAAAAGCCAAGACGGTTCGTGTCGTGTTATATATAGATCAATGGTATTTATTTAAATGTCTTCTATTTCCAACTTCATGTGTGACAATTTTAAGACTTTCTTATCAAGCTCTGTTTTAATAATAACATGTATTTATACCGCGCAGAATTCAACTTTAAGGTTTTCAAATGCCGAGTCGAAGGCATATTAAAGGCGCTCAGGCAGCCGCCATACGACACATATCGGCCCACGAATTACGAGAACCCGGTGAAAAACCCTCGAAGCACAGGAGAGACCAACTAAACTCTACTCACATGAGTCTCAAGCTCGAGAACAGGGTTATTCCCAGACGGTCGCCCATCCAAGTACTAACCCCGTCTAATTGGGCTTAACTGTTGGTGAGAGGCAGCACCCTAACAGCACACGCCAGCCGTGCTCTCCCGATGTCAACAACCCTTCTTGACTGGCTTAATGCACTGTATGTTCTTGGAAAAGTGGGATTTGGCAGTAGTATTAAAGTGCCTATAAAAACTCAAATAAGATATTACTGATATGGATTCTATATAAAGTGAATAGTTGAATGCCAAAATATTTTCTGACTTGAACTTTTATTTGTTGTTACATTGAGGTTTGTATTTCCAAAATGGTAATGAGGATGACGTCAGTGTAGGCATTTGTGTGTGTTGTTTTTTTCTTTTCTTACGATAAACCGCTTGAAGATTTTAATGAAAAAAGAAATGATAAAATACAGAATATACTATTCAAGTATCCCATTAACATGTGAATTGGGTAATATTTCTCGTGTAACAGAACATTGTGCATGCAAATTATGCCTACATAGACGTCATTCTGGAGCATGCGGGAGCACGGATGGCGTGTGCTGTTAGGGCGCTGCCTCTCACCAATAGTTAAGCCCGGTTAGACGGGGTTAGTACTTAGATGGGTGACCGTCTGGGAACAACCCCGTTCTCGAGCTTGGGACTCATGTGAGCAGAGTTTAGTTGGTCTCTCCTGTGCTCCAAGGGTTTTTCGCCGGGTTCTCCGGTTTTCCTCTCCGTAAAATCAACACCTAGGGCTTAGCTGGGATATCCTTGGTCTGAATTGTGTCGTATGGCGGTTGCTTAAAGCGCCTTTGATATGCCTCGACACGGCCACATTGAAAAATCCGTATAGGAGTAATTTGATTGTAAAGATACACGTTTGATGTATTCTAATTAAAGACCTTCATCCTCATTACCATATTGGAAATACAAACCTCAATATCACAACAAATAAAAGTTCAAGTCAAATAATATTTTGGCATTCAACTATACACATTAAATAGAATCCATATTATAAATCCTTATTATAAATAGAACTCCCTAAAGCTAGTATTTCAGAAGAAAATATTTCAAACTACTTGATTTTCAGTTATTAAAAAGTAAATTTACGGTACCGAACCATGTGAAAATATTTTGCTGAGCTTTGTCCTGCATGGTTAACTCGGGACTATTTGACTTTTGTTTGAAGCTTTACACAAAACGCACGCGCAAAAACACCGTTTAATTATATGTTGACGCAAACAAACATATAAAAAGCATATTTCCATTTCAGAATGAATCGGAAAATGACCAGAGGTTACTGTGTGGCAATACAACAGCTCGACTTATTGTTAGAGACATGTGTGGAAAACACTGCTTAGATATCTCTACACTTTTTGGACCTGCAGCAAACAACAAAGACTTATTTCCTGGTAAGTCCGTATATGGTTGCTAAGTTTTGACGAATTTCTCCATCCGTTCTAGGAATCTGGTTTTTTTTTAGCTTCATGGGTAATTACGTTTGAAAGACAGTTATTATGAAGATGTGACTTAGAATCGGAAATAAATTTTCAGAAATCAAATTTGTTGGTATTGTATTGCATGTATTGTGTCGTATTGCATTGCATTGTATTGCACTGCATTGCATTGTATCGTATTGCATTGCACAGTATTGTATTGTATTGTATCGTATTGCGTTGCATTGTATCGTATTGCATTGCATTGCATAGTATTGTATTGTATTGTATTGTATTGTATTGTATTGTATTGTATTGTATTGTATTGTATTGTATATATATTGTGTCGTCGTGTCGTATCGCATTGCATTGTATTGTATTGTATCGTATCGTATTGCATTGCATAGTTTTGTACTGCACTGCACTGCACTGCATTGCATTGCATTGCATTGCATTGCATTGCATTGTATTGTTATTGTGTTGTTGTTGTTGTTGTTGTTGTGTTGTGTTGTGTTGTGTTGTGTTGTGTTGTTGTGTTGTGGTGTGTTGTGTTGTGTTGTGTTGTGGTGTGTTGCATTGTTGTTGTGTTGTTGTTCTGTTGTTGTTCTGTTGTGTCGTGTCGTGTTGTGTTGTGTTGTGTTGTGTTGTGTTGTGTTGTGTTGTGTTGTGCTGTGTTGTGTTGTATCGCATTGTATTGTATGGTATTGTATTGTATTGTATTGTATTGTATTGTATTGTTACTTTGTTTGTTATTTTGTTGTTATTTTACTTTTATTTGATTGGAAGTACAGAGTTTTCAATAGTTCATGTCTCGGATAATTAATGTTTAAAGATGAAACGCAACGTAGAAACAACTTTGCTTGAATATCTTAATATAAATAATGAAATAAGTAAGTTGACAATATTTTGTGAAGAAATTCTGGATAGTTCAAGAACTATAAGCTTTTAAAAACTGCGGAAATCTACTTCAGACGACAGTGAAATATTTTCTCGATTTCATTCCGATGTTTTCCGACTAATTTTAGATGTTTAAAAAGTAGAAAAACCTAAGTTTTTTATCTAGCTTTATATTTATATCGTTATTTCAATTAACCCTTTTCTGGCCACAGTTGTCTTTTGTCAACTTATTAATTTTTACTCTGGCTAACGCCAGACGATTTTACTCGTCAAAGTGAGAGCTCCCGGAAACTTGGTCAATAAAGGGTTGAAAACTATATCCTTTAACCCTTTACTGGCCACAATTGCCTTTTGTCAACTTATTAATTTTACTGTGATTAACGCCAGATCATTTTAAACTGGCTAACGCCAGACGATTTTATTCGTCAGAGGGAGAGCTCCCGAAAACCTGGCCAATAAAAGGTTAAAAAGTATATCCTTTAACCCTTTACTGGCCACAGTTGCCTTTTGTCAACTTATTCATTTTACTGGCTTATGCCAGACAATTTTACTCTGGCTAACGCTAAGACGATTTTACTCGTCATGGGGAGAGCTCCCGGAAACCTGGCCAACAAAGGGTGTGAAATTATTTAGTATGTTATTTTTGAGTAATAAAAAGAAACTACTACAAAGCGTATTTCCTGACAACTTTGGTGCAATGTCAACTGTGACGTTAAGCCCTAATCAAACAAGAACGCAAGTCATCGCAAGTTGGCAGTCAGAAATTTCTGTGGCGGTCGTTTGAACACCCAAATTAACAAAATAAAGGTTTCGTGAGTGTTTTAAACAAGTTTTAACTTTGTCACGGTACATAATATTTTCGGGAAACTATTCAGAGCGGCTGGCTGAGAGAGCGTGACTGCCAACTTGCGATGACTTGCGTTCTCGTTTGATTAGGGCTTTATAGCTATGACAATGAACAATCACATGTGGGAATGAACTCCTCACATGTGGATCACATGTGATCCACGTGTGTAATTTTCATAAGGGAGTTGATATTTTCTGACACTGAAGCATTTAACGAGGGGATCTTCTACGAACTAATGAAGTGTTGCACTTGCCTCTGGCATATTTAGTGTAAAATGTACATCCGCGCAAGGATTTTTATGTAATATGTTAAGGCATTTCTGACACTGTACAATTTTGAATTTGACAAGATTTCCAGTTCCACAAAAACATCAATATTTTCATACCTTTAAGTCATTTTCCGTCGAAATTTTGTCAGTGAGTTATCGTCTAGTTTAATAAAATGAAGAAAAAGGTTTTACGTTGCGTTTCATCTTTAACAAATGCTTTCCAGTTTCTGTAAAGAAACGTAATAGGTCATATTTATTTTCTTTGTTTGTTCTCAATTTCTTTATTTAAAGGTGTGTTGAAAAGTCTATTTAGCGAAGAAGAGTTGAACGAAATATTAGAACCAGTTCACAGCAATTCCTTTCGACAAAAGTCAACTGAATCTATGCAACAACCTGACAAATTAGATCAGGTAGGCACAGTAGCTATTTACTCGTTTGTTCGTTCGTTCGTTCGTTCGTTCGTTCGTTCGTTCGTTCGTTCGTTCGTTCGTTCGTTCGTTCGTTCGTTCGTTCGTTCGTTCGTTCATTCATTCGTTCGTTATTTATTTATTTATTTATTTATTTATTAATTCATTAATTATTATTAATAATTAATTGATTAATTAATTAATTAATTATTAATAATTAATTAATTAATTAATTATAACAACTACTCTCTATTCCTAAAATACACAGTTACTTTTTTTTATTTATTTTTTTTATTTAAAAAATTTACCCATAGGGTAGGTGACATTACAAAAGGACACTAAGTCCCCTACAAGGTAATACACCCATAAACTATACATAAATAAATACTAATATTACTACATATAAACAAGAATTTAACAACTACAGACATGGCATTGATCTTCCTACATTTAGGACATATGATCTTGTAACTACGAACATTGTCAGTTACAAAAACATTTTTCAATCTAGAAAAATGGAATGATTTAAGTTGTTTTTTAAAAACAGCCAGAGATGAACACCCTTAATATTATCTGGTATAGCGTTCCACAAATGAACAATCCTCACAAAGAATGAATTCCTAAATAAAGATGTTTTACAAGATAACAATTTTAGGGTACCAGAACGTCTTGTACAATTGTTTGAATAAGACAAATAGTTGTTCATGTTTATTCTAATGTACCCTGATTTACCCTTAAAGAAAAATATTAAATCCCAATATTCCAACCAATAGTTGATAGGCAATAAATTTAAAGTTAATAAGCGGTCTTTATACTGAACAAAGTTTATTTATTCCACATATAAATTTTGTAGCTCTTCTTTGTATGTTTTCTAACACCACTAAATTATAAATAACTGATTGAGGAGCCCACACCTGTGAACAAAAAGACAAATGCGAACGTATTAAAGAAACATATAAAAGTTTTATAGGTTTCTGACTTGTTAACCCAACGCAAGATCTCCGAATAAATCCAAGCATCTTATTTGCTTTCCCCGTAATCACTTTTATGTGCTGGTTCCATTTCAGATATCTAGACACTAAAATACCAAGATCCTTTACCATAGAAACAACATTCATACCAGTTTCATTTAAATGATATTCTCGATCAATACTCTGATGCTTTCGACTAATTCGTAGGTTTTCACATTTTGCCGGTTGGAAATGCAGCTCATTGTTTAACGACCATTCACCTAAGGCAGTTAAGTCATCTTGAAGAGAAATACACTTTTCTGCTCTGTCTATAATAGCATAACACTTCGAATCGTCTGCAAACATTGCTAACTTGCTTGTTGAAATAACATCAGGCATATCATTCACATATAAGAGGAAAATGATCGGTCCAAGTATAGAGCCTTGTGGTACTCCAGACTTAACATCAGTCCAAGTTACTGTCGAACGCACAATCTAGATACGACTTGTGCAGATACAACAAACATGTACTATTTATTAGCTTTGGAGTATTGCAGGCTGAAGGGGATGAGCGATCGGGTTAGTTGAGTTACCTTGAATTACGTTACAAATGCATAATCTTCATATATACCACATATAACCAGTGAATCTTCGGTGTTCGCTCTAGTCTTGTAATATCATTTGAAACCAAGTGACTCCTGAGATGGGAGAGGGTGGGCGGTAGTTGATAAATGTTTCCCGTGAGTCTCCGCATCTCTTCGAAGGCTTGGAGAACTGTGACTAACGCAAGACCTCGATCTCACTATGCTTAAATATTCCACTAATCACGTGATCGGTTGGACGCCTGGCCTAGTCTCTACCCCTGTGAACACCACTGATCTCTAAAAAGATGGTGGACACCCATACAAACACGGAATGTTCACTGTTAACTGTACTTATTATATTTATTTATTATTTGTGTTTGTTTGTTTGTTTGTTTGTTTGTTTATTTGTTTGTTTGTTTGTTTGTTTGTGTTTTATTTATTTAATTATTTATATATTTATTTATATATTTAGCCACCGCTCACTCGCTCGCTCATGCACTCACTCACAGACACCCACTCGCCCGCTCGCTCGCTTTGTGTCGCTTGCTCGCCTTGAGGATTTGTGTGGAGACATTCTCGTACCCAGACCCACGCGCTGATGCGTGAAGTGGCTCTGGGAATCTCTGGAAATATGAGCGTTCTGATTGGCTTTACGAAACAATGAAAAGAATTCAAACAAATTCAACGAAATAAGAATTTCACAATGTACACTCTGTTTGCCATAAACGTACGTTTGATATAATTTGACAAATCTAATAACAGCAATACACCACATTTGAATTCGAAAATATAATACTATAAACTAATATTTATCATGTTGCGATCGTCTCTCAAAACAACAGCCTTCAATCCCGTATTCTTTCGTTTCGCCAGTTGGTCTTCGATGAGTACGTTTAAAACTGAGTTGACCAAAACAACACTTTCTTCCCAGAGTGGGCTGATGTTCCTCGTTTTAGATTGTAGACTAGTCAAACACCAGGGGAAGAAGTTGATGAATATTGAATCTGCCAAATCCGCTTGGCAATACAGCTGTGATGTCTTCGAGTCCGCGAACGTCGAACGATGGCTGTTATGGCATCTTTCTGTTCTCTCTTTAACACTAAACTAGATTGGCCCGTTCTTTCTAACGCATAGCTTCGTTTACCTCGCGATTCATGATGGATACGATACGATTTACACGAGATCAGTATACAACGAGATTTGTTGCCGTGGAGGGGAATTGGGGAAATGACAAGCCGTTTATACCATGAGTCTGGGCACGAGAGTTTGGAATGTTTGGAATGCGCCTGACGTCACTGCGTCGGGAATCCGACGCAGAAACCCAGGGTTTCCCAGAGCCTTCGCGAGGGTCTGGGTACGAGAATGGTGTGGAGATTGAATTGAACTCATACCGATATATGAGTTTCTACCAGTCTCGTGTATGCGGCTCTGCACGCTCGAAACGTCTGTATTTCGTTATCATAAGTTTCATTGCAGTTTACCACCTTTTCAGGGTGATCACTCTAAAACACTGCCTACGCAGCACTATAGTGTAAAAAGTTATTTTTCGACAACTCTACGTATTTATGAACACATATACCATGAATCTGATATTTTGTTCTTGTTGTAATATTTTTCTTTTAGCTTCTTAAAGATATTGGTTCCACCAGCCCAGAATGTTTGTTTTATCCTCATCTGTCGCTCAACGAACCCGCACCAACCCCTCATCCGTTGAACGAAGAGGTCGAAGAATCGTTAATAAAAGCTATTGAATCACAAAGAGAAAGGGAAGAAGAATACTGTGAAAATGCACTACAGGACCAAAGGTTTGTGCTGTGGTGCAACGACTATATAGGTGGAAAAGATGCGTGAATTCCTAAGGCCCGGAGGGTCGACCAAAAGAAGAAATTTAGAATACCTTCAGGCAGATAGGGGCATCTACAATCCCTCTTAATTTGTGGGTGGGGGTAGAAAAAGATAGGTTGGGGGTATTAAATAGTCACGACCATTTGTAGGGGTGGTCTGGTAGTATGCCTCCCAGAAAACTTTTGAATTTTGTCTCTCTGAAACGACATTTCTTGCATTTTGATACTTGAGACCCCGTTCACACGAGTCCGGAGCGAGTTAAAAACGGCGTTAAAAAGTCACAAAACGCCGTTGCGTTCACACGGTACCGGATCGGAATTGTGTGAAAACGGCGTTCTAACCGGAGCGTTTTGAAAACGATTTCTAGACTAAGCGAGATGAAAACGGAACCCTTGGTGGTGTCGTGTGAACGTAAGATCCGACACTTTTTCGCTCCGCTTTAGTACCCAGTTCTTAAATTTTCAGCTCTCAAACACAATAGGGCCTTTTGTACGGGGCAAAATAAGCCGCGGCTTAAATAAGTCGCGAACAGCTCGCATAAACGGTCATGTAATCAATAAGCCGCGAGTACAATTAAGGATTTACGCTAGAAGTGATATTTGAAAATTTTGCCAAAATTGCACTCACCTTAATTTTGAAATATCACGAGTAGTGTAAATCCATAATTGTACGAGCAAAATCATATGATTACTCATTTATTATATGCATGACAAAATTGCGACACGTACGCTTTGTACTCACTCACGCCTTTAAAAACATCTTGTTTCATTACTTGACAAGAAACATTTTCACTCTGGGTGTTCTCCGTACTCATTTCAAAATATTCACATGGAATTTTTAGTTCATAGTGTGCCACAAGCCGTTGGAAATGTGAAAACTTTCCATTGCAGAATTGGCCGCCATTTTGAATTTTATTGTCAACATCGTTCCCAGGGCCTTGGGAGCAGTACAATTAATAAAATAATTGTACTCCTCTCAACCAATCAGAATGTAGTAATTTTGTCATGCATATAATAATAATAATAATAATAAATAAGAAGAAGGAGGTAACTAACTTTAGCTTAGTTACCGACTTCGAGGTAATTAACTGATTTAGTTTATTCATGATACAGACGATATTTGTCCATTATTTACCAAAAAAATAGTATTCTAGACGTAGTTTTAAAGCGATATAGTAGGTCATTTAATATGCAAGTTAACTAACCCATATATTAACCGCGGCACATAACCCCACATCAAAGATAATTTATGCATGAATAAACTAATCGCAGTTACTTCATTGACCACTGATCTCTAACTGGGTTGCTCATCCGGCTCCAAAAAAAAATATTTCTGCTGATACTAAACTAAACTAAACTAAACTAAACTAAACTAAACTAAACTAACCGTATTTATACTGGATAACTCTATCAGTTATATCTAAAATGTTATCCTCAGAGGTCCAGGAAGGGCCCACCCTCATATTGGTCCAGTGTTACTACAGGGGGAAACCGGAGTACCCGGAGGAAACCTGTGGTGTTTGGTAGATCGAGTCAAACTGGAAGCACTCTTCTCACATGCGGCCAGGGTGAAAATTTCTTTAATCAGATAACTGCACCGTGCAGGAATCGAACCCGGCTCGCAGATGTGAAAGGCACGTGCACTAACCACTGTGCCACCAACACCCCCAAACAAAGAACACTGTAAAAGTTTTAGAGGCTTAGTTATTGCATTTGTTGGGATTATTTAGCAGTAAAACGTGTTATTTTGTAGTTTTTTTTATTCCGTCCGTTAATCGATAAACTTGCCTATATCACAAAACTCGTAAAAAACCAACGAAATCAGGCAATAACTTTATTATAAAACTATTATATACCTTTGGTATTAAAGCATAAGTCTTTACAAAGCCTTGAAGTATGCAGTTGGCAATTTCGGACTGTATTCGCTTGTATTTCCCTTCTGTTTTTCGGTAGTAACAGTAAACTGCCATGTGAGAATTGTTTTACGGCGTTTCCCACTTCCCCGGTAAACTCTTACTACTCTTAAGCCCGCAAGGTACACTGGTACCGGGGTATCAATATGGCCGCCAGTGGCTTTAAAATGTTTACTGCTGGTCATAAAGGATGAGCATGCAATCCAGTTGTGTAGAGATCAGTGGTGTTGCCATAATTTCTCGCTCCTATTTGTCACCATGCAAACATTCAAAGAAGTGTTATACACATATAACTATATTTTTCAAAATTTCTGTTTTTAGTTTAAGAGGATCTCCTCTCACTCCAAATGTTTATCAAGAACCGAGTAATCCATTTCATTTGTCGCACTTTCTTTTTAATCAGCTTGGAATGTTTGGTTGGGAAAAAAGGTATTGTGTGTTTTATTTTTAATTTATTTTGATATATAATCTTGTTGAAAATACTTGATGTTGCTGGGATTCAGCTGCTGTTACACGAAGCGATTTTTCTTGCAACTTGTAAAAAATTAACGTATTGTAAAAACTTTTAAATTGCCTGGAGAGGAGTTACACGCAGACGCATTTTCCTTGAATGTGTAATCGTCAAGCTGATCTGTTAGGCCCCAGTCTGGAGTGCGCGCGCCATCCTGAAGTTCTCGCACCTACACGCGTAAAAACGCACAACTTGTTCACGGTTGTCAACAGGCGTGAACAATGTTTTGCTGCTCGCCGTGAACAAGTTGTCAACAAGTTGTTCACTTATGGTTCGAACAACTTGTTCACGGATAAATCAACAGTCGTGAACAAGTTGTTCCAACAGCACATTTTTATAGCCAACAACGTGTTGTTCGCACATGATACAACATGTTGTAACAGCATGACGAAATAACAACGATGGACAACAATGTTACAACAATGGTGAACATGGTTGATGTATCAACACGTTCTTCGGTTGTTACAACATGCGTGAACAACGGTTGTTGTTTCATCAAGCTGTAACAACTTGTTGGAACATGCAATGATGAACAATGTTGTTCATTTATCAATGTTGTTCACATATGTCAACAAGTTGTTACAGCATTGTTCAGGCAACAATGCTGTAACAACTTGCGAGATTTTTGCGCGTGTACTTGGTTAACTGATTGGTTAGCATTGGAAAAATTGTGTTGCAAGTTGCAGAAGGGGTGTTAGACGTTCTGCAACTTGCATTCTATGTTACAAGTTGCGGCAAAACGTAGAAGCCATCCAATTTTTTTTTGCAATTGCAACTTGCAACACGGTAAAAGTAGCAAAGTCGCAAGTTGCTGCCCGGGGTGTTCCACATTGCGATTTTTTTTGCAACCTGCAACATTAAGTCTATTTGTTGCAAGTTACAAGAAAAATCACATGATGTAACAGCAGCTTTAGCAAGATGTGTTATTTGACTTGCATTGCGAACATTCTTGATCAGAAAGACATCAGAGAAATTTCTCGATGACCTATGCCTGGTGAAATAAGTTCTGCACGATATAAATCACACCATGGATAATAAAAAGACTGGGTAGGAAATTTGATGGCGTAAGCATAACAACCAACAACATTCGAATATTAAGTGTATGTAGCAGTACCTGTACCGCAGTAGTTCTATTGATAGTGCATTTCTGTTTATGATCGTTCGTCACCTTCGGCTTCATTTCTGGCGAATGATGGCAACAAATATGAAATATCCTGCAAATGTCGTAAATCAACGTAGTTTTTTGAAATATGTCTTATTTACCGCTCGAGTTTAACTTTACAAGACTTGCAACAACCTTCTAAGTTTATAAGAACCGAATCAACCGCTCCCCCAGGACGGGCGAAGTTCAAATTATCCACGTGACCAAATACTCCACGAATCTTGGAGTATTTTGGAATCACGTGACCAGCCTTTGCCAGGGTCTTCTCACTGATCTCGAAATAAAACTGGATAGTGCAACCTATTGTCCACTGGTTCATAAAATGAAACCAGCTAAACAAAAGAAATACGTAATTACTAAGGGACCAAACATGCTGAAAAATGTCTTTATGTCTTCTTAAAACGTCTTCTCTACCAAAAAAGACTATTGAACTATATTTTCTTTCAAAGATTCAGCATCTCATTCAACAAAATGTTTATATCGGTGCCAGAATACGCGAGAAAGACCATCACTTGGTCCCTTAGTAATGGCTGACTTCCGGCTTCATTTTGTAAACAATAGATGCTTAATCCAGTTTTATTTCGAGATCAGTGGGTCTTCTCCTCTCGCCATTTTGAAAGCAGAGAAGGCCCTGGGTACGAGGTTGTATTTTCCGAGCGAAACGACATTTTGCTTTTGCCTTGGCTGATTAGTTCCACCTGACAGAGCAAAGTTACGTTAGTTTTACTTCAGTTTTACGTCTAATTAGTCTATTATTTATGTCGACGCAATCGTTTGTAAGTGCATCGTTAATAAAAAGATTGTTATAGTATTAGCTAACACGAAAGCGTCTTCACGAAGGCTAATTAATTTTTCACAACCTATAGATATTTTATTGTTTAAACGTGATTTCTTCCTGATATTCTGAAAAAGTACTTTAATTTGCACTCTTTAATGGATTTTGTCTGATATCGCCAAGTGAAAATGTGGTAAACTGCTGAGATTTTTAGTAGCGGAAAACTGACTTTCGATCGGAGCCTTTTATCAGAGTAAAATGTTCTTGAAACCGCTCGAAACGTAACGTTCTAAAATTCTCGGCACACTAGAAATCTCTTGCACTTTGCTCTATCTAAAACACTGCCGACGCAGCACTCTACTTTTTTGTTTGATATCAGTGTTTTCTTCAGAGTGGCGCATTAATTTTGGCTACCATGCAGTGCATGTACTTGTGTATAGGGATGGTGAGCTAGCCCGGTTAGCGGGAGGGCTCGTTTCCTTTTAAACATGCCCTAATAATCCGCTTGCGGAGGTATGGCTTCTACACGCGTAAATATCTCGCAAGTTGTTACAGCATTGTTGCCTGAACAATGCTGTAACAACTTGTTGACATATGTGAACAACATTGATTAATGAACAACATTGTTCATCATTGTTTCAACAAGTTGTTACAGCTTGATGAAACAACAACCGTTGTTCACGCATGTTGTAACAACCGGAGAACGTGTTGATACATCAACCATGTTCACAATTGTTGTAACATTGTTGTTCATTGTTATTTCGTCATGCTGTTACAACATGTTGCATCATGTGCGAACAACGTTGTTGGCTATAAAAATGTGCTGTTGGAACAACTTGTTCATGACTGTTGATTTATCCGTGAACAAGTTGTTCGAACCATAAGTGAACAACTTGTTGACAACTTGTTCACGGCGAGCAGCACAACATTGTTCACGGCGAACAGCACAACATTGTTCACGCCTGTTAACAACCAACTTATTGGACGGCACGGCGGAGTATGTCTATACATTAAAGAAAACATTTCTTATGAAGTCTTGAATGATTGCCATGACCCATCACTTGAAGTTTTATGGGTTAAATTGAAACCAAATCGACTTCCAAGAGGTTTTTCATCCCTCGTTTTTGCAACTGTTTACCACCCACCCTCTGCCAACCCTTCTATTATGATAGAATATTTATTGGACAAACTCTCATCTATCGAGTCATCCCTACATAACTGTGGAATTATTTTACTTGGAGATTTCAACAGGCTCGATGTAAGTAGGGTAAAAAGGCAATTCCGTTTGAAACAAATGGTTAATTTTCCAACTCGTGGTTCTCGTACGCTTGATTTGTTTCTAACCAATCTTAGCACCTATTACATGGTTCCTGAAAAACTGGCCCCTTTTGGACTTTCTGATCATTTTACTGTTCTGTCTAAGCCAAAATCCAGAGGAAGTGTTAGCAAGGGGGAAAAGGTCAGAAAAGTAAGGGATTTACGCCCAAGTAGCAGAGCCGCCATGAGTTCTTTCGTCAGTGAAATTGATTGGTCAATTCTCGATTTATACGACACATGCGAAGGCAAGCTATCTGCATTTGAATCCATTGTCAATACTGGGATGGATATCTTGTTGCCCACTAAGGTTGTAAAGATCTACAACAACGAGCCTGCGTGGGTCACACCCAAGTTAAAATCACTAATTCACCAGCGACAGAAGGTTCTTGCAAGTGGTAACCAAGTGCAATTCAAACGGCTGCGTAATCAAGTAAATCGTGAACGAAAAAGCTGTCGTGGTGTGTTTTATACAACGAAAGTGAGACAGTTAAAAGAATCTAAGCCAAAACAGTGGTGGAAAGCAGTTAAATCTCTTTGTGGGATGGACCCTATTACCCCAAATAATGATCTACGTCATCTGTTAAACTCGGGCCCAGGGAACCCATCGAATGAGACGCTTACAGATTTGGCAAATTCCATCAATTCAGCATTTCTAGCCCCAATGCAGTCCTTTCAGCCCTTGGTGCCTGAGCCCATAGTTCTCGACAGGCCAAATGTGGATATTACAACCACCGAGTATTCCGTATTTACGCAGTTATCACAACTTAATTCGTCAAAGGCACCTGGTCCGGATGGTCTGCCTAGCTGGTTCCTTAAGGAAAACGCGGATGTTTTGGCCAAGCCCGTAAGTGACATACTAAATGCTTCATATAAGGAGAGTCGTCTTCCCTTGTCCTGGAAAATGGCAGACGTGTCACCACTTGCCAAACAAAAACCTGTACAGGACATAAGCAAGCATTTGAGGCCCATCTCGCTCACTCCGATTTTGTCAAAGTTATGTGAGGAATTTGTTGTTGAAAAGTTCATCAAACCTGCAGTTTTGGAAATTGTCGATCCGCATCAGTTTGGCACCGTACCAGAATCATCGACAACTCACGCATTGATTAGCGTGGTCCATTATCTCACAAGTGCTACGGACGGTAATGGGTGCCTTGCTCGATTAGCCTTGTTTGACTTTCGAAAGGCGTTCGACTTGATTGACCACCACTTACTAGTCCAAAAATTGCACACTCTTAATATCCCTCTCGGTGTGATAAAATGGGTGTCTGATTTTCTAACAGCCCGTCAACAGAGAGTCAAGCTCGGCCCCGGTTGTTATTCGGAATGGTCCAATGTTCCAGCAGGAGTGCCCCAAGGAACAAAGTTGGGTCCCTGGCTATTTGCGCTTATGATAAACGATCTCGACGCCGGAGAGGCAAAACTTTGGAAATTTGTTGATGATTTAACAGCCGCGGAATTCGTATCGAAAGGTGATTCGAGCAATATGCAATCTGTTGTAAATAGGGTCAAGATACAATCGGATGATTTGAAATTTACGCTTAACGAGGATAAATGTAAAGAAATACGTGTCCAATTTTCCAAAGTATTAACCCCATGTTCACCTCTGATTATCAATGACAAGGAGCTTGAACTTGTAACTCAAGTAAAGCTTTTGGGAATAACAATAACTAACGATCTAAAATGGAATTTTCATGTCGACAGTATAGTTAAGAAAGCATCCAAACGTATGTACTTTTTGCGTCAATTAAAGCGGGCGAAGGTATCATGTAGTGACTTGGTACAATTCTATTGTACGTGTATCAGGAGTGTCATCGAATACGCATCACCAGTGTTTCACCATGCACTGCCCGCGTACCTAAGCGACGATTTAGAACGGTTGCAGAAGCGGGCCTTAGCTACCATCTTAGGATATGGTGTGCCATACAAAGAAGCGCTTGCAACTGTTGCAATGCCAACCCTACATGAACGCAGAAACATCGCATGCGGAAAATTATTCGGAACAATTGCAAATGACCCAAATCATAAACTTTACGACTTATTACCTGACTTTAACAACGGAAGTAGTCGATCTCTGAGACATGAAAGAGTTTTTAACTTTCCTAGGTGCAAGACAAACAGGTTTTCAAACTCTTTTATCGTTGCCTCTGCCAGAAATTTCAAACGCTAATTTTTTATTTAGGAACACTATTATATTAGAATTGTATTTAAATATTATATTATAGGACATTTTGTAAATTCTTAACACAACGCAATGTAATTCAGCTTTTGGCTGCAATATTGTCTTTTAATAAAACTATTACTATTACTGTGAACAAGTTGTGCGTTTTTACGCGTGTAGGTGTCTATATGATACGAATGTATGAATGTATAATAAGATTGAACATTTTGATTTTCTAGGCCAAAAATAGATCTGCTGAAAAAAAGTGATAGACTTGTACGAGAACTGAAGCATCTTGACAACAGAAAAAGGTAAAAATAATTAAAATGTTCGTTTCATATTTACTTAATTTACTATTTATCTTAACCTTTTCCCGTCACAGGGGGTCCATTACGGATTGCCTGGATTTCCAAATTCTTTTTAATTAGTATAGCTAATATCATGGTTTTGAGTGCTATTTGCGTAACCCGCTCAGCGGCTACTCGTCAGGGCACCGCAATTTAACAGCCTTCATAATTTGATATATAGTGCTGTTGGACGCTGTGTAAACCACAATTTCGGGTTCTTGGGAAGACGAACAGACCAAACGACTGAAGGTTCTGTGACCGATATTGGAGTATACGCGGATAAAAACACATTGTACTTCAATATGGGCATTGTTGGCATTGAACGTAATTGTTTGGGCCTGACACTGTTCTTCAACAATATCTTATTTTAGCCGTGAAACACACAAGATTGCCGTCTTTTATGTTGCTCCAGGCCAAGAAGATAAAACGTCGATGATGAGCAACAGTTCAGGCAGCAAGGAATATGAGGATTTTGTTGCTGGATTAGCTTGGGAGGTAAGCCTACTGAACGCAAACATTACGTTTTCTGCCTTGTTTCTCCTCGGGCTGAGTTAAACTGTACTGTACTGTACTGTACTGTACTGTACTGTACTGTACTGTACTGTACTGTACTGTACTGTACTGTACTGTACTGTACTGTACTGTACTGTACTGTACTGTACTGTACTGTACTCTACTGTACTGTACTGTACTCTACTGTACTGTACTCTACTGTACTGTACGCCTGTCTTGTCCTTTCCCTGTGCTGTGTTGTGCTGCCATTGCATTCTATTCTATTCTATTCTATTCTATTCTATTCTATTCTATTCTATTCTATTCTATTCTATTCTATTCTATTCTATTCTATTCTATTCTATTCTATTCTATTCTATTCTATTCTATTCTATTCTATTCTATTCTATTCTATTGCAACTTATGCCTGACTTAGCATGCAACTTCTCTTTTTAAAGTAAATCTCTAACTAAGGCATCTCACCTGAACTGAAGTATTTCTCTCTCTAGGTTGAGCTATCTACTCATAGTGGTTTTATGGGTGGCTTAGATAAGAACCAATCAACTGGCAATACAGCCGCGTATTATGCCAATTCTACTGTCGAGATTATGTTTCATATCGCTACAAGAATGCCCGTGTCTTCTGACGAAGGTGGATTTATTAAGAAGGTATCTAATTTAATTTAACTTTTTTACGAGTTGCGCGTTGAAAGAATTCTGTGGGAACTCCGTGTAACAGACCCCTTCCAAGGCAATACACTTGTTCAATCCAGTAAACGTTGGGTGAATGAATATGTGATGGAAATAATGTTTACAATAACATTTTAAATTTCCCCATTTGTGACTTTTGTGCTCCACTTTTGTTAGTTTGCCAATCCGCCACTTCGTATTACACCCCTAGTAGTTGCACGGCCCCGTCTTCCTGCCTTAGTAGTTACGCGACCTCACTCTCCAGTCTTAGAAGTTGCGCGACCCCATCCTCCAGCCAGCCTTAGTGGTTGCGCGGCCCCTTCCTCCAACCTTGGTAGTTGCGTGACCTTATCCTCCAACCTTAGTAGTTGTGCGACTCCGTCCTCCAACCTTGGTAGTTGCGTGACCCCGTCCTCCAACCTTGGTAGTTGCGCGACCCCGTCCTCCAACCTTGGTAGTTGCGCGACCCCGTCCTCCAACCTTGGTAGTTGCGTGACCTTATCCTCCAACCTTAGTAGTTGTGCGACTCCATCCTCCAGCCTTAGTATTTGCGCGACCCCGTCCCCCAACCTTGGTAGTTGCGTGACCCGTCCGTCACTTTTAATAGTTGCGCGACGCCGTCTTCCAGCCCTAGTAGTTGCGCGATCCCGTCCCCCAGCCCTAGTAGTTGCGCGACCTTGATCGCCCTTTACCCTTATAGTAGTTGCGATATTCCCGTGTTTCACCCCTAGTATTTGCGCGACCCCAGCACTCCACCCCCACTATAGTTGCGCTACCCCTGTTCTTTTGCACATATAATGTATCGTCCATGTAGGTTCGCCATCTTGGAAATGATGAAATTTGGATAGTTTGGTCAGAACACTCCAGAGATTTTCGCCATGGTATCGTAAACGCTGAGTTTGGAGACGTTGTCATTACCATATATCCGCTGAAAAATCATCTTTTCAGGATCCAGATTTTAAAGAAAGGAGATGTATGTTGCATGGTAGCACTTTAAAGTAGAATCACGGTCACTACTGCTCGTTTGTGAGACTCGCACAAAAGAATGTTTAAAATGCAACTGATATTCTTGTGTAGTCGTTTTCACTGACGTCACGACCTTTTCCAACTTACTTTAGTGTAGTGTTTTGTATGTTGCGTAGAGGGCAACACCGAGTCTCCCATTCGCTCAATGAGTCTTTAATAACATAACATGAGATAATATCATAGTTTAACGCTACTCTGCCTTTATAGTTGTTGAACGTAATTTAAAAAGACGCCGCTCATGACCCAATAATATCTTAATACCTAGGATTTAATAGCCAGTTTAAATTTACGCATAAAGACTCTCTAATTTTAAAGATTAATAATAAGCGAATATACAAATATTGGCGAACCTGACAGAATAACATCAGTCACCACCACACTGTACTGTACCACCATCGCCACCACCGCCGCTAACACCACTACCACCACCACCACCACCACCAGACCCACCACCATCACCACCACCAAAACCACTACCACCGCCGCTGCTACTACTATCACAACTAAAGATGAGCAACTTAATATAAACTTTACGTATAAAATGAAAATACGTAAAACGTCTATCTCTGACATGTATTTTTCTTTTCATAAAACTATATTATTTAATTCATTCTTTTTTCTCGTTCACTTACAGATTCCTTATTTCGGACCACTTTTTGATGGAGCTATCGTAGATCGTCGAGTTCTTCCACCATTGGTTCGCATGACAGCTGTCAACGCTAGTCGAGCAAAACGATCCCTTATTCCTGGCATGCAAACATAGTATCCTTTATTTTATCATTTTTCAATTTTATTTTGACGTTTTGGGTGCATATAGAAATCTTGAGTCTTTTTTTATACTGTTCATACAGTGATATATAGACCCCGTTCCCACGAGTCCGGAGCGAGTTGAAAACGGTGCTAAAAAGTCACAAAACGCCGTTGCGTCCACACGGCACCGGATCGAAATCGTGTGAAAACGGCGCTCTAACCGGAGCGATTTGAAAACGATTTCTAAACGTTGCGAGATGAAAACGGAACCCTTAGGAGTGTCATGTGAACGTAAGATCCGGCACTTTTTCGCTCCGCTTTAGTACCCAGTTCCTAAATTTTCAGCTCCTAACCAAACGGTTGGCGTATTTTTCAGCGATGGAAAACTTTATTTGTCTTCTCGATTTCGGAAAGCTTCTGCTAAGAACTTGTGCTGATGTTTGAACAATTATAACATTATTACAACAATGACTAGCCAGTGTAAATAGGACAACATTATAGTCAATAAGGAGAGTTCCTAATAGAAAGACTAAAATCGTAAAGAATACTAAATAATACTATACCATAAGAATACTAAATTGACCCTAAAAAAATCATGTTTCTTCGCAAAAGCGGACCATACACTTCAGGGAAAATTCTACCACCATCCCTATTAAAAATCGCGTCTTTGTTTTTGGCTATACACCAACCTCTGACCATTTTCTCTGATTCCATCTGCTCTCTTTGCCTAGTATATTTGTCTCACAAATATTTAGACAAATATACTAGCCAAAAGAGAGCAGATGGAATCAGAGAAAATGGCTAGAGGCTTAACAAAGCCGCGATTTTTAATAGGGATGGAGGTAGAATTTTCTCTGAGGTGCATGGTCCACTTTTACGAAAAACATGATTTTTTAGGGTTAATTTAGTATTCTTATGGTCTTTGTCAGGAGCGCCTTTAATATGCCTTCGACTCGGCCGTGTTAAATTTCAATATGTAAATTATATCGAGGATTGGTTTGTAACTGGGAGGCATATGTCTAAAAATAAGGTTTCAACCAGTTTAAAAATGTTAAAAAACAAGCTTTCGGTCTGCGCGACAATCGTCACGTTAAAAAGTACTAAAATGGTAATCAATGACAAGAAGGCTAAAATTTACATATGAAAGGACTAAATGAATAATAAAATAGAAATACAAACAATTTACATAAAGATAATAAAACAGCCGCCATATATACGACAGACACATCGGACCACGAATTACAGCTAAGACCTATAGGTGTTGGTTTTGCGGAGGGAGGAAAACCGGAGAACCCGGCGAAAAACCCTCTAAGCACAGGACAGACCAACTAAAGTGTAAACTCTACTCACATGAGTCTCAAGCTCGAGAATGGGGTTATTCCCAAACGCTCACTCATCCCAGTACTAACCCACTGATCTCAATAAAACTGGATGGGGCATGAGGCCGGATTTTGCGTGCCAGTTGTATGACGACGTGACCACTACCCAAGATGGCGCCCACTAAAGTTCATAGCTTTCGTAGATTGAAAACAGACAAAAAAAGTTATTTTAAGAAAATTTAAACGAATGTAATGACACAAGAAGTACTCAATAAGGTTTAAGACGCTAATTTCTTGCATTTGTTTGTATTACTAAGCTGTAAAACATTTAAATTTTGTTGGTTTTCTTCAGTGCCGACAACAAAGAAACTTCACGATAATATAAACTGTAAAACAGACTATAAAATCTACGAAGAATTCAATTCCAAGTCTTAAATTGTACCTTGTATAGTAATCTTAACGCCTTAACAATATCTCGTGTTGTGTACTTGCCATCTTTTGACTGTATTTGTTGTTAAACAGTGAAAACTAAACGAAGCGGCATCTGTTGTTTGCTTTACGGCTTTTCCGACTCCCCCGGCACAGAGTACTTAATTATTCCTCCCCCGGATAATCTGACCGTGCTGACGTCAAGCTTGCTTATGCTAGTCAACTTTGGGATTGGGAACAAGTTCTAAGGCCGCAATGCGTCATATGTTCCACTACGTAAGATGGCGGCGACTGCCACGAAATGTTTGACTGCTGGCCATAGGGAATGGCCTATCCAGTTTATATAGAGATCAGTGTACTAACCCCGTCCAACCGGGCTTAACTTACTGCAGTGGTGAGGGGCAGCTCTCTAACAGCACACGCCAACCGTGCTCCCCCTTCGTAACTGTTGTAAGACCTGATCGGCGACAGTCGCCGACTGAACTACAGCAGTTACAACTATATAGAAACCAGGCTTTACGATGTCCAACACTTTCGTTGCTTTGCCTGATATTGGTGAAATGTGATGATTCCATTTTAGTTTGTTTGCAGTAACGTCCAATGTGAGATCTCTTCGACTTGACCCAGTTCTATATGTTCAGTGTTTGTATTAAAGGGCAATAGCACTAAAAATTAAGTTTGTCTAATTTGAAAGAACTCATAAAATTGTAATAGAACATCCTTTACAACTTTTTCGTATCTCTCTTCGTTTTCAAGATATTTCAGTTTGTTTGATATGTAAATGAGATGGTCTCTGACGTCAGGTGTGGGGTAAAATATTTTCACATGTAGCAAAACCAGTTATATCTCTAAGTTTGTTCAGCGAAATCATTTGAAACTGTGCACATAAAAACTCCTTGCGACGCTGAACATTTCATGTTAGATATGCAAGTGATTTTGCTCTGTATGAAAATATTTTACCCCACTCCTGACGTCAGAGACCATCTCATTTACATATCAAACAAATTGAAATATCTTGAAAACGCAGAAAGATACGAAAAAGTTGTAAAGGATCTTCTATTACAATTTTATGAGTTCTTCCAAATTAGACAAACTTAATTTTTAATGCCAATACCTTTAACATCCATTTTGTATAAGATCACCTTAACGAGTATTTAGCTACGAAGAACGAGCCAGTTCGATCAGTAATATAGTCAACCACCACAAAGAGACGACAGTTTTCGAGGATTTTGCAGAACAGGTGTTTTGCCCGGTACCCAGAAAACCCGAAGAAAACACATTCTCGTTATCTTCTCATCTGAGACAGACAGTCGCAGGAGCAGAGTTACCGGCAACGAAACGTGAAGGCTACAGCACTTTGCCATCAACCAAAATAACAAAAACCACAGGTAAGATGAATCTTATAAAGATAAACGTTTTGTGATCGCTTTCTTTTGTCATGTAAAATTGCAAGATGTATTTTAATCGTGGAAATTCAAGTGGAAATTCACCTTGAATGGTGATTTCCGTTCAGTACGGACCATAGGCGTACGGGCACAAATTAATTAGGGGGGGGGGGCAGCCAAAAATTTGCCCGACTGAAACAAAAAGTGCCCGACTTTTATATCATATCAAATACAATCTATAATCAGCGTGCACAAGTTTATATAACATTATTTGTACAAAAGTCAATATGGCATATGATAAATTTGCGTGAAAATTTGATACTTTTTGATAAAAACGCGTAATATTATTTGCCAAGATGCCCGAGTCTGGGATCGCTGTTGCCCAACTTGACTTATCTTCCTGCCAACGCCCCCCGGCTCGTACGCCTATGGTAGGGACCTTAAAGCTATCGAAAACGTATCAAAAAGTTTTCTGTCCACACTATCATTTTCGTATCGTTTTCGCCGTTAAAAAGATCTACAGGGGTATGAATGAATAGTTCTAGGTGACTGAAACCAAGATAACATAATCGTGACATCATCGTTTTCCAAAAGCTTCGTTTTTGCCGTCCACACTGGTGCAGAAAAACGGCGTCTTCGAATGTCTGGAGAGCGTTTTCGAAACGCTCCGTTTTCGGTCACCGAAGACGTCGGATTAGTGTGGACGAAAGGCCTAACCGTATCGAAAGTCTCCGTTTTCGTTTGAAAACAGATTAGTGTGGACATGACCTAAAAGATTATGCGACGCGACCGGAAGCAACTTTGTGCTAATAGAGCATGCGCACGCGTTCTTGGCGTAATTTGTCGCGTGCTCTACTTTTTAGTGCAAAGTTTCTCAGAGAAACTTTGCAGTATTGTGATGAATTGCGGTAATTTACACTATACGTAGGGCGATGGATCGTGAAGGTTTAAGGACATACACACTTGTCGTACTTGAAAGACTAATACTAGTGGAAATGTGAAACACTAGTATTACTGAGAATGTGAGCAGTTTCCCCCGGTCACCCCGGTCGTGTTAACATATAGCACTGCGCACGCGTGGTTTTGTTTGCGACTGGCGAATACAAGAATGGCGGAGAAACGACGTAAAGAGCTATCAATTTTCTTCTCGTTAACATCTTCGTTCACCATACTTACCATTTTGGAGGGTTGGTGCAAGCTGTTTCCCGAGAGGGCCTGGGCCCTGGGTGAATAACAGTACTTGGATCCAAGTCAAAATCCATCCATGCAGGATCTTGAGCTGACCACAACCCCCATCTGTATAGCTTGCACCGATCACACCAATAAATTGGTGGAGAGTATTACCTTTACCTCCTTGATTGAAGGGAGGCACGGTGGGTGAATCGTTTTCCTCAGAGTCCAACAACTTACGTCCAACAACTTACGTCCAAGTACCGTCCCTGTGTCCAGCCGAGTTGGACTAATGGAACGTATGCACGATAGCAGCGAAAGCACTTACACTGGGACCACCCAGGCTAGAGTTGAGCAAAGGCACAGCTCATACTGGGTCCACCCAAGCTAGAATTGAGCAACTCATACTGGGACTGGCACCAAGGCTAGAGTTGAGCATTGTAAGCATTGCGCTTGAGCAAGAGCACTCATACTGGGTCCACCCAAGCTAGAATTGAGCAGTCCAACAATTTACGTCTGACTGATAGGCCACTTTCATAATAGCGACTAATTTGAATATTCTTTGATGTGCATTTTAATAAGCCTTTCCGGCCTCGTTTGTGTGTCTGCAATTCAAAAGAATCTTTGCTTCATAAAGAGGCCAGAAAGGCTCATTAGATGCACATAAAAGAATATTTAAAGTGAAGGCCTTTATGAAAGTGGTCTATAGCCTACTCAGCGCAGCAATGATGTTGCTCAACTAGTGCCAGTCACCTATGGCTGCGCTGTCAGTCTTGCCAACCCCACAAACAAGGACTATCTAGTCATCTAGGCTTTAAACTGCAACAGCAGCATGGCTAATTAAATATGGTCTGCACGAAAGGATTTATTGTCTGCCAAGCGGAAGGCGCGAATAAATATTAAAAGGTTTACATTCAACTTAATTATGGCCTGGCATGTTGACGATGTTATGAGGTATTAAAGTCGGTTTGTAGAATGTTGCTGTTTCGTGTTAGCCTACGCATAGACGTTGGGATCTGGGATGGAGCGTCTGCACGCAGGCTAGTTTCGTGTCTATTCAGTGGCGTAGCCAGGGTCTTGGGTTGGGGGGTGGGGTGGCCTCGGTCTCCTAGGGGAGTCAGGAGGCATGCCCCCTTGGAAAATTTTGGATTTCTATGGTCTCGGAAACACTATTTCCTTCATTTTGAGGCAAGTATTTAAGAGTAATCTGAAAGCCATAAATTACATAATTTTGTTACTCACTTGGACTTAAAGTGTCTATGTCGTCCTCAGGGACTTTACATATTTATACTAATTGGAACATTCTGAGAAGATTTGTAATATATCTTCTCAGGCGAAAATTTCATCTTCATGGATTTTTTTTGCCGTTAAAGTTGACGGAAGTAACGTCGAAAGCGGAATTTGTCTATATGAAAACCACTTTACAGATTCCTCTTTTGACGTCACTTCCGTCAACTTTGACGGCAAAAAAATCCATGAAGATCAAATTTTCGCCTGAGAAGATATATTACAAATCTTCTCAGAATGTTCCAGTTAGTACAAATATGTAAAGTCCCTGAGGATGACATAGGCACTTTAAAACAACTGTAACCCCCCCCTACAAGTTTCTCCTCGGATTTTTCTCTCACGAGAAACCATTGGGGGGGGCGACCGCCCCTCGCCCCCCCCCCTGGCTACACCACTGTGTCTATTATATTTTACACGAGTGGCGTTCGAGCAGTTTTGCCCGTCAGCTCAATAAGAAATTATGTATCCTGGAGATTGTAGACTATCTTCCCATTTGGCGTTCATAAACAACTACAAAGAAAGTGAATGTTTACTATTCTGTAAGTTGTTCTATGCGTACCTGAGTGAACCTAGCGCGTGATTGGACAGACGTTTCGCAAGACTAATAACGTGAAGCTAGCAACATAATCTTCAGATGATCGTAAATACACAACAGTAATATAATAAAGGCATCAAAAACTTATGTATCTTTAATATATCCAATGGGCAGATTTTAGTCAATTTTGGTGTGGATCGACAGGACGTCACACGATACGTATTAATATCGGGATTCTTTTTATACCAAAATTTCGAGGAGTTAAAAAAGTTATTGTTGTCAACAGACCGGAAAATAATAGCGAAGGGCACAAAAGACTTCAGTATTCATGTTTGTCGGAGTTTATGATTTTTATTTTGCCTTCTTGACAAGAGAAAATGACTCTTTAAGGAGTCCATGACAAAAAACCCACATGACAAAAACCCCACCGACAAAAACCCCACTGACAAAACCTCCGAGGATGAAAACCCCACCGACAAAAAAACCCAATTACCAAATTCAGACAAAAATCCCGCATTCAACTTTTTCAATTTTTGTAAATTGTCACAATAAGCTTTAAGTTATAATTTATTATAAGTTTAAATTATTGTTCGTATGACTACAAAATATGTAACAGAATTGAGAATGTAAAGCAGCTCTTTATAGAATTATGTGTTATTTTTCAGGCGATGACTCACTTCTTAGAAACGCAAACACCGACGCAATTCTCATTGGGGTCGCTTGCTAATGAGCGTGACCCACAATTCCCATGTGGGTCATTTGCCAACTGTTTGAGACGATGACTCATTTGTTGAGAACGCAACATCAAATCAGATGTTCGTAAATAGTGTCGCAACACCATACTTTTCGCTGAAAATAATTTGGGAGAGTGCGGGTTTTTTGTCTGAATTTAGTAATTTGGGGGTTTTGTCTGTGGGGTTTTCGTCGGTGGGGTTTTTGTCGGCGGGGTTTTTGTCATGTGGGGTTTTTGTCATGTGGGGTTTTTGTCGGTATCCCCTCTTTAAGAATCCCTCGAGATTCTATTTTGGCTTGTTTGTCTGAGTTTTGGCTTGCATTAAATTAACTGTGGCTTTGCTTTAGAAGACTGCAGCTCCGTGCGTACACGTGGCAAAAATTGCTATTATCTTTGACTAGAAACTTTGCACTTGGGATCTAGTCTATTGTACATGTTGAACAGTTTTCTACTTCGTTCTACATGGGAACTCTCAAGACAAACCAAAAGCGCGAGATTTTACGCCTGGTGTAACCCAGCTTTATGGGCTCTGGACTGGATTCGTTCTATCAAAGAAAGCAATCGCAAAACGTCGTTTATGACAAAAAAAATAGGCACGCTCAGGCGTGCATGTATCCGCTGCGAAAGCGCGTTGATCATTGTTCAGACAAATTAATGTGTTACCAGAGTCTAACATAGTAAAGATTATAGAACGAAAGCGATATAGTGTGACATTCTTTTAACAATGCAATTAGCGACCGCGTTTCCTGGGCGAGTGCTCGTTTGGCTTCGAATCAAGATCTTTCTGAAATCTGAATAGCCTTCTAACTAATGTTTCAAGTGTACTGTTGACATGTTACTAATTAACTTGGCACTGCTTGAGTTATATGTAGGCGTATAAAATACTGATTCCAAAAGCGCGTTGATCATTGTTCAGGCAAATCAATGTATGTGTTACCAGAGTCTAACACTCTAAAACATATAGTAAAGATTAATAGAACGAAAGCGATATAGGGTGATATAAATTATTTTAACAATGCGATTAGCGACCGCGTTTCCTGTTTTTCCCAATTTACCTAAAATTGTCATTTTATGATTAGGGATATTTAAAGGCAAACAACAAACTATTCACAATACACTAAACACTAGCTACTAAACACGGAATGGCACAACAAACCATATAGACACAACACGTCGTCTGATCGTATTTCTGATCGCCATTCAGTGCTCAACTCAGCGCGAACACATTCACAACACATTAAAACACAGCATGTCGCTCTGATCGGATTTTACATCATTCAGCGCGAACACTAGCAAAGCATGTTCATTTAATTCATCAACTATGCTATAGTTTAAAATCACTTCACAAAATGACGAGGACATATTCACAAAACACTATTAATTAACCCAAAATGTCGCTCTGATCGCATTTAGATCAATATTCAGCGCGAACACATATACAAACCCACTATATAGACACAATATATATAGTGACACAACTTGTCGTTCTTATCGTATTTCTATTCGCCAATTCAATGCTCAACTCAGCGCGAACTATTGGATTCGTGGCAAAGTATGCTATAATTCAAAATCACTTCGGAAAACGACCAGATCTACAGTATTCGGCTATCACTCGGTAAGTTGTTGTGCCACCCTGCATTTTCATTGGCTCCGAAGGCATCATCTGCTAACATTCGGTACATTGTCGTTCAACCCTGCATTCTCATTGGCTCCGAAGTTATTCTATTGTTAACTTAACTTAACTTAACAAACTTACTCAACCCGTTGATAGCATAGTATCTACTAACGCATGCGCAGTAGATACAAAAAGTTGAATGGAAATTCGCCTTTAGGAATGCGATTCTCGCATTAGATCGTTTTCATCTGACATCACGGCGGCCATATTGGTGTACCGAAACAATGAAATACTGAAAACTGGCAAAGCTTTCTCGTTAGTTTCTCTAATAGTCACCCAATGCCATCGTACGTCAACGTGCAAGTGGTCTATTATGAATGCACGCGGGAAGTTGGGAGAGCACGGAAAAAGCGTAAGAGATGCTCGAGGCAATAGCTGGAAGAATCTTTGTTTCATAATGGGGCCAGAGAGGCTAATTTCAAGTGGTTTATAGTATTTAGTCTTCGTGCGTCATATAACGGGATGTGTTAAGTGCTACTTGTCAAACACGTCATTTTAATGTTGGTTATACTAATGGCGGTGGGAAGCAGGGAGGAGCAGGCTTATAGCGTCTCGCTAAACTGCAATACGTAATTTGGCGATACAACTTGTGGTACCCTGTGCATTGTTAACTTAACTTGACTTAACTTAACTTAACTTAACTTAACTTAACTTAACTTAACTTAACTTAACTTAACTTAACTTAACTTAACTTAACTTAACTTAACTTATGGACTTACACACTCGATGACATTGTACCCACCTACTTCGCAGTAGATCCAAAAACGAAGCTAAGTTTGTTTTGCTATATCATTTTGCATTTCTCAAATAGTCCGTATTAAGATTTTCGTGACATAAACTCAGCCGGGCTAGTCTTTTCCGGGCTACTGTGCCTCATTTAGGGGCATTTGTATTCAAGTTTATATTCGTGTTTAGTTTTGTAAGTTCGTGAATCGTACATTCGAAATCGCTCGTAATGTTATAGTGTAGATCTAGTACAGATTTTACCGCAATTGGCGTGCGGCTGTAAGCGTATATAATATCAAGATACTTGCTAGCGACATTATACTGACCAACAAGTAAACATCTGAGCAACAGTGAAATGTCTTGCAAATATTCAAAAACATCGATAAAATGGTAATAAAAGCTTCGTTCAAAAGAGACAACCACTGATCTGGAGACAACTCAGCCAAACCTCGGTTTCGCAATTCTCTGACGTCCTTCACTCCTTCAGTTTAAAGTTTCCAATTATTTTTAATACACCTTGATTCGCTGACAGTCCGACTACTCTGACATCTTTGTTTGAGACGACTGCTGTGTAGTGTGCCAAGAAATGTCGTGGAAATATTCATAAACATCGATAAAATGGCAAGAAAAGCTTCGTTCAAGAGTCAACTCGCCATGAAAGTGAAATCTCGGCTTCGCAAAGCCTGCTGGGGTAATATCGCACCCCCCCAAAAAAATCGCGAAACCTATAGACTCGTCTGCCACAGGTAGCCCGAGTAATTAGTCTTCGTGAAGACGCTTTCTCTGAGTTAGCCAAGACAATAACAATCTTTTTATTAACGATAGTTACAAAAAATTGCATCGACATAAATAACAGTGTAAAACTGCAGTAAAACTAACGTAACTTTGCCCAATGGCAAGCGGGCTAGCCCGGTTTGCAGGGATCCCGGTTGTCGCAACCGGGCTAGCCCAGTTAACCGCGATGAAAATGTCCATGTAATCGTTTTCATCCCGGCAAACCGGGCTAAAAAACTGTTGAACTCGCTTCGATACGCGTTCGTTTGCTTGACTGTGTAAATAAATAGTGCTGAAAGGAACTGAAATAGAAGATCATAGCGAAGATTATATAAATTAATTAGTCTTCGCGAAGACGATTTCGTGGATTATAACAATCTTTTTACTGAGGATGGGCTTACAAAATAAATAATAGACTAATTATATATATATATATATATATATATATATATATATATATATATATGTACTATTTACAGAATGAGTGGCCGTTCTGTATCGGGGTATACAGACACGAGGCGAAGCCGAGTGCCTGTATCCCGATACAGAACGGACACGAATTCTGTAAATGACTTCTAAAACGATCCGATTTGGTTAGTTCATTGGCGTAGTAATTTTTCTAAAAAAACGTTGTCTAAGTCGAGAAAATCAAAGCTAAAGTTTATGTAAATCAAGAGGAATCTGTATCACGTATACAGACACTCATTAAACATGGATTTTCTTTGTGTTTTCCTCATGAATTATTAATGAGTTTTAGAAATATATATATATAACAATTAGACAACGAGACCGAGTTTTCTATGAGCGAATAGTCAACGAGGCGAAGCCGAGTTGACTATCGCTCATAGAAAACGAGGGCGAGTTGTCTAATTGTTTTAGTATAAATTTACCAACAAAAGTAAATTATCGACCATAACATATTCTTTGAGGCTCGTTTAATACATTTTTAACAGCCAACAACAAACGTTCAACAGTCATTTCGGACATCTCCTTGGCCCGTTCAGTAATTGATGGAAAAGAAAAGTTTTCTTGCATAATTTAGCATGGCGTTTCATGTACAATATTGAAACAATATATATCCACTCATTTGTTTTGTAGAAGTGACAAAAAGTTGAAAGAAACATTCAATTTAGCATATAGTTTACATCACGAAATCTTGTCAACAGCTAGCGTAATTTTGAAATGTGTTTTGTTTGCAGTTATTTCGTTTTAAACGAACACAGATAAACAATTTAACGATCTTACCATTAATAATTTCCATTCTGTATGTAACCATTTTGTAGCCGCTTTTGTTTTCTGTAGAACGTATTGCTTCGCCTAAATGTTCAATTTCTTCTTTTATTTGCCCACTCCATTATAATTTCGGCGCCATTGTTGCTTAACAGAACAACCGCTGGCTCTAATGATCACTGTTCGTGCTATACTACGCATTTTGTCATTGGTCAATTTTTTTAAAAGAATGACTTTCATTGGTTTATCCCAGAGGTTTATATCACCAATTATAAACTCCTGCAATAGCCAATGAAATTCGAGGATTTGCATTATAAACTTGTGAATTTATACTAAATATATATATATATAAAACTGAAGTAAAACTAACATAGCTTTGCCCTTATTTACTTGATAATTGCGAATTTCGGCCTGAAATCATCCCGGCTTACCAGGCTAGCCCGCTCCATGTAATCATTTCGTAAACTCATCCCGGTTAACCGGGCCAGCCCGGTCCATGTAATCGCCCCCTAACCGCTTACCGGGCCACGCCTCACGTAATCGGCCTTTAGTTTCAAAAATTTCCAAGAGAGCGTGTCCCCGGACCCCCTAGCGCTCGCAGTTCCTATCACAAATTTCAGCCCCCCTAACATGAAATATCTTCCTACGGATACCATGCACGCCACTTTAAATTAGTATGGACATTAAGGGAAGGGCGTATTCTAAACCGCCAACGCTCCATTACATATGCTAATATGTTCCGCACCAACGCACAACGCGGCAAACTGATGAGGCTCACGCGGTCGTCATAGCAAATGCCTTCCATTTCTAAGATCGCGAGTTCGAACCCTGCGCGCGTTTCTGGTATTTTCATCTCCAGAGTTCTTCAAGTGTTATATAGATGAAATATATTCACGACCCTACATGCATTAGGGTTTGCTGCAGAGGAGGTAATATCGGTTCTATCTCGTCATTGAATAAACAGAGGATATTACACGGTGGTGGGATGATATGGATTTTACCGTCGAGTGATGAAAACAATCTTTCACGAATGAGCGTAGCGAATGAGTAAAATATCGTTTTTACCACGAGAAGATAAAGTTCATATCTTCAAGCCACTGTGTAATTTTCTTTTTATTATATACATTCAATGCAAAAAGCGGTAAACTTCTAAAATAATGACGTCATCGATATCTTCACTAGTGACGATAAGAAAAATACGACACTGCATCTGTATATTTTCTAGTAAAACACTCGCATTTATTCATACTGCATTACCTGAGCTCTGTTTACTGGGCAATAGTAAAAGAAGTTTACACACACACTATGGAATAAATATTTGATTAGAGCTTAACACTCTAACATAAGTAAAGATTAATAGAACGAAAGCGATATAGGGTGACATTAATTATTTAACAATGCGATTAGCGACCGCGTTTCCTGTTCTTCCCAATTTACCTAAAATTGTAATTTTATGATTAGGGATAAGGCAAACAACAAACTATTCACAATACACTAAACACTAGCTACTAAACACGGAATGGCACAACAAACCATATAGACACAACACGTCGTCTGATCGTATTTCTGATCGCCATTCAGTGCTCAACTCAGCGCGAACACATTTACAACACATTAAAACACAGCATGTCGCTCTGATCGGATTTTACATCATTCAGCGCGAACACTAGCAAAGCATGTTCATTTAATTCATCAACTATGCTATAGTTTAAAATCACTTCACAAAATGACGAGGACATATTCACAAAACATTATTAATTAACCCAAAATGTCGCTCTGATCGCATTTAGATCAATATTCAACGCGAACACATATACAAACCCACTATATAGACACAACAATATATACAGTGACACAACTTGTCGTTCTCATCGTATTTCTATTCGCCAATTCAATGCTCAACTCAGCGCGAACTATTAGATTCGTGGCAAAGTATGCTATAATTCAAAATCACTTCGGAAAACGACCAGATCTACAGTATTCGGCTATCACTCAGTAAGTTGTTGTGCCACCCTGCATTTTCATTGGCTCCGAAGGCATCATCTGCTAACATTCGGTACATTGTCGTTTAACCCTGCATTCTCATTAGCTCCAAAATTATTCTATTGTTAACTTAACTTAACTTAACTTAACTTAACTTAACAAACTTACTCAACCCGTTGATAGCATAGTATCTACTAACGCATGCGCAGTAGATACAAAAAGTTGAATGGAAATTCGCCTTTAGGAATGCGATTCTCGCATTAGATCGTTTTCATCTGACATCACGGCGGCCATATTGGTGTACCAAAACAATGAAATACTGAAAACTGGCAAAGCTTTCTCGTTAGTTTCTCTTATAGTCACCCAATGCCATCGTACGTCAACGTGCAAGTGGTCTATTATGAATGCACGCGGGAAGTTGGGAGAGCACGAAGAATGCGTAAGAGATGCTCGAGGCAATAGCTGGAAGAATCTTTGTTTCATAATGGGGCCAGAGAGGCTAATTTCAAGTGGTTTATAGTATTTAGTCTTCGTGCGTCATATAACGGGATGTGTTAAGTGCTACTTGTCAAACACGTCATTTTAATGTTGGTTATACTAATGGCGGTGGGAAGCAGGGAGGAGCAGGCTTATAGCGCCTCGCTAATAAATATATATATAAAACTGAAGTAAAACTAACATAGCTTTGCCCTTATTTACTTGATAATTGCGAATTTCGGCCTGAAATCATCCCGGCTTACCGGGCTAGCCCGCTCCATGTAATCATTTCGTAAACTCATCCCGGTTAACCGGGCCAGCCCGGTCCATGTAATCGCCCCCTAACGGCTTACCGGGCCACGCCTCACGTAATCGGCCTTTAGTTTCAAAAATTTCCAAGAGAGCGTGTCCCCGGACCCCCTAGCGCTCGCAATTCCTATCACAAATTTCAGCCCCCCTAACATGAAATATCTTCCTACGGATACCATGCACGCCCCTATAAATTAGTATGGACATTAAGGGAAGGGCGTATTCTAAACCGCCAACGCTCCATTACATATGCTAATATGTTCTGCACCAACGCACAACGCGGCAAACTGATGAGGCTCACGCGGTCGTCATAGCAAATGCCTTCCATTTCTAAGATCGCGAGTTCGAACCCTGCGCGCGTTTCTGGTATTTTCATCTCCAGAGTTCTTCAAGTGTTATATAGATGAAATATATTCACGACCCTACATGCATTAGGGTTTGCTGCAGAGGAGGTAATATCGGTTCTATCTCGTCATTGAATAAACAGAGGATATTACACGGTGGTGGGATGATATGGATTTTACCGTCGAGTGATGAAAACAATCTTTCACGAATGAGCGTAGCGAATGAGTAAAATATCGTTTTTACCACGAGAAGATAAAGTTCATATCTTCAAGCCACTGTGTAATTTTCTTTTTATTATATACATTCAATGCAAAAAGCGGTAAACTTCTAAAATAATGACGTCATCGATATCTTCACTACTGACGATAAGAAAAATACGACACTGCATCTGTATATTTTCTAAGTAAAACACTCGCATTTATTATTTATTTATTTATTATTTGATATTTAATATTTATTTATGCCGTTTCCATCGTGTATTTGACTATTAATATGTGCACTGCATTACCTGAGCTCTGTTTACTGGACAATAGTAAACGAAGTTGACACACACACTATGGAATAAATATGACTTTGGTCTCCCTGGACCAAATCCACGTTTATTAAGAATTCGTAATTAAATTATCTAATTAATTTCCATAGTTCAAACTGATGATTGAGCCCGGTAAAGGTGAGGAAAATAAAACGACAAATATATACAAAGAATATACTCTAATACACAACATAACATAAAGGTCAGCCAACGGGGAAGCATAAAAAATCATGTTTGTATACAAATATTCCTTTATTATTTATTATTTAAGATATATTATTTAATATAAATAAGTTTTGTGGAAACACAACGTAAAATATGTCTTTGCTAAACTTTCGGGCTGTTGACTCAGGCCTTCATCAGAGCAATGACAACAAGATGTTGGCTCACGTCATTTATAAACTAAGCAACTGATCAATTAATTTGTTGTCATTGCTCTGATGAGGCCTGAGTCAACAGGCCGAAAGCTTAGTAAAGAAATACTTTACGTGGTGTTTCCACAAAACTTATTTATATTACATTATCGCCATGAAAACTTTCAAAGAATTAGATTATTATTTATTATGTTTATTTATTATTTACTATTTATTATGTCTTATTTGTTAATTATTATTATTATATACAATAGAGTGTTTTATTGATGTTTCCACCACTAATTAATAAAAACGGTAATCTCACATGTGGTTATTTATGATAATCTCACATGTGTCGGTTATCACGGGATGCATTAGAGTTTATACTGCTCTATTTTTGTGGGGAAATAGGACTATTTTTTTATATAATAAACAGAACAATACAGTGAATGCTTGGAAATTGGAAATTTATTTCTCTTGTTGACCAAGATATCTAACTCGTTCGCTTTGCTCACTTGTCACGCTGTACGTATGTAAAGTATGTTTTTTAAAAAAGCCATGCCATATAATAAACCTCTTATTAACCTCGACCGCTTGGTCATTACGGGAAATATCAGACCTCGCGGTCTTTTATGTACGAACCTCGCCCTATGGGCTCAGTCCGTACTGTCAAGACCTCGGTCTGATATTTTCCCGTAATGACCGCGCTCTCGGTTAATAAGAAGTTGTTATTTATTGTTTATTTTATTACTACTACAGCAATTATCCGCGTCTTGGGATTTTCTCTAATTTATTGTTACGATTTGTTATAATGACACAGTACAAAATCTTGCTGAAAAGAATGCGACACAGTTCCTAACATTTCTGTCCTTACTTTTTGATAGAAAAAGATTCGATCGCTACAACCGTGTCTTTGCCTGATGGCCTGCACAAGGTCTTACAGACTGATACCCTTGCACAGAAAATGGATAAAAAGAGAATGTCATTGCGACGGAAGCTTGCTCAAGCTGCAAAAGAGGACACTGTGGAATAAAAATATGGTTCACCCGGATTCCATTCAACCAAAGTTAATTGCTACAGATTAAAGGGTAAATTCATGATATTTTGAAACGAAACGGATTGGAGAAGTAAGCGGGCCTGTAAAGTCGGTTTTCCACTAGGCGATTTTTTTCGCGCGAATTGACTTTATTTTTAGGGCCTGAGGCGAGTTATCTCCATAAGGCTCTGGGAACGAGATTGCGGGGGGTAGGGTTATCCCTTATCCCCGGAGATAACTCGGTCTGAGTGATAGGGTAACCCGGCCTAGGGCTAGAGTTAACCCTACCCTCCATGTTGACGCTTTTCACTCGAATTATCTCGGGGGTTAGGGTAACTTGTGTATAATTACGCATGCGTACGTTGTAAAAAAAAAATTCATTAATAATTTATACGCACAGTCCGCAATTGCGTTAGACCCATGATATATGGAAACCCGTTTAGCCCAGTTACCTCCGATCCATTCCCCATATCTGGAAGGCTAACTTTAGCAGACTCGTCCCCAGTCGCTTGGGATCACAAGGGACTCACTAGGATAAAAGCGTGGGAACGACTGGGGACGAGTCTGCGGTCGGAACGGCAAAACATTTGTCACCAACTTTTTGTCGATGGACAAATGGCCGAGGGGCTTTGTTCGGGTGTAGACTCGTCCCCGTGCGCCCACGCTTTTATCCTAGCGAGTCCCCTGTGATCCCACGTTTGATCCTAGCTTAAACTAAAGAAGCGACTGGGGACGAGTCTGTAACTTCATCATTCATTGCGAAACTTTAAAATTAAAGCTGAAGATTTTCCTGATTTACGTCGGATTTAGTCCCCATTCCCCCAACACTGTCGTTTTTCATTGATTATTGTTATAATTTTATTGGTTGTAAAACGATTTACTATTGTTGTTTTTGTTTTCTCGTTCCATTGCTAAAAATTAAGATGCCAATTTTCTGTAAAATTCTATGTTCATTAGTATTATTTATATGACGTAAATAGGTTTTATTACAGATATAAAAGGCATTGCATATGATCAAATACGTGCACCGAATTGGATGATATAGTACTAAATATGAATGAGTTTTTGAATCATGAATTGCTGGGTTGCGTTGCACGTAACGTCATGGCGGCCATGTTGGTTGGTAGATATATGAAAGAATGTTATATGAGATGCTATTGTACTTAATACCAGTCAACATGGCCGCTGTGTCTTTGTCTTCTAAACCTCAGGGGATTGATCACACCCTATACCAATATCACACTCTTACGTTTACGATAGCAATTACTGACCGTTATTGCTCATCTAAACTTATCCTTCCTCACGAAAATTTCTAGAGACTACTCGAAGCACGACGAACACTCTCTGACTAGACGCTACCTAACACTCCTACGTTCTCTGTTTCGGCAGTATTGCCGTGTTGTTAATTTGAATTCGGTGTGGTTAATTTGAAATCGGTGTTGTGAATTGGAATTCGGTGTTGTGAAATTTGAATTCGGCGTTGTTAATTTGAATTCGGAGTTGTAAATTTGAATTCGGTGTTGTGAATTTTAATTTGATGTTGTTAATTTGAATTTGATGTAAGTAAATTTAATTAGTTTTCTTTTAATTTTCGGTGTTGCACTTGTGGGCCACCGTAATTATTATTGTTTTGAAAGCAACGTGCAAGCTATCGAATTACAAACTCAATTACAAACTATCGTATGATTGTATATCACTCGTTATTATATAGCATGCTATCGGATATGAGCTTTTGCGTAATCTGATTGGTTCCCTACTACCAGGCTATCAGCTCATATCCTGCTAGTAGAGGAAAAACAAGATGGCGGCATGTTTTTTTAAACTGCCGAAAAGAGTTGAAATTGACCAATTTTTATACAGAAAAACATCAACACCCTCAAACCATTGTATGAAAAACAACATTGTGTAAAAATAAAATAACAAATACACAATTTAGCATGTTTAATGGTAAAATTCACCTAAAAGTTACGTCTTTTTACTTAAAAAACCCGACTAAATTAACGCATTGATAATTTGTTGCCAAACAAAGAAACTCACGGTTAAAATCAAGCTTACAACACACATTTCGTAGGAGATTACCAGTAAAGAGACTTTTTTTATTTAGATAAGCATTTGGAGTAGTAAAAACCATGTTCTTTTTCAAAAACAACCAAATAAGCAATTTAGTTTCACTGCCGAAGGTGTTTCAGTTTCATTTTTGCATGAAATCAAAACCTTTTTCACGACAGCAACGCTAATATAAACAACTGACCCACCTTTTGACTTCATAAAGGTACCTTTATATAATCTTTTTTGTTGATCTGCTTAACACATTTTTTGCATCTCGAGCAACATACAACATTTCGAAGCTGTTTACCGCATCATTACGCATGGCGGAAGTATTAGTTGCCTGTGCCGGAAGTTTGTTGTTTCAAACATTTCGCTGTAATTTTGTCTCTTGTACAGTGCTTGGCTATATAATAAAACAGTTATACCATTCGCTCTCGTTGTATACGAACTAATAGCCAACTCGGCGAAGCGCCTCGTTGGCTATGAGCTCATATACAACTCGGGCTCATGGTATAACTGTTAAATATCATTAGGCGGTCTGACTACAACTACCAGAATGCTTTGCCAGTATCTTCTAGTTATTAGCACTAGGGTACTGGACAGCATTCTGATAATCGTAGTCACGCAATGCCATCAAACGTCTTCGTTTGTGGGGAGCTGAAAGTAACGTAATATAGCCAGTGAACTCTATATAAGGACTGGAACGATACCTACAAACCAAATTTTGAAGCCGTCATGGAGGCTGACATGCAGGGCGGCCCCAGTCCTCTTTATATGCAAGAAAATCTTTATTTTTTAAGTTATATTTTGTTATGAACCAATACAAAGAAATGCAAACATGCTACAGTAATAGATACTTCTTCTAAAGGCTTTTAGCAGCAAAAACGTAGCTTGAATATTTGACAAAAAACACATTTTGAGTCCGAAACCGCGCGGATCTCTTGATTTTTTGTAGGGCAGCTCCAAGTGTTGAGTCAGTTGAGGTATCAAAAGTCCAGAAAAAAGTCTATAAACTATCTTGAATCAAATAAAGATAGCATTAAGTAATAGATAAATCCCGAGAACGAGGGATGTATGTAATAGATAAATCCCTCGAACGTCGGGATGTATGCTATATAAATTTAATTTATTCTCGAGGAGGTTTTCCAACAAAGTTTTGTCTTTTTTCTCCACCTTGGACAAAGATTTTCCTTGTTTTTTTCTTCATTTCGTATCTAATTAGTATTCAAGGTCTTTATGCAATATAAAGACCTCGAAAGAACAAAGAAAACCGACTCGATAATAAATTAATCAGGGTTAAAGCCTACTGAGATCTAGTGGCTATAATCTGTCGAGCATATGGATGCTGACATGATCAATAAAAACCATAAATATTAAATTTTCTGAACAGTCAAAAAAAAATCAAACAAAACACAGAAATACGAACCGACAGTGTTTTAATGGCATCAAAGATAAAAAATATATGTGGTCTTACAATAACTCGAAAGGTATGAGGAGACTATTCATAAGAGCAAAGGCACAGCTTGACAGGGTTGCAAGAATTCATAAAATAAAGACGAATAAATACTAAATATAACCTGAATTTTCGTCAGGAGTTTCCATCAATCCAAGCAAAATTTTGCTTTCGTTTGGCAATATATTTCCTGTTTCAATCTATTTTTGCCAGCAAACATACCTCAGACAGAAAGGACAATGATTCTAATACATACTGAGACTTCGTTATATCAATTCAAAAGAAGTTCAACTACAAAAAAATAAAAAATTCTCGCTGGGCCATTGTCTGTTTTCTACCGCTCCTTGGACGTTGGTCAGACCTTATTCCTGTAGTTCATTTTACTGACAATGTCTTCGTTTTTGTTGGTAAATTCGTCTGGTACGGCGCGTAATTAATTAATTTGTAACTGCAACAACAGCCGACAACGCAAACAGTCAAACTTCACTTCCAAACATTGACAGTTGACATAATAAAAACGGCAAAGCGTTGCCCCCAGCAGCCGGAAGTTTGGCTTCATCCAATCATAGGGCCGACCTTATGGAGGTATCGTTCCAGTCTTTATATAGAGTTCATTGAATATAGCTGAGTCCACTTTCTGCTTAATAGCATTCCAGTTTTAAAAATTGAGTCTCGTTTCAAGATCCGTGTCAAACGTCACATGGCACTTCTGCCGTGTTGGATGCGACTAAAATACACTTGCTGTTTCAAATGTGGAATGTAATCAGTCGCATAAAAACGTAATGTGCTAAAGGACATAGAAGTGACAGGGTAGGAAAGCGTGGATTTCTTAACGTTGTAATTGAATTCGACACGGCAGAAATTTGGCGTTGTGGAAATGGGAATTAGGCTGAATTGCGGCGGAACCTGTATATGTTTTTAAATAAGCTATCACGATTATTGCTTACATGTGAAATGGTGTTGAACTCAATTCAGCAATTACATGCGGCAATAATGCGATGTTTGAAACCATTCAACACCATTTCACATGTAAGCAATAATCGTGATAGCTTATTTAAAAACATTTTTAGCATTCAGATGGATTTTGCACAAATTAAAGGCAAAGTCGAGCGCTCGACGTTTTACGCCTAATGTACTATTGCAGGCAATCCAGCTTAGCCAGTACAAATGAATTGAATTCTTTAGCCCTGTTTACACGGCCAAAATTTAAGCACGCTTAAGTTAAGCACTTAAGCGTGCTTAAAATGCGCCACCTTGGTGCGTTTACACGGTCATTTAATAATCCCTTACTAAAACACGTACATCATTATTCAACATGGCGGACGAGCTATATTTTTGGTTTTGGAATCTTCGTATGGGTAGCGTGCGTCAAAGAACAACGGAAGACATCGGTACACGAGAAAGAGTAATAGGTAAAAGAAGGAAACAAAGAAACAAAGGACAAAGAATAGCGAGATGGAAGCTTCTACAGCAGGGCAAAAAAATGCATTTTATCGTATTAATAAACACCGTATTAATAGCAAGCGTTTTTCAACCCCGTTGCGTTTACAAGGCCAAGTTTATTAACTGATCGTGCTCAGTTTGCAAACTAATCGCGATTAATTTACGCCGATCTGTTTACACGGACATTTTAAGCCCGCTTAAAGTCAGATGTGGGTCATGTGGCTCAGTTCCCGCTTAAATTTTGGCCGTGTAAACAGGGCTTTTGGCTTTGTTCAAGTTCGTCAATTTGGTTTGCATTGTAGATATATAAATTTGTAGTTAATTTTCGTGGTTAATACAATCTCGCACCCTGGGCTATCGCCGGAAATCGAAAAATGTTGTCGATTAAAAAGAGCATGCGCCGGCAGAAATATGTGATCGAGGTCTTCGCAAATGAAAGCCAGGAACCGATGTTTTTTGGGTTGCACTGCATAAGTCATTACAGAAACTAAACAGAGAAGGTCTACAAATTAAAGATAAACTGTTAAAGAAATTAGACATCATTAATTTTGATATAGTATGCTTTAATAAATGAATAGCTTGCAATTTTGTGGAGCTGTCAATCAAGTAATTTTACTTGGCTTGCGGACACGCGTGACATCAGACTTGTATTAATATTTTGTGAATAGGTAAGGATACAGCTTCTGAGCTTCTCATGTAGTTTTGCTTAGTATATACGTTTATTGTCGGAGTTTTGTTAGTTACGATTTACACGAATTGCGATTGTTTTATGACAATATAAAACAGTATTTAGAGTTGATTTAAGTCAGTCGTTAGTTAATCAAAACACTTCCCGATATGGATTATCCCGGGTATGAGATTGTAGTTAAACGGCACACGGCAAAACATGCCGTTTATCAAATGACCTCTAACGACCTTCGCGAATTTGATCTTTACTTTAATTGTACCGTCACCTTGAATAATCCTATAGCATTGCATTGATTGGAGTAGCTCTGTTCACATGAAGCGGATTGAGTGTTCAAGTCAAATCTCGCATGTTTCTCCTTGTTGTGTTTTAATACATGAAGAAGATTGAAAGTTTTCGATCTGATCGAAACGGATGGCTGAAGTCAATCCACGCAGTGGAATGGTGGACCTGAGATTCAAGCAAGGATCGACTTGAATGTCTCCACATGTAAACACGGTTTGACTTGAAAAGACTTGATACGCATGGGTGAAGTTAGTGTCGTACTAAATGGCAGACAATGAGGGAAGCCCAGAAACGAAAACAATGTTCCCAGCAAATCGGATTCTCTATTATGTTTGTCAATCTGCGTCATGTAAACAGGGCCTTATTCTGATGGGACAAGCAGATAAAGAAAAGATGATTAATTGTACATCTTGTGAAACTGTATACTAGTGTACTAAGAATACAAGTTATGTTACGTTTACCTGATTAGCTAACATGTAAATTACAAAGCTGTTCTGAATTCCTAAAATAACGTGATTATAATATTCCATGCAAGGTTTCTGTCAAAGAATATTCAAGCCATCTCATTTATTTTACAAAATATAACTGACAACTTTTTTACCTCCAAGCTGGCTTTCCTCCTAGCTGGCTTTCCCTCCCAAAATAGAACTTTTCCCCGGATTTTTTAGTCCAGCTACTGAGCTAGGCCTACGTACTGGACATTTCTCATTCTATTTGCAATGGTATCTCGCTATATAATCAAGGTGCACGCACATGCACTTTAACAATATTTTTGACACGAATTGTTTTATATTCCGTGTGGCTTAGTACGAGTAGTCTTACTTGATAATGTTATAAGGCCAACGGACACCAAAATTCTTTAATATTCCCCTCTAATAATTCCCCTCAATATTTCTTTTCTATTGTGACTCCTGTCAACCTCGCCCATGTGAAAATTAAATACGTTATTTCACACCCCGACCACAACGCCCCTATACTGTTTTTTTGTTATATGCTGTTTAGTTTAACACCCGCATGTGGGACAGGCTAGACACTGACAATTCAGGATACTCCTGAATTCTAAATGAGAGGACATGTTGAAAAAGACATTTCAATTCGATCGATATCTTTGCAATTCTAGAATATAATTTGTTACAAAATTGAAATAAAAAGATTGCTTCATTAGAGGACAATTTTCTGTCACGAATCTCGTGTGTATTCCGGGAAACGCGTTTAAAATAAATGTAGTAACCTCGAAAAATCGGTTTACGCTGACGTCAGCTAAAAAGAAGCGGGATATGGAAAATTTGTATTACTCAAATAGTTCAGTCAAGATATCCTATACTGATTGTCCAAGGACAAGGTTCATTGGTAGATGACAATTTTTAGTGTGCCAAATGTAGTATGACTTTTGAGCCATATATTTTAAGTTTCAAGCTTTTTAATAAGAAGAAAATTAAATTACAATATTTTACCATCACGCAAAGTAGCATAGCTATTCGAGGCGTGTGGTATAAGAAGGAAATTTTATGCTTTTTTAGTTACATGAATTAGTTTAAAGAGAATATTTGAACAGTTCAATTAAATTATGGAGTTCCATGTTTATACTGGTTATATACATAGTCAATCGAGATATGGTCTGGAAACTCGGCAAACGTCAAAGCGCCTATAATGAGCTGGGATTTTATGTTGAACCGTACCTTTAATTACACCGTGCACATCCTTTGTATTAGGTTTATTAACTATAGGTTTATTAATATTTAATATATATATATTTATTTATTTACGATATTACAGCGGGCATTCCTCAAGGATCCATATTGGGCCCAATACTATTTAACATTTTTATGAACGACCTGGCATATGTTTCAACCAGAGTAAATTGTCGACGTATGCAGATGATACACAAATCTTTCATGCTGACAAAGACCCCCGTAAAAGTCCAAGAGATTATAAATGCTGATCTAGTTAACGTTGACAGATGGTATGCAGAAAACGGCTTGAAAAGGAATCCCTCTAAGTACCAAGCTATTGTTATATGGGGAAAACACAGACCAAGCCTGAATTCTGTTGTGAAAATACAGCTATTCCCAACAGCTAGGACCTTGAATTACTTGGGGTAACCGTAGATGACAAATTAAAATTTGATAAACATAGCAAAAGTTTCTCGGAAGGTCGCTGTGCTAAAAACGCATGAGGAACATGCTCCCGTTTGAACTACGCCTGAGCATCTATATACGTCATTAATTACTCCACATTTCAACTACTGTTCTGAAACCTGGCACTTCTGCAGTAAAACCTCGGCTGAAAAATTAGAGAGAGTAAACAAGCGTGCTCTTCGTTTTGTCTTCAATGACAAATCCACCCCATACGAAGAACTACTTAACAAACTGGGGTTAACTACTTTAAGGCATCAAAGAGTTATGAAAATCCTTTGCTCTGTGTATAAGTTAATTAATAATACTGATTCGCCAGAGAGCTTAAAGGATTTATTAGAACTAAGACAAAGCGTATATGCATTGAGAGGGAAAGATATTTTGAGACTCCCGAAGGTCAATACCACCACGTACGGGCTAAAGTCATGGAGGTATCAAGCAGCCAAATTATGGAATGCCCTTCCGCAGTGGCGGATCAAGGGGGGGGGGGGCAGTATGGGCAGGTGCCAGGTGCCCCGCGGTTTGAGGGGGCCCGCGCTTCGCAAAGCCAATTTTTTTAGTTCTAAGCAGAGATTTGATAGTCATAGAGACTAGAGTATTGCACGTGATAATATACACCTACCTTTAAGATATAAAAACTAATTACGGTCCTACCAATACTCTAGTACATGTATGATGTAGCTGAAACGCCATATGGAGCTCTCTAACTCCGAATAATATTTGTATTTAATTCATCCCGCTTTCATAAACTTTGGGAAAGATAATCTCGATATTATTCAGGCTCTTCGCTCCAATCATATTGATAGTTTCGTGTCACAAACGTCACTGTTGTTCTAATCAAGATGTTTACGATTTTTCAACTTACACTTGTCTGGCTTCCTAGAGGTCGTTTGCGAGAAATGTCCGCAAAACGTGTCGGCGCGTTCAATATGTTATATGTAATCCGAGCTGCTGGACGCGTGCCTTGCACCATAGCGACAAGCGAGTAGGAGCACCGAAAGCAGTTCTCCCCCGAGGCCGAACTGATATGTTTCGCCTCGGGTTGTAGCACAAATACAACTCCGGTTGTATTTGTCAATCGCCATTCGCCATGAGTGGTCGCAAAAGAGACAGTGGCCGCACTGACTATTTGTCTGGCCACCAAAAACGCAAGAAGAAACAACAGCGAGAAGAACAAGAGAAGAAGGAGCAAGCGCAAATGCGCCGTCTTGATCAATTTTACTTGACAAGCTCTAATCCAGGTAGTGGCGATGCCTTCTCTCCTTCCACTTCCAGAACCAATGCCATAAATGAAGATCATTCGGACTCGGTCAGTGAAAGCTCCATGGCCGTTGAGGGCATTGTTATGGCTGCTGATGAAGATGTTAGTGAAACCGGAGCCGAATGCATTCGGGATGAGGCCAAGGATAACAAAGAGTCGAAAGAACAGTCTGAACAAGCTCCGTTAGCATCTGACTGCCACTGGCACAATTTCCCAAACGATCTTGGTGCTTGGCCCGATATATTACCTGATGATATGCGTAAGTTCTGGATTGCACGTGGAAGTGATGACTGTCGACATATTGACAATATTGGTAAATTTCGCGAGTCAGCCAAAATGTGTGGAAGCGAAAAGATTGATCGCTACTGTCAGCTTTCATATTTCACAAAAATTCCACGCACAGGTGAGAAAATTGATCGCAAATGGTTGTGCTACTCGAAGATAACCGGACGGATATACTGTTTTGCATGCAAAGTAATGTCTACGAAATTCAGTTCCCAGTTTGTCGTCGGATACAACGACTGGAAACATGCGGGTGAACAGATCTCCAGTCATGAAAACAGCGCAGGCCATCGCGAAGCTATGATTGCCCTGCGCACACGGAAGTTGAGAGGGGGCACCGTTGATACAGCATTGGTTAAGCAATACGAGGATGAAGTGTCTTATGGTCGAGAGCTGCTGAAGCGACTGGTTAGCGTTATTAAATTTTTGTGCGAACGTGGTCTAGCCTTTCGCGGTAAAGATGAGCTGGTTGGCTCGGTACACAACGGCAATTACTTGGGGATTGTTGAGCTTTTGGCTGAATATGACCCCTTTCTGGCCCAGCACATCCAAATGCATGGCAACCAAGGCAAAGGACATGCTTCCTATTTGTCTTCGTCGATTTGCGAAGAAGTTATAGAACTCATGGGCAAAGAAGTTCTTTCCACCATTGTAGAAGAGGTCAAATCGTTGATCCACTATTCTATATCTGTTGATTCCACCCCGGATGTAACACACGTTGACCAACTAACAGTAACAATCCGATATGTTAAATCTACTTGTCCTGTCGAGCGATTCCTTACATTTCTACCCATGTATGGTCACACTGGAGCCCAAATTGCCGATCACTTGCTGAAGTTTCTGGCTGAGCAAGGCATTCCTATTGAACTGTGTCGTGGACAGTCGTACGACAACGCGTCGAACATGAGCGGAAAGTACAATGGAGTGCAAGCTGTCGTTCGAAAAAGTTCACCATATGCCGAATATGTTCCTTGTTCTGCCCATTCGCTCAATTTGGTTGGAAAACACGCTGCAGAAGCTTGTTCAGAGGGCAGTGAAATGTTTAACCTGATTCAGAGTCTCTACAATTTCTTTTCCGGATCCACTCATCGCTGGGCAATTCTAAAGAAGCATCTCGAGGGACTGCCTGTCGACAAATCTTTGTCGGAGACACGCTGGTCAGCACGAGGTGATGCGGTGAAAGCACTGAGCAATGGCTACGAGCAAAACAAGAATGCCTTGGAAGAAATTGGAGCTGACTTGGAACAATCTGCAGAAACAAGAAACGAAGTGTTCCGGGCTTCTCAAACGTCTTGAAAAGCTTGAAACTGCAATTTTACTTGAATTGTGGAATGACATACTGCAACAGTTCCAGAAAACAAGTTGTTCGCTTCAGAAAGCCGGTTTACCCTTGAATTGTGCTGTAAATTTGCTGGATTCGCTTTTGATATTTGTGGAGCAACTCCGGGAGAAATTCAACGATTATGAGAAGAAAGGTGTAGAAAGGTGCGGCCATAGTGAGTACGCAGATGCTTCAAGGCGTACCCGCAAACGAAATCGACGAATCTTCCAGGGCGACGAAGGTGCAGCGGAGGATACAGTTTTGCAGGGCGGCGTCAAATTTCGTGTGGAAGTGTTTTTCGCAATTATCGACCACGTCTGTGCTGCTTTGAAACAAAGAATCGCTGGCTACAAGACCGTTTCCGAGAGATTTGGCTTCCTTTCGCAGCTTAGCAGTATGTGCGACGAGGATGTGAAGGCTGGTGCCCGAAAGCTTGTTGAAGCCTATCCAGACGATTTAGAAGAAACCTTCCCTAACGAACTCGTCCAGTTTGTTTATTACTTCTTTGAGCCGTTGCAACCTGGAGCAAAAGTTCGGAAGATGAGAGTTCCACAAGAGGAGGACAAGAAGAGGTCCATTGAATTATTGATGTTCCTCAATCTCAAACAGAATGAGCTAAGTGAAACCTTCACAAATGTGGAAATTGCTTTGCGTATTTATCTCACCATGATGGTCAGCAATTGCACGGGGGAGCGCTCATTCTCGAAACTGAAACGTGTAAAGAGTGTTTCGCGTAGCACGATGGGACAGACACGCTTAAGTGCTCTATCACTGATGAGTATGGAATCAGACATTTTACGTTCGCTTGACTTCTCAAAGCTGGCAAATGATTTTGCTTCTGCAAAGGCCAGAAAAGTTCCTTTTTTGTAAAACATTTTGCAGAAACATTGTTTGTAAATAGTACTATTTTGGTTATAAAATTTCTCTGATATCTTCCTGTGCATAGTCTTTTTTTTTGGGGGGGGGGCATTAATCGGCCAAGTAATGTTTGTGCCAGGGGCCCCGCGCAAGCTTGATCCGCCACTGCCCTTCCGGACACAATAAGATCTGCAGAGAGCTATAACGCTTTTAAGAATAGCATAAAAACATTGATATTGAGCAAATTTCACAATTACCATAGTTGCTAATAGTTTTAACTATTTTTATATTCTTTATATTATTTAGATCATAATCTCTGTTAGTTTGTATATGTTTTAGATTAGGTTAGTTTCGTGGCAATACCTGCAAATTAGCTGAATATAGCTAAGTGTATTTGTCCAAATTTGGCTAAGTGTAATTTTTGCAAGGCAATAGGACAATTTTTTTATATAATAAACAGAACAATACATGGATGCTTGGAAATATGAAATTTATTTCCGCACATCCATGTATTATTCTCTATTTATTGTATTGTATTGTATTGTATTGTATTGTATTGTATTGTATTGTATTGTAATAGCACCGTGCACAAAAATGCACAAAGGCGAACAAAAAGATAGACCAAAGACTTTAGCTGAGTTTCCAGACCATATCTCGATTGGCTATGTCGTAGTCTATTAGTTTCCCATTCTTGTTGTTTTTAAACCTCGCCCAATTTATTATTTATTTATTTCATCTATTTATTTATTTATCTATCTATTTATTTATTTTTTATATATTTATTTATTTATTTGCTTATTGAATCAATTACAGTCATTTGCAACTCACTTTTCACCGAAATGTTCCGAAGTTCGTTCCGAAGTTCGCAAAGTTCGTTTTGAACTACGCTAGGAGCCAAGCAGCCAATCAAATGCGTTTAAAACGAACTTCATGAACTTCCCAACGAACTTGCGAACTTCGGAACAAACTTCCGAACATTTTCAATTGGTGAAAAGTGAGTTGCAATTTTCAGACGGCGTATTTATCATGAGCCGTATCTAATACAAATTGGTTCGACCATGCATAGTTCGACCAAAAAACGACGTTTGATTAAGACGCCGTATTTATTGAGTCGAATATAATTAAATGCATATTCGTATTCAAACTGTGGGTAATAATGAACATTAAACATTACTATATAATTTATGCATTAGCTTATACGGCTCATGAAAAATACGTCGTTTGAATCAAAGTCGTGCCACAGTCGTATAATACGACCGCGACGGCCATATTTAATAATTAGGTCGAACTTAATATTAATTGATTCAGACGGCATATTTTTCATGAACTTAATTCTAGTATTAGATATGGCTCATGAAAAATACGCCCAAATTAACAAAATAAAGGTTTCATGAGTTTTTAAACAAGTTTTAACTTTGTCACGGTACATAATATTTTCGGAAAATTATTCAGAGCGGCTGGCTGAGATAGCGGCGTGACTGCCAACTCGCGATGACTTGCGTTCTCGTTTGATTTATAGGGCTTAATAGATAGATAGCTGCTAGCAGCCTAGCATTGCCGAAAAATATGTCGAGTCCGCAATTTATGATTTAATAGAGGACTTATAATATGAATCTGCAATGTTGGACTAAATTAGGCAAAGCACATGGTCACATCATGTATATTATTACCCTTATTAATATCAGTTGGGGAGGTAAGTCAGCCATAACTCATAAGAACATTATGGTGTCTGCGAAGGAGACTAAACACAGGGGCTGCCACCATTTGAAAAAATATCTTGGAATGAGCTGCAAATGTACAATATTTTCTATGCCCATTTGAACCTGTTAGCTGTCTATATTACTCTGCATATAAGTGAGCAACTTGCACACACAATTAATTAGGTAGAATAATTTGTGGTTTAATATTAAATATTACATGTATTTTATATTTGCTAAGCTTTCAATCTGAACAACTCACAAGTAATATATTGCCACTAATTTTCACTTCTATTACAATTTAATTGTCACCATTAAAACATTAAAAATAAATAATTTCTATAATTTCTTCATTAATTTATTTATTTGATGGACAGGTTCATGGCCAGAAATCGAGGACACCATGGCGGAATCAGACGGACAAGCATGCGCGTAAGGTTCACAAAAAATAAATTCAAGATGGCGGATTGTAATAGATTTGATAGGGAAAAATTGACAATATACATTTTCAAGTACATGCGATTGAAAATTCCAACATGTGTACGTCTAAGACATCGGCAAATTATGCAAGTATTAACCACAGCAAATTTCGTAACAACTCATCTAGCCTAAATATGTTCCCTGGACGCTGATATTTATCTCTTACCTCTGTATATTGGCGTCTGTTAAATCCCTACGATGTGTTGAAGTACGCTTTTCTCAGCGACGATTTTCCCTACATATGGTCGGTTTGTCTCACATGTGCACGTCTGAATACATTGATCGAGACCGATACTTTGTTTTGCCAAACTTTTAAAGACATTTCTACATCTAAGAACATGTTCCCAAATGGCTTGAAATATACAGTTTTAGAGTTGCAATTTAATCCATCAAGCACCAAGATGATTACCAAAGTTAGCGTAAACAATCCAAATTTTGCTTGATAACTTTGGGTTTCTTGTCCGCCATTTCTTATGGAGCTGTTGCTAGGTTGCCAGGGTCTTAACCGCTGTTATTATTATTAAATGTGACTGTGGATTCAGAAATAATAACCGAAATTTATCCGGCATTGACCGGCAATTATTGTGAGTATGAGTGTACAGGCCTGTCTAGACGATTAAACGTTTTGTAATTTGATATTTGGGTAATAAATGGGTCAATAAGACATTTTAGCGAATAACTCTACTTTAATTTGTTGTTATAGACTTCTGTTTATAGCCGAAATTGTCGATATTTAGCCATCAGAATCTTCAAATTAATATTTCCATCGAAATCTGAGCCCACAGGCCACTGCCGCTGGCTGTCCTCGATTTCTGCCCATGTTCTCTACATTCGTTACTGATAATTTGATAGTTAACAATAATTAACCATTAACAGAGATTGACTCCTTAACACATTCTTCTTATGGAGGATCCTCTGTCTAATTTATTATATGTATTAATGTTCAAAATTAATGTCTGCTCAGTTATTAGGATACCAGAGTGATACTATATATTATACTATTATTTGAAAGTAATGCCTGAAAATATAAGACCAAGTACATATTGACATTACTTGAACAAACATTATTTAATGAAACTTTGGGAGGTTGTGGAATCATCCAACTAATTATACACACATCACTAAATGACTTGAAATACGTATAGTGTGAAGTAGTGTACAGAGGCAAATTCAAGAGCAATTTTACAAAATTATGAGGAGAATATCAGGAACATGAAATGTGTCTAATTCAGTAATTGTATATACCAAAAAATAGGCACGCCCAGGCGTGCATGTATCTACTGCCGTTTAATGCCTATATAGCTACTATGGTAAAAACAATGATGCAACTGTGTACTTGTAACAACCTTGTATTCATAGCTGAACAAGATTCTGGACAAAATTGATGGAATTGTATAGTTGTAACAACCTTGTATTCATATCTAGAGCTGAACAAGATTTTTGACAAAATTGTCTATGCTCACAGGCCATGCTGTGTTTTAACTTTAATAAAGAACTCACTCAATTCAGACTCTCAGAGTAAAGCCAGCAAGGCGCAGAAGGCTATAAGTGCTAACAACTCTACTCATATCTGGCATGAGTTCCAAGCCTGGACAGGTGCATGGTCACCCATTCAAATACTAACTTTATCCACTTGGGCTTTACTCTGGTCCTCAGTGGTGAGAGGCAGTGCGCTAATAGCTTGACTATTAATTATAAGCTATGGTACTAAAACATATAGTCATAACGTATGGTAGTAATTAACATAACTAACAACTCACAAAATTTGACTTAAGCTAATTGGCTAATACAGTATTTAAATATTTTCATTACAACAATTTGTCAAACAATAATGCAATCTATAGTAGGTAAAGGAAATAGCTTGAGATAACAAGCATCTCTATAATATTACTGCAGCTGTAAAATTTAATAGTGAATGAAAAAGATGTCCAGCAAATGATGTCATCAAAATTATAGAGCAACCATACATTAATTGTTCGTCAAGACATGCATACTGCATACATGCAGTAAAAGCAGGGCTCAAAATAACGGCCGGTCACCGGTCAATGACCGGCCAAATTCCTAATGTGACCGGTCAAATTTGTATAACGCCGGTCATTTTGACCGGTCATATTACTTGCAATTAATTTTATTACTTCAATTTGACGGAACTTAAAATGATTGTTGTTGTGCTGTTGTAGACCCGTTTCATAATGTCTGATATATATTGTGAACAATGCATGCATTTCCTTTTTATGACCAACGTTCATATCAGTATTAGCTTATATATAGCGTAGAATATACTTTACTGATATTTGTTGTTGTTGTGTTGTTGTTGTGTTGTGTTGTGTTGTGTTGTGTTGGGTTGTGGGTTTTCGTTTGTTGTTTTTTTGTTGGTATTTCTTTATTTCCCCCCCCCTTTTTTTTTTTGGGGGGGGGGGATGGGGGCATCGTGAAATTTGACTGGTTTCACGCTCTCAACATAGCCAGTCACTGACATTTGACTATTTGTCATCTACTACATCGACAATATGCTATTTAATAGCATATTTCGCTCGTGGACTACCATAGGTTTTGGGCAGTGTTGCTTGACCATGAAGCTAACTTTGTTTTCTTAGAAGAAGGTCATCCATTTCTGTTCGGCAACGCACAGGTCTTGTCAGTTTACGAAGCCCGACCAGACATGTTGGCCATATAAATATTTGCCTCGTCTGAATATGAAATCGTCCACGCAAAGACCCGATTAATTTGCTTTCAAAAACTTTTATCATGAGACGAGGCAAATATTTATATGGCCAACATGTCTGGTCGGGCTTCGTTCCAACAACGTCTAGTACATCACAATTTAATAAGAATTGCCTACGATTCATACGTAAACGGGGTGTTAAAATACTTGCTATGGGCTTTAAGATGCGAGGACTGACGACGGCGGCGGTTAAAACGCAAGATAAGTTTTACAATTTAAAGAAGTCACGGTTAACTGACTACTATATAATTATTTGATATTTGAAGCTATTTAATGACTTCCAAAACGCCCCAGTATTGCTAAAATGATTGTAGTGTCCGTATTGAAATCAATCTCAAGCAACAGTTCTCATCTTTTGGGCGTTGACGACTTGACGTCGTCCTGAAGACGTGAAAATGGCGTTGTAGAAAGAACGAAGGACGGTGTTGAGTGGACTCTTGGGACTAAAAATTATTCATTTTCTTTGTTTTGCAAAAATAATTATTTTGTTTAAAGGCCGTCGTCGTTGGGCTTGGCGTCGTAGATATCTTAAAGTCCCTACTAAATTTGTAAAAACTTCTCTAGCTTGAATGATTCTTTGAAAATTCTCAAGCTTGTTGAATATATCCTCTCGCTCCATGCTGTCAACAATGACTTATGAAATACTTGGTGTACAGTAGTTATTTTGGCTTCGGTGGTTTGTTTGTCGTGAGTCAATCTATGTTTATGTGAGTTATTCTATGTTTTGATTGGCTCTGAAGGCATTCTTTTGTTAACTTAACTTTAATGCTTTAATACACGCACGATAGCAATGTATCTACTTGCGCATGCGCAGTAGATACAAAAACCCTAACATCAAACGCTTTTGAGACTAGTGCCAAATTTCCAAAATTTAACCCAGTTCGTCTACTTGTTGGAGTGTTTGTACTGTACTGTACTGTACTGATAAACCAGGCTCCTAGCCCAATTGACAGGGTTTTTTAGGGCTATGGTTTAAGGTTGTTATCCAAGACTTGAAATTCTCACCGTTTGCTGGTCTTATTATAAAGCACTTTCTCAATTATTTTTGACCCTGAATGGTGGTCCAAAAAGTATTCAACCCAAGCCTTGGCTCCATTAAACCAGTTCCCTACCCTGCACTCTAACTGGAGAATGCCTGTAGGCTAATGCAGTTGTTACGTTATTTCATATTTTAAAGTGACATATTTTAATCAATTATGACATTTTGAATGAATTTCAGTACATTGAGAGTACAAAATGTAGATTTGGGTTGATTTGTAGAGAGAAACCCATAACAACAAAATGATAAAGTTCCCATAAAATTCTTGCTCGATGAATACAATGTGTATCAAACAATTTCCTGGAGAAGCTTTTAACAAAAGTAAACAACTATTTATAGGATACATTGGCATAAAAGTTCATAGATAACATTTTGCACCAATATTCCACAATGCACTGACAGAACATAGAAATGCAATAACAAATAATTTTTAAAGATATTGTGCATGCGAGACTGACATGTCAGCTAAACCCAAATCAATTCCTAATAAACATCAACATCAGAAGTCTCGAATTTAAATTCTATTTGAAGAGTATAATATCCAGTGAAGTGATATAAATCAATGTACATGTAATTATTTCATTTTTCAATTCACAATAGTCTTGTGATTTAGAACAAAAATAAATAAGTCATGCAGTTATCAGACTTCAGATGATGAAAGATGAAACCTATATTGTTCTTGGTATTAGATGTGCTCACTGGTAATACAATTAAGATTCCAAGTGACTAAGCTTGCCTGGCATTAATTTGGTTCAGGCATGTTTTAGGTGATGGAATGTTTCGTTTGTTTTAACAGAAATCAAATCAATGAGGATTAGGAAGTCATTTTTACCATAATTAAATTGTTCTGGGCTGTAACCTTGTTGCTAATTATTATAAAACCAAGTGTCAAAATATTTAAAGGTAGACAGGTTTAATATGAAGAGCTGTATACCGTATAGAATATTCACCATATAATCAGTTAATAAAATACATGAATATACAACACACTTGATCAGTATGGACATCTATGGAGAGAAAATTCCATGCGCTAACCCGCTTTGATATGCTAGCTGACCCAATGACCTTAATATTTTGTTCTTGTCCAAAAAAACACATCATATTTTAGCCTGTGATTATTAAAATTAATAATATGCATCAATCCATTTGTTTGTATCGTTGCTAAAAACAGCATATATCCAAAAGCAAATATTATGTTCATTTCATAGTTATTTTTGTTCACAAAACCATCACGAGGTGTAATGGCCAAGTAAACACGACTTCTGCAAAGTTAAATAGAAACGGAAATGAATAGACACCCTGACAATTGGATAAATATTATTCTTATAAAATCTACCCGCGTTTTTCAACAACTACCCAAGTTTGGTCTTGCTCTGTCGCTTGCAGTTCTTTTATATATAGACTAATTGTTTCAATTGAGCGTCGAATGGTTCAAATCAATTACTGTATCTTGAAGACAAAAGTGGATTTATTTCCGACTATATAATCACCACGATATCAAAGGTTTTGTGGCACCAGTTTATAGTACAAATGAGAATTTGAAAGCTGGAAAGGCTATTAAAAACTAAACAAATATCACGCAAAGCCTTGCCGAGGACGAGGTTTTGGCGAAACAGGAAACTTGGCACAAAACGTTTTGGTTCGTTGTCTATTGAACAACAATTAACTGAATGCAACATGAATGCAGTTCCAAAAACACATCTCATTTCAAATACTGGTTTCTTAATTCAATTTTACAAGTAATTCAAAAGGATTGTAAATTAATACAGTCAACCTGTGGTGTACATGCAGGTCGGGGCAGATCAACTTTTATATATGCCAAGCCAGAATCTCTATAATTTAAACAGTCCAATGTTTATTTTTCCGAATCGTCTAACTACTCATATTATAAACAACTGTTGATCATTTCTTTATATGTAAATTACTGCTCCTTTGATTTCCTTCTCGACATTAGAATAGATTTTCCCCCCATAATAAGCATAAATATCGCTATTATTTATTTAGACGACGAAATTTAATACGACGAAGATCGCAAATTACCTTTCAGGTGAACTGCAAGAGGTCATTGGATCAGCTATCCAGTCGTCGATATCGAGCACAGAAAAGCCATGTTGGATACCAGCTCCGGCATTTGCTGTGTATTTCAGATTGGAAAATCCACATCACCTCTTTCAGTTTGCCCTCGGGGTCCTTTGAATCAAGTAATGGCATGTGGCTGCGGTTAATACGAGTCTGTGCAACATAAATCTACCACTATTTAAATAAGACAAAAGCATATTCGATTTCTTAGGCAACCACTTGGCAAAGCCAACGACGTTTGTATGCAGTTTACTTTATTCACTACAAACGATTTTTTTTCAAAAGTCACAATCCGGTAATTTAAAAAAATAATAAACTTTTACGACAAGTCCATGGTTCATAGTCCTCTTATAAATTCCGAGCACTTCGTTATAAAATGATCGTCTTGGCGTCAGTCCAGCTGCGAGTCCGTCGACAACCCCAATTTTGAAAGATCAGACTTTGCAAGATAGCTCCTGAGACGATGTAGTTCTTCCGTCAAAGTTGCCACCGCTGAGTGCAGATCTTCATTCTCCTCGGTCAGCTCACTGACTTGGCGGAATATTTCCACATTCTTCTCCTTGGTCTTCAAGCGGCTTTTTCTCACGGCGACGTTGTTGCGTTCGCGTTTTTGGCGATACTCGTAGGTGTTCCTATCAACATGCTGCCCTGCTTTGACGGAGCTTTTTCGTCCTCTTGACCGTCTGCTCTTGAGTTTTCGGCTCTCGGATGGAAGCTCGGGTGAAGACGGTGCAGAACTACCAGAAAACTGAAGATCAAACGGTGTTGTCGGCACAGTTTGGCTGGTCGTCGATGCACTGTCGTCGCACTCTACGAGAAACGCGTTGCTCGCATGCAGCAAGTTGCCATAATCACTCTCCGGTAGAAATGCACCGAGCACATCTTGCTGTTGTATAAATCCTTTGAAGTCTTTCGGCGGCGAAGTGGAGACGAGTTCGAAGATGTCAGATTCTTGATTCGTGTCGAGGTCTATGTCTTCTAAATACGGTGACAAATCCAGGGAAGGTTCACTAACATAAGGATCGTAGAAGCTTAGTCCAAACTCCGCATCAAGTGGAGCTTGATTCAAGCCGTCTAAACCAGATTCGAGGATGTTCAATACCTGAGGGTGCCTGCTTGGCACACCACTTCGACGCGTTGGATAAAAAGAGTCGTTCGACTCCTTTTTAACCAATAATGCCGATGATGGATAGGAGGCATAGAGAAACTGGTCGGTGTCCCTTAAAGGAGGTATTTTGGAGGCTGTTGTATAAACCTTCGTATGCAATTGTAAATTGACTTGTTAGTCAAGATGAAGTTTGCGTAAAAGAGGACGAGGAGAGGGCAGAGGCGAGGTTTTGTTGCTGTGACCGGCGACTTAATTATTTTCCTCGTTATCTCATTGGTCAGGAAGTCACGCGATCTAAGCAATGACGTCAACTTGAGTGGGGTGGGATGAGTAAGTAAGTATAGTGAGCGCGCGGTTCGCAAGTCGCATGCAATGAACAGACGTTCCAGTTCATTTGCATCGGTATTCTTTTTGTTACATTAAAGTGCAAATGAGGACACTTACCTCAACAGGGTTTAAAAGCGGAAGCGCAACCAACAACCGTATTTCTTTTCCGGATTATTAAGAGCGCCATCACATTATGACATTCAAGCGGACTCATCCCATATTTCCGGTAGGATGAAACTTGCATGACTTTGCAGTTTGCTATAAAAATCTAGCTTGACCCCAGGTTACGCAATCAAAGCAATATAATGCAAGGTATTAAATTTAAACGTGTATTAAAGAAGGACGTATACTGAAGGTTATACATTACTACGAAGACATTTTTCGTTGTATCGATATGCGCCCGGGATCACATCAACCGTGTCGGAACCTGTGGGCAGTTAATCGGAATTCGTAGCATACTTCAATACCTTTTACGTTATTATAGTTCACTTGTGTGGCTATTAAACAATGCTAGACTCATGTGCCCACACGTTCCGCGTGGTTCTAATGTGATAATTCATGGCAAGACGTTTGGAGCCAGCATTTAATAAAGTACGGTATATTATGTCTACAAGAATATCAGGATGTCATTCAAGAACAATATCATTAATGGTCATAAAAATGATAAAACAAATACACAACACGCAGTGCATGGTATGGGGCGAAGAAACTTGTCCAGACTCTTCAGTCACATATTCCGGGGTAGTAAGAATTTATCAAATAACCCACACCCATTATTTTATTTATATTATTGAACGGATACCTTTCCGGATTTATAGTAACAGTTTATTGTCCACAGATTCACTGTTTAATTATTATGAATACAGCTAACATGCAGTACAAATGTATAATGGCCTGTTCACATGAGACCAAGCTACTTACCTCCGGGGGGCGGGGGGCAAGGATAGGAGTCATAGGCTTGGCCCTGTTTAACATAAAATGTGATAAAATGCAACTGCAGAGTTATCACTGGCCCCTGGGATCCCTAGGCACCCTACCCCCCCTGACACTGCTTAATCAGGACTGCAGGGTAAACCGTAAATTAAATTTAGCCAAAACAATTCCATGACAGTTTAAAATTTCAAACTTTACTTGATTATCAGGTATTCTTGACTGTAATTTAACTGTTGTCCCATTGTGTTTTGGGATCAGTAAAATTTTTGCTTACATAGCATACAGTTGCTGAAACATCAGAAAACATTCTATATTTGAACAAACAATCTATTTATATATTCCCAGATTCACACCACTTACTATAATTAGTAATTATTTTATCAGTGAACTGGGTTGATCTGGATTCACATGCAAAGCCTGTAAAGAGGTGAGTTCTAATTCCACAACTCAAGTTGGTTTAGCAGGATTAACTAGGTCTAGGATAATCTACTAGAAAATTATCTTCATCTGAAAAATTATATTTATCTGCATATGAAACGAAATTTCACTTCAGTTTTTTATGATTGTATTTGGAAGAACATCTAAAATAATGAATAATAGCTTTTACATGCCTTTCAAATCTTATCCTATTCTTGAGTTATTAGCTATGCAATTTGAGCAATGACATCACACGTAAAATAAATTGTATGTGGGAGAAAAAGGAAAATCAGTATCTTTTAATTGGTTTAACTAGACAAAACCACACATTGCAGATGTAATCAGACCATACTCCAAGGAAGATTTTCAACGTTTGATTCAGTTTAGTCAAACCAATCCAAAAATGATTGATTCTTCGTTTTCTCCCACATACAACGTGTGATGTCATTGCTCAAATTACATAGCTGATAGCCAATAACTCAAGAATGGGATAAGACTTGAAAGGCGTGTAAAAGCCATTTTTCATTATCTTAGGTGTTCTTCCAAATACAATCTTAAAAAACTGAAGTGAAATTTCGTTTGATAGGCACTTTAAACTAGGTCTAGGATAATCTACTAGAAAATGATCTTCATCTGAAAAATTATATTTATCTGTACTGTAAGTTAATACAAGCATAATTTTTTTTAAAAATGTGAAACTGAAAAACCAAAGTAAACACATGCATATAAGTAACATAATAATGATCTTACATTACCTATCCTAACATTAATATCTTATCTTACATTATTCCCATAATTATATGGGATCATAAGTATAATGTACTATGCATAGTTGCATATAATTATACTGTATGTGGAAAAGGTGATATGCATGTATGGCACTGTACTTTTGTAACAAATTAGAGAACGTTTTTCAATATTTAGGCATCCCATTCACCACTATCATTTGCAGATGCCAATGATGAAACATTACTTGGTGGTGGTATCATGGATGATATCTTATCCATGGCCGACCCTCCACCAGTTTCATCAGCATTTCTGGACTTGTCTCCTTGTGACCCTGAGATTCCTTTCCTTCTCATTTGCAATTTGGCAAACAAGTCACCCATGAGATCTCCACCACCACTACTAGTTCGTTCCTTTTCAGCTTTCTTCCTCTGCTTCCTTTCCTTGGGATTCTTGAGCATACCCTTCCCAGCACCACCAGCATTACGAATAGCTGCCATTAGGTCTGCCCTGTCACCACCAACCCCAGCACTAGTAGTTTCTTCATCCTCATCTGGTTCTAAAAATAAAACAGTATGAAGCCAGCTGGTACAGCACTTACATGTACATGTATACAGATCAATCATCACAAGTCCTCTGCCAAAAGAAGCCAGCTTGCTTATCATATTTTGCATGGGTTTATACAATATGTGTTTATGGCTGATAGTGTATTTTTATACTGTCAGTAATTAGTGTGTGACTGTCACATGCAGCACTAATGTCAGGTGATTACATGAGCCAGGTGCAAATGACTGTAATCTATGAGGTAAACAAATTAACTGACTAGCATATTTACAAGTCATTTTCTTGATTACAATATAGATTCCATTTTGCCATTGTCTGTTCAGTACCCTGGGTGCCAGAGGTATTTCAACAGGGACATGCAAAGAAGCCAGTGGTAACATGGGAGGGGCCACCTGGCATCCTCACCTACCCCCTATTATCTGATATAGATGCACATATATGACATCATGTGATAATTAGAACAATGAAGTGGCTCATGAGTCCCTGATGAGAGTGCATTGCTGATGTTCTTACCATGTTATGAATCAGTATACAGTCATGTCCATGTTTTAACACTTTGAAGACTGGTGACAAGTATACTCGTCGGGGGTTTTACTTTCCAGTGACTGACGACGAGTATACCCGTTTCTACCCTGGAAGTCAGAGCCCCTTTCTGAAATATGCAGGCTTCGGGGGAAAGTGGGCTCTGCCAACAAACTTGATATTTCTTTTTGAGCATGCGTGAGCAGTTGCCAAGATACTATTTTGGGCCCAGACTCTAACCTGTTACTTGCTATTTCCTTGCTTGTGCGTGCTCATAAACTAGTACTTGTTGTTTTTTTTCAAAACCTGACTGACTCATCCCAAACTTGGGGTGAAGATCGAGTTTGTTGGCATAGCCCACTTACCCCCAAAGCCTGCATGGGTAACTCGTTTCCAAACATGTGACCAAATTTTGGCAATCACCATTATAGGGGGGCCATCATTAATGAATAATTAAACAAACCCCTTATTGCATGCGACGATGGCATCATGCAGTTCAAGCTCACGGCATTCTGTTGACGAAGTTCTTGAAGAAATTTTCAATGATAGTGACAGGAAATTGGAAGTGAGGATGATGATTGATGAAGGTATTAGAGTGTTTTACTCTATTTAGATGTTATAATAATTTCCACAAGCCACATTTATAGATATGTGCTATATGTTTTATACAGCGAAGTACACGACGTATTGTATTTATAATGAAATTCTTATAAATTATCAAAATATCCCTACTTTGACACAACACAAAGTCATATCAATGCAATAGCATTCCCCTACTTATGGTATTATTTGAAAGAGCAGAATCTAAGCTTTGTAATGATAATATACAACATGTTTATTTTTAATAATCACCATTCAATTGGATAGTGAAAATCATGAAAAGCCACCAGTCACGCATGACTGGCCAATGGTTAAGGAAAAATTATGTTGTACTGTATATATTTAAATAGAACAGTTGGACATGACTTCTTAATTAAATCTTAACTATATGGTATAAAATAACTATAATTACCTGGTGCTACTGAAGTTGTGTTTTGTTCTTCCATTGGTTGAGGTGGTGGTGGGGGTGGGGGTGGAGGTGGGGGAGCAGCTGTATTAGGATCAGGCAGAGGTGGACCACTCGTACTAGGCTGCGTTGTTGCATCTAGTTGAGATTGGACTGGAGCTGGTTCAACAGGAACAATTTCTGGCAGTTCAGGCACATTAGATCCAGGTACTGAAGGTGCAATTGATGGACCAATTTCTGCACTATATTGAAGAAAGCTTTCCATAAATATACTGTACTGTACATCTGCACATGTAAGTTGAGGTGAGGCAATCAGCTGATAATTAGTTGACAATTGCCTAATAGTTGTTTTTTCATAATCAGAGTATATACAGTACTATCAATGGATACAATTATATTACATGACATTATCATGCATCCTGGGTATACTGTACTGTAACTAATCATAAATTATGAACCAGTGATGGATTTACTGGGGGAATGCGGGGGGGGGGAGGGGGGGTGTGTGCACCCCCTGGCCCTTGCCCAAGGGGGTGAAGGGGAGGCACCAAAATTAGTAAATTACTCAATTAGTGCCTTGCTGCAGTGGGATGCGATGTGGCTTTTCATTAAAAATGTCAATAACATTGCTAATATAACTGCATGAAGTACTTAGCATTTTAATTTTTAATGTTATTCCGCACTATTGCGCCAAAATCCCAATTGATTTGGCAAGTATTAAAACAGCAAGTATATCGGTTTGAAGTCATTTTTATTTTTTAGTCCATTACTAAAAACTGAATACGTCGGGGGTGCATACGTAGCAGCTACCTAAGATTCGATTTATTGGATTTCCCCCCGTTATTTTGATATTTTCTATAATTTTAAATGTATTTGTAATAATAAAATGTCCACTTTATCCCTAAATTTATTTGACACCTTCCAGGTTTGATAAAATGCGCTATTGAAAACACGATTTAAAACTTTTAAATCTTTCTTCAAAGTACAATCAGAATGCAGGAAATCCCATTTCAGAGGTCCAAATTTAGTTTGGTTTGACTTGCACCCCCCCCCCCCCCTACCAGATCATGCTGGATCCATCACTGATATGAGCCAGCCAAAAAGGGCCCCTTTATTGTTGTGAGAAATTGGTTGGAGCAGGGTACAGTATGAGATTGCCAGATTGGAGTTGACAGAGATAAGATTGTACAACGAATGAGATGTGTGGTGTTAAGTCTATCTATGGGGCTTGGGAGATAAAGTGCCTAGTGCAAAGCCAAGGGGAAAATGCAGATGAAATCAGTGTTTGACTTTGTGAAATGGAAGTGGTTGAGATGGCTGGGACATGTGTTAGAAGGAACACAAGAGAGGACACAAGAGAGCATTGATTGAAAAGGGAGCCTGACATTTTACCCAGCTGTATAAATTAAGGCCCATTTACAGTAGACTACACTTGATTTTTGGTACAGCTCAGATAAAAATAGTACACTTATCAATTTTACCCATGCTCAGATTACCACTTGGACAAAGTTCAAGCACAAGTAAAATTGGCACAGGTACTTTTTATCCAAGCCCAATCTCATTCCCAGAGCCCACATTCCCCACCTGGGAAATGAGAGACTCTGGGATAATCCGTTTCACATCGATATTTCATTGGCTGATGAACACAGTGAACTCCAGCTACATGTATATAACTCTTCTTCTGGATAACAAGAATCCTGTGATGGCATGAACGGATTATCCCAGAGCCTCTCGTTTCCCACCCACTGGGTAAGGGGAACGTGGGCTCTGGGAATGAGATTGATCCAAGCCATACTAAAAATTAAACAAACTAATTAATGGACCTTAAATGGGGAAAACAGTTATAAAACAAATGTTAAAATTGTTGTTTATCACCCTAATTTCCCTAAAATGTATCGACGGCGATTGCATTGATAAGTGCTGTGGAGACTGGAGAGTAGAAGCTCTCCACAGCAATTTTGGCAGTCACCATGGCATTTTTGTGGTTTGTATAGTTTAGTCAAGTTGATATTCACAAAAATGGTATGACAATATACACCACGGCAAAAAATTGCCATTGTTGTCAGACTGTAGTGAAAAAAATTTACCATTATCATTTTCCTCTCTTACCACAGCAATTGCTACGAGTGCTGTGATGAAATTCCAGCCCTATGCTTAATAGCCCCATCTTTAGAGATATCGGCCTATCGGGGTATTTACAATTAACCTCCCTCCCATTTTGCCACCCTTGGTACAACACAGCATATTCTCAGCTTTACCATACCTCCATGCTAGATCATCTGCTATCCCAGGGAGATCTGGCAGGTGAACTGGAACATCAAGTTCTGGTACATCACCAAGATTTGGAATATAGAAATAGTTTGTCAAACCAAGCAACTCCATCTGTTCACGGTTGGTAATAGTCACTGGGGCAGCTGCTAAGTCGTCCTCCTCCTCATCAAGACCCTTTCTGGTCTTGGTGATAGCTCCCTCTAAAGGATCCAAAACAACGTACTTTTTGTACGGATTCTCTGTGGTATTGAACAACAGCAAAGAACTAACAGACGGGATATCTTTGGGCAAACCTCCTAGCCCTTGGTCCGCCTTATCGCCTTTCTTCTTTGTCGTATTTAGCTGCACGTTATAGAATTGCAATTTCTCTTTGATGCTTTCGTGGTCGACCTTAGGAAACTTGCTTACCACATCATAATTCTTGTCCATGGCCGGTAGTGGATTGTCATCCAGGCCATCGCACTTGTGTAAAGACGTATAAAGCTGTAGTCGGTCAGGAGCTGGATACTTCGCACTAGAGAAGACGCGAATCGCTTTTCTACTTCCTCTAATTTTGTCTATGCGAGCTTGCGCTACATTTACCCTCTTGTCGATGGCAGAAAGCCTATCGCGATTTTCCATAACTCGCTTTTCGATTTTGGAAAATACATCATTGGAGACTTGTTGGAGATACTCCAGAGCATTGACCATTTGGAAGATAGATTCCTCTTTGCGCAGTCCAGGCAACACTAACGGCACATCGTATGTAACTCCAGGCATTTTTTGTTCTTTTCTACATACAGTTTTAAATACTTTTAGCAAAACGAAAGCTTGAGGAAAATGGAGAGGAAAATGGATGTGTTGATGTGCAAACTCGCGAGAACCACGCGAGAAAATGCGCAAAGAAGCGATCGCGCAAACGAATTTAATATGTAAAAAAATGTATATATTTCTAATTAAATATTTAACAAATAGATTCCATTTTGCCGTTGTCTGTTCAGTTATAGATGCACAGATGACGTCACAACGTGCTAAGTACAAAAAAGTGGCCTTCGAGACGCAGTCGAGTGGGTCACTGATGTTCTTACCACGTTGTGACGTCTTCTGTGCATCTATAACTGAACAGACAACAAAAAAAATGGAATCTATTTGTTTTATACAATAAAAAAGTTTAAAAAAACAACTTTTGATAAGATTTATTGAATTTCCCGCCGAACTTCCAGGGCATTGAAAAAGATGAAGCACGCCATCTGACGTGATCCATGATCTATACAAAACAAGCAATATGATTGGTTCGTGACATTGGAGTGGCGATTTTTATTGGTTCACAGCAATCAGAACAAGTTGTGACGAAATCCATGCGCATCTGTCCAGTAATAGATCATCGCTCTCGACCAATGAAAATGTGCAAAACATTTAGCTTATTGTATAAATAAAAATAATACCTCTGCAAACATCCGACACTTTTCCTGTCGCGCATGCGCGAAGTTACCTTGGTTACACAGAGAAACACGATCGAGATACACCAAACCAGCTCTCAGCTCTGTAGCCTGCGTGCAGTCGTCCTTCCCCTCCAGGAACATTCCCCCGAATTTTCCGGGAGGGGGAAGGACGACTGCACGCGCAGGCTATTTTCCTGTAGAGAGACGATCTCTTCCGTACTCCATTCTACTCCATTCCACTCCATTCCACTCCAGTCCACTCCATTCCACTCAATTCCACTCCATTCCACTCCAGTCCACTCCATTCCACTCAATTCCACTCCATTCCACTCCATCCCACTCCATTCCACTCCACTCCATTCCACTCCATTCCACTCCACTCCATTCCACTCCATTCCACTCCATTCCACTCCAATCCACTCCATTCCACTCCATTCCACTCCATTCCACTCCATTCCACTCCATTCCACTCCATTCCACTCCATTCCACTCCATTCCACTCCATTCCACTCCATTCTACTCCATTCCACTCCATTCTATTCTATTCCATTCTATTCCATTCCGTTCCATTCCGTTCCGTTCCGTTCCGTTCCGTTCCGTTCCGTTCCGTTCCGTTCCGTTCCGTTCCGTTCCGTTCCGTTCCGTTCCGTTCCGTTCCGTTCCGCTCCGTTCCGCTCCGTTCCGCTCCGTTCCGCTCCGTTCCGCTCCGTTCCGCTCCGTTCCGCTCCGTTCCGCTCCGTTCCGCTCCGTTCCGCTCCGTTCCGCTCCGTTCCGCTCCGTTCCGCTCCGCCCTCTTCTCTTCTCTTTTCTTCTCTTCTTTTCTCTTCTCTTCTCTTCTCTTCTCTTCTCTTCTCTTCTCTTCTCTTCTCTTCTCTTCTCTTCTCTTCCCTTCTCTTCCCTTCCCTTCCCTTCCCTTCCCTTCCCTTCCCTTCCCTTCCCTTCCCTTCCCTTCCCTTCCCTTCCCTTCCCTTCCCTTCCCTTCCCTTCCCTTCCCTCCCCTCCCCTTCCCCTTCCCTCCCTTCCCTTCCCTTCCCTTCCCTTCCCTTCTCTTCCCTTCCCTCCCCTCCCCTCCCTTTCCATTCCATTCCATTCCATTCCATTCCATTCCATTCCATTCCATTCCATTCCATTCTATTCTATTAATTTTATTTTTTTCTTTTCTTCTTATCACTCGGCACTCCACTAATTGCACTCCTATTCTATTCTATCATTGTTATCCTATCCTTTCCTATTCTATTCTATTCTATTCCATTCCATTCCATTCCATTCCATTCCATTCCATTCCATTCTATTCTATTCTATTCTATTCTATTCTATTCTATTCTATTCTATTCTATTCTATTCTATTCTATTCTATTCTATTCTATTCTATTCTATTCTATTCTATTCTATTCTATTCTATTCTATTCTATTCTATTCTATTCTATTCTATTCTAGTTGGACTATATCGTATATATTGATTACCTGATAATTAAGAATCGAAAATGGAAACATAATACTAATATATATAGGAGGACTACTCGCAAATTAAAGCCCTTTAATTAGGTTTATTTTAGTGTTCTCCGTTCCAAATATATACTAGTTAATTTACATTTATTGCATGTTTAAAAATATATAAATAAATTCCTCGGACGGGAATGGGATCATGCAGTGTGCGCGGGCATTTCCATTTTCATCTCGGGGCCCGTTTAGCTGCATGCTCTTTGCGTGTTTTCCACGTGTATGAAGCGTGGTATGAAGTCATTCTCCCCCTGACTCAGTGACTCGTTCAAATATGTCGAGATCAACAAGATTAAAACAGAAACGAATACAACACGTGCTGTGCTGTTAGCGGTTTAGCGGCGTACTAACGACTAATCTCTCCTGTCTTGCTTTAATTTCTGCCATTCGAGCATCTAGTTTTTTGTCTTTTTCTGTCAGAACATTTACATGTAAAACAGTGTCAAAAATGGCTCCGACAGTGACACCGAATGGACCTAGTGATTGGAATGAAGGTAGTTATAATTTATAATACGTAGATATATATATACAGTGTTTACATAATATGTTGTTTTTCTTTGGCTTCTTGTTGCTGATCACTTCTATGGGTTCCAATCATTTCTTTTAGATATTTTTAAACGACTAAAGCAGAGTCTTAGTGAAAGAATAATGATCATGGATGGTGCTATGGGTACAATGATACAAGGACACAACTTGGACGAGGACTCGTTTCGAGGTCTGTAGTGTTTCTGTTCATACTTTTGCGCGTACATATTTATAAACATTCGGTATTATATTTAATTTGTATAATATAAAAGAGTAACTTAGAATACCAGACAATTTGAAATTATTTTTTTATGAGAACAATTAATTATTTTAATAATTGTGGTCCACTGGCTACAAGTCAGCGCACACAGGGGACTGGCACTGGTCACTGGATTTAATAAAGGGGATATATTACACAGTGGTGAGAAGATATGGATTTTATCTTCTCGTGGCAAGCTCACTCGTTCACTACACTCACTCATGAGATATTGTCCTTGGCACTCAAACATAAAATCCATATCTTTGAGCATGAAATTATGTGTGGAAGTGATGTTGATAAACTGGGTTTAATGCAGAAACTACAACTGTTTGACCTAAAACTTTTAGAAAATACAAATGAAAAATACAGTGGAACATCGCTATAACGCGGTGGTTGGGGTCCTTAGTGGTAACCGTGTTATAGATGAAGCGTGTTATTGTGAGGTATGGCCAAATCTTGTTCCCAGTAGTACTCTTCCCACTCAGTTCTGGTGCAATATTGTGGGCTGAGTACTGGGAGCGAGATTGAGTACTGCTAGAAGCACTTTCTGTTTGATTCTAACAATCCAAATTGTGACTGAAAAAGCTTGAAGTCCGATCAAGACTTCATTTCTCACAATGATCACACTGCCGTGTTGTCATTTTATCTCATAATGATCGCGATATAGTGAGGCTCCACTGTAGTGGCCATGTGATGCTTGTTACAATTATGATACATTGGTACAGTTTTAATAGCTTGTTCTAGAGTGCATAACAATTGTTATAAATAATGCACATCTCGGTATGCATGCAGTTAATCCATAGACCCTAAATTGTCATTTGCTTGGTTTGTCAATTGATCACTTATATGGTATTAAATAGTGTCTAATACCTTACTAGAGCTTGCTGTAACCCGCTTAATTCTACATTTGACACATTTCAAAACCTGTTTTATTTTTACCACTCTTATCAATGATCAGTACAATTGAAAAATTTCTGCACATGATTTTTTGTGAATGAAAACAGTCAGCTATAATGTTTTACCCCACAGCAGGTAGTGTAATAAATTATTCCTTAGCACTGAAATTTCTCTTATCCTTACTGGAAACAATTCCTAATGATCATGGATTCTTGAATGATCAGCATCTTGCCACTCGACTATTGCTAGGCTGATGCGGTATTAAAAAAAAATATTGAATACCGATACTGAAAAAATAATAACGAATATATCGATATATTTTTACAGATCAAATTTTTGAAATTTAAATGTGTTTTAGATAACAGTCATTACATGATTCGCTGGTAAACTTGTAAATAGTGTAGATCTACACAAGGTAGATCTAACGCAGCGAGAACCTGTCAAGCAAGATTGCAAGATCAAAACTACAGTACAGTAGTTTGTCTTGCCCTTGTCAACCCTTGGGTGACAGTAACTACAAAGACAATAGAGTGACAGTACTTTTTGATTGCCCTGTGAGCAGAGTCTCCTTTGTGTCTTTGTGGGCAGAGCTAATCGCCTGCTCAGTGCTCACAGGGTAATCACCTTGGAAAGCTTAAAAAAATAGAGTTAAATTTTAATTAATTTATTGTTATTTGATAATTACACATACTGTACATGACTATTATGATAATTACCATACTATATACATGTATAGCCTATATATGCCAAGATTGAATTTTTTTTATTTCTACTATACTTTTACGTACTTTACTTTTTTTTTACGTTTGCTTGTTTACAAATACGTTTTAGTTTTCGTCTATTAAGCTGCTCTGGCAATAATTTATAAAACGCTTTAAATTCTCTTCAAGAGTAGAATTGTTCCCGTTCGTCTCTCCTTGCTGCAGTCCTAACTCAGTTAACCACTTTGTAATGAGAAGATCTGCATTGTGACTTGACAACAACACCTCGTAAGTGTTAACCAACAGGTCTAAGTTTAGGCTTGTATCGAAATTTGGCATTACCACGTTCGAAGATAAAGTCACCTCGTCGTTTTGGTCTTCTTTGTTGTCTTGGTTTGGGGGGTTGACATGTTCCTTGCATAGCCCAGAGCATGTCGTACGACGTTCCTTCACACTAGAAGCTTCTGGGATGTGGACAATAGTGAATCTCTTTTCTTCTTGGTGCGCTAAGTGCGCAGAGTTCTTGCTTGAGTATCTTTCACTGCTGTCGACTTCTTGAACAACTGTAGCGTCGTTTTGAAAGATCTGGTCTTTACGTTCACTTCTAGTTATCATTTCTTGGTAAGTAGGCTTGTTGTTCACAGATGTCTTGCCATAAAAGCATTGCAGTGATTGACTGATGTCTTGACGGTTTGACGAGGATAAGACTGTTGAGCTGTTGTTGTTTTCGGAGCCAACTGAAACGAACGAAGGCTTTTATTAACTCAATTGCTCTTTCAAATAGTACTAGAAAGGGAATTAGATAGTAAGAAACTATTTTACTCAGTCTACTGATATTCTTCAGTGAGACATACAGTGTAAAATTTATATTAAAATACGAAAATCTCTGATTGTCCTGATCGTGTTTCAATAGCTCAGTGGTCAGAGCGCCGATACGTTGATTTGGAGATCTTGCATTGGGTTGAATTCTCGGTTGAGACAGTCAGGTTTTTCATATTATTGTGTTAAGGGAATTCCTCAGTAATTCTTCCAGAAACGAAAAGTTGCTGAAACTCTCCAGTATTAAGCCCTAATCAAACGAGAACGCAAGTCATCGCAAGTTGCCAGTCAGAAATTTCTGTGGCGGTCGTTCGAACACCCAAATTAACAAAATAAAGGTTTCATGAGTGTTTTAAACAAGTTTTTTAACTTTGTCACGGTACATGATATTTTCGGGAAGCTACTCAGAGCGGCTGGCTGAGATAGCGTGACTGCCAACTTGCAATGACTTGCGTTCTCGTTTGATTAGGGCTTTAAAGTTTATGACGTAATATATCATACACGAGAAGCCGTTTATTATCTGATTTGAAAACACCGAGAAGTGTGTCGAAAAAAGAGGCGATAGCCGCGAGTTTTTTTAACTCACTTCAAGGTGTTTTTAAATGAGGTAATAAACAGCTTTCGAGTGTATGGTATAGCTTCTCAAACAACAACGTCTCGGTAACTCATTTTCATTATGTTTTCCTCATGAACTGTTGATGAGTTTGAGAAATGTTTATAATAAAATAACAAAAAAAAAGTTGGGGTCACCGAACTCGTTTAGAAAATACAACTGTCAGTAAATCATGTTTTCCAAATTTGTATAGCTATTTTGGTTAACTTTTGATTTCGTCTTGTTATCTTGAAAAATCCTTCTTAAAAGCACTTAGTTTATACGTAGTGGGAAAATATTTGATATTTAGATGCACTTGTACATATGAACTAATGATGGACGCAAATGACAATTGACAAACATTTTTGCGATATAAAATGTCAACATTCTTTCTTGTTACATCTTTTTTTGAAGCCGCAAGAACGAGAAACGTACAATATTTCAATTTCTCGAAATGACTTTTTCTCTATTCTTTCATATATGGCCCAGGGGCGGCGCGCTAAGGTATTAAAGGTATTAGTCTAATACCTTTTTTTCTCCAGATTGAAATGAATTGTAAAATAATATAATTATTCCAAGAACAGAGACGGATGAAAGAAAACAACATCTTTGTTTTTGATTGTTTGATTTCAATTCCGCAGTACCGTACCGTCCTCGCTGATGCGCGCAACAACCTTAGCGACTTGTCTTTAGCAACAAGTGTTTGAAAGGCTTAGACCTCAAGGTATTAGAATCTCAAAACTAATACCTTGGCTTGACAAGAAACGCGGATTTTCGGTGTTAAATTTCACCACAGGTGGTACAATATTTATATTTTAAAGTCAGACGCTTTACTATTTCGATTTAAAACTGCTTTTATTTCGCAGCGAGAAGTCTGCAATTCTTTTCACTTCATTACATTAACAATATATAACATCTCAATATATAAATCATCCATGCAGTATCGGCTGTATCGCCTATTTCACAAGGAAAAGCTCCCAACACTGGAGTTCAACACTTCGATAATTTTGAAACAAAGAGCAATTATTTATAACAATTTTGAAGCTTTGATATGGTGACTAGAACTTATCTGACGAAAGGAAAACCTTCTTGAATCCATATTTAACAAAAAAAAGGCATAAGTCCTCCTTCAAAGGTAAGAACGATGCGAATATTTGTATATCTAACAACGTAATCCTATAAGGTATTAGTTTTGCGATTCTAATACCCAACCTCGTACCCAGGGTCTTACCTGCGCTCCCCCGCCCCCGCCCACCGCAGCGGGGGAGCGGAGGTAAGACCCTGGGTACGAGGTTGTCTAATACCTTGGCCGCCTGCGTTCGCAAAACGTTGCGCTGATCATATGTATTGTCGGCGCATCACGCAAGCTACTGTATCTGTATTCACACGTGCAGCGCATCAGTACTGCTACAATACTATTAGTCACATCATAGTCTCAGACAGATATAATTCCATGGATGTTTCCGTTAATTTGGTCGTGAAGTCATCGAACCGCGTAAAATGCTTAGCATTTAGATCTTCATCTCGCTTGATTTTTTCAAAAAATATCTTCTGTAGAATGCTGGAAATTGCATTTCAGAGCCTCTAGATTTCAAAATTTTCTGGGGGTGGATACCCCCCTGTAGAGCTGGTGGAGGAAATAAATAACTGAAAAAAGTGGGGGTCACCGAATGTCTTCGTGAGCTACAAAAGGTTAAAGCTTGAACGTGGAGCGTTTCCCTATATCATTTCATCTATATACGAAACAACACAACAACTTTTTAATTTTTTTCAATAACCAAAATTTAAAGGGCAATAGCACTAAAAATTAAGTTTGTCTAATTTGAAAGAACTCATAAAATTGTAATAGAACATCCTTTACAACTTTTTCGTATCTCTCTTCGTTTTCAAGATATTTCAATTTGTTTGATATGTAAATGAGATGGTCTCTGACGTCAGGTGTGAGGTAAAATATTTTCACATGTAGCAAAATCAGTTATATCTCTAAGTTTGTTCAGCGAAATCATTTGAAACTGTGCACATAAAAACTCCTTGCGACGCTGAACATTTCATGTTAGATATATAAGTGATTTTGCTCTGTATGAAAATATTTTACCCCACTCCTGACGTCAGAGACCATCTCATTTACATATCAAACAAATTGAAATATCTTGAAAACGCAGAAAGATACGAAAAAGTTGTAAAGGATCTTCTATTACAATTTTATGAGTTCTTTCAAATTAGACAAACTTAATTTTTGTTGCCAATCCCCTTTAAGTTAGTATCTTCTTGTTAAAGTTATTAGTGGCTGATTTAACCTGCTTAGTGACATTTTTATGTGTTTTCGTCACTAACACTCAGATACATCTTGAGTTAGTATTGCAGAATTATGCGCAGAAAAGCTGCGCAGTGCAAAACTGAGGAAATTGTTCGGAAGCCTCTTTTATATACATGAAGAGCTGTGAACACTGATCTGAAAAATAGGACTGGATCGAGTTTCTATTACTGAAAATGAAGCCAACGGCGGCCATGTTGGTGTGACCACCTAACAACTACTGTGGCGTTGCAGACATGTTGGAGCGCATTCTGACATTTTCTATTTAATGTTAGTGAACTGACATATTGGTTGGACAGTTATTTGATGTCGGTCAGTTTTGCTTTTCCTCTCAGATTAGCCATTGAATTTGTAATGAGGTCACTCCAATATGGCCGCCGTTGGCTCTAATTATCTGGTGAGAAAAGCCAAACTGTGAAGCGTCAAATTAAGTTCAGGTTTTTGTGCATTAATGGTTAGCAAAGTAAATATATTGGCCAGACTCTAAATCCATTTCGCAAGTGTCTCAGTTTGATTTGCTTACACAATCGCAGTTTCTAATGATCTCTGGTCAATGACTCAATGCAAATATGCTGGCTTCAAAATCAGCTCATCCGACACAATAGAAAACTCGATCCAGTCCTATTTTTCAGATCAGTGGCTCCGTTCCTTGAAAAAGAATGGTTCTGCTCTACCTTGAATGGTTCTGCTCTACCTTGTGAAAATAAGATGTCTTTCTATAGAGACTTGTATGAGAAGAACGACCGCGATGTTTAAATATGAAAATCTCTGACTGTCCTGACCGTGTCTCAATAATAATAGCTCAGTGGTCAGAGCGCCTATGTACATGATTGTGTTGATTCAGATATCTTGCTTTGGATTCTTGATTAAGGCAGTTAGACCTTTCATTAGAATATCTGTGTTAAATCCTTGTTTCATTTCCAACATATATACATTTACGGTGTAACTACAGGTATAATGTCTTTATGTACTGTTTAATAAACGAGCAGGAGTGTTTTATCAGATATAAAGACACGAGGCGAAGCCGGGTGTTTTTATATCTGATAAAACACGAACTGCGAGTTTATTGAACGACTTCAAAAACGAACCACTTGGTAAGTTCATTGGCGTAGTAAGTTTGAAAAATAACCTTGTCTAAGCCGAGAAAATCAAAGCTAAAGTTTATGTAAATCAGGACGTATCTTTATCACATATAAAGACGCTGATTAAACTTTAATTTCTTTTGAATTTTCCTAATGAATTATTAATGAGTTTTTGAAGTAGGCTGTTGCGGTATTGAAAAAATACCGATATCGGTTATCGAAAAAAAAAAACCCGGTAATGTCGATATATCGATATTTCTCCGCGATGGAAATTAACTATATTTTAAGCCTAATTTTCACCAGACGCCAGGATATCATAAGAATAACGTTTTACAAAAGAAAAAGCACCTTTTTCGAAGTGTGAATCGAGCTTTAATGTAACAAATGATATATTTACAATGATATATATATAATATATTTACAAGTTTTCTGCCAGAAAGACGAGCATGTTTGCTTGGTCTGGCTTTAGCTGGGCTCTCTGCGAAGTTATAATTTGACCGACTTTACTGAATAGTCTCTCAGACGGCGAACTGCTGGCAGGAGTTGACACTCGGGATCATCCTTTCCCTTCTTGAAATGATCCCAAACAGTGCTTGGCGGCATGTTGGTATTTCGAACGTTGATCTTCGCGCGCAAGAATATAAACAAACGAGTCTGGAGATTGTCGATTGAGTCGGTATATACTGCATCTGTCACAAACATGTTCTATTTATTCTAGCGATGACTCATCGCGTGCGAAAAAAAATTCTAAAGACTGCGATGAGTCTATCCTCGACATGCGATGAGTCTATCCTCGACACTGTCGAGTCGACAGCCCGTGAAATGTGCGCTTTGGGAATTGAAACGCATTAGGTATTCAGGATGAGTCATAGTTTGACAATAGGTGGCGTGATTTGCCGCAAAGAGAGTCCCGAAACTTCCGCAACAGAAGTTCAATAAAAAATCAAGCGACAAAACAGTGATAATCGGTTTTCGCGTGTCTAATACCGATATGTAGATTTCGATATTTTCGGTAAGATTTCGATATTTTCGGTATATCGATATTTTCAAATTTAAAATACCGAATAACCGATATTTGAAAAAACCCGATAATTATCGATATATCGATATACCGCAACAGCCTATTTTGAAGTGCATGTCAATTATTACGGTGTATGCGATACTGTACATATTTGGTCCTTGTACATGTAAGGAAATGGCCGCGCATTTATGGTCTGTGTATAATCGTTCATACTCTATCTATAGCCGGATGTTGAGTTAAGAAGGACGAAAACGCGTTCTAGTCGAAGGCATATATAATATTATTAAAAATATGCAAAAATGCAAGATCGTGACACCCAAAAAGGGAAAAAAACAACGAGCCGAAACCTAGTCTCGGCCTATCACATATAGCCCGAGTAATAATTTATTAAATGCCGTTATAGAAACTTAGAAACCAACATATTTCATACTTATACTTCTAAAAACTATCTGTCTTAACTCCATTCCTGTCCGAATTAGTCTTTAGTATTTTATTGTGGCTAACGCCAGACGATTTTATTCACATAGTGTATGCAGGGAAGGCATATATAGGACAGCAACAACTTAGACACTATAATAACGTACTTTGAATTGGTGTTTTTATAAATACATATTAGTAAAGAGTTTAGAGCATATGGAAACAAGCAGCAAAAAGACAAACGCCTCGCCCTCATTCGCTGTGCAAAACCTCCAGCAGCCATGCAGACTTACCCTTTACAACAGCCTCGTAGTCCCTTTATCTGACTACAGTACTATCGTATGGGGAGACGAAACAACTTTACACTAAGGGTGGTATTGTGGTATATTTATCTTAAATCCTATTTTAGTTTAAAACTATAAATAGTGTCCCAAATTAGCTGTAATAGAGCTAAATACATTGACACTTAAATATAAAGTTATTCATTCATTCATTCACTGGTATGGTTGTATGGTATCACTGGTATGGTGGTACCGACTGTGCTTTTACTGGTGTCGTAGCATGTTGGTATAGTGCAGGCATTCCCGGCAGTTTACCACCTTGTTACTCTGCTCTCTTCATACTTCCGCTATTATTCATGCTTCTGGTAAGTTGTTAGCCGTGTGACTGAGTGAGGCCGTGAGGCATGTTTTAAGTTCTTTGCTCCTTTAGCTTTTGGAATTGGACAAAAAGTTGAACAGCTTTGCCTTTTGATCAAGGTGTTCTTGCACGTTGTCGATTTTGAAGTGACTGGCTGACTTTGTAGTTTAACAATGATCAGATGTGGCTGACCACTGTCTTGTTCGTAAATATGTTCACCAATGTGAAGTATGCACCACATTCAGTCTTCGATTCGGGCTCCGCGTACTTGTCAGTAGCCCGAGTGAACGCCTGACCCAGGCGTCTTGTTAATATTGGAACTATCATAAGTATGCAATTTTGATTGTGCTTTGGTTGTACAACCAAGACTTTTTTTACCTCAGCCAGGATATCTAACAAAGTACTGCAGAGGTTTTCGTGAAAGTTTGTGGAAAGACGGACCAACCCATTCAATTGTGGTTGAATTTGGTTATGAATGTGGATAAGAAATCAATAAACATCTCACCAGAAGATTCACCGTGTAGAAGAAATGCTTGGTTGCGCTCATTGTCCTTATTTTATGAAATTGTTTTGCAAAATTTTGGTACGAGTGCTATCAAGCATTTTATTCATTCACACGCGTGTAGGTCTCGTGAACTAGCCTAGTTAGCGGGATGGCTCGTTTTTCTTTAAACTTCTCTAATGACACGCTGGCAGAGGTATGCATGCAGTGCCCCCTTGTTAAACGTGTGATTACCTGAAAGAGGAAAACTGTTCTCGTAAGGCGCTTTCGAAGTGCCTTTTTGAGGGTTTGTCTTCTCTTTATCCATGCACCGTCTTTCTTTAGCTCTCCTATTTTGAAACCAGATTTGAACTGTCTTTTGTCGAAGCCCGAGCTTTCTTGCCAGCTTTTCTCGACGATTTGTATCTGGGTGCTTTGTCTCGGCGAAACAATCTTCTAGAGCTTGGATGTGATTGTCGCTAAACGAGGTTCGCTCTCGTTGAGGTTTGTTGGTTATCTTTGCGAATGAACCTAACGTATTAACACAACAAATGTTGTTAATTTATACTCCCTTCCCTTCCCTTCCCTTCCCTTCCCTTCCCTTCCCTTCCCTTCCCTTCCCTTCCCTTCCCTTCCCTTCACTTCACTTCACTTCACTTCACTTCACTTCACTTCACCGCTCCACACCACACCACACCACACATTCTACTAATTTCCATTGATTTATACTTTTTACTGACCAAATACACTTGTGTTCGCATAAAACGTGGCGTCTGTGAAAGGATAGTAGAAACGAGTCAGATAGTTTGGATACATCGTTGCAGCGTCCACTTGCATCTTAGTGTTGTTTTGTGTGCTTGTCTTTAGCCATTTTCCTGACGTAGACACTGTGTCATCAGCTAATTGTTGTTGTTGAAGTATTTCCGTAGTTTTGAGTTCTTTTCTCTCCATGATTTTCGCTAATTACTTTGCGGAATAGTCGTCCAATATTTTTACGATTGTTGCGTCACTAATTGAAAAAAAGAGATTAAGCTCGCGCGTCCTGATAGATATAGATAGATCCAGTCCCTCGGTTTACGCGCTGTCAGATTTTAAGCTCCTGGTTTGAATGAGACGTTTCATGGTAGACGTTTGTTAAGCTCAATTACTCAGAAAATATTTCTGATCCTCAGGCAGGGTTCGAACCTGCAACCTCACGATCGAGAATCGCTGAGAAAATCGGCCACTTTCATGTGGCAGCTCGCAGGCCACGTGCGTGCTGGCTCACGTGAGTTGTTGGCCGAGCTTGATGAAATTTTCTAAATTCTAAACACACACACACAACAATTACTGAGTGAACTGTCCATATATAGCCAAAAACAAAATCAATCAAAGTTATCTGATAGTTGAGATATTTATTTACCCTCCATAGTTGATTGGGTTTGTTTTTATGTTAACTCGTCAGTCGTCAAGTATACTTTCGACGACTGATCCGAACTTTAAAATCCGTTTTAAAGGTCAATTGGGTACACACATCTGCCAAAAAAAAAACCAACCCGACGTCTTTTGGGGGTAATAAACGGCCAACAAACAACAGATTTTAGTCATTTAACATGGAAGTTTACGATACTAGATCGCACCTTGTTCTTCGTCTAATTTTTCCGCTATATTTGATTTCAAGTCAGCAAATGCTTGATATCCTGCAATATCCCTAGTATGCTAGTATCCTCTTCAATGGATCCATTATTTTCCTTTATCTTCCTAATTTTATCGTATGAACCCACATGTACCACAACGCTCCTTCACTCCTTATTCATCTCGCGCCAGCCTCGCTTGGTCTCGCGTGTATTGATGACATTTACACGCAAGATATTCGTTCTGCGTAGCTAATCCAGGTCAGCCTGGATTAGGTCCCAGTCGACAGCCGCAATTTCCGATCGTGTACGAATGACTAGCCTGCGAGCAGGTTCTCTGGCAGGCGAGGCGGGAGGTGAAAGAGAGCCTGCACGGATCCCATTGAAATTTGAATGCATGCGTGCAGTGTTCTGACCGGTGGATACTTTAATCGACTGACAAATTTATTTAAAGCAGACAAATCAATGACTCATTGACAGGCCCCTAAATCAACTGACTATGTTTCTTTTGCAAAACATGCAAATTCGAATGTCCAACCCTGAATCGTTCGCCGCGAAAATCACATATAGCTAACAGTAGTGAAATGAATATCTAATCCAACGATATAAAGCATTGAATCTTGTATGCCTGGCAGATGTTTTGCTGTTAAGCTCACGGGATATACGAATGAATGTTTTATATTCCAACGTTGTTATCTATATGACTGAATCACTGAATTTGCATTATAGTTTACACAGGCATCCCGGTTATGTGCTGTGGCAGCACTAATATTTAAACTGGATTAATTAACAAGCCGTTGTTTTGATGTTAACACAAATTAATATGGTCTCGACGATAAAGTCAGCGTGTTAAAATCCCTTAATACGACATTAATATGCTGAAATAAACAAAATACACTTGCCTTGGTTCTTCGTCGTGGCGACTCTACGATAATATCGTAGTTTGAGGAGTGTCGTGATCGGCTTGAACTAACTTAAATTATGGCACACTGAATGTATATCATAGAGACTATGAATTGTGTTGACAACTATACAACGGCTCGTTATGGATTTTATGTTCGAGTGGCAAGGAAAATATCCCACGAGTGAGCGCAGCGAACGAGTGAGATATTGCTCTTGCCACGAGAAAATAAAATCCATATCTTTGAGCAACCGTGTAATGTTCTATTTATTATATGGACAATGAAATTATGCGTGGAAGTGATGTTGATACACTGAGTTCAGTAATGCAAAAACTACAACCGCTTGACCTAAAACTTTTAGAAAATACAAATGAAAAATACAACAGCTTCTTCGAATACGTCATTTTACGTGAAAAACTAAATTAAGAGAAGTTATACTGGCTCAAATTTACTTGAATCAAAACTTACGGCAAAGGGCGTAAATTTTTACCTGTCGATATGTCACTCGCGAGTGTTACATACGAGAAATACGCCACTCGGTTCCCGGATGTAGTGAAATATGGATTCTACGAGTGTTTTAGTTGCTAGTAAAATACCCTACCCCATATAATATGTAATATGTAAAGGCCGGCAATGAGGACTAGACCGGGTTTTCAAGTACTAGGAATTCGTTCCAGTCCGAGGCTTCGCCTCGGACTGGAACGAATTCCTCGGTACTTGAAAACCCGGTCTAGTCCGAATTGGAGGCCTTTACATGACTTCTCAAAATCACTTAGTGTATTCCCAAAATGAATTAGTGCATTAGTAATTAGTGTATGGATGAATAACCGATTGTGTGAATGAATTTGTGTTATAATATTTCAAGTCCTCTGCCCAGTACTTCCCTGGTATTTCAAGTCCCTTCACGTGGTGCAATTCAGCGCTTCTGATTGATTGATTATCTCATGAATTATTAATGAGTTTGAGAAGTTTTATTATATGGCTGGGCTTGTTTTTGGGTCATTACGCCAAACGGCGCACGCTGATTGGTGCTGAGAGGTCCGGAAAAAGCCGTATACCCTCTCGGCACTGTGAGAGGGCATTACGTCCTTTTTAATGACCTGCAAGTTTTGGCGGGAAAATTACTGAGTTGATTTGAATGAAAATAAAAGCGAATTAAATATATTCGTTGGAACATTTTGAACAATAATACGTCCTGAAACATCAGTGTTTCTTTTCATAAAAACTTCTTATTTAAAAACGCGAAAAATAAAAGCCTAACAGGTGTAACCATGAAGCGAAACGAACAAGCTCAAAAGTAAGAACTAAAGTGAACAGCGACACCTGATCAAGACAAACGTAGAACTAAAAACAGATAAGAAAACAAACCAAAAGCCATATAATAAAAGGCTTATTAACCTCGTTTTCTCGGTCTGTACGGGAAAGTATTTTCCCTCGGTTTCTCTCGCACAAACCTCGCTCCTTCGTCGCTCGGTCTGTACGAAAACCTCAGGCAAATACTTTCCCGTACAGACCTCGAACTCGGTTAATAAGCCTTTAATATTATAGAGGTCAGTGGTCAAAACCAACTGTAAAACTGAATTCGTAATCGTCAACTGTCAAACAGCTCACGTCAACTTACAACGTCAGCGTATATTCAACTCAGTGTGCTTTCGACTAATTTTACAACCAATGCCAATGTTATCGACATAATCTAAATGCATAAATACTTTACTATGGTTAAGCTTTCGTCGTGCTACGACATCTTCTGCAATTGATCAGCGAGAATATACAATGGGCATTTTTGTAGATCTTTCTTTCAAAGACTTTTGACACAGTAAACCATGAAATTTTATTTAACAAACTTGAATATTATGGAGTTCGAGGGATTGCATTAAAATGGTTCAAAAGGTATTGTGTAATAGACTACAGTTTGTAAATTACAATGGCCATTGTTCTTCCACCAACATTATTACTTGTGGCGTTCCACAAGGTTCCATTTTAGGACCTTTACGCATTTTGTGATTGGTCAATTTCGTTAAAAGAAAGCTTTAATTTCATTGGCTTATCGCCAGAGGTGTCTATCAGCGGTTAGTATAATTTCATAGTGGAAAAGAGGCTTTCCAGCTTTCTGATTGGTTCGTTCAGCGGTGAATCTGAGGTGATAGTCACCGCCTAGCGCGGTGACTATTGCATCACAAGATATTGTTCTTCAAAAGTAGTTTTGGAAAAGAGACTGGTACTTATTCAACACTGCACTGACTTTACTCGTTTCAGTCTCCCCCTCGGAGTTGTCATTTTGAAGTATGAGATTTTAGAATTTGTTGATTCATTGTTGATTTTTTTTTTCAAAATGGGGTCTGTAGTTTTTGAGACAAACAAAAGAGCATAATACTGAAAACATTTATCACAGATGTTGTGCATATCAAATATCGTAAAAACAAAACTTTATAAAGGTAAGGAAGTATATTTTCTATATTTCTTCGTATTTTTTGTATGTTTCGGCTAGGTTTTTGTCGTAGCGATGTGGCGAAAACTTCGTCATGAGTGAAGAACATATTGAACATGAATTAAGTGCAAAACAGCCGTAACACAGGATCCAAAACACCAGAATAAAAGTCTTTTTAGCATATATTTGAATGTATGTACAAGTTCAATTCCAAAGTAGGATGTTGTTTACTCTTTTTTTGAAATTATTTACTGACAAAGATTGTGGCTTGCTAAACAGAATCACCACTGTTAAAATGAAAGCAGTTGTTTAAAAGTTTTTGTTTCAACGTGATTGGTTTTTTATCAACCTCTGAAATTATACTAAAACAATTAGTCATCTCGACTTCGGTGACTAATTGCTAAATAGTAACTTTTACGATAGCCAATGAAATTCAAGGATTTGTGATAGAAATTCGTATAGGTTATTTTGAGGCCACGAGGAGATATGTGATTTATTCACCGAGGGCGAAGCCCATGCAAGGTGAGTAAACACATATTCAAAATAACGTACTTAATTTTCACATGGACGAGGTTGACAGCAGTCACAATAGAAAAGAAACATTGAGGGAATATTAGAGGGGAATATTAATCTATTGTTTTGTCGGGGCTATTGAATATATTCCCCGAAAAGAACAAAGGAAACCGAGGCATGTGAAAATTAAACAAAGTTGATTTATATTGCACTTCAACAGTTCAACTGTGTTCTCTTTATTTCAGGAAGTGAATTTAAGGACCATCCAAAATCACTGAAAGGAAATAATGACTTGCTAAGCCTCACACAACCAGAAATAATTTACCAGATTCATAAGGTATGGCATATAGCCGTTATAGTTTGGGGATTAATACATGTATGCTTTGTTTTTGTAGTTGATTTTTTTTTGTCTGGTAAGCGAGGTTTTTTTTAGAAGAAACTTTATATGCATGAGTTTCGTTTGTTTTTGCAGTACCAGCTGTCGTAAGTTGTTAAACTCAGAAAACACTGATCCCCAGACGAAGCTCGAACCCACAACCTTCCAAGTACTTTTCGGACGCTCTAACCATTAAGCCACTGCAACTAAGGGGGCTTTCTATTTACACGGTTAGACCGGTCAGTCCGGTTAAATGGAACACGATTTGTTTGAGACCTGGGATGGTCTGACTGGAAAATTTGGTCCTAATCAAAAGAAAGTCCATTCTGGCCGGACTGATCGGTCTAACCTTGTCAATTGGAAAGCGTCCTTAGATGGCAGACCAAGGTTGTTTACGATATTTGTACCTGACTGGAACCCAGATCACACGATCGTCGTGACGTCAGCGTTTTCGAAAAGCTTCGTTTTCGCCGTCCACACAGTACAGAAAAACGGCGTCTTCGAATGTCTCCACTCTGGAGAGCGTTTCGAAACGCTCCGTTTTCGGTCACCGAAGATGCCGGATTAGTGTGGACGAAACGCCCTACCGTATCAAAAGTCTCCGTGTTCGTTTGAAAACGGATTAGTGTGGACATAGTCATGCAGTCATGTAGTCATGTAGTCATAGCCATAATCATAGTCAAATACATAGTCCTAACTAAGACTATAGTCCTTATCTTCCTCTTATCTTCCTTTTCTTCTTTTTATTTCCTCTTATCTTCTTCTTATCTTCTTTTTGTCTTCTTATCTTCCTTATCTTCTTTTTATTTCCTCTTATCTTCTTCTTATCTTCCTTATCTTCTTTTTATTTCCTCTTATCTTCTTTATCTTCCTCTTATCTTCTTTATCTTCGTTATCTTCCTTTTTTATCTTCCTCTTATCTTCCTTCTCTTCCTCTTATCTTCCTTATCTTCCTTTTATCTTCTTTATCTTCCTCTTATCTTCCTCTTATCTTTTTTTATCTTCCTTATCTTCGTTTTATCTTCCTCTTATCTTCCTCTTATCTTCCTCTTATCTGCTTTATCTTCTTCTTATCTTTCTTTTTTATCTTCCTCTTATCTTCTTCTTTTTAACTTCCTCTTATCTTCATTTTATCTTCCTTTTATCTTCCTTATCTTCCTCTTTCTTCCTTTTATCTTCCTTATCTTTATCTTTCCTTATCTTCCTCTTATGTTCCTTTTATCTTCCTTATCTTCCCTTTATCTTCTTTATCTTCCTCTTATCTTCCTTATCTTCCTCTTATCTTCCTTTTATCTTCCTTATCTTCCTTTTATCTTCCTTATCTTCCCTTTATCTTCTTTATCCCCAAATACCCCAGGTGTACTCCAATCACCCCTGGGGGTGTTTGGGGGTGCCCGGGTGGTTTAAGGCTGCCCCGGGGGTAAGTGGGGTATCCCTGGGGGAGTTTGAGGGTGGCCCGGGGTGATTGGGGTACCCCTGGGTGTGTTTGGGGGTGAAGATAAAGAAGATAAAGGGAAGATAAGGAAATATAAGGAAGATAAGGAAGATAAAAAGAAGATAAGAGGAAGATAAAAAGAAGATAAGAGGAAGATATGGAAGATAAAAGGAAGATAAGGAAGACAAGAGGAAAATAAAAAGAAGTAAGAGGAAGATCAAAATAAGATAAGAGGAAGATAAAGGAGAAGATAAGAAGGTAATAGGAAGATAAAACGAAGATAAGAGGAAGATGAGGACTATAGTCTTAGTTATGACTATATGACGATGATTACATGACTATATGACTAAATGACTATGACTATGACTATGACTATGACTATGACTATGACTATGACTAAATGACTATGACTATGACTATGACTATGACTATGACTATGACTATGACTATGACTATGACTATGACTATGACTAAATGACTATGACTATGACTATGACTATGACTATGACTATGACTATGACTATGACTAAATGACTATGACTATGACTAAATGACTATGACTATGATTAGGAGGACTATAGTCATAGGACTATCACTATATAATAAAACCTGAATGTCAGGCTGACGCGAATGTTTTTTCGCTACTAACTTATGTTTTGTTCTGTAGGATTATTTAGAAGCTGGTGCTGATTTTACTGAAACAAACACGTTCAGTGGTACATCGATTGCGCAGTTAGATTATGGAATGGAAAATATTGTAAGTACAAGTTGGAACTGCAGTTTACACGTTTTAGATCTTTTTTTCAACTTGCTTGCATAGAAAGTATATATAATTTTTGTACTTTCTTACTATGCACTTCTATAAAGTATCTACAGTCGTTGGCACCTAAGCGTGTACACCGCCCGTCAAAACATGTTTTATGTTAACGTCAAAGTTAAATGTTTACCTTGCAAACGTATTAGGTTTTCATTCGATACATTCGAACCAATGCATTATTGTCACATGAATGTGCCCTTAGCCAATTACGTCTCGCCAATCCCACGGTGTTGATTTCAAAACGGTTAAGTTTGGCATGTTTTGACGGGCGGTGTACACGCTTAGGTGCCAACGACTGTATTAATGAAATCTACGTTTCCAGGGCCTCCTCCATCAACTGGAAAACACTCTGTTCTCCAGTTGACCGAGAAGGCTCTGGGAACCAGGATACTTCTGATTATTACTAAAGGCAGGATGCATGTGACTATATAGTTCTGGATTTTCAGTTGAGGATGTCATTCTTTCTTGATAAGAAGTGGTTTTGATATAATCAAATTCATTAATAATTCATGAGGAAAACACGAAGGAAATCAATACCGTGTTTGTGGTTTGGATATCGGAGGAAGAAATTACATAAATTAAGCAAACTTTCACCTTGATTTTCTCTTAAAATACTAATTTGTTTGAGATGTTATATCAAACACTCGGAGGAGTGTTTCATCAGGAAATCCAAACACCTCGAAGTCTGTTCAAAAACCTCGGCTTCGCCTCGGTTTTCAACAAACGTCTCAGTGTTTGGATATCCTGCAGAAACACTCATCCTCGTGTATGATATATTACATCTGGATACATTATGTACAATTTGACTATATTTAGCTGTAAAAACGTAATTATGGTACTGGCATGTAAAAACCAGTAATTTCTTTGTTGATTCTAGTAACGGACAAAGGAATGTAACTTTATAACTAGTTGCAAAATTTTTGGCGTTACTTTGTAACTGTAACTAGTTACTTTCTTTTCATTGTAACTTTTATCCGTAACTATAGTTACTTTTCTAACGATGTAACTGTAACTAGTTACAAAAGTTACGTAACTTTTACAGCACTGCCCTTTTCATATTACATCTTTCTTAGTCACTGTATACAAAACATCATAAACAATTAGGTTGTTGTGTGCGGGCGATATATCGAATTTGAAATTTTGTTGACAGACATTTCTAATACTTTTATCCAGGTTTATCGTCTGAATAAGGAGTCTGCTGAACTGGCCAAAAAAGCAGCGAGAGAAGTCGAAATGTCTTCTGGTTAGATGTTATGTAGTACATAGGTCTTCTATATGCATGTCAATGATATATCGTACTCGTCATGTTTCTTATATGCTATAATACTTTTCGGATCGAGATTAAAAGGAATGACTTAAAGGGACCCGTCTAGTCTTGTTGCGGCTTTTCCAAAGTATGTCGTTAAACTTGTTTTTCCAAATTTATTGTCAAGCTTCAGTGATTCTCAAGATTTAGCAATTTTTTGGATAACCACAACAAAAACTTAATTCTAGTAATTAATCTGATTTCCCGCATAGTGTTTTTTGAAAAAATATTTATGACGACAGACTACTTCCTAGTCCTCTTTTCTCTCGATAACTTATTTTGGTGATGTCACAGAATAGGGATCGAGCGAGAGGACCAGCGGAAAATGATTCATCTTTATCCATCATGATCCTGCTGGAGCTCAAATTCTTCTCAAAATTAGAAAAGAATAGACGAGGGCACTGTGGTTTTAAACAAACTCTTCTTAAAAGCAGCGAACGAGTAAGTTCCTTTATTTTATATTACGTTAAAAGGTTGTTACATGCGAGAGTATTGCTTTATTATATAAGTAGCGTAATACAAATCAAAATATGCTAATTTTACGTTTCGGCAGTAGACCAACCTTGCCATATAAAGGGGATATTACACGGTGGCGAGAAGATATGTATTTTATGTTCCGGTGGCAAGGACGAGTGAGCGCAGCGAACGAGTGAGATATTGCCCTTGCCACGAGAACATAAAATCCATATCTTATGGACAATGAAATTATGCGTGGAAGTGATGTTGATAAACTGAGTTTAATGCAAAAAGTACAACTGCTTGACTTAACGTTCAGAAAATACAAGTGAAAAATACAACAGCTTCTTCGAATACGTCGTTTTACGTGAAAAACTAAATTAAGAGAAGTTGCTGGCTCAAATTTACTTGATTTGAAACTTACGGCAAAAGGCGTAAATTTTGACTTGTCGATATGTCACTCGCGAGCGTTACATACGAGAAATACTCCACTCGGTTCCCGGATGTAGTGAAATATGGATTCTACGAGTGTTTTAGTTGCTAGTAAAATACCCTTCTCCATATAATAAGATGTTATAAAGAATTGTGCAGACCGAGGTGAGTGTTATCTGTCTTATCTGCCTTGGTTTTCCTTGACACAGCGGACTGGCGCCTGGTAGCCTGCGAGCCGGCTCTCCTGTGGGGGATTTGGGAGAGGAGGAGAAGGAAAGCCTGCACGGGTAGTATTGTTTTTTTTTAGTAGTAGCGTTCCAAATTGGGACGCAGCTCACTGATTGGACGAGATGTGCTGATTGTTGACATACAACCATATATTAATAGACTGCTGGTAATTTGTAAAATATTAAGTGCATTTGTGTTTGAAAGATATTTCCATCAGGTAAATATTTTTAATATCTTTGATAATTTATCAAGGGTTGTACGAACCGTATTAAAATCATATTATTAGGATAGACCCAGATCGATAGACCCGAATCGTTTTGAAACGAAATACTGATGTTTCGAGGGGAGTCCTTGCTTGAAATGTCAGCGTTTCAGATTCGTTCCAAAAATTTCACCACCTTTTCCCTTTGCCACGGTTGTTAAACACTTTAGTATAGTGTGAAAGCAAATCGTCCTCTCATGGATAAGTCAATTAATTGAAAATTTGGTGTCAAAGGACAACTTCGCCACGATTGAGAAAATATTATCTATAAAACAAACGATAAGGTTCGAAACACCATTCGCCTGCCATACACACAGCTTTTTGTACCGTCCTGTGGCTCTCGGGATACGATTATTTATATGACTGAAGTTCCTATGGCCAGGCAAAGTTAAAGTCTGAAAGACTCCGGCTCCTTCTTTTCAGTTCTTCCACTCGATATGTGAAAATATATAGAGATAGGAAAAAGTCAGATAGGACGTACCGAAGTGGCACGGCGGCTATACGGCATATCATTATCTTGTCATTTGTGGAACAAGATGACTAGTAATTTCAGAACTACGCATCGTTGAAATATATTGTGTACGTATGTTGTTATATGTTGAATGAGCTTTCATTTGATGTAGAGTTCAAGATTCTGCGTTTTATAAAACTTGTTATTCTGTCCAAAATGTGCGAACAGCTGTTCCAAATAATATTTCATTAGCGTATTAGTCTGGCGAGGAAGTAGAACCGTTTTCTTTGTTTACATTGCGTGTCTGGTTTGTGATTGGTCGCTTTTGACAACCCGTTAGAAGGGGCGGCACTCAAATTTGATAGCTATGCGTGCAGGCTCTATATTTCACCTCCCGCCCTACCCAAGAGCCGGCTCGCAGGCTAGGCGCCTGGATAATTTGGGGCCAAGCTAATTTTATTCCAAGGCCTCTCACAATTTCGGTCTGCCGCTCGACGTTAAAAAAGAGGCCTGGAAAAGCCGCGAAAGGACTAGATGGGTCACTTATTATCGGAGTCATCCCTTTTAACTTTAACTTCCTTTATTCTTACAATACGAACATATTTCTTAGTGGTTAATTAAATATATTGTGTCAATATTTTCCATTGTGAAGTACTAAAATAGACTTTTGGTATACGTTAGTCAAACTTAAATACTCAGAAACGATTTCTGTGACTTGGTGTGTAGGTATTCCACGTTATGTGGCTGGTGCAATTGGACCAACGAACAGAACGTTGTCTTTGTCTCCTTCTGTGGAAAATCCTGGCTACAGAAACGTCAGTAAGTTGCAACGAATGGATAAAAAAATATAACTTTTAGAAATTGCTTCTAAACCATGTTTAACATTTAAATCTTGTCAACATTTATCAAAACTGGAAAATATAATAATAATAATAATAATTATAATATATATAATAATAATTGTTATATATTATAATAATAATAATAATAATAATAATAATAATAATAATAATAATAATAATAATAATAATAATAATAATAATAGTAATAAAAATAATAATAAATAGTAATAAAAATAATAATAAAAATAATAATAAAAATAATAATAATAATAATAATAATAATAATAATAATAATAACAACAATAATCATCTACATAATAGCCGTGTCTGTCCGTCCGTCCGTCTGCGGAAAAGCTAGAAAACCACCAGGCCCATTCAAACTAAACCACTACCAAAACTAGGCCTAAAGTTCGACATTGTGCAATGGGTGTATGGCTTTTGAAAAGATTAGCCTTTTCACTTTCGAAGACCTAAATGTTCACCCATCCCTAACTTGGTGGCCATTTTGGATTATGACCATAGTAGCCCAATACTCACAACCATCGCCTTCACTTTTTGCAGAGCGGGGGAAAAGTAATTTAACCATGAAACATGACAGAAGAAGTTGTAATAACGTTTCTTATGTTAATTTTGAAAGGAAGAATATGCCACACGGCCCACATGAGTGCATGACTCTTGACTCTATATGGCCACAGGGAGCCCGATCCAGTCACTTCAACAATCTTATGTTGATCTTGCCGCTACCTGTGTCTCGAAACAAAGAGACCTTCCTAAAAACATGTTCTTTTTCTAGACCGTGAATTTTTCACGGGTAACCACTAGTAATAATAATAATAATAATAATAACAATAAGACACCCGCTAGGCATTAACTCGGGCTACTGGGCATGGGCAATGGGATGGCGATGTGAAGAATGAGATTGGTGGAGGAGGGCATGTTAGAAAGCTAGTTAGAAAGCGCACTCACTTGTTTTACAAAGAACAATTTTTTATTGACTACTATTATAAACTTACATGCATGGACAACCTAGATTGGGACAACATATAATTCATATACAGAAAGCCATCATGGCATTGCTTTAACTATATCTCGAACTATATATGTACGGTATTGTGACATTTTGTGTACTTATTACACTTTAATATTTTAGTTATTGTTAATAAACTGTTTAAATGGTGTTCACAGATCTCACATAACGATATCTGAAGTCATTCATTTTAAAGGCCGCAATGTTCAGCATTATCAACAGCACTGCTCCTGCTACATACATGTATCGTTCTGTTCTGGGGGAGAGGGTTGAGAGGGGTAGGGATTAAGGGAGGTGGGTACCCTCTCCTCCAGATCGGAACGCCTGCTACGGAGGCTACTTCAGTTGTCATGCAAATAATACATGTTTGAACTCTTGTTTACTTTTCAATCAGACTTTTGTTTTTCAACTTTGTGGTAGCTGAAATTTTATTGAAAAGAGTCGAAGAGTTTGATTCTGGCAGTAAATAATAGTATATTATAGTCGGCTAACCAGACTGAACACATAATTTCTTTATGCAAGAAAATATATCTAAACAAAAACATGTTGTGCTCTAACTCAAGACAGGGGAAAATTTGATGAAGATTGCCTACCAGGTGGTGGGTGCTCTGCAGTGGGGCTTATCGACACAAAAAAAATTGAAAATGTCAAATGCCCCTGGGTTATGCCCTCCCTCCCCCGTGTCGGGCAAAGCATTGATTCAGTTTCAGATTGGGATTATACAATTCCCTCATTCAGTCATTCTTTAAAATCACCTGATTAACTTCATTACAACTAGTGATCACAAACAACGCCCATTGAGAATTTGAACCTTTGACTGCATGATAAAAAAATCCAAAACAACCAGATCTCAAAACACAATTTGTGAATAGACGATGAATAGTATAAACTAGTATTAAAATGTATGTACCATAGGATCGTGTTTATTTTGTATAAACTAACTAACACCACAATAAACAATGCAAGTTAAAATAAAGCAAATTACATACGTTAAAGCAAACCACATACAGCATTCACAGACACAAGTCAGTTCAGTTAAATGTCAACCTCGATGAAGATGTAAAACACAGCATGTTTACCTTTCACTTGCAAGCTGGCTTTATAAACTTCCTTTGTTCTTTGATTTACAGCACTTGAGCAACATTTTTCAGCGCAATTTAATTAATAACACATGTAAATTGATCGAGAACACATTGATCGAGAATTTTCGTTCTAAAGTTTGATCGAGTACTACAGTATACTACACATTTTCAGCGTACGGTTATCGAGATAGCCGACCAACCCAGGTCTACTATAGTCTATTGTAAGCATTGTGAGCGTGTTTATCATTAAAACACAAATTCACTTCGAACAACACAACCAAAGCCGTCAGGAGAGAAAAAACGCATGACTCCTGCACGCTCTTGCATGAAAATCCGCCATGATGAAATCAGCAGCATTTAAGTGTGACGTCACAAATGCCATATCGCGACACCCAAAAAAAACCAGAGCCGAAACCTAGACTCGTTCTACCATAGGTAGCCCGAGTAATAATAATAATAATACCTTTATTTAAACTGTAAGACCCTTTCAGCTGTAAGGTGGTATTAACAGGATGAACAGTATTTACAATTATATAAAAATCAATATATGTGAATGGTTCAAGTAAAAACAGGACGTTATGTACTTTTGAAGTAATAGACTTAACATGGTCTGCTTTCAAAGCCTCTTTCATTTTCTGTATACTTCTGAGCTATTTTTATGCTAAACAATGTCAGTTTAATATAATTTTTACATATGTTATAGTTTACATCAAGAAACTTGTGAATTACTACAAAATCATTTTTGATGTACTGTGTGTAATGGTCCGTATTTACATGAACAATTCACATATACAATTAAGAACTACAGACATGACAATCAAAGTCAGTTTCTAATAAATAATTATAAAGAGTTTGTTTAAAAATATTAAATGAATTAATTTCTCTAATGTCTATGGGAAGCGAATTCCAATCTTTTGCTCCCGCATATTGGTACATTGACTGTCCTACTTTTGTGTTTTCTTTTGGCAGATGTAACAGTGTGTGATCTTGAAGTTCTCTTTGTCGAACAGAACTTCGGAGTTTAAAAGTATCGGTCAACTGCTCTGGGCAATCCCATTTGTTTGGAATTTTAAAAATTGTTAAAAATCTAAAAATGCGTCGCCTGTTATACAAAGATAAAAGTTTAAGTTCACTTCTCATTTCTTGTGTGCATTTTCTTCTTCGTTCGTTTAAAATAATTCTCATTGCTCGGTTTTGTATTTTTTCCAACACGATTCGATTGAATGGAACCGTATTCGTGCCATACAATCGAGCAATAGTCTAAAATATAGGTAAACTAGTCTGTTTATATATACGAAGGCCTTAGGTGCCGATCGATAATGTCGAGGTTTGAAAATATTTACTCCGCCAGAAGTTTATGTTTTTACATTTGTTTGTTTGTTTGTTTGTTTGTTAGTTTGTTCTCTTGTTTGTTTGTTTGTTCTCTTGTTTGTTTGTTTGTTTGTTTGTTTGTTTGTTTGTTTGTTTGTTTGTTAGTTTGTTCTTTTGTTTGTTTGTTTGTTCTCTTGTTTGTTTGTTTGTTTGTTTGTTTGTTTGTTTGTTTGTTTGTTCTCTTGTTTGTTTGTTTGTTTGTTTGTTAGTTTGTTCTCTTGTTTGTTTGTTTGTTTGTTTGTTTGTTTGTTTGTTTGTTAGTTTGTTCTCTTGTTTGTTTGTTTTTTGTTTGTTTGTTTGTTTGTTTGTTTGTTTGTTTGTTAGTTTGTTCTCTTGTTTGTTTGTTTGTTTGTTTGTTTATTTGTTTGTTTGTTTGTTTGTTTGTTTGTTTGTTTGTTTGTTCGTTCGTTCGTTCGTTTGTTTGTTATGTTTGTTTGTTATGTTTGTTTGTTTGTTTGTTTGTTTGTTTGTTTGTTTGTTTGTTTGTTTGTTTGTTCGTTCGTTTGTTGTTCGCTTGTTCGTTTGTTCGTTTGTTCGTTTGTTCGTTTGTTTGTTCCTTCGTTCGTTTGTTCGTTTGTTTGTTTGTTCGTTTGTTCGTTTGTTTGTTTGTTAGTTTGTTCTCTTGTTTGTTTGTTTTTGTTTGTTTGTTTGTTTGTTTGTTTGTTTGTTTGTTTGTTTGTTTGTTTGTTTGTTTGTTTGTTAGTTTGTTCTCTTGTTTGTTTGTTTGTTTGTTTGTTTGTTTATTTGTTTGTTTGTTTGTTTGTTTGTTTGTTTGTTTGTTTGTTTGTTTGTTTGTTTGTTTGTTTGTTCGTTCGTTCGTTCGTTTGTTATGTTTGTTTGTTTGTTTGTTTGTTTGTTTGTTTGTTCGTTTGTTTGTTCCTTCGTTCGTTTGTTCGTTTGTTTGTTTGTTTGTTCGTTTGTTTGTTTGTTTGTTTGTTTGTTTGTTTGTTTGTTTGTTTGTTTGTCATGCAACCATGACTTTTGTTGTCTCTCTTAAATTTAAACAGCATTTGATCAACTTGTGGAGGCGTACACTGAACAAGTCAAAGGTCTTCTTGATGGTGGATCAGATGTATTACTGGTCGAGACCGTATTCGACACAGCAAATGCTAAGGTTTGATTTGTGATATTATTCAATCTCGCATGATATATAATAATAATAATAATAGTTTTATTAAAAGACAATATTGCAGCCAAAAGCTGAATTACATTGCGTTGTGTTAAGAATTTACAAAATGTCCTATAATATAATATTTAAATACAATTCTAATATAATAGTGTTCCTAAATAAAAAATTAGCGTTTGAAATTTCTGGCAGAGGCAACGATAAAAGAGTTTGAAAACCTGTTTGTCTTGCACCTAGGAAAGTTAAAAACTCTTTCATGTCTCAGAGATCGACTACTTCCGTTGTTAAAGTCAGGTAATAAGTCGTAAAGTTTATGATTTGGGTCATTTGCAATTGTTCCGAATAATTTTCCGCATGCGATGTTTCTGCGTTCATGTAGGGTTGGCATTGCAACAGTTGCAAGCGCTTGAGATACATGCTGTATGCCATATGGTATCAACCTTTCACCATTAAATGACCATATACCGTAGCAATTAGTGAAGCTGAGAATAGCAACTAGTCATGCTATACAAATTTATAATTATTTAAGCATAGCAACAGGCCAACTATTCAACTTTAGATTATCTACGATATTCAGACAAACATATTTTTAAAGAAATTTTTGGTCATTGCTTAGCATGACCGCTAGCTTGACCACTAAGGTTTTTAAGTCGGTGCATTCTTTTAAATCGTAATGTTTGCGTTATTGGATATATTTTACTTGATTTGTGAATGTCGTTGGTAATTATGAATTTCACTAATAGCATGACCTATTGCTATGCTTCGCCACTGACCATATGTATAAACATAGTTAATAGAGATATAGTCTGGAAACTCAGCAAACTTCAAAGCGCCTATAATGAGTTGTGATTTTATGTTGAAACGTACCTTACACCATGCACATCCTTTGTTTTAGGTTTATTAATGGGGGTAATAGAACGACGAGGAGTACTATTAATGCCAAAATCATATGAGTGATTACAAAATCGACCGACCGCGAAGCGGGAGGTTGATTTGTTAATCACGAGTATGATTTGGCATTAATAGCACGACAATTCGTTCTATTACCCATTAATTATATATCCTTCTGTAATCAGGTCATGTCCACTCCTCGTCTTCTTTGTTTTCGACAGCAAATACTTCATAGTAGCCCAACTTTTGGGTTCTAGACCTAGGCCTCTCAACATGGCCATTTCTTTTAATATACGGAGACTCGGCGAGGAGTTTTTTTAATAATAAAGTGAATTTATGAGGAGTTCATACAATTATATGTGAGGTAAAACCGGGAGTTATTGACAAAGAATGACAAGAACCAAAAATGTGAGTAATTTAGTGCTGTTTGTCTTTACTTTATAGCGTGTTTATACGCATGTATTTATAAACACACTCGTGCAGTTTAAGCTTACTTTTCACCGAGTGTTGCTACTTTACTGACTAAAATATTTAAGAAATACCCGAGTGCCAATCTGGGTAATACTTTGTTTTTAATTTGTTGGGGACACGACACTGTTTTGAAAACGTATACCAAAAAATACAAATTTAAATTCTATATTTTAATACTTAAAATCCTCCATTTTATAATTTTTTGAAAAATCCCGGAAAATCCTACAGCTTAGGTGCCGAACGGTGATTGGACAAGTTTGATAGCTAGCTTGATTTCCATTGGCTGAAGCAGGTGTGCGATTACAGCTAGCAAGAGTGCGATTAATACTCAAATCGCACTCCTCTAAACCAATGAAATTGCAGCATTTGGGCCTGATTACAGAAGGATATATAATTAATATTTAAATAGCACCGTTGAGTGATTGAAGTGAAACGTTGCTTTTGGATAATTCGTTCATTATACTAAAATACAATGGGTTCAGTGACGGTTACCGTGCACTTCTTCATAATACCCCTCCATTGAATATGTAACTTTCTTTCTAATCTCTCTTTTTTTATGCATATTCACTCCATGTATTTTTAAATATGTATAGTGTGAAATAAATGAACTTGAACTCAACTTGAACTTGCACCGTGCACAAAAAATTTTAAAAGTGAACGAAAAGATAGAACAAAGACTTTAACTGAGTTTCCAGACCATATTTTGAATGACTATATGGTATAAATATATCTATAAATTGGCCATTTCGTAATGAATTTCTGGCAACGAGTGGTACATTATTTAAATTTAGTAAGGTTAGATATACTGCCGAAACAGAGAACGTAGGAGTCTAACGTTTCCAGCGAAGGCCCTTCGTCAGAGAGAAATGTAAAGAGTGTAAACAAACAACGAGCTTATATAAGAAGGATAATCATGTGACCAAACCTAAGCCAATCAGATAAAAATAACAATAACAAATTAATAATGAGATGCGAAAAAATTAGCCAATCAAAGCAAAATAAGAAAAACAAATCAATAATGAGATGCAAAAGGCATTTGCTATTTCTGCCGTCGATGAGCAAAAAAGGAGGGGGTGTAAAAAGGATGAACGAGAGTAAAAAATAGATAAATTAATTAAGTGAAAACACTGTCTATGTCCGCCCTTGCTAAACAAAAAACAGCGTCTTCAGAAGTGTTAAATAAAAGAAAAACGTTCGTTGAGTCCGTGAGGATGAATGGCTCCAATTTTGAAAATGAGACACTTTTCTTGTCTTTTGCGGCTGGCATTACCGAGATTGCACAAACTTTGATGTCCGAAATACAATAGTTGCCATTATTAAAATGTCGGGGCAACAGGCTTGTCAACATCATTGTTCCTCACGGAACGAAGATGTTCAGCAAACCTGTCAGATAAATGGTGTTTTCACTTTATTTTGTTTTCACTTTATCTAGTTTTTTTTAATTTTTTAATTTTTTTTATTTATTTTATTTTATTTAACACTTCTGAAGATGCTGTTTTTGTTTAGCGAGGGCGGACATAGACAGTGTTTTCACTTAATTAATTTATCTATTTTTTACTCTCGCTCATCCTTTTTACACCCTCTCCTTTTTTGCTCATCGACGGTAGGAATAGCAAATGTCTTTCGCATCTCATTGATTTGTTATTGTTATTTTGCTTTGATTGGCTAATTTTTCCGCATCTCATTATTAATTTATTATTGTTATTTTTATCTGATTGGCTTATTTTTGGTCACATGATTATCCTTCTTACATAAGCTCGTTGTTTGTTTACACTCTTTACGTTTCTCTCTGACGAAGGGCCTTCGCTCGAAACGTTAGACTCCTAAACTTACTATATTTCGATTGTTGTTTCAACACTGCCTACGCAGCACGCTACTTTTATTTCACTATTTGGTACATTATTTAGTTGTGTACTTTTTATCACCTTATTTTCCAGGCAGCCATTTTTGCTATTAGTATGTTGTTTGACGAATATGACGCTGTTCCTGTGTTTGTAAGTATATCTGATCATTAATATACACTTGTTGACGGGCGCCAAGGGAAACATCGAGTTTTATGGACCCGAAGGCTTCAATGTCACCCGAGGGCTTTAGCCCGAGGGTGACATTGAAGCCTGAGGGACCGTAAAACTCGATGTTTCTCGAGGCAAAATTGAACAAGCGTTTTGTTATATACCAAAGACTTTTAAAATACAAAATACCAAACTGACTCGAAACTTGTAAAAGGCAAAAAGACTTACCAAAACACTTTGACTTTGTCTTCGTATTTCAATTCAACTGAACAAATACACTAGACTCAACAAGTACAAAGAACAGCTTTAAATTTATCCAGATTTTCTTCAGACCTTCTTTGAAGATATGTATAGATATTCTTTCCTTTGGAAAATGGACTATTTCGTACCAAACAAGCTCGAAACAGCTCTTGTTTTCAAAATGTTCCGAAAAGTCCAAAGTTCTTGATCTGATGCAATAATCATTGTGTATTCACGTGAACAACGCATGATTAAAGCTGACGTCAGAGGGAAACATTGCACTGTTTCCTTCTTCGTTGTTGACGTCAGAGGGAAACAGTGCAATGTTTCCCTCGGCAGAAAGAAACATTGAGTTTGTTGAACAAGACGTGACCATGATTTGACCAATAGGATTTCATCTTTGGCAAACGAAAGTCTTTGGTATATAACAATAAACACTTGTTTACTGACACCGAGGGAAACAGTGTGTTTCGTAGCTCCGAGACTGATGCGGCAACGAGCAGTCGAGGGGCCATAAAACACACTGTTTTCCCGAGGTGCCAGTAAAACTTTCAGACATTGTTTCAAATGAAAGAGAACTGAAAAAAATATATAGAAAATGTATGCCGAAAATGTATGTAGTATGCTTATAATTTTAACTTTTGTGTCGGACTGTCGGACCAGTCTAAATATTTCAGTGTTTTCCCGCTCTTTTTTTGAGGCGCGAGCTTGGACGTCGCGCAGAGCCTCCGTTCCTTGGTACTGACCAAAAGGATCGCATGCCCTGGGTACGAGATTGGGTTAGGGCAGTCAGATTTTTCATATTGGTATACACCGTATTCATAAAGTTGGCGCAATGTATATTCTTTTATGTTATGTGCATTTAAATTAGCCTTTCGAACCTCCTTGTGTTTATAATTGAAAATAATTTTTACGCAAGAACGAGGTTCGAAAATGAAATTTAAATGTATATAAAAGATTATGAATTGGCGGCCATCTTTATGAATACGGTATATTATTGTATTAATTCATTGCTTAGTTAGATTTATATCATCATATGTTTGACACTGTCAGAATTTGCATGTTTAAAGTTTCATTTGACAGATACTGCTTTTTATTATATGGCTTTGTAATATCCTGAGTTCTGATTGGTCAACGCACGGTCCGTAAAAATGTATCCGGAGCGCTGTCCCGGATGTTGATTTTGCTCGCGTGAATTTCTAAGGTCTTCACACTAAGTTTGATACAATAATTATCGAAAAACTTGAAATAGCCATATAATAAACGCTTTATTAACCTCGTTTACTCGGTCCGTACGGGAAAATATCAGACCTCGGTCTTTTTTGTACGAACCTCGCCTGCGGCTCGGTCCGTACTGTCAAGACCTCGGTCTGATATTTTCCCGTACAGACCTCGTTCTCGGTTAATAATCTCTTATTATAGAAAAATTAATATTTCTATATTTTAAGTTTGAATTCCGTTATTTTTAGTCAGTTGCTATGGTAACACAGGCGTAACAAATTCCCTTCAAAATGGCCTATTACCTCGCGTATTTGAAAAAAGCACGCTGACCCCCACTTTTTTTTCTTGCAGTCTTTTCTTTAAGCATAAACAATCAATAGAAAGATTTTAAGAAAAATCTGTAATGCCATTATTTTTCAAAAGCAAAAAATAACGTTTTCTTTAATAACATTTTTTGGCATTACAGAATTTTTTATTTTTGGTCTAAAGGAAGATTTTAGCGATAAAAAATATAGTACCAAATTTCAGCATAGGTCACCGGATAAAATACTGAAATACACTGGGTTTCTTTTTGAAATTTGTAGTTTTCGGTGACGTTAGCAATTCACGCGAATCGCACATAATGACGCAAGATGACGTCAGCAGCTTGCATAGGTCATGTCATTTTGATGTGCCTGATTTTGTCCTGATTGGCAAATATTCTTGCGCACACGAGGTTTGTTATTATCCGGTACACATTGCCCACATTATCGCTTACACAGCACTCTTTAAACTGTTAATGGTAAGATAATTCTTATTTTCAAGGTGTCTGGTACAATTGTTGATAAAAGTGGCCGAACATTATCAGGGCAAACGGCTGAGGCCTTCATAACCAGCGTGTCACATGCTGAACCTATGTGGTATGAAATTAATGATTATATATATATATATATATATATATATATATATATAACATTTTAGATTGTATTATTTTGCATTAGTGCTTTACTTAAAGTGTCTATGGAATGAAAAACTCGCGTTTTTTGTTCAACAGACGAGCATAGTAAGCGCCCTCACTGAAATTCAAGAGAATGCAATTAGTGAACGTATATATTCTTTGCACTACTAATGCTCAAAGTTTGACATGGCTAATGAAAATTTGCACTGTCTGTAACAATGAAAATTCGAGAAAATTTGCACTGTCTGTAACAATGAAAATTCGAGAAAATTTGCACTGTCTGTAAAGCCTGGTTTTCACTAGCGACGTAAGCGTAAGCATAACGACGTACGCAAGCGCAGTAAGCACTTCACGGTCAATTGAGCACTTTGTTTTCCCGAAATTCAAAGGGGTTCATCTTCATGAAGTGCTTATACTGCGTTTGCGTACGTCGTTATCCTTACGCTTACATCGCTAGTAAAAACCAGGCTTAACAATGAATCATTGATGCTGAATGATTCGAAGAAAAAGCAATTAGTGTACCGACTCTCGATGGACTTGCGTGTATTGTGTATTAAAGTCCCAAATATGTAGATCTGTCAGTTAGCGTTGAAATCGTTATCCGAACTATCATGTGAAACTATCGATCGTATAAGAAATCTATCGTGTGAAACTATCGTATATAAGAAGTCTATCGTACTATCGTGTAAGAAATAAAGATTAAGTTTTTATTACGCTTCAGACCACTGAAATTCGTTGTTCTTATACAGGGTTGTTATTTACGTACGTTATTTAACAATTATTGGACCGGTTGAGCTTGATATCGAGAATTACCAAGGTTGAGGTTTGTATTAGCTGCCGTAGCTGAAGGCTGAGAGGGATAAACAAACCGAGGCCTTGACAATTCTTGATATCATGCGATAACCGAGTCCTATAATTGGTTTATTTTACAAAGGATGCGTATCTTCTAGCAACAAAAAACTAATATAGATAAGTTTTGCGGAAACACCAACGTATAATTTTTATTTGCTAAGCTTTTTTGCTTAGTTTGTAAATAACGTGAGCCAACAGCTTGCTGTTATTGCTCTGATGAAGGCCTGAGTCAACAGGCCGAAAGCTCAGCAAATAAAAATTATACGTGTTTTTTTTCCACAAAACTTATCAGTATTACTTTATCGCCATGAAAACTTTCAGAGAATTAAATAAAAAACTAGTTTGTTCGTAAATAACAACACGACAGTTAAAAGAGCAGAAAATTGAAGTTGTATAATGTCAACAACGTTTCAACACAAAAATAGAAGTGAAAGTGTGATAAATACATTACATACCAAAGTGGCGATTAGGTCCACTTCCAAAGTTTCTTTTAAAGAGGTTTTCTTTTCAAATTCGTGTTTTGTAGTTCTGCCACCGCCATGTTTGTTTTTGCGCGAGCAGAACGAGCAGGCTGTTATCTGTAGAAATGACGTCACACCTTTGTCTATAGATATGACGCAATAGATACAGTAACATTTGGAATTAGCAGTAACATTTGAAATTAGCGAACTAGCCATGGCAAAATTTGATAGATAATAGCGCGAATAATCTTCACGCGTGAAGACGATCAGATGCATTCTCTTCAAATTTTCAGTGAATGCTCCTATAACGCTCCTCTGGTCATTAAAACAACAAAAACACCAACGATTGTATTGTATTGTATTGTATTGTATTGTATTGTATTGTATTGTATTGTATTGTACTGTATTGTATTGTATTGTATTAAAGACTAAAGACTTATTAACCGTGTGCGAGGTCTGTACGAGAAAGTACTTGCCGGAGGTTTTCGTACAGACCAAGCGACGAAGGTGCGAGGTTTGTGCGATAAAACCGAAGGCAAATACTTTCCTGTACAGACCGAGCAGCGAGGTTAATAAGGAATTTATTATATGGCTCTTGGTTCATTTTACTGTTGTTTTCGCCTTTGGAGTATGCTGTTTACCATACATGTTAACTTTTTCGTGTCGCTTCTTGGCCTTCTTGTTTACACCAGTTCGGCTTTTATTTGTCATGTTTTTAGATAAACAGCTTTAAAGAAAACCCGCAGTAATGTTCCAACACATTTTATTGTTCAGAATATTTGAATAAAGATACCCAGTTCTCTTTTATTTGTATTCAAATCAACTCAGGAATTTTCCCGCCAAAACTTACAGGGCCGAGAAAAAAGCGTATTGACTGGTCGGTCAATATCGTAAAATCCCGACCGCTCAGGAACCAATCAGCATGCGTCGTTTTTCGTACGGACCGGAAATAAAATCCAGCCATATAATAATGTATTGTATTGTAATATATACAATATTCGCGAACCGTTGTAAATTTCATACAGTTTGGACGCGAATATTTTATGCGACTTATCCAATTCAAACATCTAACTGCATGTTCAGGTTTATCAACAATCTTTGAAGTATAAACAGTTTAAGGTGAGAAAATCGATAGGAAAGTAAGCTTGGGCGGTTTTGATTGAAATAAAAACCGCCAAACCGTCCGACTCTAAACCAGTTAAACCGGTTTTCAAAATTTCAGAAACTAACGCAATTTCAGTATTGAACTATTTGAAGGAACGCAATTTCAAATTTTTAATAGCGCTGGACGTCATAATTTGGCTGTACAATTATAAATGACTGCATAAATCACGGGAAAATATTGAACAAAAAACGAACGTCCAGCGAAAACGTTTGCTAACTTTAATTTTATTTTGCTTTTCTCATCTTTAATAGTAACAATTTTAAGAACTAAACAAAATTATACATTGTAATAAATAGTGATGACGGTTTTCCGGTTTTTCTAAAAGCTAAACCGAAAAAAACTGTTTAATAACAAAACCGAAATAAACCAGTAAACCGCCCAACCTTATCGGAAAGTGTATGTAAATCAAGACGAATTTATAAGGATTTACAACACCTGATTAAACATTAATTTCTTTTGAATTTTCTTCGTGAATTATTAATGAATTAGATACTGTATTATTCAGTATTCTTCAGAAAACATTTTTCAAAATTATATTGTGCTGTTTCTTTCAGAAAATAATTTTCATTAATTTTTATGTATCAGTTGCTTAGCTTATATATGACGTTAGCCAACAGCATGTTGACATGTCGAACGCCTGAGTGAACAGGCTGAAAGAAAAGCAAAATATATAATAAATGTGGCGGTATCCACAAACCTATCTGTAATTAACTTTATGATATGCATACCTTGACATTTCAGCCTTGGTCTAAATTGTGCTTTGGGTGCGGCAGAAATGAGACCGTTTATTGAAGCAATTTCAATGGAGACTGACTGTTATACCATTTGTTATCCAAATGCTGGTAAGAATATATATCCAACGCGGTTGCTGGTTACCAAATTTGGGTTGTGCAAAAAGCCCACTGTCATTGAGCAGGCTGGAGCGGTAATACAGGTCTGGGGCTAGTATTTCAAATTTGAAAGCATAGAGCTAACGTTTTCAATTTTTTTCGAGCAGGAGAATGTGATTGGGTCATATTTATGCAAAACCTAATTTTAGTATTAGCTACGGCTCATGATAAATACGCCGTCTGAAACAGAGGGTGGACGGTGGGACGGGACGTTAAGCGGGTTCGCGTCGCTAGTGTATTGCCGGGACGTTATTTGTCTCGTCTCGCCTAACCGGGATCCAGGTTTTCTCAACCGGGACGATATGACGGATACTATTTCCAGTATTTATTCTTTAGCTGTTTATTCGATACAAATGAGTGATATAACAGCTAGTTCCTACTAGCTGTAGATAGCAGCTCTTCATAATACGTCAAATTCTGTCTATTTCTCTGTTATTCTGCGGTTTTTACAACTTTCTAGTAGTGTTGTGAAACGTCCCGGTCTCAATTGTCCCGCCTGAAAACATTCTTTATATAAACCCGGGATGAAAACCGTCCCGTCCCGCTTACTTCTTCCGCCCCGGCTCCCATGCAAACAGGCCCTTAGAAATTTTGAACGCTCAAACCCAGCCCTTTTGCTGCTCGGTGGCAGTGCGCCTTCAACCCCCAGTTCAATCTCGTTCCCACGTTCCCCCTTACCCAGCGGGCGGGAAACGAGAGGCTCTGGGATCAGCCTGGTTCCCAGGCCTCTCTTTTTAACGTCGAGCGGCAGACCGAATTGTGAGAGGCCTGGAATAAAATGTTTTGCCTGGCCCCAAATCTGGCCCCAAAACTGGCCCCAAATTATACAGGTACCAAACGGCCGTTTGGCGGAAAACCAAAGCAGATAACACTCACGTCGGTCTGCACAATTCTTTATAACATCATATAGCAAGGTTGGTCTACTGCCGAAACGTTAAAAAGCATATTTTGATTTGTATAAATGTGTTTCAACACAATCACTTCCTACGCCGAACACTACTTTATAAAGCCTCGTATGTAACAACCTTTTAACGTAATGTAAAACAAAGAAACCTACTCGTTTGCTGTCCGCTAGTCAAGAAGAAGTTTGTTTAAGTGCCCTCGTTCATAAAGATTAAAGAATTCGAGCTCCAGCAGGATTCATGATAGATAAAGATGAACATTTTCCGCTAGTCCTCTTGCTCGATGCCTATTCTGTGACGTCACCAAAATACGTTCGAGAGAAAAGAGGACTAGGAACTAGTCTGCTCTGGGATAATCCGTTTCACGCCATCACAGGATTCTTGTTATCCGGAAGAAGAGTTATATAGAGTTCACTGTGTTCATCAGCCAATGAAATATCGATGTGAAACGGATTATCCCAGAGTCTCTCGTTTCGCGGGTGGGGAACGTGGGCTCTGGGAGCGAGATTGCCCCCAGTTAAAAGCGCTAATTGAAATAGCTCAAACAACCAATTTACCATAAAAATAGGGCAAAGGTTAAGGCCACGTTTACACTATTACGGTACGGTGGTTGTCCGGATCGTCTGTTTACACTATGACGCTACGGTAAATTTACCATAGCGTAGTGATTTGCAGCCGGAGTGCTAAGCGTAGTGACTACGCTACGGCAAACCACTCCGGAATAGTGTAAGCACAACAAAGAAACGTAGTGATTTTTCAACGGAAGACTGACCGTACCGTAATAGTGTAAACGGGGCCTGAAAAGAGATAATACACGTACAAGAGCTCTGGAAGCACATGAATGGATATAGAAATTACAAGATGCAACTTAAAGGAAAAAGAGATTGGTTTCCTATTTCGATACACTGTATTTTAGTTTGTAAAAGTGACGACAGAAACTATTTTAACTTTAATTATTTTTACTGTACTAAACCTTTCTTACTCAGCCTGGAATTGTGAGGTTCGAGCAAGGGGAGAGCCTATTCGAAGAGGGGCGGTTATTTAAAATTTTTGCTGGAAGGGTGGGCGCTTATTAGAGCATGAGCGTTTATATTCGAGGAAACATATAGGAGAGATATTCGAGGAAAGACATCGAATGAAAAATTAATTCAATTCGCAGCGAGGGCACTGCGAGCGAGCTCTTCTACACTCGTTCAACTACTACCGGAAAAGTGATGGGATTAGAGTGTTGGTCTGTTTACCAAATTTGGCAAAATTGTCACTACTCTCATGCATTCTGTTTTTTATAACTTTTTTATTAGGGAGTTGATTGACTTGTGAATCATTTATACACTGTCTATATTTAGGTCTTCCCAATACGTTTGGTGGTTACGACGAACTTCCTGAGACCACAGCAGGATTCTTGAAGGTATACTTTTAACCAACTAATAGTGTAGGTAATTGTATGGCTTTCACTACAACACGAGCTGTTTGGAGACCACGAGTTTAGCCTGCGTAGTAAACAGTATTTTGTGATTGGGGTTTGGCGCGGGCGGAAGTTCCATGGAAAATCGGGTGGGGCCAACCTCGTTCCCAGGGTGATTATGAATAACGAGTAGTGTATCCGAGGGTTCTTTCACTCTTTTTCTAGGAATTTTCTCACCAAGGCTTAGTCAACATCGTTGGTGGCTGCTGTGGTACAACGCCAGCACATATCAAGTGAGGTTATATCGAGAAAAATTAACAGTTTTTAGTTCCTTAATTCTCCCATGGTCTACACCTAGGTCTGGATCTGGATATACCACGTTTATTATGTATTTTCCGAGCGTTCGGCGTCTTGACTCAGGCCTCCTGTCTTCATCAGAACAGTACTAGGAACATTGCTCGGATAAAGGCTTAAGTCAATTGGCCGAAAGCTGAGCAAATAATCACTAAACGTGGTGTATCCACAAACTTATCCCTATAATTTTTAGTTCCGTAAACAGTAACAACGCCTATTCTAAAGAAATGAATGTTTAAACAGGTGTTGTAAATCCAAATACAAATTCGCGCCCGAACTGTATATGAGATTTACAACGGCTTGCCTTCAGCTCACGTTGTAAATTTACATAAAGCTCTACCGCTCATATTGTATGTACCGTATTTCCTCGAACAAGCGCCCACGCTCTAACATTTAGCCTATACTCCGAGGACAACTCTGCAGTCTGTGGCCAACATGATACCCCCCTTGCCCAGTCCCTCACTCCACCCAAGTTTGCCCACTCCACCCAAGTTTGCCCACTCCACCCAAGTTTGCCAACTCCATCCGAGTTTGCCCACTCCACCCAAGTATGCCCACTCCACCCAAGTTTGCCCACTCCACCCAAGTTTGCCAACTCCATCCGAGTTTGCCCACTCCACCCAAGTTTGCCCACTCCACCCAAGTCTGCCAACTCCACCCAAGTTTGCCAACTCCATCCGAGTTTGCCCACTCCATCCGAGTTTGCCCACTCCACCCAAGTATGCCCACTCCACCCAAGTATGCCCACTCCACCCAAGTATGCCCACTCCACCCAAGTATGCCCACTCCACCCAAGTATGCGCACTCCACCCAAGTATGCCCACTCCACCCAAGTATGCCCACTCCACCCAAGTATGCGCACTCCACCCAAGTTTGCCCACTCCACCCATGTTTGCCCACTCCACCCAATTATGTCCCCAAGTTTGCCCACTCCACCCAAGTGTGCCCACTCCACTCAAGTGTGAACACACACAGATAACGTCTGATCAGAATATTGATTAGCGCGAACACAATGGCCCCTGTGAGAATGGATAAACTCACACCAGTATGCACCTAAAAATAGAAGAAAACAGCCATGAATTCTCCTGATAAATATCCTGATAAACGTGGACCAAAGCACACAATGTTTGCTTGTAAACGAAATTATAATTTTATTCACAAACAAAAGTCAAAACGATTAATCGATGAGGCGAGGCAAAGGCAGAAAAATCGCCGAAGACCTTTCCCTCGACAGCTTCAGCCATATATTTTCCGTTTCATACTCACGGCTTTCACCATAAAAAATTAAGTTCACGTTGCCTATGGAGACGAGATTGAAGTTCAAACTACTATGCTAGTCGTCTTACCTTAACAAGAGAAATCTTTCTCACTAAAATCGAGGTTTATTTGCAGCTCACAGCCCGTTCACAAAAACTCACAAATCTCGAGAAACAGACATTTTCAAGCCAAGTATCAAGTCGCATATACATAGCTCGGTTAAGAGATCTGGGCACAAGACACAGCTAACCCAAGTCAACATTAGTGTACTGCCTAGCTCCCTTCGTTCGACAGAAATAAGCGCCCCCTTGAATAAGCGCCCACCTCCTTGCTCAGATCTCACTGTTCCAAGCTGAGTAATAAAGGTTTAATACATAAAAGACTAAAGAGAATACAAAACCAACCAACACCAAACTTAATGTTGTTTATGTCCTTACTTGTACAAATCTAAACTATGTACGGTTTATCAAAATAGGAAACCAGTTTTTTCCCCCTTTTAAGTCATACCTTATAATTTCTATATCCATGGTGTTTGCAGAGCACTTGTACGTGTAGTATCTCTTTAATCTTGAAAATCTATTGCCACGCTCTCCGTAATTATTACAACTCCTTCGAGTAAGCGCCCACACTTTTCCCGGAATGGAAAATTCTCACCTAAAACAGTTTGTGCTTTTAAAATAATCTGTAAAAACAAAATAAACGAAGATGGCGGCCAAGATTTGAAATAGTGAATTCGTTGGCTGGCCTTCAACTTGCAAATGCTTTTTAACATAGCAAGTTTGATTAGCTGATTAGCTTACAAGCCTGGCTACTCCTATGAAGGGCTCCTCTCAAAACGTCACTATTTCGTTTCAAAATATCTCGGCAGCTACCCTAGTCCCAGAGCTTCTACGCCACCCGAAATGCTGAAAGCGACGAGAGAACGTCTGATCGAAGACGCCGTTTCTTTGATCGCTCCGAGCCAATGAAGTCGCTAGGGTCAGAATTTGACCCCATTTTCTTTTTGTGACTTACCAATCTCGTTCCCAGAGCCCACGTTCCCCACCCAGGAAACGAGAGACTCTGGGATAATCCGTTTCAAATCGTTACGTTATTGGCTGAATAGTGAGCATGAGTTGGTCTGAAGTGACCGGAAGTAGAATTAATAAAACCAAAATAACAAAGATGTCGGACGACAAAACTCCAGTGAAGACGTTGCCGCGATCGATATCTTCGCCGTATGTGTGTAGATGCTATAATTCGAGCTTCGCCAGCAACCCCATTGACTTGTTTGGGGAAAAGTCAAACAAGGAGAACATACTATCCAGATTCCGCTCGGATATTTACGCATGCGTACCTCAGCCGGAATAACAAGAATCCTGTGATTTGAAACGGATTACCCCAGAGTCTCTCGTTTCCCGGGTGGGGAACGTGAACTGTATCTCCTTTATCTTGTATTCGCTAGTGTGAACACTCGAATGTCCTGCATGAGGTTACCTGGTCACGTTTTCTTTTTAGAGCTATCGCCGAAGCTGTTAGACCTTATCCGCCTAGAGTTCCACCAAAAGGAATACACGACGACGCTCTTTTACTGTCAGGTAGGAATTTAGTTGGGGTTTTTAATTTAATATGCTACCTGTCAATTAGATTAATATTGGTATTGGTTGTATAAATCGCAGTTATGTACTGTTACCGTGGTAACAGTAGTAACAATTCAAAATGGCGATTTGTTTTGTAATGGGCAGATTTTCACTTTCCCAACGTCTTGTGGTACACTATCAATTGAGAATACTATTTAAACCAGACCCCGTGCTGAAAAGCGGTTAACCCTGTTTGGCGTCAAAAGCGTAGCGTCAAAAACGTCGCTTGCCATTTATAACGCGCGCACGCATGAACCAACCAACCGACGAACTCACAGCCAGAATATAAAGCGCTGCTAACTCGTAAGGGCATCCGCAATATTTTCAATCCGCTTCCTGTCTTTATCGCAATTTTTCGGCTTTTTTCAGAGTTTTCAAGTCGTCGCTTTTTTCCCCCGCTTTTTGCTTCCTTTCTTTGCGAGTCTTCTGCGATAAAACCGAGAAGAAATACTTTCCCGTACAGACTGAGCAAACGAGGTTAATAAGAAATTTATTATATGACTATTGGTTCATTTTATTTTTAAGTTTTGAACACTGTTTTCGTGCTCGGTCTGCAAGCAACCCTCAGTCAAATACTTTCCCGTATAGCCCTCGCACTCGGTTAATAAGTCTTTAGTTTAGTATTTAGTAATGTTTGTGGTTGCTTTCAGTCGCTTACTGTATAATTACTCGGGCTACCCATGGTAGGCCGAGTGTAGGTTTCGGCTTGGTTTGGGTGTCACGATTTTGCATTTTTGCACTTTTTACTTCCGTTACTATTCACGCTTCCGGTGTGTTGTTAGCCGTGTGACTGAGTGAGGCCGTGAGACATGTTGTAAGTTATTTGCTCCTTTCGCATTTAGAGTAAGTTGGACAAAAAGTTGAACAGCTTTGCCTTCAACCTCGTCCCCAGGGCCATTTGTGGGGGCTGGGCCTGCCTCCTCCACAGGCCCTATTGCATCATGGACAGGACACACACGCCGAATTTAGGGCCTGCAAGATCCTGTAAAAAATTTGGCAAAACTTGGCACGGAATAAATTTGCATAATTAACTACCATTATTAATAGCCATGGCTATATCCGAAGATTTTGAAGGCCATTGAAGACTTATTACATACGAATCCTAGCTTTAAAATGCAGGAATTGTTGAAGAAAGCAATTACGGTTGAACTTTGTCAACTTTCGGCCGGAATAATCAACGAAAATACACTTTAGGGGCTGTTTATATGGGAGGCGGGACAGGACGTTTTTCATCCCAGGTTTACATGAGTTCTACCACCCGGGACGTTCAACAAGCATCTCTAGTTCGTGTTGGACATGTTCGGTATTTCGCTTTTTTTAGGGAAACTAAGCTATTTGGTCGGATAAACTGTACGTATCTTGTAGCCAGATGAATTATCTTTCTTCCAGTATATTTGATAGCTTCTACAGTGGTTTATTTCTCAAGAAAACATTCGGAGAAGACAGATTATAATACATACGAAAAAGAATTTCAAAATAGCGGCCGCTATCATTTGGACATGTTCGGTATTTCGCTTTTTTTAAGAAAACTAAGCTATTTGGTCAGATAAACTGTACGTATTTTGTAGCCAGATGAATTATCTTTCTTCCAGTATATTTGATAGCTTCTACAGTGGATTATTTCTTGAGAAAACGTTCGCAGTGGCAAACGACTAGGCATTTTAATTTTTGCATCACATGACAAATGTTGCAAAGTCAGCATAATATCGTCCGGCAAAGCGGGACGGAGTGTTTACATGAGAAAAATTGTCTTAGATTTGCCGGGATCCCGGCTGAGCGAACCGGGATGAAAAACGTCCCGGCAAACATCTTTCCATATAAACGGAACGGGGATAAATAAGAGAGATATACATGCATGGTGAGATCCCGGCAAACGTCCCGTCCCGCCTCCCATGTAAACAGCCCCTTATTTAGTCTACCCAGAGACTCTTTGGCGTTTGGTTTATACTTTTTCGGTTTCCACAATTCCACAACAACTGAAACTTGAATTACGCTACACTATAGCCTACAATTTAACAAAATTAAATCTCATTAACTCTTGGTCAGTTGACAGTCTTCGATAGCTAAATAAACCAAAAAACAATACGAAAAACCTGTTACTTTCCTGACCGTCGAATTTGCTTTTGTTCGGCAGATATTTTCCCCTTCAATTCCTTTTTGTCGCTAAAAATATTATTGGCAGAAGGTCGGTAATTCTAAAACATACTGGTTTCTTCATTGTCATGATCTGTAAGAAAGTTTAGACCGAATTTCCTGGTGGGTCACAGTGTTGAAAGAACTTGGACGTACGTTTGTCGAACAGCGGCCGGAAAAAATTTGCAGGCCCTCTCAAAACTATCGCCTCTAGGACCTAGTCTCGCTGTGCATAATGGGATCGGTCACCATTTTGTTTACAGGATCTGGCAGGCCCTCTAAACAGTGTGTCCTGTCCATGATGCAATAGGGCCTGTGGAGGAGGCAGGGGCTGGGCCAAGATGGCGGCCAAAAACAAAATGGCGAGAACAAATGGCCCTGGCACAGGCTGCAAAAAATTAGCCATATTTTGACTCATTTTTTACTCGGACCCAGTCTTCACTAAGTTTATCGCGCCCAGTCAGGCTCAATTTTTTCTGAATATTTAGTTCAGCTTGACTGACCCAAACTGAAAACAATCAAAACATTTCCAAATACATTGTCGAATTATTAAAATAAATACACTTTTAATAAATATCTGTAAATGCTTATTTATCATTTGCTTCACCGTTGTGCCAAATTCGCAAGAAACTGGATTGCCGTTGTTTGGCCGGGCCGCCTTGTTTTCGTGAGTTTTCGGTGGATTCAATTCAGCGTTTTGAAAAACATTTAGGCTTCGTTTAGTCGAGAATTCTTGTTTGAAAAAAGCCTGCTTCTCAATGGCCAAACACGTAAATTCTGCCATGTGGTGTACTTTCCTTTCGCAGCCAAAATACTTTTTGACTTTGTTCACCAAGTCTTTCGTTCGCCCGATTTAGAAAACACACTGAATTGCCATCCCATGGACTTCGTTGTATGGCAGCCAGGGCACAGAGACGACACGACCCATCATTACATATTCTTCCGACGTTTTTACGGGTGTTTCGCCAGCTTTCCTCACATTTTCATTCATTTTGACGTTGTTTTTAACAGCCGGCAATTCTGGTATCACTTATTTAATATAATTTGAGCCCTATAAACAAATGCCCGCGAGTTAGCCTGCCTCCCGCCTTGTTTCCACCAATCAGAATACCTAAAACATCCAATGTTATCTCGACCAATCAGATCTGGTGATAGCTCAGCCTGTGCCAGGGCCATTTGTTCTTGGCCGCCATCTTGGCACAGCCCCCACAAATGGCCCTGGGGACGAGGTTGCTTTGCCTTTTGATCAAGTTGTTCTTGCACGCTGTTGGTAGATTTCGAAACTGACTGACTGACTTTATAGTTTAATAGCGATCAGATGCGACTGACAACTGTCTTGATCAAATATGTTCACCACTGTAAAATACGTACCACATTCAGCCTTCGATCTGATATTCCTCGGCCCACACCCACTCTGCGGAGGTCTACTCACGATCGGAAATTGCGGCTATCGACTGGGACCTAATCCAGGTTGACCTGGATTAGCTACGCATGCGTAGAACGAATATCTTGCGTGTAAACGTCATCAATACACGCGAGACCAAGCGAGGCTGGCGCGAGATGAATCAGGAGCGAAGGAGCGTTGTGGTACATGTGGGTTCATACGATAAAATTAGTGAAGATAAAGGAAAATAATGGATCCATTGAAGAGGATACTAGGGATATCAAGCATTTGCTGACTTGAAATCAAATATGGCGAGAAAATTAGACGAAGAATAAGGTGCGATCTAGTATCGTAAACTTCTATGTTAAATGACTAAAATCTGTTGTTTGTTGACCGTTTACTACCCCCAAAAGAAGTCGGGTTTTTTATTTTTTGCAGATGTGTGTACCCAATTGACCTTTAAAATGGATTTTAAAGTTCGAATCAGTCGTGGAAAGTGTACTTGACGACTGAGGAAGTGACGAGTTGACATATTTAAAACAAACCCAAACAACTATATGAATAAATATCTCAACTATTGATTTTTTCTTTGTCTTGATTTTGTTTTTGGCTATATATGGACAGTTCACTTGTTCTTGTTTTGCGTGTGTGCTGTGTTTAGAATTTAGTAAATTTAATTTCATCAAGCTCGACCGACAACTCACTTGAGCCAGCACGCACGTGGCCTGCGAACTGCCCCATGAAAGTGGCTAATTTTCTATGGGATTCTCGATCGTGCGGAGGAGGAGACCTCCGCACTTTGCCAGTAGCCCGAGTGAATTGAATGCCTGACCCATGCGTCTTGTTGCCTAGAGAAACATTAACTGAGAACTTTGACAAAACCTTTATAAAGATTGTTTGCGGTCGTAATTTTGATAATTCTGTCATGAATATGATATATAAGTACAATTTCGGCTTAAAGGAAATTGACAATGTAAATTAAGTGTAATTAAGAATATCAGTGCCCAGCACAAAACACGAATAAAAGCCATCCAACACAGGATAAAATAACATAATATTTAATAAAATCCTGTTTAAGTTGAAATAACTCGTTAAATTGCAACCGACGACCTTTTACAACTTTTTTGTATCATTCTTTGTGATTCTTGATGTAATAATGTTCTGTACGTATCAGGGCACAGCATGTTCATGCATTACAAAATCACTTATACCCACATGATTGCTCAACGTGAAATGTTCCGTGTTACGAGAAGTTTTAATGTGCACAATCTTAAGTGATTTTCTTAAACGAACCTGTAGGTATAAGTGAGTTTGCTATGTGTGGAAATATTCTCCCTGCTTATGACGTCAGAGACCATCTCATTTACACATCAAACAGCTTGAAATATCTCGAAAACGAAGAAAAATACGACAAGGTCTTCCTTTACCATTTCACGAGTTCTTTCAAACGTAATATATATATATATATTACGGTATTGAGCACTTTTCGACATTTCGCGAACAACACTTTGTTTGTTTGAATATATATATATATATATATATATATATATATATATATATATATATATATATATATATATATATATATATATATATATATATATTCAAACAAACAAAGTGTTGTTCGCGAAATGTCGAAAAGTGCTCAATACCGTAAAGATAGGGCGGATATACTATAAGTGGGCTTACCTCAAATGTTGATGGTCGCTACTGTCAGTTTCACGCTGGGCCGCCTGAAGATCGCCCAGCGTGAAACTGACAGTAGCGACCATCAACATTTGAGGTAAGCCCACTTATAGTATATATATATATTGCCAATATCTTCAATTTTAAATACCACGAGTAGTGTAAATCCTTAAGCGCTCTCGCTGTCGTGTGATTACATAATTATTATAATTGTGTTTTAGGTCTGGAGCAGTCTCGAACTACTAGTGACTCGTTGTTTATCAACATTGGAGAACGATGCAATGTGGCGGGCTCACGTCGCTTTGCGCGATTGGTTAGAGATGGAAACTATGATGTATGTTTTTATATAGTACCCTTATATCTTAAGTATATGTCCACTGACTTATATACAGTGATGGCAGCAGCACAGACTGCCATTTCGTCAGAAGTTAGAGTGTCTATGAAACGAAAATTAAGTCTGTCTTATTTGAGAAAAAAACCCACTTAAATGACAAAGTAACATCTTTTGCAGTTTTTCGTTTCCTTGCTTTGTCGTTGGGATATTTTAGGTTGTTTGATATGCAAATTAAAATTTTGACGTGACTTAGAGGAACATGCATGTGAATGTGTTTCTCCCACAACACCAAACATGCATGTAGAATTTTTAAGGGTTATATTTGATGTTATACAATACCCTGGTTGCTATGCGTGTTTCCATTGGTTGTTGGCCATGATCTATTAGAGGACAGACACATGGTCACGTCAGATCACGTCAGATCACGTCAGCTGACTTGCTTTTTTCCTTCTTCATGCCCCAAAATCTGTGATTGTATAAAACAAATAGATTCCATTTTTTTGTTGTCTGTTCAGTTATAGATGCACAGAAGACGTCACAACGTGGTAAGAACATCAGTGACCCACTCGACTGCGTCTCGTGGGCAACTTTTTTATTCTTACCACGTTGTGACGTCATCTGTGCATCTATAACTGAACAGACAACGGCAAAATGGAATCTATTTGTTAAATAGCAAATATAAGTGACCTTTTCTGATAAGTTATTATTCATGTGTGACTTCAAGATGTTTAATTTGCACATCTAACAAACTGAAATATCTCCAATACGAAGAAAAGAAACGAAAAATTGCAAAATAATTACTTTGTTATTTTAGGTGTTCTTTTAAATAAGAGAAACTTAATTTTTGCTTCATGGGCACTTAAAGTAATCTAGGAGAACAACAATCGAAACAAGATTAAATGTAACTGCTTTTATTACTCGGGCTACCTATGGTAGAAGACTGGTAGAAGACTGATCAGCCATATAAGCAACTTACTTGGAAAACCTATACCAACAATTTCGTCAAAGGCAAAGCTGGCCGAAGCTGTTGCATCCAAGTGGCAACCGAACAACCGACAACGATATACACAGTATAGGGGCAGTTTATATTTTTTCTCATGGCTGGCTGGTCAGCCAGGTTACAGAGATGAGGATCAAAACGCTATTAAACGTTCTGGATCTTTATATTGGCACTGTATACACTTTCTGATGCCTTTTGTCGAGCAATTGCGATGTTCATAGGTTTTCCACATGGGTTCAGCAATACTAACAGTTGTTCAATGATCTGGCTCACGACTACCTGTGATCTGAACTCAAGACCTGTAAATCTCTTGAAAACTATTGCAAACAAAATCCAAGATGCGAGGAGACAAGGAACATTCATGAAGATGACAGACTTTGAGAAAACAGTTTGTTGACAGTAGCAGTATCTTTATATTTTGCATTATTATTTATGTGCTTTATTACTAAACGAGTTTTATATTTGTTATGCTGAGTAGAAAGCTTGTATACACATGTATGTTGTATGTACCATTTGTGTTTTTACCGACTGTTGCTTGTCTTTGAGTTTGAGGTCGGCAATGGACAGTAGTCTTATATTGATCCATTAGGATTTATATTCAATGTTGTAAGTGCTTTGAACCTTTGAGTATGTAACTTTGTCACCATCATATCTTGATGTTCGTTTTAATATACATTTTGATGCATAGATTGAGTAAAAAGATATTCATCATATAAACAACTTTGGGCCAGTCATGTTCCTCACATATATATATATATACAGTAATATACTTTAATGACATATCGGCCATTAATACTTTAATGACATATCGACCATTATAACTCAACAGCCAAGTGTGTGTTATATGCTGATGGTACCAAAATCTATAGAGAAATTAGAGTGTCTGACATTCACCTACAGTACCAGTGCTACAGAGCCAAAGAGCCTTCTCAACATACTCTAAAGTAAAAACATGGAATCAGGATTAATGTTGTATGAAGATATTGCATATAGACGTAGGGTGCGGCTATATTTTACTAGTCACCTAACACAAGGCAACTAAATATATTTTAAGTTTTTGAACTGACAGGACGATTTATCATACAATCTGATTGATCATCTGAAAACAGTTAATCTACTACTATACTATTATCATACTGGCATGACTTGAAAGATCTTATCTATGTTAAATGTTATACAGGTCACTATAATATTAATAGTTTTGTGCAATTCAATAATTCAGTTCAGAACCAGATGTACGTGTACTAGTTTCTAAGTGCCGTACTAAACTTTTTAAAGCTAGATAATACTTTAAACTTTGGAGTAGTCTACCTTGCTCAATACCAGACTCTACCTCAGTTAATCAGTTTAAAACTCAACTTTCTAATCACTACATTAGTTAATGTTTACGACGTCAATAACATTTTTTTGGAAATCAATGTTTAAAATGTTCTTCATCCCGACCTCTAAACCTGACCCTAAACCTAACCACAACCCCCCAGTAACCCTAAATGTAACCACAACCCCCCAGGGAGAAAGTTCCACCTCTCAGACCCTGACTACAACACCCCATGCACTATTTTTTGTTACATACTTTTTAGTTTAACATCCCGCATGTGAGACAGAGAAGTCCCCTAGGCTTCAGGATAATCCTGAATTCTATAGACACTTTAGATTGGCAATTTAGGATAATCCTGTTCACCAATGTGAAGTATGCACCACATTCAGCCTTCGATCGAATCTTCCTCGGCCCACTTCCACCTCTTTGCTCGCGTTACAGAGACCTCCGCACTTTCCAGTAGCCCGAGTGAACGCCTGACCCAGGCGTCTTGTTTATTATCATAACCCAAACACTGACAGGAACTTTTTGACAAAGTCGGATTGCTTTTTTTCCCGATGGGTAACTATTTTTATGTGGAATGGTATAATAAGAAAGTAATTTTCTCAATTGGAGAACCACCGACTGCCTCACTGACGGTTCAACCGAATCTAGTTCAATCCAATCGCTTCCCGTCCCACCCGTTCCATTTCATGTATTCTATCCATTCCATTCTATTCTATATAAAATTTCGTTTACCTCGGACACTTAATCACAAATAAAGAAAAGGGATGTTTCACTGATCTGCGTGTGCCACGAACTATCGGAAAACGCCGTGAAATGAGAAATGTTCTAAGCGGTCGAAACATCAACATGCGCACCAGAAGGAAGTTGCTTGAAGCTTGTATCAGATCAAGATTAACATATCGCATATAGTACTCATGCAAGCATGCTTTCCACTCGAGAAACAAATGCGTAAACTTGAAAGTTGTTGGACAAGTATGCGATCAATGATGAAAGGCGGATGGGCAAAGAAACCATCAGGTGCAGAAGGGATCAATCGTAGCCTGGTCTTACGAATAACGAAATCGAGACCATAGTTCGAACAATGCCCATACGGGAACTTCATTGAAAAACAGTATCTGAAGTACATTTCCCACATCTGCCGAGGCCCAAATATACAACTTTGACGAAGAAAATGCTATTTGCTAGCCCAAGTAAATGCCATTACCGAGACCCGTGGATACGGATTGGAAAGTTAATGCATATGTCAACTGAACAAGCAAAAACTGCTACACAAGCGAGAGGTGGATTCACCGATTTGCGCCGACATCTGTATGGGGAGGGCAGCTCGACTCCTGGAGGACAACGTCGTTGGCTGGAGGACAAGACAGGATTCTCATTCTATTCCATTCGATTTCATTCATTCTAATTCCTATTCCCAGTTTATTCTTATTCCCATTTGATTCTATTCTATCCATTATATTCCATTCTACTCCACTCTGATCTATGTCTGATCTACAGTCAAAAAATCTCGAAATCTTAAATTTTCAATAAAACACAGCATTTTAGCTTTGTAACATTGCTAATAATATACATGACAAAATTACTGCATCTTGATTGGTCGAGAGGAGTGGAATTCCAATGTAATACAGTGCAGAAAAGGTGTAATACAGTGCAAATTTCAATGAGTATTAACCATTCTGATTGGCTAATAAACAACCGGAAACTACCGGAAAGCCAATGAAATGCTTATGCGGATTTTGAAGGATGGTTTTCCTTACGAGAAAATCCAATATGGCGACCAAAACAGAGAGTTGTCGAAGAACATTTCGATGAAATACAGAATGAATTTTGCTTTAATATTGTCATTAAAGTTCCTGCAAGAAGACTAGAAGAGGTTAGATGCTATGAGTAAAACGTTTTACGTATTTAGTGAACAAAGCGAAACAGTTTTTAACCATTTATGCTTCGAGAAGTGGAGCAATGAGTGGTATGTAAACTTTGTAGCCGGCGGAACATTTGTCTAACATTTCATGTATATTATTAATAAGTAATAGCATGGTTTCGAGTGCAATTTTGGAAAAACACGCACTCGTGAGTTTTTCAAAGACCTCAAATAGCACTCGTGCTTCGGACTCGTGCAATTTTGATAGTCTTTGAAAAACTCACTCGTGCATGTTTTTTTCCAAATTGCACTCGAAGCCATGCTATTACCTATACAAAAGATTTTACAGTTTAATAAAAGAGCCGTCGTCTCTGCTCCCACTGACCCCCTCAATGGGGAAGGCATCACTGGACAGAGTTTCTGCAGAGTTTCCATCCGCACCTGTACCACTCGCACGAGAGCTCTTATTTAATTTACATATTCGCCGACCCGTCTATACTCGACAAACAATCTGTTGCTCATGCATGTGTGAGCGTATGTGTCTCATTTTGGAACAAACTGCGTAGAATTGCCGCTTCCAAATTGGGTTTTTTATTCGATTTTGTTTAATTTGCCATTTTCAGGTCTAGGTCTGGTCTAGGTCTAGGTCTAATCTATTCCAATCTGATCTGTTCTAATCTAATCTAGGAAGCGTTGAGTATTGCCAAGTTACAAGTAGAGAATGGTGCGCAGATTTTGGATATTAATATGGACGAAGGACTTTTAGATGGTGTTTCCGCCATGACCAAATTCGTTAATCTTATTGCTTCTGAACCTGACATTGCCAAGGTAATAAAAAATAACCTTATTGTTATAGAATAAAGGTGTAATTTCCCATGCAATTTGTCTCGAAAATCCCATCGCACGACTCTGGTGGCCCCCCTCAGGACCAGATGCCCCCTTCTGAAATCCTTCAAAATACTTAGAAAAACATCTTAACCAAGTTTGAAATGTATTGAAACTTGTTTCGAAACTAACAATAAACTTTTAGATGGTTAAATGAGTTCGCAAGCATCCGATGAACCTAGAAATGTCCGCCAAAGCGCCATTGAAATGTTAATCGCCGTCGGCAATGATTAATGGTTAATTTTTTCTATTTTTTTAAAGTGCCCCTAACCCCCCAAATTTTTATCGTTTACTTTGAAACCACTTCTAAAGTTATGAAGAATGTCGTTGAAAGTTCGGCTAAACCGCTTTTTGTTCTTAAGTTATTGAGGTTTTTGTAATATGCAAATAGGCATGTGATGACGTAAGGAAAGTTATTTTCGAATAATCTTAAAAATTATTCATCAAAATTTCTCCAAACTTTGCATGTATTTACAAACTACTGAACTGAAAAAGATAGTTCAAGTTATAGTCGTCATGGTAACCGATTAGTTTCCAGACCTCTTAATTTAAAAAAACAAAACTATTTGTTTTCTCTGAAGTGCTGATAATTTTGAAGTTGGTAAAATTGGAGGAAGATTCTACAAACTTAACTAATCTTATACTAAAGTCTGAAGTTGTAGTAAACTCTGCTATGGCAGAAAACAAAGAGTTTTTGAGCCTGAACTTAGAGGTCTGGAAAGAAATCGGTTGCCATGACGGCTAAATAACTCAAATTATCTTTCTTAGTTAGGTGGTCTGTATATATGTGCAAAGTTTTGAGAAATTTTTGAGAAAGTTTTGGGAAATGTATAAGTTTGAAGATATGCACGATATAAAATCTTCCACGATTCTGCTTTCCTTATCTTATGCCATCACATACCTTATTTGCATATTACAAAAACCCTGATAACTTAAAAACAAAAATCGATATCACCGAACTTTCAACGCCATTCTTCATAATCTTAAGGGTGCTTTTAATCTAAACCATAAAATATTTGGGGTTAGGGGCACTTTAAACAGAGCTTCAGAGAAAAACCCGTGCCGAAATTAGTACCATTTTCAGAGTATGCCAGACCCGAAAACTATCATGACTGTCATGGGATCGAATTCAGTGCTTCGAAACATCAGCTCCACGATGTAATTGCAATCAATAAAACCGAAACCTGAACATTTATTTAATATATTGGAAATTCGGCATGACCATGACCACACAACAAAAACGTTCTAATGCACTTGCGCGTGCTGACTTTGACTTTCTTTTTCTTTATTTTGACACCATAATTACTATCGAAAAACGTGGAATAGTCTGATAACCATATGAGAATTTCGGCACGGGTTTGTTTCAAAAATAGAAAAACAAACCATTAATCATTGCCGACTGCGATTAACATTTCAATCGGACGATTTTAAACTCATTTAGACCCCGTTTACACGATGCCGGTACAATTTGAAAACGGAACAAAATCATGCCGTTTAGGCCTTACGTTTACACGATACCGGCACAATGAAGACGGGTTCCTTGACGGCATGAAATGAAAACGGAACACTAACCGGTATCGTGTAAACGCCCGTGCCGTAACAGTTTGATGACGGTAATCACGATATATACGACCCCAGTATTCGGGTCAGCAGTATTCACAAAGTCTTCTCAATTCTCATTGGAAGAGAACAGTCACATGCTAATCCGTCATTATATTATACCGGCACCGTGTAAACGCAAGACTTTTTGGCCTATATATTTACACACCGGCATGATTTTGTTCCGTTTTCAAATTGTACCGGCATCGTGTAAATGGGGTCTTAATAATAACCTCCTATTCCGCCTCGATGACCTGCTGTTCTACCTCACCGATCTTCACACATATACCTTTTAATAACAAATGTACACTACAAGAAATCGCCTTTATTATATACTAACAACATTTCTTTGCCTCACTATTACACATTTATCAGTCATCAGTAGCGATTACAAACTATTTTCACTTTTTCCCAATCGTAATGTTACAATTTCCTCGACAAATATTTAAAACAATTGACCCCATAGCATTTGGAGTTTCTCCGATCGCCAAGCTACCCCCCTTTCTTTCATTTTTACCACACTGAACACCTTGTACTATTTTTGAAACTTCGGCTTGTTGTTCATCGGTTTCTCGCTTATAGCTATCAAGAGCTTCTGATCGATGCCCCGTAACACCTTAAAACGTATTTATATTTTACCATATGAACAGCACGTGTCCACCGATTGTGATAGAATTTCATCTTGTCCATCCTCTAAATCTATCAATTCTCCGTTCGGGTCGATCAAATCACCAATATTGCCGTCTAACCTATATAAATAACGCTTTCCCAAACTCGACATATGTAAACTTTCCTCTGCCAGTGCATATCTAACGATAAGTAAACACGTAACATTGAAATTGTTCAAACCCCGGGGGGAAAAAACTTATTCATATTTTACCATACTAGAAATACATGAATGCAACAACCCCTCGCCCGCTTTTATTAAATGCTTTTTTGAAACACCCCCCACCCACCCACCCTGATTAAAATAAGCACACCTGATATACAGCCAATATAAAGACAAACAGATATAAAAACAAATGATAATCCTCAAGATAATTCTATAATTTATGGATAAGATGACTAAACTGATTTAACATATCAAAGCAAAACTTAGATTTCATTATTAAATTCTGGTTGTACGAAATATGTTTTTAGGAGGTTTCAAAAGGGATTATTTTTAACAAGCTTTAAATGGCTTCCCTATGCATACATGTTTTGCAAAGGCAGAATTAAAAGTCAACAGCTCAAAAATTACATTTATAATAGAGTCCAAGATAAAAACAATTCGGTAGAATCGGATTCTAGAAAGAAGTATTAAACAGACAACGTTTCAGTCGAAAATTTGGAAATACAGCCAAAAAAATCGCCAAAGCCCATGAGTATTTAATAATAAAAGGTGCATGCAATTCCAATGAAAAACATCACGTCCACATAAAGCCTAAGGTAATGTTTTAAGTTAGCTTTAGTTAAGGTGATTTATGCTTTGGACGAGCAAAGGGAAAGCACGAAAACGTGAAGCTGTATATTGTTTAGGTTAAGCGAAAACTTGAAAACAACAAGAATCCTACCGTTAACTTTAAAATGATTTGACCACGGAGTGACTACAAACACTGCAATTCAGATCGAGTTTTTGTTTACCATACGGCGTTTGGTTTCTTTAAGTTCTCTGGTTTCTCTTCAAGATATATTAAACGGGTTTGTTAAACGAAAGCAAAATACTATTTGTTTGAGAGTTTAGTTTTCTTCCTAGCTAGTCACCAGTGTCCAACTATTCTTACCGCGTGACACCGTACCAAACATATATATATACAAATATATATAAACTATTTCCCAGATTTCGTCTCCCTCGCTTTTTCTACACGCGTGTAAAGTGGACTACACGCATGTCGAGATTAGCACCCTCACCGGGCTCCGGGCCTTCGGCCCTACGCCCGGGCTCGGGGATGAACAACGCAAAATCCTAAAGGAATTTCAACCTTCAACTTCTCGTACAACTACAATCAAATCAAATTGCACGAATAGATTTTTTGTTCTAAAACAATGAAAAAATGCATTAAATAGGCTTACGCACGAGGTCATTATTTTTAAGAACGCCGAGGAGCGAGGGCAATTATCCTATATGTAAACATTAACAAGGGCTATCTTTTGACTCTTACTACGGGAATCTTACTTGACTAAGAGGGTGTTCATATGATCCCGGTAAGCGAGACGAAGTGTGTACCTTGGAGAAATCATGGATAAAATTTGCTTTTCCTTCGATCCGTGACAAGACAGTCAGCATCAAAGATCACAATTTTATCGTATTGCACAGGTTTGTTTGCTTCAAAATCAATCCTTTTGTTTTGTTATACAATTGAGATTTATATTTCAATAACAATAAAACCTTCCACCATCCTTAAATCCCATCGAAAAAGATAACTTTTTGTTCTTTTAATGACTTCATCCCGGTAAGCGGGACGATGTGTTCATATGGGAAAATTTCATCCCGCTTACGGAGATCTCGGCATACGCTGCTGAGGTCTGGGCAAGCGGGCCAGCCCGGTTTCTCATATGAACACAACGAAATTTTAATAGGGAAATAAATGTGAGACGAGATCTCGCTAAGTGGGCCAGCCCGCTAACCGGGATCATATGAACACCCCCTAAGTTGCTTTGACAAATGTCTAAGGGCCTGTTTACATAGCGGCGAGTTATCCAGCCAGCCGAGGTACTCGGCACATGACGAATTCCTGAGCGGTAGAGCGAACACTGTTTTCCCACGGCAGTGGCGAGAACTCGGCACTGGCAGCCAGGATCTCGGCAAGGCGGAATAAACATTTATAAACACTAAAAAAACAAAAAATAAAACACTTTTAATGAACTTTTCCCGGGGTAACTCGGCGTAGCGTGATACTGAATTTTCTATATATTCGTTGCTTTATGTCACTTTCGTTGGTGATAATCATCTCAAATATTACATCTTGCCAGGTAACTCGCTTTCATATAAACAGAATGTAAAGTTTATCCCGGTGAACCCTAAAGCCGGTTTTCTACTAGGCGACTTTTTTCGCGCGAAGCGACTTTTTCTTTTGTCTCATGAGCTCTGAGCTGGAACTAATCAGAAATCTATTGAATTCGAACAAAAGAAAGTCGCTTCGCGCGAAAAAAATCGCCTGGTGAAAACCGGCTTAAGGGCTATTGTTTATTCGTTTGAAGGTACCGCTGTGTATCGACTCGTCAAATTTTGACGTCATCGTGGCTGGTCTAAAGTGCACGCAGGGGAAGTGCATTGTGAACAGCATTAGTCTGAAGAACGGAGAAGAGGATTTTATTGAGAAGGCAAGGCTAATAAAGAAATATGGTGCGGCAGCTGTTATAATGGCTTTTGATGAAACTGGGCAGGTAAGTGTTCGCCATAATCTCCATCAAAATATTGTCCAGTTTAATAACTTTTTATTTACAGGGTCTGTCTGTCTGTCTGTCTGTCTGTCTGTCTGTCTGTCTGTCTGTCTGTCTGTCTGTCTGTCTGTCTGTCTGTCTGTCTGTCTGTCTGTCTGTCTGTCTGTCTGTCTGTCTGTCTGTCTGTCTGTCTGTCTGTTCGATGAATATATTAATGCAGGACAAGATCCCTTGCCGTTTAGTTAAAGTTGCCGCACCAGTAATTGCAGGATCAATTTGCATAATTTTTAATCAGTCGATTCATACCGGAGTATTTCCGTCCGACTGGAAAGCTGCCCGTGTAATCCCACTTTACAAAAGTGATGAAAAAGACGACCTAAACAACTATAGGCTAATTTCTGTACTTTCACCAATCCCAAACGTCTTTGAGAGGCTTATATACACTCAATTACACGACTATTTTTCTGCAAACAATTTACTTTCCAAATATCCATCAGGCTTCAGACAACTCCATTCGACCACTACTGCAATCGGTTAATTGCAACGACCGAATGGTTCATAAATATGGATCAAGGAAAGCTTAACTTGGTAGAATTGCTTGATTTATCTAAAGCATTTGATACGGTTGATCATAAAATTGTACTACATAAATTATCTTTATACGGTATCTCTGGTAAAACATTACAATTCTTCACCTCTTATTTAAGTAACCGCAAACAACAATGTGTTGTGAACGATCATCTATCAACCCCTACATCAATCTCTTGCGGAGTTCCTCAGGGGTCTATACTGGGGCCGTTATTGTTCCTCATTTACATCAATGACCCCCCGTATTGTTTAGAACTCTCAAATCCACGAATGTATCCGGATGATACAAACATCACCATTGCAAGTAAACCATTCAACCAATAGTGATTTGAAAAATATTGGTAATTTGTTGATATCGAATAAATTAAGTCTAATTGTTATATATCAAGTGTCAAAGTCCGTTTATCTAGCTCTCTGATTGGGCGAGCGGTCCTCGCCTGGCGGCCCGAAAATCGTGATGTTTCCCGCGTAACCCATGGCAGCGGGTATCATTACATTTATTTTTCCCTAGGGGAAAATATCAAAACCGGAAGTAGATGGTCAGGTTCAGTTTGTCTTTGTTTTCTCCAATTTTCTTTCATTAAAAACAATGTCTGAAGATTTTACTCAACATTTTTGTTGTCATTTGACACTTGATATATAAAATATATAAAAAACGGCAGTCTCAGGTCCACAAAACACACTGTTTCCCTTGGCGCCAGTAAATAAGTGTTTAATGTTGGAAAAACCCAATATATGTTCATTGGATCTGTTGACAAGCTTAATAAAATCACAGATATGCCCTATGTGTATATTAATAGGTATTATTAATTACCGGTTAGAAGGGTTAAATCCAGCAAATCTCTCGGACTTTATGTAGATGATTATGTAGATGTTGGGTTGACCAGATTGATACAACTGCAAAAAAAGTTTCATCGCCAATAGGTGGTCTCAGTCAGGCAAGACAATTTATTAACCACCCAACTGCTATTACTGTTTGCAATTCTCTGATTCAACCTTTGTTTGATTACTGTGACATTGTTTACGATAACTGCTCAATCGCACAAAACACAAGCTTACAAAAGCTTCAAAATAGAGCTGCTCGAGTTATAACACAACAAGGTTATGACATCAGATCCCATGAAATACGGAAAGAACTTGATTGGACAACTCTTGCCAATAGACGCTCCAAGAATAAAGCTATAATGATGTGTAAGGTTTTGAATGATGCTGCGCAATCTTAGAGATTTATTTCAAACATATCCAAGTACATTGAACTACTTTCTAAGAAGTAGAGATACTAATGCTCTACTGCCAAAACCCAAAACAGAATATCTCAAAAAGAGTTTTAAATTTTCTGGAGCAAAGCTATGGAGTGAGTTACCTAACGAAATGAAATTAGAAAATTCCTTAAGTTCGTTTAACAGAAAAGTGTCATTACACAGTTTCACACAATCCGACTAATCTTCAAATTGTAAATATATTATTTTTGTCATTGTATATACTTATACAGTAACTTACCGTAGTTTCGGCTCGCATGAAAAGCAATTTCTTGTAAATTGGTGTGATTCCGAATTTAAATAAGTCTGTCTGTCTGTCTGTCTGTCTGTCTGTCTGTCTGTCTGTCTGTCTGTCTGTCTGTCTGTCTGTCTGTCTGTCTGTCTGTCTGTCTGTCTGTCTGTCTGTCTGTCTGTCTGTTTCCCTAGAAGCGGAAATAACGTCGCTCCGTGCTAACTGTCGAGTGGCAAAAGATCAATTGAAGGTAAACTCCAATAGCAATACTTTGAAGATTGAGAACATTGAAAGGTTGAACAAATTTATAAGGAAAACACAAAATTAAAACCTAATTGGAGCAAGTCAAAAAAGCTAATTTGAATAACCTTAAAGATAAAAACAATGTTAATTTAACACCCACCTCTGTTAAGATAATATTAATACAAAGTCGTATTCCGCTGCAGTGAACAATATTGACATGACTGTAGATATACCTGAAACCCAAGAAGTGGGTGCAATTAATGCAAGGTGTTCTTCCGCTGCGTTGAACAATAAACAATCTACTAATGAATCAATCGAAATAAAGGATATTACTCAAGATGCAAATGAAGTAGATTCAACTGAGGATAATACTGATTTGAATAAATTTGTTGGCGTTGAGCGTAGCTGGGTAAAACGTATGTACCTTAATTGGTGGAGTTAAAGAAGGAATCCATCCAAATACAATTATATAAACAGTTTATGGAAGGTAATGGAATTCATCCGACGTTTGTGAGGGTAATGAAGAGCAAAAGGAAAGGCACGGTAGCAGTGCGAATAAATGTGAAAGCGGGAGACGTGACTGAAGCTCTCAAGAATGACTTTTGGCCCAAAGATGTCCACGCGAGACAATGGCTTTCGAAGAGAAATTGGGAAAAAAGACAAGTCAGTTCTGCACCCGATGCGTAGGTTCTTTGATTAAAATGCGTGTTGGAATTGCAGTGGAATTAAATCCAATTTTGTGTATATGCGAACAATGCTTGAGAATGTCGATGTTTTAGCGCCTTCCAAACACTGGTTATATGAAGATGAACTGCCTTTTCTAGGGTCTCTGAATAATCAATTCCAATATCATGCGAAGGTAAGCACTCAAAATGAAGTTCATACAAGGTGGAGAAGAGGCCAAGGAGGTGTGGCGATCTTGTGGAAAAAACATCTAAAAGCTCAACGAATAATACTTGGGTGCGATAGAATCGCTGCCGTCAGAATTGGTATAAAAAATTCAAGTTATGTTTTCTTCAGTGTTTACTTACCCTCCACAAACAATAGTTTGGCTGATTTTCGTGAAACTTTACATTGTCTTGAATCATTATGTATTAATCTCAAGTACAATGGAGACAAAATAATTGTTGCTGGCGATTTCAACGCGCATCTATTTGATCTACGTTCAAACCAGTCTGAAAATTATAGAGGGAGAATGGTCAGAGAGGTATTTGCTAGACTTGATATGTTTGCGGTCAATATATATGTGAACTGTACTGGATCGTTGTTCACGTATATGTCAAGTCGTGGAAATAGTGTTGTGGACTATATGTTCATCAACGAAAGTATGCGGAAAGATATTCAACATGTTAAAGTTAGCGAGGAACATCCATGTAATGCATCATATCATCTACCATTGACTGTTCATATTGTCTACGACGGCATGGGCAATCATGAAGCATCCTCAATTACTGAGAAGGAGTATGAACGCATTGCTTGGGAAAAATACACGTCAGGTCAAATTCAAGATTATCAAAGTAGGTTGTACGATGCTATCAATGATATTGATGAAACTTTAGTAAATACTTCTGAAGATGTTGAGAAATACCTTCAAATTCTTTGTATATCCATCAAATCCAGTGATCAATGTCTACGTCGCGTAGTTTATAAAAAGTTCATAAAACCTTATTGGAATGAGGAACTTACTAATTTGAAGTCTAAGTGTATGGAGTGTCACAAGAAATGGATTTCAGATGGACGCCCAAGAGGCAATCAGTTTGAAAGCTTTCGTGTGTATAAAAACGCAAAACGTCTCTTTCGTAAAGCCTGGTTTCCATATAGCCGTAAGAGCTGGCGGCATGGCTGCGTCAAGGGGCGATGGTCCAATCATAGACAGTGTTGGATTAGCCAGCAATAAAAAGCTGTATGCGATTGGACCATTGCCCCTTGCCGCAGACATGCCGCCGACTCTTATGGCTATATGGAAACCAGGCTTAAGGAGCAACGCAGAATGGTATTACGTGCAGAGGAGAATGACTTTAAGGAACTTATAGTGATAGCTTTGAGATTGACAATAATAAATTTTGGAAATATGTAAAACGACGTCGAAAGAAAAAGATGCGTTCGGAGAATATGTTAACTGTCGAGGGAAAGACTGTCTCAGACCCTGAAAGAATTACAGAGTTGTGGGCTAAATATTACCAGAACCTCCTAACTCCTGAAGAAAACACGATGTTTGATAGTGACTTTAAGGTATATATAGAAAATAAGATCAAAGATATTTCAAACTTCTCAGGCACTGACTTTGATGATATACTTAAAGATCCTATAACCATTCCGGAGTTAGAAAAAGTCCTCTCAACACTGCCGAAAAACAAAGCTCCTGGTGATGATGGTATAACCTACGAAAATGTTAAGTATTCCGGTCGAATGTTGACCGAGAAACTCGTAATTCTTTACAACAAAATTATTGAACAAGAGTATATTCCAAGACAGTTTAAATTAGGGATTAAAATATCGATTCCGAAAGGAGGTAAAGCCAGTGCTTCAAAGTTTGATGATCATCGGGGAATCACTCTGCTTTGCAGTTTTAATACAATTTTTGAACGTTTGCTACTCAATAGAATCCAGAGCAAGATCAGATGTCACCCTCATGGCCTGCAAGGAGTTTACCAAAGTGAGAAAGATGCCCTGACAACATCATTTGTCATTGACGAGTCAATTAAGCACTGTTGTGAAGACAATGATAAAGTATATGTCTGCTCTGTGGATGTCTCTAAAGCTTTTGATAAATTGTGGATTGATGGAATGTTATTTAAATTATAATTCAAAAATCAAAGGGAAAGCATGGAGACTTATTAAAAGCTGGTATTCAGATATGACAGAATATGTTTTTTATAACGGAATTCGCTCGAAGCAGTATGTTGTATTGCAAGGAACACGTCAAGGTGGTAGCACTTTCCCCGTGGTTATTCCTGTTATTTATTGATGATCTTATTAAAGAATTGGAAAGTCTATCGTCTGGGATAACAATCTATGACTCGTATGTCGGGACACCAATGTTTGCTGATGATCTCACTATGATGTCGAGATTGAAAAATGGTCTTGACTTTTAATGAAGGAAAAACTGTGGTGTTAACATTCGGAGAAAAACCGAAGAAATCTGTGGTTCATAGGTGGTAAACAAATTGAGGAGAAAGAAGTCTAGTGTAATGTTCTAATGTTAGTAAAGTATGGCATGTAGACATTAATAGCTTGCAGTCATTTTTAGAGGCTGCTAGGGCAGGACAGAGCATTGCCAGAAATTTGGGACAAGATGGTGGCGCGCGTGCGCATTAACGATCATAATAATGGAGATTCTCAACAGTAAATAATAAGGAGAGCACACAATAATTCAAATTTTGCTTAAACGGTGACATATTTCTTCTTTCTCCAGATCCATCTGACTTCAGCATGGACTAAGCAACAGTTGTAACTAAACAACTTTTTCTTAGCTCGACGACAAAATACTTCCCTAGCTCGTCTTATTTTTGCACTAAAAGCGCCACTATCCATAGTGTTAGCCATAGTAATCTTTGTAAACAGGTGCGAGAAATTGGCCAAATATACAAACAATGTTACGGGCGATGCGACGTCTCCAGATCGCAATGCATTCGGCATGAGTCAGTCTACTTCCTGAGCACATAAAGACCCTGATTTGTCCCTGGCATAGTACTTCCAAAAGCGTTTGAACTTGCTTGATTTCACAGTTCTTATAGCCGTTTACAGGTTGTTTACATATACATACATGTACGATTTAGGCAAATTCTAAAGAACTCAATGACCTGAATAATGAGAATACACTAGCATACAATAGAATCAAAGTATTAGAATACATAATTATATTATTAGGCGACAGAGAGCAGCGGCACAAATGACGAAAATTTCTGGTGATGGTTCTGGGATCGGTTTAGTAAATATAGGCTGCAGGATAAATGGCATAAACCCACTGGTGGCTACAAAATTATGGAAAAGAATTGTCCTACTAAAAATGTTATATGGTGCTGAATTATGGAGTCTTAATATAACTAAATTACAACAATTAGAAAAAGTACAAAATTGTTTTGTTAGAATTTGTTTGGGGTTGTTGGGTGGTACTTCAGGATCTTCTGCACGTGGACTGCTTGGACTTTGGTTTGTTGAGGCCGAAATTAACAAACGTAAACTCCTGTTTCTGATGTGAATATTGAATATTGCGTTTATCGTAAAATTCTTATGTTACGATTGATAAGATGGAAATGGAATCCACATAAAATCACTGGGTTTATACCTGACGTCATAACAGTCCTAGAAAAGTATGACATGTGGAGTCACATGGAGGAACTTTTAAGATCTGGATACTTTCCAAGTAAATCTGTATGGAAAAGGACAGTAACTGAAAATATTGGAAATTTAGAGAATGCAACATGGTTGTTAAAGATACAAAGTAAACCTGGATTTCAACTATACCGGCATGTTGTTAAAGAATTGTCACCCACTATGTGGTTAAAACTGGCACAGGAAAGTAACACGTGTCTACTATTGTCAAAGTCCTTTGTGGATCATTCCTTGTTGGAGGTGTGCGATTTGACAGAGACAAAAAGATGTTTTGTAATGCTTGCAGCAGGAATTACAAAAATCCTGTCAAGCACTCCATGCTGTATTGTAGAGAAGCAGCTGAAATAAGAGAAAGATTTTATGACTGGTTGATAGATTGCTTACCCGTAGAAATTTCAGCTAATCTCAACATGCTAGATGACAGTCTTTTATATACCCTTTTTGGTGACATAGGGACGTTGCAAGAATACCCAAGCGATCTGTTAAAACAATTTTATCTCGGTGTAGCGGAATACATTTCTGAGACTATTAAAATAGCCAGTTGTATTGACAGTTATCGATGATTAGTTAGTTTCGTTAATTATTTTCACTATTTTCTTTTTTTTTATTATTTAAAAAATTCCAAAAAGATGTATTATAATTAATTTTTTTAACATTTTTTATTTATTCATGTATCTTCAATTATGGAGGCAATAAAGAATTTCACTCACTCACTCACTCACTCACTCACTCACTCACTCACTCACTCACTCACTCACTCACTCACTCACTCACTCACTCACTCACTCACTCACTCACTCACTCACTCACTCACTCACTCACTCACTCACTCACTCACTCACTCACTCACTCACTCACTCACTACGGTTCCGGTTTGAGCGTGGACACGCGTAATTTGACGACACACGTTTCACACGGGAAACTAACATGTTGCTAAGCGGAAACTCACGTTACTAAGGCCAAACGGTATTGTTTCAATTTGAAACGAGCGCCAAATTTTCAAAGCAAATGTTGTCATGTTTATAACTCATCTTTATACACAATTAAATCTTCGTCAAGTGAAGCTAAGAACTCCACAGTTCTTTTCCGATCGGCCATTTCGCTGACAAACGCCACAACGCGATGTTTTCGCGAAGAAACAATGCCGTTTGGACTTAGTAACTTCGCAGTTTCCGCTTAGCAACATGTTAGTTTCCCGCGTGAAACGTGTGTTGTCAAATTACGCGTGTCCACGCTCAAACCGGAACCGTAGTACTTCTATGTATAGGTTAGTTACCGAACCCGAGGTAACTACGTCAGTTATTTACCGAGGGCCAAAGGCCCGAAGTAAATAAGTTACGTAGTTACCGAGGTTGAGGTAACTAACCTACTTAGTTCAAGATCACCGAGGTTGCCTAAGAAAACAGAGATACTGAATTCGTTATCACAGAGTTTAAAAGCACTTCGGTCGCGATGATAAATCCTTTATCACATTCGTGACCATTGATTAGCCTTTATTTTCCCAACCACGTATAAATCAAGTTAATTGCCCCGGGCTAATATATATCAGCCCGGCAATTAACTTGATTTATGCGTAGTTGGGAGTAACTATAAATAAACAACCGCGGTACATCAAAGAAAACCGAGGTGATCGTGAATTAAAGTTACCTATTTACTTATTTCAAGGCTGCTGATTTGGATCGAAAGGTAGAGATTTGCAGTCGAGCATACGATATCTTGGTTAGAGTAGTAAAGTTTAATCCCAATGATATTATCTTTGATCCAAATATCCTGACTGTAGCTACTGGCCTTGACGAACACAATGATTATGGGAAATACTTTATAGAGGCTACAAGATTCATTAAGGTATGATTAACAAAACGACCAGCAACTGCAACGACGGCAACGACGACGACGACAACAACAACAACAACAACAACAACAACAACAGGAATCAACCGGAATCAACCAAAATCAACAGAAATCAACAGCAATCAACAGAAATCAACAGAGTCAACAGGAATCAACAAGAATGAACAGGAATCAACAGGAATCAACAGAAATCAACAGAAGTCAACAGGAATCAGCAGGAATCAGTAGGAATCAACAGGAATCAACACAAACCCACAGGAATCAACAGGAATCGACATAAATCAACCGAAATCAACAGGAATCAACCGAAATCAACAGGAATCAACAGCAGTCAACAGGAATCAACAGAAATCAACAGGAATCGACATAAATCAACCGAAATCAACAGGAATCAACCGAAATCAACAGGAATCAACAGAAACCAATAGGAATCAACAGGACTCAATAGGAATCAACAGGAATCAACAGGAATCAACAGGAATCAACATAAATCAACGTGAATCAACACGAATCAACAAGAAACAACAACAACATCAACATGAAGAACAACAACAACAACAACAATCAAGAACAACAACAACTACAACAACAACAACAACAACAACAAGGAAAACAAGAACAACACCAACAAAAAGAACAACAAGAACAACACGAACGGAACAACACGAAAAGCCGGAACAAGAACAACGGGAGCAACACGAACAGCGGGAACAACATTAACAGCAAGAATAATGAGAGTAATAATAACGAGAGTAATAATAACGACGACGACAACGACAACGACAACGACAAGTATATGTAATCATATGATAGCGAGTACAATTAAGGATTTACACTTCAAGTGATATTTGAAAATTTTGCCAAAATTGCACGAGCAACTAGGCGAGTGCAATATGCCGCATAATTTTCAAATATCACGAGTAGTGTAAATCCTTAATTGTACGAGCAAAATCATATGATTACTCATTTATTATATGCATGACAAAATTACGACACGTACGCTTCGTACTCACTCCCGCCTTTAAAAACATCTTATTTCATTACTTGAGAAGAAACATTTTCACTCTGGGTGTTCTCTGTACTCATTTCAAAATATTTACATGGAATTTTTAGTTCATACCACAAGTCGTTGGAAATGTGAAAACTTTCCATTGCAGAATTGGCCGCCATTTTTAATTTTATTGTCAACATCGTTCCCAGGGCCTTCTCTATTTTTATTAATTGTACTGCAGTACAATTAATACAATAATTGTACTCCTCTTAACCAATCAGAATGTAGTAATTTTGTCATGCATATAATAACAATAACAACAAATAGGCATGTACTGCATGTGCCTATAGTTGTTAGTTAGATTTTGCGTTTTATGTAATCTAAATACTTTTGCTTGGTGATACTTGATCTTTGAATTTTGCAGGGTAATTTACCAAAGGCACGTGTCAGTGGGGGATTATCAAATTTCTCTTTCTCGTTTCGTGGGATGGATGTGATCAGAGAAGCCATGCACAGCGTATTTCTTTATCACGCTATTAAGGTGAGATATACTTGTGAAACATTAAGGCAGATAGTCATCTTAAGGTCTTCATTAAAGTTTGCATGCAGGGTCATTTCGGTAAAGCGCTCTCAATTTGTCAGAATTTATGCTACAAAATTAAACTAGATATCGTTAGAAAGCTATTAATTTGTAGAATACAATGTTGTATATGATTTTGCGATAAACACAAGCCAATAATAGTTGCAAATGTTTCAAGTAAAACCAGAGGGCTTCATTCGGGGCGACCTAATGTTACTATAGACCTACGGGTTACGTTTTAGGGAAAACATTATAGCGCTCCGTCCGTTTATTGCATATACCAAAACACATTATTCAAAAGCTGATATAACTGGCTACAAGACTGCAGCAAAACATTTGGTCATTTTATGAACGCAAACAAAAAATAGCGCTTCTGTATATTAATGTTTTCATTCCAATTCGAAATGCTATAAGCGAACAACTATTTACTATAATGCTCTGAAAATTGGCAGTTTGGTAGATAAAACATCACAGCAAAAAAAGCTGTGTCTGGGTTTGTAAAAATTCTAAATACTTGTAGAATTATCAAATTTTTACTACTACAGCTAAAACACAATCTCACAGGAGGTTGAATGGGCTTGCATAAAAAGCCGTAAAACGATAAATATTGAACATTTTACAATTCCCAGACACGCTTTTGTCACCAGAATATTAATTTTCTCGAATATCAATTTTTAGATGATTCTGATAAATTAGTGTTCGCTTATAGCTTTTTAAAGTTCTTACTTTAGCTCAAAACATTTCTTTGAGAAAAAGCCGTGTGAAGAAACCTCTTGTCACTTATTCACACAAAGTAAATAATGCATTTTTTCCTTGTTTAGAAGATTTCCTTTCCAGAATCTGAAGGCCCTCGTAAAATGCTTCACTTTCAGCGAATAAAAAAAATCAAAAATATTATGGTTTGAAGGCTTACAGTAACCTTAAGAAAAAAGCGTTTCATTTTGTTCAAAAAACTTTTTCGCAGTTCGATTCCGAGATAAATTTCCAGCAAAACGGTCTTAGCGTGTTTTTTTTATTTATTACCTGGTTTCGATTTTATGACTTAATATTTTGTCCGAATGTTGGTCGAAAAGCAGCATTTTCAACTTTGGGCGTCAATAAAATCAGCAAAACTCTACATATCAAAAAAACGCTGACACCGTTTTGCTGGAAATTTATCTCGGAATTAAACTGCAAAAAAATATTTTGAAGAAAATAAAACGCTTTTTACTCGAGTCGTCCCCAGTGAAGCCCTCTGGTTTTAATTAAAAAAGTCTATTATTGGTTTGTGTTTATCGCAAAATCAAAGATAACATTGTATTCTACAAATTAAGAGCTTTCTAACGATATCTATTTTATTGTTGTGGCATAAATTCTGACGAATTGAGAGCGCTTTACCGAAATGACCCTGCAAACCTAAACGAAGACCTTAAGGTAACAATAGTGGGAAAATGCCAATACATGAAGAAAATAGTTTACTTCAATTTGGTAACAAATAAATCAATAAAAATATCTATTTTTTACGGCGTGGAAAATGAGAATTTTGGGAGACAGATAGCAAATTACTTTAATGTATCATCATATTTAGACCTGTCATGTCGTTTTTTTCCGGTTAATGTTTTCCACCAAAATGGTGTTTTTTTAAAACAGTTACAACTTTGCAACGTTTTAATATTTTTTGCTGAAATTTTCGTGAGTAGCTAACTACATGCTTTCCTACAAAAAGGTGTCGGCGATTTTTGATAACCCTCTTTGCCGAGATCCAACCTCTCAGCGTAATTCCTTGTAAAAATTTGTTTGCGTTTACATGACAAGAGGGCCAGCCCTCCTAGGCGAGATCTCGCTATTGACAACCCGGGATCTCACCTAGGAGGGCTGGAAATTTCCCATGTAAATGCACTCAAGAGGGCTGGCCTAACCCAGGCGTCTTGTTATAAAGGCCTGGCCAAACGCTTTCAACATTTCATTCAACATCGTTCAACATTGTTGAATTCAACCGTGATTCAACATGTTGAAAGCGTTTGACCACCCTGTTGAATGATGTTGAACGTTGTTGAATGGTGTTGAACGATGTTGAACGAAATTTGAACATGTTCAAATTTTCGTTCAACATGCGTTCAACAATGTTGAACGATGTTGCTTGAAATGTTGAAGGCGTTTGGCCAGGCCTTAATATGTTCACTCCCTATCGTTCGATCGACGGCATGTTGAAATGTTTTGATTTAGTCCACGAAGTTTTTCCAAACTTCAACAATCGTTGCTGAAAGCCTTTAAGTCATCTGTTCCGCAAAAATCTCATTTTTCAAAAACAAAAAATTAAATTCTATAGGACTTAATTTATTTGTTACAAAATTGAAATAAAAATGTTTTCTTCATATTTTTCTATTATTTTACTATTGTTATCTTAACATTTGAAAACGCTTGTATCTCTGTTTTACTGTCACCGTCATCGATTTTTAGGCTGGTCTTGATATGGCAATTGTGAACGCGGGTAATCTTCCAGTTTATGACGATATCGAACCCAAATTACTGGAACTGTGTGAAGCCGTTTTATGGAATAAAGACCCCCATGTGACCGAAAAACTGCTCCAATATGCTCAGGCGAGTATTCCTATATGAAATAAACACTCCACGATATCTCTTGAATTACTATTGAGTTTTTTAAATTCATTTTCATTCATTAATGATAATAACTCATGAATAAAACTGGTTGACGTCAGAAAGAATACTAATAGGCAGGCGAACCCCTCTAGGGGGGTGGGTCTGGGGGCATGCTCCCCCAGAAAATTCTTGAATTTGAAACCCCCAGGAATGCATTTCCGGTCATTTCTAACAATCTATGTCTTGTCTTATAATGCACAGCAAAACGTGTTTTGCATCTTCTAGATTATCCGAAAATAAACAGTGGTGTTTAGTCTTGGGTATTTTTAGTGATTATTTCATTTATTTCAGGAACATAATTGCACAATAAGTCAGTCATATAGTCATACCGCACGTTAGCGTGCATTTGAATATTTCTGTACACTATAGTTCATGCAATTCTCATGCTACAAATAAGTAAAATAGCTAGGTTTATATGAACATTACATTTTGGTTGCTGCACAATTCGCCAACAATATATCACCAACGACTTACCCTTCGTAACTTTATTTCTGAATTTTGAATGATGTACAATGTGTATCGTTTAAAACAATGCGCCTTGGCACCTATAATTCAACTGTTTGAAATTGAAAACCCGACTCGTGCTGACCTGCGTGCGTGTCATTCCCCGTGGTCATTCCTAAGGGCCCAGAGGTAAGTTCATCGTATCACACGTGTGTGTTGGCCAATCAGCTATCAAGCGGTGTCCCTTAGACGCGCCGCTTGCTTTTGCTCTGTATTCGTCGAATTGGAGGCTCCCAAACCTCAATTAGCGCATGCGCAATCGTTGATTAATAATCAAGCTGCCTTGGTTAATAATCAGGAAATAATCAGAACTCTTAAGCAGCGTGTATCAAAATAAGTCTTCAGTCTTAATCCACTTGACTCTTTCTAGACAAAACATCTAGAACAATCACACAAACACTAACAAGTGTTACGCAACCACGACATTAAATCGCATATAAACGGTGCTCTGCATGTTGGTGAAGGCAGAAGATTTAGTTTGGTATTATTTAGAAACGAACAATTAAGACTAACTTTGTTCAGAGATTTGTCCAAAAATTATTTTTTTATTATTTTTCAAGTAAAAATATTTAGGCAAGCGGCGCTTGCATACGCTTACATGACCGCACGTCATTATATAGAGTTGTCATCCTAATTTGCAATTGAATGAATCGTAGCAAAAGCAACCAAAACCTGAATGCTTTAAAGGTGAAGTAATACCAGCAACAAATTGCTGCAACATTGTTGCGTTGCAGGTTGGATATGTTGTTGCACATATACACCACCCACCTTAACCCTTTAACTCCCAAGCACGCATGTAGAAACACCTTTTAGCCTGCATGGTTTCCATATAGCCGTAAGAGTCGGCGGCATGGCTGCGGCAAGGGGCAATGTTCCAATCGCATACAGCTTTTTATTGCTGGCTAATTCAACACTGTCTATGATTGGACCATCGCCCCTTGCCGCAGCCATGCCGCCGGCTTATACGGCTATATGGAAACCAGGCTTTAGTATCTTACTCTGGCTAACGCCAGACGATTTTACTCGTCAAGGGAATACCCCTGGTAGTCCAGGGGTTAAACTTTGTCACGCAACAATGATTTTGTTGCAAGTTGAATCAGCGTGTTGCAGCAAGTAGAACTGGATTCTACTGTTTTCAACAATTTTTTTCAACTTGCAACAAAATCATTGTTGCGTGACAATGTTTAAGATGGGTGGTAATACGTACAACTGCACTTTTCAATTCGGAACGCAACAAAGTTGCGTTGCAAGTTGAAGAAAAATGTTGCTCGTATTACCTTACCTTTAAGCTGTTGAAAACACTCACATTCGCGTGTTTTATCAAGTCTATATAAGCATTCTCGCGCTCCGCGCTCGAATATTTAAACTTGATAAAACACTGCTGTTCGTGTTGTAAACATCACAAAAAATTGTCTTACGTTGTTTCTTCCACCTTTCGTTTAGTCTTTGGGCAAAGGAGCCAAGAAACAAGAAATAAGTGATGAATGGCGAAACGAAACAGTTGAGGAAAGACTGGCATACTCTTTAGTTAAGGTTAGTTGAACGAGGGTGTGAAAACGTTTGGCTTAAACTTTTATATATGGAGGCGATTTACCGGTTAGCCGAGTTACCCTGCTTTACGTTTTATTTATATGAAAGCGAGTTATCTGGCAAGATAATCTGAGATGATTGCCTTTTAACAAAAGTGACATAAAGCAACGAATATAAAGAATTTATTCCGGTATGCCGAGCTACCCTTACAAAAATTCCACATGCTTTCACACGTGTGATCACATGTGATCACATGTGATCACATGTGATCACATGTGATCACATGTGGAATTTTAACATGTGAAATAGATTCACATGTGATCACATGTGATCACATGTGATCACATGTGGAAGTTTAACATGTGAAATAGATTCACATGTGATCACATGTGGAAGTTTCACATGTGAAATAGATTCACATGTGATCACATGTGATCACATGTGGAAGTTTAACATGTGAAATAGATTCACATGTGATCACATGTGATCACATGTGGAAGTTTAACATGTGAAATAGATTCACATGTGATCACATGTGAAATTTATCTTTAAACACAAAAAAATAGCTAAAATGATGAAATTACATGGAATTATACACTGGACACATCACATATAAGTATTTGTTCAGTTATCTGGTTTTCCTCCCTATGCTCAAGTGTGGTAAGGAAGATCTCACATGATAGTTATTTCCTCTAACAGCCATAACATAATTTTATTCTGGCTAATGGTCAGACAATTTTTTTCAGCAGAAAAAAAGGGACAAAATTGCAAGAATGGGTGACATAAGTACAGTAACTAAACATCAAATAATTGCATTGTCTGAATGAAGCTGGGTCGTACAAGAATTTCAATACTGATATCCAGTACACCAACAATATCGTATACCAGTACAGCATACAGTATAAACCACTACCAATCACATTTTTCCAGCAGATTAAAGAGACAGATTAAAGAGACAGTTTAAGGAGTCCCTGCAGGAATGGGTATACTTAACTAACTAAACATCAAATAATTGCATTGTCTAAATGAAGCTGGGTCGTACAAGAATTTCAATACTGATATCCAGTACACCAACAATATTGTATACCAGCACAGCATACAGTATAAACCACTACCAATCATATTTTTCCAGCAGATTAAAGAGACCGTTTAAGGAGTCCCTGCAGGAATGGGTATACTTAACTAACTAAAGATCAAATAATTGCATTGTCTAAATGAAGCTGGGTCGTACAAGAATTTCAATACTGATATCCAGTACACCAACAATATCGTATAACAGTACAGCACCAGTACCAACCATATTTTTTCAGCAAAGGACCGGTTAAGGCCAACCTCTGCAGGAATGGGTAACATAACTAACTAAATTAAAATATCAAATAATTGCATTGTCTGAATAAAGCTTGGTTGTACAGGAATTTCAATACTGATCAATATTGTATATCACCAGTACAGCATCTAAACAACTACGAACAATATTTTTTCAGCAGATTAAAGAAACCGGTTAACTAAACATCAAATAATTGCATTGTCTAAATGAAGCTGGGTCGTACAGGAATTTCAATACTGATATCCAGTACACCAACAATATCGTATACCAGTACAGCACCAGTACCAACCATATTTTTTCAGCAAAGGACCGGTTAAGGCCAACCTCTGCAGGAATGGGTAACATAACTAACTAAATTAAAATATCAAATAATTGCATTGCCTGAATAAAGCTTGGTTGTACAGGAATTTCAATACTGATCAATATTGTATATCACCAGTACAGCATCTAAACAACTACGAACAATATTTTTTCAGCAGATTAAAGAAACCAACATCAAATAATTGCATTGTCTAAATGAAGCTGGGTCGTACAGGAATTTCAATACTGATATTTCAATACTGATATCCAGTACACCAACAATATCGTATACCAGTACAGCACCAGTACCAACCATATTTTTTCAGCAAAGGACCGGTTAAGGCCAACCTCTGCAGGAATGGGTAACATAACTAACTAAATTAAAATATCAAATAATTGCATTGCCTGAATAAAGCTTGGTTGTACAGGAATTTCAATACTGATCAATATTGTATATCACCAGTACAGCATCTAAACAACTACGAACAATATTTTTTCAGCAGATTAAAGAAACCGGTTAACTAAACATCAAATAATTGCATTGTCTAAATGAAGCTGGGTCGTACAGGAATTTCAATACTGATATTTCAATACTGATATCCAGTACACCAACAATATCGTATACCAGTACAGCACCAGTACCAACCATATTTTTTCAGCAAAGGACCGGTTAAGGCCAACCTCTGCAGGAATGGGTAACATAACTAACTAAATTAAAATATCAAATAATTGCATTGCCTGAATAAAGCTTGGTTGTACAGGAATTTCAATACTGATCAATATTGTATATCACCAGTACAGCATCTAAACAACTACGAACAATATTTTTTCAGCAGATTAAAGAAACCGGTTAACTAAACATCAAATAATTGCATTGTCTAAATGAAGCTGGGTCGTACAGGAATTTCAATACTGATATTTCAATACTGATATTCAGTACACCAACAATATCGTATACCAGTACAGCACCAGTACCAACCATATTTTTTCAGCAAAGGACCGGTTAAGGCCAGCCTCTGCAGGAATGGGTAACATAACTAGCTAAATTAAAATATCAAATAATTGCATTGCCTGAATAAAGCTGGGTTGTACAGGAATTTCAATACTGATCAATATTGTATATCACCAGTACAGCATCTAAACAACTACGAACAATATTTTTTCAGCAGATTAAAGAAACCGGTTAACTAAACATCAAATAATTGCATTTTCTGAATAAAGCTGGTTGTACTACCACAATCTACCATAATACTGTGCCAATTAAAGCTCATGGATTTAAAACAATTTTGATTCCAAGCCATCCAAGGTCTAAACACAATCTATTGCAAAACAGGCTCCATTTACAACACCAAAAATAGAAATCAATAAAATGACTGCATTACCTTGATAGAAAGATCTTGATATGAAATATCAAAGTCATTGAAATATTTTTGTTGAATATTTTATCTTTATTTTCACTTCTCTTTAATTATGTTGCACCAACATTCAATTTAATATGATGTACCAACAAAGGTTACGTTTGTCTTGTATAGGATCCATACTTTCAGAGCAGTCAAACATCTGTCCTCCTGGACAAGATCTTTGAAAAAGGCTAGGGATTTCATGTGTTTGTTTCCAGCTCGTCTGATCAATCGCTTGATGGAATGTTGATGGTTTATTTGTGAGCCCGCGGTTCATAACATGAGCATAACTTCCGTTTTGCACGACACCGGGTAGTGAGAATTCACGAGTAATCGAACAAGCATTTATATTATTTGCTTAATCTACTCAAATGTGCTCAAGATTTTCTTGTTTTAAATATCTCAAGATTAAAAATTAAGTTTGTTTTGCTTATTTTCGCCACGCAGCATTCCCAATAAAATAATTTTGACGTTGTTTTTTTACAAAGCATGACAATAGTTTCTCCCACGTGACTGGGTCCGCGGCAGCTTTGAGTCTAAGCAATTAGCGTTATTTAGCGAAGGCATTATCCTCTCATGTCTGATGTGTCATTCAGTTCATTGCTTTATACGTTTACTAGGAGTTTATATCTTTCTAAAAAGTTATTCGAAGTAGGTTTGCTTCAAGCTTTCTTATACGATGAATTACGTACTCATTTATTGGATGGCGACTATTAAACCAGACAAGCGTCTTGACGCCCAGAGGAGTTTGTTCCTGACAATTCGCTATCAATGACCCAAACAAGGAACTAAGGAAAGTATGGTTTTGTTCTGAAATCCAGAAGTTAAACGACCCAAAGTAAGAATGGAAGGCTTATTTAAATCGTGTCAAGTATGCAAACGGTAAGCACAGTGAATATTGTTAGTGTATAATAGTGCAAATTATTATTGCTTTTTAGTTAAAAGTAAATTGAAAGCTCTTAACATATTGCGTTGCTTTATAAATACAGTAAGATGTATGTATGTATATATGTCTCAGAGAGTGGTTTAATACTGTTAATCCTGATCCTACTCATAAATTTGATCTGTAAGCCACACAGTTTTCTCGGCAGCCTAAACTATTGTATTAAGTAAAACTAAATTATTAAAATTGTTCAGGATGTTGCCATGTGCTCAGCTTGATTAGGGGGGCTCACAGTAATCCCCAAATAGCAGGGGCACTTTATCAGAGCAATATATTTTGGTTTAGGCATTAATACAAGTGTATTGCTGTCATGAATTCCAATTTATGTTCAAAAATCTACATGTATGAGAACCTTTTCACCCTTAAATAGCAATTGAAAAATAAAACCAAGAATACAATAATAAAAGTTGCCCTACAGGGCCTGGTTATACAAAGCCTGGATAGCTTATCCGGCGGATAGGTATAGTGTGCCATACATGCTTTGACCAAGTGAACTTAAATTTTATTCGCTATACAGGCTTCGTACAACTGGACCCTGCAGATCCTTATTGCTGCTGACTACTTTTTGCATAATTTTAATCTAGATTCTAAAAAGAAAATGACACGGTGATGAAAACAAATTTCACTAAATAAATTTGCTATCCTTTTCACAACTCAAATAGAATCCATATCTTTATGTCACTGTGTTATATTATTCTTTATATATTTTGGTAAAATTCCTTGCAATATTAACTTCTAGTAACTGTACTATTACTAGCAGTCATAAAAGTAATGAGTAGAGATGAGTGATTACAAAAATTGTCGATTACTGAAGCAGATTAATAGGCTGATTAATTGGCATATACAGTAGTGCTTATTGATATTAGTGCCTAGTGCACAGTTATTTTCAATGTGTCATGGGATTGCAAGGAGCATAAATAATCATAATCAATATTTTTGAAATAAAACAGAAATCAAGGTTTTTGCTAGCAGAGTGAAAAGAGAATGGCTCATGGTGAATACTATACACATTCATTGCATATTTTGGATTCACATTAGCTCCATGTGTGAAAGAGTTAATGTACTAATTATTATACAATAATCAGCTGATTACCAATTATTGCAAATTGGCTGATTACATGTATATGGCTTTGCAGATTAGTTTTCGATTAAATAGCTCATCTCTAGTAATGAGCTGACAATAATAAGTACAGTATAATTTATAATAATATAATTTTTTGAGCAATATTAAAATATCAGTACGTATTTAAGCCAAGAGGATGTTGATTTTGATATCATATTTGTTTGTATCTCTTTTCTATTTAGCTGAAGTCCATAAAAGGTTCCCAAGTGGCACTGCAACCTTGTGCAAGGTGTCAATGGTGCAAAAGTGTAAAGATGAGAGAAATGCCATGGAGGCAAGAAAAATATAATTGGAACAGATGTAGATATTATAGGACATTTATGAGGTTAGACCCAACCTAGCATTTCAATTTTTATCGGGTGTTTTAAAAATGACTCTGCATTTAATTCCATCATGGAGGCAAGAAAGTATAATTTCCTTATTCACTAGGAGATCAATACTCTAAAATTATTTCATTTTGTTACCTATTATGCCTGAATTAAATGCAAGGGGTTCTACACACTTTTGTGTGATTATAATAAGCACTTAAGGCTTGTAGATTAATGTTGGTTGGTTAATGCAAGTTCATGGTTTTTTAATCTTTTGAACTATATTATTGTACCTTATTTTTTAATGAACACTCTAAATGAAATCCAGGTACATGTATTTATGCACCTATTTACATAGACTACAATATTTTAATCTTTGTACTTAAGATAAGCTTTTTTGGAATTCACCATGTCTATATTTGCATTATTTCTGGGTTTTCACACTGTTTAGTTCAGGTCCACCTTTGGACAGTTTTTTAAAAAGAAATACTGAATTAATACGACTCGAGCTAAATGGGCCAAAAGCTCAGATCAACTAAAATACATACTGTACATGGTGAATCCCACAAATGTTTTAATTAGTTCAAATAGATTACTTCGCATCATGCAAAGCTTAAAAGATCATAGAAGTTATATGATTTTAGTGAAAAGAAAATTATAGCAGCTTTATTTTATTGATTTGTAAAATTTTTGTATAATAAAATTTATTTAACTATATGCAGTTTGTTTCGTTTTTATGCGGAGTGCTACCTACATGCATGTCGACATTCCGCATGTGATCACATGTGGATATTCCATTTGGAACGTGTTTTTGGAACGATTGTTTTTGGAACGTGTGATCACATGTGAAATCTTCACATGTGATCACATGTGGATATTCCACATGTGTTTTTGGAACGTGTGATCACATGTGAATATTCCACATGTGATCACATGTGAATATTCCACATGTGTTTTTGGAACGTGTGATCACATGTGAATATTCCACATGTGATCACATGTGAATATTCCACATGTGTTTTTGGAACGTGTGATCACATGTGAATATTCCACATGTGATCACATGTGGAATATTCACATGTGATCACACGTTCCAAAAACACATGTGGAATATCCACATGTGAAATCATGTGGAATTTTTGTAAGGGTATACCCGGGGAAAAGTCTTTATATATGTAGAAATGTTTATCCCGCCTTGCCGAGATCTCGGCTGCCAGTGCTGAGTTCTCGCCATGGCGAGTTACCCGCTATTCTTCTATAAACACTGCAGTATAGGAAAAACAGTGCTTGTTCTACTGACCGGGAACTCGCCATGTACCGAATAACTCTGCTGGTTGGGTAACTCGCCTCTATATAAACAGGCCTGATAAGTCTGCTACTCTGGGAGAAAGGACATATATAAACTGTCATATCGGATCGGACGCTTTCTGTCAATCAATAGGGACTTTAAGATTCAGACAACGGACTACGGCTACGCTAGAAAGTTTAACAGTGGTATTAAATGGTGGTGTATTTATACATTCAAATTTCAAGATACGTTATCGCACGGACTCGCCTTGTTCTTAAATTCTTGAAGAGATACACATGTTCAATCTATGTTAGTCGCGAGAGTAAGGTTAAGCTTTCCCAAGGCTTCTGTAGTGATTCAGGCTACGTCCACACGTATACGTTTTCGTAGCGTTTTCATATTGTTCTCCGTCCTCAAGGGAATAGAAAACAATGGTCTACTTACCTGAAACAATATGAAAACGCTACGAAAACGTATACATGTGGACGTACCCTCAGGTTCCGCGTTGTCTTTACAACGTAAAAATGCTTTTTCTACGTTGTCAACAGAGTCACGACGGCATGAAAATTACTCTTGGAACCTTCATTTGCAAAAGCTCTTTGTATATGACATAAAATTATATTGTTAACACGTTGCCGCGTAGTCGTAGTATTTTCTTAAAGTCCCTATTAATAGAGGGGGGGGGGGGGGGGGCTTGCAGTCTATTCATATTTATTATATAGCATGCTATCGGATATGAGCTTTTGCGTAATCTGATTGGTTCCCTACTACCAGGCTATCAGCTCATATCCTGCTAGTAGAGGAAAAACAAGATGGCGGCATGTTTTTTTAAACTGCCGAAAAGAGTTGAAATTGCCGGATTTTTATACAGAAAAACATCAACACCCTCAAACCAATGTATAAAAAAACAACATTGTGTAAAAATACATTAACAAATACACAATTTAGCATGTTAAATGGTAAAATTCACCTAAAAATGACGTCTTTTTACTTCAAAAACCCGACTAAATTAACGGGTTGATATTAATTTGTTGCCAAACAAAGAAACTCACGGTTAAAATCAAGCTTACAACACACATTTCGTAGGAGATTACCAGTAAAGAGACTTTTTTTTATTTAGATAAGCATTTGGAGTAGTAAAAAGCATGTTCTTTTTAAAAAACAACCAACTAAGTAATTTAGTTTCACTGCCGAAGGTGTTTCAGTTTCATTTTTGCATGAAATCAAAACCTTTTTCACGACAGCAACGCTAATATAAACAACTGACCCACCTTTTGACTTCATAAATGTACCTTTTAATCTTTTTTGTTGATCTGCTTAACACATTTTTTGCCTCTCGAGCAACATTACTCATTTATACAACATTTCGAAGCTGTTTACCGAACAGCTCAGTGAGAAACTCTATGTGAATGCATCATTACGCATGGCGGAAGTATTAGTTGCCTATGCCGGAAGTTTGTTGTTTCAAACATTTCGCTGTAATCTTGCCTCTTGTACAGTGCTTGGCTATATAATAAAACAGTTATACCATTCGCTCTCGTTGTATACGAACTAATAGCCAACTCGGCGAAGCGCCTCGTTGGCTATGAGCTCATATACAACTCGAGCTCATGGTATAACTGTTAAATATTCGCCAGTGGTAGTAGTAATACAATACGTACATTTAGCAAATTTTTGATCGACTATAACTCGAGACTTTGCCGTTTTTGCCGCTGTTATCAGTGGGCTGTTATTCTAAAATGCCACGCGTTCGTGCATATATTTGTCTTATTTGTAATTTGTCCTGCAAACAAAGCACGTAGGTTTTGTCGAAGCACTCGTACAGTTTAAAATTCAGAAAAATAACGATATTAAACAGCAAAGATTTCCCTGAGCAACTGACCGCCATATTTGTTTACGTTTGAATTATCTTTGAAAATCCTGCGAAATATCTACTTGCAGTATATGGCTGACTCATGTACAGACAGATTTTTCTGCTGTTATCTTTGCTATTATGAACTGAAACCAAACATAATTCGAGGGAAGCATGTGCGTGTGTTCTTCCCACTACAGCAAACATGTAGAATTTCAAGTTTCATTTTGTGTGATAATAGCGAAGATGCATAACTTTCTCCGATAAGTCATTATGTACATGTACGTACGTCTCAACATGTGACATTTACATACCAAACAAACTGAAATATCTCAATAACGAAGCAAGGAAGCTAAAAACTGCAAAAGAGGTTACTTTGTCATTTTAAGTGCACTTTCAGATAAGACAAACCTAATTTTCGTGTCATAGGCATTGAAGTTGCTTTTGAATTTCGTTCGTTCGTTCGTTCGTTCGTTCGTTCGTTCGTTCGTTCGTTCGTTCGTTCGTTCGTTCGTTCGTTCGTTCGTTCGTTCGTTCGTTCGTTCGTTCGTTCGTTCCTTCGTTCAACCATTGCTGCTACGAAGTGGGTTTTGACAGAATGTCGTCTTAATCTGTATTTAAATGTTATTTATTCTTATTGAAGGGTATCGATAAATACATAGTAGAAGATGTTGAATTGGCTCGACAGAATTTCGAACTATATCCTGAACCATTAAAAGTCATTGAAGGACCGTTGATGCAGGTGTGTAGCGTATGTTACGAAACATTTACTTTTAAGTTTAATTTTGCTTTTATTAGGTTTAGGGCTAGTTCCCCTAACCTCAAAAGCACCTCGAAGTTGGTGAAAGAAATGGCAAATTGAAGAAATTCAAGCCCACTTTTCATTGTTTAGATATCTAAATATAAAAAAATGAATATTTTAACAATATCTGTAAATCGGCAGTGTATCCTCACATCTAGAATTGAGTATTATCCTGAATTGTCCTCTCACTTAGAATTCAGGATAATCCTGAAGTTTAAAGGATTGCACGCCAACCCTGATTCTCACCTCTCATCCTGAACCTAAACATCATAATAATAATAATAATAATAATAATAATAATAATAATAATAATAATAATAGTAATAGTAATAGTAATAGTAATAGTAATAGTAATAGTAATAGTAATAGTAATAGTAATAGTAATAGTAATAGTAATAGTAATAGTAATAGTAATAGTAATAGTAATAGTAATAGTAATAGTAATAGTAATAGTAATAGTAATAGTAATAGTAATAGTAATAGTAATAGTAATAGTAATAGTAATAATAATAATAATAATAAATTCTTTATTTAAACTGTGAAGACCCATTCAGCTGTAATAGCTGGTCTTACCTGGGTGAACAGTATGTAAAATAGTTAATTATTAACATAAATATACCTATCAAAGTTCTCATTTACAATATAAAAATTTAACAGAAGACTGAGAATTATAAACTACAATTGTGTGAAGAATTGTCAATTTCTAAAAGATATTTAAAAACCAAGTATTTAAAACTACTGAGAACTTTAATGACCCTAATTGACTTCGGGAGCAAGTTCCAGTCTCGAGCTGCCGCAAACTTAAACATAGTTTGTCCGAGTGAAGTTTTAACTTTAGGTAGGTCTATCAAAGTTTGATCTCGAAGGGTTTTTCCCCTTAACGAACTTCTTAAAAGAAAGTAATCGTTAAAATACGTAGGACAGTCAAAGTTATTTACAATTTTAAAAACTAATATATATCTTAGAAAGCGGCGTCGGTTGTGTAAAGTAAGAAGACCCAGGCGGTTACGCATTTCTTGTGTGCAAGTTGATCTGTTAGCGTGTAAGATGGTTCTCATTGTCTTGTTTTGAATTTTTTCAACACGGTCGGTAAGAACAGACCCACAATCATGCCATACGATTGAAGCATAGTCGATAATAGGTAAGATTGTTTGCTTATAAACTCTGAGAAGGACTTCAGTTGCTAGAAAACCTGAAATACGATTCAGTAATTTCAGTTTAGGATAACATAACATAACAGAACACAACACAACACAACACAACACAACACAACACAACACAACACAACACAACACATAACATAACCACAACCCTCCGGAAAGAAATCCCACTTCTCAGACCGCGACCACAACACCCCTTAGTTATATGCTTTTCAGTTTAACACACATGTGGGACAGATTCAGGATAATCATGAATTCTAGACACTTTGACAATTCAGGGTAATCCTGAATTCTATGTGAGAGGACATGTTGAAATCGGATAAAGGTTTCGTTTTCTTAGCTTAAACAGGTTATATCTTCAAGATTGTTGATAAACTTGAACAATTAGATGTGTGAATTTAATAAGCCATATAACATTTTTGCACCCGATGTTTATCTAAAATGTGAACTCTCGCCTTTTCGCCTTTGTATATCAGATAAAGATCAGCCGCTCATCTTTTTTTATATATCACTTATATCTGTTTTCAACAAACGTCTTGGTGATTGGAAATTGTGATGGGACACTCCTTCTCGTGTATGATGTATTACGTTTAGGATAACTTGGCCTAATACTGAGTTTACTGCGCACAACGGGTTTATATACAGCATTGAGAGATCATCGGCCTAAAACGAGGTTTGTGCGGGGAAATATCAGACCAGAGTCAATTGACTAAGGTTCGTACAAAAAAGATCGAGGTCGGTTGTGTTTCCATACAGACCGGGTAAACGAGGCTAATAAATCGTTTATTATATGGCTCTTAAGTTATATTCTATATATACTTATTGTATCAAAAGTGTAAAATGTGTAGAAACCTTAGAAATTCACGCCAGCAAAATCAACATCCGGGACAGCGGTTTGGATACGGAAAGGACGGACCGTGGTCCGGATACGCTTTTTTCCCGGATGCATTGACCAATCAGAACTCACGATATTACAAAAAGATAGATATTCTGCAAGGCGGTTCTACGTTTGTTTAGATGTGAAAAAGGAAACCTATTGCTTTTTATGTTAATCTTTTGTTTTTCTGTTTGACAGGGAATGTCAGTGGTTGGAGACTTGTTTGGAGCGGGAAAGATGTTTCTTCCACAGGTAAGCTGCATGACTTGCAGCATTCTTTAGAAATATACTGGTTCTAATCCACTATACTGGTTCACTCGTAGTTTTCTTCTGTTTTATACATTAATTTCCTTTGTCAGTACTATTTATGTAAATATTGTGATTTTAATAAAATGTTAAAATTGTAATGATATACGACACTGATTGATTAACTGATTAACTACATATAACTATATAAGACCAATGTTCTGTAATCGGAACCCAGAGTGGAATAGAGACTGAATAACGAAACACGAATCATAACATGGTGTCAGGCGGGAATAATATATAAACGAACAAAGCAAAGAAAGCGATATGAGCAAGTTAAATCCGCCCAAAGAATTGCGTTTCGATGGTAACCTCAGCCAAAACTGGGAGCGCTGGAAAAAGGAATTCCAATTCTACATGACAGCTACGGAATCCAACGACAAAGGTGAAGATGTAAAAACTTCGAGACTTCTCACAGCAATAGGAGAACAAGCGCGAAAGATCTACTACACGTTTACTTTCGCTGAAGAAGCAGATTCCATGAAGCTAGCACCAGTTGACGAATACATGAATCCCAAGAAGAATATTCCATATCTTAGATTCAAGTTTTTCTCGTATAACCAAAGCTACCATCTTTCCAACAGTACAACCAGAAGCAGAGTCAAATTAACGACCACTATACCTACTGAAGAAAAGAGCCATTACTGAGAAACAAAAAGAATACCATGACAGAACGGCAAAGAAACATCCGCAGCTTCAGCAAGGATCAACGGTTCGAGTGAGCAAAAATGGTTCATGGCCAGTCAAGGCAAGAGTCATTGGACAAGACGAACATCCAATATCCCACCAAGTTCAAACAGAAGAAGGAAGAACACTGAGACGGAACAGAAGAGATCTACTCCAAACCAAGGAACCGTTTGTACCAGCCGAATCCGAAATCGAGCTACCCTCAGAACTACCTGAAACGAATGAAACAACACAGTCTCAGACCTTGACGGAACGAAGCCAAAGCCCGAGAACAACAACAACAATAATCAAGAAAGACAACCAACAACTATGAGGACCAGATATGGACGCATTATAAAACCACCAAGATACTAATCTTAATTAAGAAATAACTATATATCGAACTGTTGATTTAAACTTTGTTAAACATTTGATAAAAGGGAAGATGTAATGATATACGACACTGATTGATTAACTGATTAACTACATATAACTTTATAAGACCAATGTTCTGTAATCGGAACCCAGAATGGAATAGAGACTGAATAAAGAAACACGAATCATAACAAAAATGTTAAATGTTCGTTTCTTTGTGGGGGCTAGACTGCCCATGCGCAATTTAACTACCGCATAATATTGTGTGAGATAATTTTTCGCAAGTCTATATATCAAACAACTTCAAATATCTCAAAAACGAAGCAAAAAAACTGCGAAAAACGTCACTTTGTCATTTTAAGTGGGTTTTTTTTCCCAATTAGACAGACTTAATTTTCTCTTCATACGCTCTGTAAGCTTTAAGGTGATTTCTCAGTACAAAAAAAGAGTTGGGGTCACCGAACTTGTTTAGAAAATACAGCTCCAGTAAACCATGATGTTTCTCAATTTGTAGCTATTTTGGCTTTCGATTTTGTCTTGTTATCTTGAAAAATCCTTTGTAAATGACCACTTAGTTTATACTAACTGAAAAAAATATTTGATATTTTAAATCCACGTATATATGAACTATATTTTGTGGCAACAAGCAATGGAAGAAAATTTGACGAAGATAACTGACAAACATTTTTGCGATATAAGAATGTCCACATCGCTTCTTGTTACATGTTTTTTTTTGAAGCCGCAAAACGAAAATTGTACGATATTTCAAATTCCCGAAATTATTTTTTCTCTATTCTTTCATATGTGCTGTAGAGCTGGTGGAGGAAATTAATCATTGAAAAAATATTGTGGGTCACCGAGTGTCTTCGTGAACGACACAAAAGGTTAAGGCTTCAACACAGAGCATTTTCTTATCATTTCATCCATATACGAAACCACGCTGCACATTTAAAAAAGTTTTCAAAACCAAAAATTTAGCTAGTATCTTTTTGTCAAAGTTATTAGTAGCTGATTTAGCCTCTTTAGTGACATTTTTATGTGTTTTCGTCACTAACCCTTGCATGGTTTCATCTTGAATTAGTATTGCAGAATTATGCGCAGAAAAGTTGCGCAATGCAAAATTGAGGAATCACCTTAAGTTTGTTGAGAAATATGAAACTGGGGAAATTTTTACTTCATATACATTCAAAGTGCAATTTTAACATAGAGAATGGAAGGGGAACTGGATTGGAAACTTAAAACGATGTTACGAAACCGGAAACGATGTTTGCACAACTTGCTATGGTAATTATACACACATAAGCGGCTAATGCACCTATTGCTGAAATTAAATAATAGTTTAATATCACTTAAGTTCAGTAGTGTCTGATTTTAGCCATTTGACCACCCATTAGGTGCATTAGCCCCTTATAAGTGTATAATTACCATAGCAAGTTGTGCAAACATCGTTTCCGGTTTCGTAAGTTTCCTTTCCATTATCTATGTATCGTTTTAATCTGAACTTCAAAAGTCATTAATAATTCATGAGGAAAACACAAAGGAAAACAGTACCATGTTCGTAGTTTTATATTTGATAAAAAAATCCTCGTGACATACATAAAATTTAGCTTTGATTTTCACAGCTTAGACAACGTGTAATTAAAATTCATTTTTGTGGATTAAAATCATGTTTTATTCAGAAGTTTTGAGCATTCGGTCCGTGACCTCGGACCGTCTTCAGAGAAGTTACATGATATTAATCCACAAAAATGAATTTTAATTGTTAAATCATCATGCAAAGCATCAAAGAACACATTCGATAGCGTGGGTTTTCAAAATTACTACGCCGATGAGCTTAACGAATGGGTAGTTTTTGAAGCTACTGGAAACATCCGCAGTATACGCGTGTTTTATCAGACTGCTTCTCATGTTTTAATGTGCGTGTATGACACGAAAATTAAGTTTGTTTTCAAAGTAACATATTTTACAGTTTTTGGTTTCCTTGCTTTGTTTTTATGATATTTCAGTTTGTTTGATATGTAAATGTCACATGTTGTGACGTATACGTGCCTAATGACACAGCTGGGAAGGTTATATATGTATTTGATATAATATTATGCACGTGTACGACTGTACATCACAACATGTGACATTTAAATATCAAACAAACTGAAATATCTCAAGAAGGAAACCAAAAACTGATTGAAAAAGATGTTATTCCATTTTCGTGTCATATGCACTATGAATATTTCTTTATTTCCAGTATACATAGGCAACACGAAACTTTTCTAGCCAAGTGCGTAGCTCGAAGAATGCCTTGTATAAACACATGTTTTTAACACGTGTGTTTTAGGTAATAAAGTCTGCACGTGTGATGAAGAAGGCTGTTGGCCATCTCATCCCTTTCATAGAAAAAGGAAAAGAACAACGAGAGAAAGAACTTAAAGCAGTGGGCTGTTGGGACGAAAATGTAAGTATTCAAATTTTGTTAAACATATCATGCCAGAATCACGTCAGTTTTGATGTTGTTGAGTTACAATTGAGAGTTTTAGGTTTGCATGACTACGTGTATATAATACAGGATTTGTCATTTATGCGCAGATATTTTGTTCGATAGTTCCTATATAGCCTCCCCCGCATGCAGTCGTTCTTAGGGAGGCGGTAAACCCGCTCCCACTAACGCCTGCTTGTCGGAGAGCAATATTGTGTTCTCTTTTTGTGTACCGCGAACAAATCAATACTACGGTACTGTGTATAAATCAAGAGATGTAGAGGATAATAAGGGGCAATGTTATCAATATTTGCATAAGTCCATATAATTATAGATGCTCCATTAGCATCATTAAAGAAAAAAAACAATGAGACGTGTTCGGGAAAGAAGAGCTGTAAGTATAGAGAATGTACAGCGTTGCGTTGCTTTATTCGATTACTGCTTCTTGTTGGAGTAAGATCGCAGAGATGGAGTGTGCATGTTTACATCAAAAATTATTTTCAATGATCGAAGCTATTTACAATGAGACTTTTGGGAGGAATTTTCGAAGCTTTGTTGTCGTGGAAAGTGCAACGGTCGTAGGCCTAATTCCTAGTCAGAAACAATTCACTATGGAGATCATACTATGAAGAGACCATGACAAATGTCGACGAGCGAATCTGGAAGGAGTTCAACGAAGCGGTGCAGGCGTTGAAATTACGAAACTAAAGAAACAGCTTAAATAAATACTCTCAAAAAACTTCAGAAACAGTGGTCGAGCCGATGGAAATTAGTTCGGACAACTCGCCAAGTATTCTTTCTATATCTGTCGTGCTTCGCAGTCCATTAAAGTATCTATACGAAGTAGAAGACACTGGTGAAACATTTACAAGTACGATAAAGAATCCTCGGGAGGCTTACGAGGAGTACCTTCTTGAAAAGTATGGAAACTTAACGACTAAAAGCAATCTGAGTTAATGTTATATGTGTTAAGAGAACATTGTCGAATGACTCCAATGCTAAAATGTGTTTTAAGTTAAATAAATTACTTGAGTGAAATAAACGTGTGAATTGAAGTTGTTCGTTTTTAACGTACATATTAATATACTTTTACGAGACATATGTGTCCCAGAGGGACTTATATTCGTAAATTTGTCCCTTTACAGAGATACACCCAAAACACCCCCAAAGACCCTCAAACACCCTTTGGCATCCCTATACGCACTCCAAAATCTCTCTCGGCGTACCCTAAGCATCCTCTTAAACCCCATCTGGAGGATTCGTAATTAATTAGGTAAATTGAATTTTTAATGAGCTTTGACGTCATCGTTCTCGGGCCCCTTTCAGGTCATTTAGCCCTTGTCTCATTAGTATTAATTTCATAGCAATGTGTTACGTCATTAAAAGAAACTAAAAGTACCAGATCGCTTATATACGTTAATTAGCCTCTTTCTGGAGATACACTCCCTATACACGCGTAAAAATGCACAACTTGTTCACGGTTGTCAACAGGCGTGAACAATGTTGTGCTGCTCGCCGTGAACAAGTTGTCAACAAGTTGTTCACGTATGGTTCGAACAACTTGTTCACGGATAAATCAACAGTCATGAACAAGTTGTTCCAACAGCACATTTTTATAGCCAACAACGTTGTTCGCACATGATACAACATGTTGTAACAGCATGACGAAATAACAACAATGTTACAACAATGGTGAACATGGTTGATGTATCAACACGTTCTTCGGTTGTTCCAACATGCGTGAACAACGGTTGTTGTTTCATCAAGCTGTAACAACTTGTTGAAACAATGATGAACAATGTTGTTCATTTATCAATGTTGTTCACATATGTCAACAAGTTGTTACAGCATTGTTCAGGCAACAATGCTGTAACAACTTGCGAGATTTTTACGCGTGTACCTGTCGCTCTCAAAAATGTCCTCAGTTATACATAATGTGGTATAGTACTAAAACAATTTATTATTCAAATGATTCGCAGATCGGTTTATTAAACTTTGCGTACTTGCTAGTCTACATAAATTTTGGCTCCTTTAGATAAAAACAATGTTTTTGCTTTTGAAGTTGCAACAGGATAAAAAAACACAATGTACATTTTTTTTCACACCACGCTTGTATTTATATCATATCGTTTATATGAAACATTTGATCAAATTATTTATCTAACAGAGTTTACAGAGTAATCAATTCTTCTGGGTAATTTTTTTCGAAAAACCGGGAGAAAAACATACTCACACAAAATTATTTTAATAAATATTTTGTTCAAGACGGACAAGACGCGAACGTAAACATGGATGTCGGAGGTGTTTGGGAGCGTTTCGGGGGTGTTTCAGGGGTGTTTCGGGGCTTCGGGGGTGTCTTGGGGGTATCTTGGGGGTGCTTCGGGGGTGTTTGGGGGGTGCTTCGGGGGTGTTTGGGGGCGCTTCGGGGTTGCTTCGCGGGTGTTTCGGGGGGTTTGGGGGAGGTTGAGGGTGTTGAGAAGATGTTTATCGGTATGATTAAGAGTAAAGATAAGGGTGTATTTGGCTTACAGCGTCACAAAAAGAGGTGATCTGGACGAATAATTTTATTAATCAACATTAAATATTACAATAAATGTCTTGTGTTTATTACAAGCGTGACAATAAATACGGTCTTCATCATTTCTAGACAATCATTTTCTGTTTTATATTCTGGGTTGGTAAACGTAATGCGTGTCTGTGTCTAATAAGTAGGTATACGGTTCTTTGGTGGCCATTTCATACGCTTGTTGAAAATCGACAAGTTCGATTTCAGCAAACGTATCCTGATACTCTGAATAGAAATACACAATGTTCTCCGATGCAGGTTCAATCATAATGTTTGCATTGGCAAACACTTAACAAACGTCGTCTTTCCTGTCTTTGTGCCTCCAGAGTCCATAAGCCCAAGTGCAATTGAATAGAGTATGTTTTTTCACGTTTATTGTTCCATTCAGATATAACACTAGTAGATCCTTGGGGTGTGCCGTACTCTTTGTGAACGGACTGTGATCTGTGGATATACTAGTGGACACATCCTGTAAATGGTGCGTGGTCTTCCCAAATGGTCTTCGGCTTTGTGATATATTGCTGGTAATCTATCAGAGTAAGAGGTGATGCCATGAACGTGTAACATATGTCGACGAAGATGTTCTTTTCTAGAAAAATTCTTGCCACATGTGTTACACTGACGAGACATGTTTACCCATTCACTGTTAGTTGCAGAATGAATTTATTCTTTTTTACATGATATTAAAAAGATTTCGTAGTCTGTCAAAATACCCATTAGGTATTGGGACCAGGCGTTGTCGACGCCAAACTGTTTACAAAGAAATCACACCATGGGAATCTGAGCGTGATCTACATTGTACAAAATTTGTTTCATCAGAGCGAAGACCACCGCAGTGTCTCTCTCAACGCTAGCTACCTTTTTCTAACAAAAAATGTTCGCGGTGCTAGCCAAGTGACTCATCTTGCTAAACAGTTGTATCCAAGCAACGCCAAATTTTTTCAACAAGCTAATGAAATGACAACCAAAGAACCGTATACCTACTTATTTGTTGATCTCACACCGACATGCCCCAAAGAAATACGTTTGAGATCTCTAATTTTCCCAACAGACACGTTTACCAACCCAAAATATATAACAGAAAATGATTGTCTAGAAATGATGAAGACCGTATTTATTGTCACTCTTGTAATAAACACAAGACAATTATTGTAATATTTAATGTTGATTAATAAAATTATTGGTCCAGATCACCTCTTTTTGTGACGCGGTAAGCCAAATACACCCTTATCTTTACTCTTAACCATACCCGTAAACATCGCCTCAACACACTCAACATCCCCCAAACACCCCCCGAAACACCCCGAAACACTCCCAAGACACCTCCAAAGCCCCAAACACCCCCGAAGCACACCCAAAACACCCCCGAAGCCCCCGAAACACCCCTGAAACACACCCCGAATCACCCCCGAAACGCCCCCAAACACTCGCGAATAACCCCCAAAACACCCTCTAGCACCTCCGACATCCATGTTTAAGTTCGCGTCTTGTCCTCTTGTCCGTCTTGAACAAAATATTTATTAAAATAATTTTGTATTTTGTGTGAGTATGTTGTTCTCCCGGGTTTTCGAAAAAATTTACCAAGAAGAATTGCTTACTCTGTAAACTCCGTTAGATAAATAATTTGATCAAATGTTTGATGTAAACGATAAGATATAAATACAAGCGTTGTGTGAAAAAATGTACATTGTGTATTTTTATCATGTTGCAACTTCAAACGCATAAACATTGTTTTTATCTAAAGGAGCCAAAATTTATGTAGACTAGCAAGTAAGCAAAGTTTAATAAACCCATTTGCAAATCATTTGGATAATAAATATGTTTTAGTACCATACCACATTATGTATAACTGAGGGCATTTTTGAGAGCGACAGGTATGGGGAGTGTATCTCCAGAAAGGGGCTAATAAGCCATTCGCACGATGACGTAAAATAGCGTTGGGTGACTACAACTACCAGAATGCTTTGCTTTCATCCTAGTGCTGATAAATGGAGGATACTGGCAAAGCATTCTGGTAGTTGTAGTCACCCAACGCTATTTTACGTCATCATGCGAATGACGTATTAACGTATATAAGTGTTCTAAGGGGTTTATAAAGGACAAAGGACTGGGGGGCTAATCATCCTTACTTGCAGCCAGCGGCTGAATTTCGAAGGACGCAGATCAACGTGGCCGTGTCGAGGCATATCAAAGGCGCTCCAGGCAGCCGCCATACTGACACAGTTCAGACCACGGATTACAGCTAAGATGTTAGGTGTTGATTTTATGGAAGGAGGAAAACCGGAGAACCCGGCGAAAAACCCTCAAGCACAGGAGAGATCAACTACAACTCTACTCACATGAGTTCCAAGCCCGACAACGGGGTCATTCCCAAGCGGTCACCCATCCAAATACTAACCCCGTCTAACCCGGCTTAACTTTTTGGTGGGAGGCAGCGCGCTAACAGCACGCGCCACCCGTGCTCCCCTAAGCTAACAGCACGCGTCACCCGTGCTCCCCATATCAAACATTGTTTCTAGTACTTTTAGTTTTTTTTAATGACGTAACACATTGCTATAAAATTAATACTGATGAGACTAGGGCTAGAGGGTCTGAAAGGGGCCTGAGAACGATGACGTCAAAGCTCATTAAACATTCAATTTACCTAATTAATTAATTAATTAATTAATTAATTAATTAATTAATTAATACAGTACTTAGGGTACGATTAGAGGGACTTTTGGATTGGATATGCCAATACATCTGCGTACGTGTGCACTCAGCCAATCCACAGCCAAATAATATTTCGTCTGTACGTATTGACTCAAGATAGAAGCTTTGAAACGTTTGTAAATATTCCGCTTAGGAGGAACAGAACACGCGTAGCAGCGCTATCCAAGGGGTATATTTAGACAAATCCTAATATTTAACCGGTTCTCAATTTCAGTATACCCGCTACTATGCTCATATGTCTGAATGACAGAGGAACATCTTTTGCAGTTTTTTTGTTTCCTTGCTTCGTTGTTGAGATATTGCAGTTTGTTTTATATGTGAAACTAACCAGTGACTTCACAACGTGCATATTGACTTACTGGGAAAGGTTATATATCTTTGCTACTATTTTAAACGGAATCAGTTCAAAATGTATATCTTTGTTGTTGTAAGGGAAAAGCACACACACATAATTGCTTCGAAGTGATTCCGTTTGATAATAGCAAAGATATATATAACCTTTCCCAGTAAGTCAATATGCACGTTGTGAAGTCACTGGTTAGTTTCGCTTATAAAACAAACTGTGATATCTTAAAAGCAAAGCAAGGAAACAAAAAACTGCAAAAGATGTTACTTTGTCATTTGAAAAGTACTTTCAAATAAGACAAACTTAATTTTCGTTTCATAAGCACTTTAAGTCCGTATTTCTCAAAGTGTCGTTACAAAAGCATTATTTTTATAACATTCAAGTTATACCATCTTAGGGGGTGATTACATGGACCGGGAATGTTAAAAAAACATGCGTTTTATATATAAAGCGGGCTAGCCGGGTTAACCGGGCCAGCCAGTCCATGTAATCGCTCCCACACCAACACGTACTTACACACTATATAATCTCAGTAATAAACATCGTAAGTTCGTTGTTAAGTCAGTCTCATCATACACCTTAGCCCACTTGAACCACGGTAAATTAAATAATGTTATTAAATACTGTGTATGTTCAACTGTGACATTCGAAACTTCACCACCTCAAAACCTTCCAAAACACAACGTGAGACGTCCTCATAGTTTATTTTTGACAATGCTTCTGCGTAAAAGAGCCATTCTTCATCATCACAATTCTTTCGTATCGCTGCCCAAATTGTCCCTTAGCTCTTCAATGTGCCTCCATATGTACTCGTTAAACGCCAACTTGATCAAATGTTTTTCCGATAATACTTCATTTACCCATTTTACCTTAATGCCGTACATTCGTCCAAACAAGTTCGCCATTTTTATCTTTCCAAAGACTTTTCGATGTATAATATTCGAGATATGAGAACAGAATTCGAATGAAACAACGCGATGCTGTACATTCTGTATAGTTACAGCTCTGCCCCACCCTATAATGAACTTCCAATGAGTTTTCTACACATGGCTTATGCAAATATCAGTCTCAAATGGTAAAATAATAATACTTCGTCTGTTTTATAGAGGGCCGGCCAAGGCTTCAAAATATTACTTTTGATGGCATTTTTTGTTACAAGCAGGCAACCATGCTAAGTCATATCGGATAGTGTATACTTTGAAGGTGAGGGGTGTTGGCAGTCGTGATTATTGATTTATATACTAAAATTTCGAGCTTTTTGAAAGCACAATGTGATGGATGGGATATCTGTAAAGCGATGCCTATTTACGTTTGTGTATTATTTGAATTACAAATTCAGAATGCTATCCAATCAGCGTGCCTGAAGTTCTGATTATTCTAATTCGCATAGCTCACAATTATAACAAACAAGAAACATGGCGCAAATTCGCCTAAATATAACACTTAGAAGAACAGCCACAACAATCTGAAAACGTTTTGTTACAAGCAGGCAACAAGCATAGAAATGTAGCTTAGACATTGATCAAGATGACTAGACCGGTTGCCTTCCGTGTATAACATATCTTGTGACAGTACTATCTAGTACTGTTGAACCGGTGAGTTAAATGTCTAAGGATATTATAAGCAATACTATACTATAGTACAAAAGCTCAGCTTTATAACAGTAGATAGATGGCGGTATCGGCAAATTACCAAAATAAAACGAAGTAATTTACGAATATGAGACTTTCCTAGCTGTAGCTACCAGATCTAATAAATTTCGGTTTCTTGGCAAGCTTACCTTTTTGTGGCCTTTCTTCGAAGTATTATATTTAGGTGTATCCACGCCATATTTCTTGTTTGTTTATGATTGTGAGTTATGCGAATTAGGTTAAGCAAAACTAGAGGCACGCTGATTGGATAGCATTCTAAATTTAGCTAATTCAAATAAAACACAAACGTAAATAGGCAGCACTTTACAGATATCCCATCCATCACATTGTGCTTTCAAAAAGCTCTAAATTTTAGTATATAAATCAATAATTACGGCTGCCAAAACCCCTCGCCTTCAGAGTATACACTATCCGATACGATTTAGCATGGTTGCCTGCTTATAACAAAAAATGCCATCAACGGTGTTTTTGAGACACTTTTATCGAGGTTGGCCGGCCGTCTATTAGTCCATAACTCTCCAAAATTGATAAGACTTATTCCCCAGTCCCCACCAAACGTGTAAAAGACTGTTAGGTCATTTAGGTTTTAATCTAATCTAATATTCAAAGTCTCCATATTATTCAAATAATATTTGAGCTACACCGCAGTAGTTATCTCAGCCGATTCAGCCATTTGGACTGTTCAAGACACAGAATTCGAATGAGACGACGCGACGCAGTACATTCTCATGGTTACAGCTGCTTAAAGTGCTTATACCATGTGGGGTTTTAACGTATTTGAATAGAGCAAAAAAAAGTTAGTTAATAAGTTATTTTGCAGGCCCCCAAGGTGTTAAAATGAACGACGGAAATGTTTGAGAATTGGCATGTTCAGAAGCTAATATGTCAGGAACTATTTGACTAAATCAAAAACGGCAAAATAACTTATTAACTGATTTTTTCTGCTCTATTTAAATACGTTAAAACCCCACAAGTGATATAAGCACTTTAAACATGTCTCATTGTTGTTTTTTTCTTAACGACCTTTAATGATCTAATGAGCCTAAATCCTGTTTTCCACGAGGAATTTTGCGCGCGGAGCGGAAATTTTCTTTGTCTTGTGATTTCTCGGGTGGAACTAATTAGAAAAGACAAAGAAATATTCCTCTCCGCGCGCAAAATTCCGCCTGGTGGAAAACCGGCTTTAGAATCGTATGCATAAATAATAAGTCGGTTATGACGTAGAGAAAACCAGGGAGTTGGATAAAATTTAGGGTTAGGGGGTTCAGGAAGACGAGGGTTAGGCGTTAATGATGCAACGCGCTGCTATAAAATGAATACCTAATAAGATTAGAGTTAGGAGGTCCCAAAGGAGCCTGAGAACGATGACGTATGCATAAATAATAAGTTGAATATTTAATGAGGTGGCATCTCTTTGTACACCCGATGGGGGAGGTCTACTGAAGACCTTAAACTTATCGCGACCTGAAATCTTGGAGTTCGTCCGCATGCACCTATCCGCAAAAAAGCTCGTAATTCGAAGCAATTTTGGATATCAGAACTGTACAGGAGATCGCGATAAGTTTTGAAACTAGGAGTAAAATCTAAAATGCTGTAAATATTCGAAGAGAAGGGAGTACATTGGAGTATAGGGCCCCGAATAACTAAAATTGCGTGGGCCCTTCTGAAGTAGTTACCCTCCCCCCGGACGTTTTGTGGGTTCAAAATTCATAATAAATTAATCGCCAAGTATTACTTGAACGCCATGACTATTTGCAATTTCTATAATTCTTTCAAGTAACAGAGTTAATTTTGAACTAAATTCTTCATTGTATATTAAGCACTTTTAAAGTATTGCTCAAGTAAAAACAATCTATTGAAAAAATGCATTCTCCAGTTGCAACGGGGTGTTGGTGGCACAGTGGTTAGTGCACGTGCCTTTCACCTCTGCGAGCCGGGTTCGATTCCTGCACGGTGCAGTTATCTGATTAAAAAAATTCACCTTGGCCGCATGTGAGAAGAGTGCTTCCAGTTTGACTCTACCAAACACCACAGGTTTCCTCCGGGTACTCCGGTTTCCTCCTGTGGTAACACTGGACCAATGAGGGTGGGCCCTTACTGGACCTCTGAGGATAACAGTTTAGATATAACTGATAGAGCTATCCAGTATAAATAAGGTTAGTTTAGTTTAGTTTAGTTGTTCGACCTCAATTTAATTGTCGACGAAACTATCTCAAACTCATTAATAATTCATGAGATAATCAGCCAATTACAATAGTTCATTTAATCACCTGATTGAAGTTGGATACTCCAGTGAAACCCAAGATATAGATGGTTTTCATCTGACGTCATGGCGACCATATTGGTGTACCAAAACAATGTAATGGCGGCCATATTGGTGTACCATCTTTATCCTGTTGAAATTTAGCTCTATTATTCAAACATTTTGTATTGTTTCAGCAATTTGTCTGCGCATGTGCTAGTCTTTGGGCTCGACCCAGTCTCTTTCTAAAGAATAACACACGACCGATAACTTTAGCATCATGATGTTTAAACGTTCTGGAATGTTTTAGTTTCCTCCTTTTTGTTCAATTATACAGATGTATACTTACAAGAAGTTTTCTTCTAGTGGAATTGCCAGTTCTTTCTTGCGAGTCGCTACGGTGTTTATAAAATTATGGTCGTTGGTCACTTGGTTCCGTCTTCAACTGTCGATTTGCCGGGTCGTTTAACTCTTGTTCGTCAATTTTTACAAACACATGTGCAATTTAACGGTATTTGCTAGTGACTAAAGTACAACATATCCAAAAATTAGGATGTTCGCAGGTACAGTTTTTCAGAAAATTGGATTTTTGTCTATTGCATTATTATTTTATGGTGTCAAGATTTCTTCTTAATGAAATGCAGTAGTGTAATAATGTTGTCTTTCGCAAAAATCAAGTCAGTGGATTATGTAGCAAAGATAAAAAATCTGAAGAAGCATTTCAATAGTGTCATTTCAATCTAAAAAACCGGTAAAACACCTTCCAGTATTACATAAAAATAGCATTTTGTAATGTTATCTAAAATGAAAATTGACATCATAAAATAATATTATAAGGCAATAGACAAAAATCCAATTTTCTGAAAAACTGTACCTGCGAACATCCTAATTTTTGGATATGTTGTACTTTATTGACTGGCAAATACCGTTTAGTTGCACATGTGTTTGTAAAAATTGACGAACTATAGTTAAACAACCCGGTAGTTCGACAGTTGAAGACGAGACCAAGTGACCAACGACCATAATTGTAGCGACTCGCAAGAAAGAACTGGCGATTCCACTACGAGAAAGCTTCTTTCTTGATACTTCCTCTGGCGTATATATCCTTGTAAGTGTACATCTGTATAATTGAGCAAAAAGGAGGAAACTACAACATTCCAGAACGTTTAAACATCATGATTCATCGAACCGCTTTCTTCAGCGCCATGTTGCTAAAATTATCGGCCGTGTGTTATTCTCTAGAAAGAGACTGGTCGAGCCTAAAGACTAGCACATGCGCAGACAAATTGCAGCTATGTTGGGCCACCAGGTGAAAACGACCATTCATTAGATGAAAACCAGTGTTTATCTAATTCTTTATAGATCTCAATTATCTATGCAAAATAAACAAGTTGCTATATGAATAAATTTTACGCACATCATGAATAAAATCTCATGAGGGTTTATTTTAATTGTATTTTTCAATTGAAATCGCTCGATTGAAATGCCATATCAACAACTCGTTTATCGCGTTTCATCAGGGGAATCCAAACACTCGAAAACAATAAAACCACTCGGCCTTCGGTCTCGTGCTTTCATCATGTTTTCTCGTGTTTGGACCCCCTGATGAAACACTCAAACTCGTTGTTGATATATTACATCAAATACAAATTTCCGTTTTATAAGCATTTCTCTAATTATTTTCAAGTCTAATTATTTGATTATCAGATTCAATAGTTAGTACTGTAAGTCAATAAAGATTTGCTTATTATATTGATAACCAAAACTAATGAAAGAACATTTCTATTTCAACTCGCAGCAACGTTTCAGTGGCACTATTGTTTTGGCTACAGTGAAAGGTGACGTACATGACATAGGCAAGAATATCGTTGGAGTTGTATTGGGATGTAACAATTACAGGTAGCTGCTAAAAGTAAGTGAAAAGATGGTAAACTTCTGAGATTAGTTTTGTTAACGAAATACTGAAAAGCGGAGCCCCTTCATCAGAGTAAAATATAGGCTTGAAAAGTCAGTATTTCGTTATCAAAGCTATATATAATAACGGGCCGGTAGTTTACCACCTTTTCACTTTGCTCTATCTAAAACACTAACTGCTTACGCAGCACTCTACTTTCTTACCATTAATTAACTATTTGAAAGCAACGTTTTAAAAAATGGACAATAGACAGACAAACAAACGGGACCAACAGAAGGATGAACGAACGGAAGCAACGACGGATGAACGGAAATAAAAAGAAAATACTTAGAGCAACAGCCTAAAAGCAAATTGGCCATTTCCCAAAAGAGTTGAAGACTGGTGATGGGTTGGGAACGCTAGGGTACTTGGGATCGTTTGGAGGGACAGATTTCATGCTTGGTAGCGTAAGCACAATGAAACTGTCCCTCCAAACGATCCCAAGAACACCAGCTGAGCGCTGGCATGCATTCGACTCTTTTGGGAAATGCCCAATTACTGCACGCGGGCCCAATTAATGATACTAGTAGGACATACTATAAAAATCTGCGATAAAAGGTTACTTAAATGCATGTTATAAAAACTATTAAAATCGACGACGTTTCGACGTTTCGACGTTAACTGAACGTCATTATCAAGTCAAAGTATATACAGCCCGACATCTTCACCAACGTATTGTTTAACACAAGACCTCGGCGATTGGCAAGCATCTTATGGAAGCCCATGGGGATAAAAGCCTCCTTAAGGAAAGCCAGTTTCTTGTATTTAGGGCCTGTTTATATGGAGCCGAGTTACCCGGCTAGCCAAGTTACTTGGCAAACCGAGTTACCCGCGTTGTATAGAAATTGAATGCTATCCCGGCAGAGTGTTTATATGAGACAGGTCACAGGCGGGTCACTCGGCTAGCCGAGATCTCGGCATGCCGGGATGAAAATAAGTAATAGATAAACACTCTCTTGCCGGGTAACTCGGCTAGCCGAGTTGAATTCGTCACAACAGCGCACGCGCCAGTTATGAAGACAATCGGAAACTACTCATGGAATGTGAAAACATTATAATGTATGGGCGGCTTTGCCGAGTAACTCATCTCATATAAACACTCATCTTTTTTCAACTCGGCTTGCATTATAATGATAATGCATGGGCGGCTTTGCCGAGTAACTCGTCTCATATAGACACTCATCTTTTTTCAACTCGGCTTGCCGGGTAACTCGCCTAGCCGGGTCACTCGGCTCCATATAAACAGGCCCTAAGAAAGTGCCAAGGGAAATTTGATTGCCTCGTGTTTGAAATGTTGTTCATAAAACAACTTAATCCTAATTTAAATTTCGCCATATATAGAAATTCAACAATTAAAACAACTTAAATCTAATTTAAATTTATAGGAAGCACGGGTGGCGTGTGCTGTTAGGGCGCTGCCTCTCACCGCTGTAGTTAAGCCCAGTTGGTACTTGGGTGGGTGACCGTCTGGGAATAACCCCGTTCTTGAACTTGAATTTCATCTGAGTAGAGTTTAGTTGGTCTCTCCTGTGCTTCGAGGGTTTTTCGCAGGGTTCTGCGGTTTTCCTCCCTCCGTAAAATCAACACTTAGCTTATGTCGTGCACTTTAATCATGAGCCTCTGGCTCGGATGATTGGGCGACCACATCCTGTGTTTAACGACGTTAAATAAATCATTTAAATACACAATCTTACTCTATTCGTGCGAAACTCTTTGTTTAACATAACTTTTTTATTATTGTGTTTTTCTTTTTATATTAACGTATTGTTTGTATTCAGTATTTATAACTCTTCATTCGAACTCGTATACTTTGACTTGATAATGACGTTCAGTTAACGTCGAAACGTCGTCGACTTTTATAGTTTTTTAACATGCATTTAAGTAACCTTTTATCGCAGGTTTTTATAGTAAAGTGTATTAAAAAGTCACTTCTTATTAGTAGATGCTTAGAACAGCATGTAATGCTGCATTTTAGACTGCAAGCATAATTACAACAAGTTGGACATATAGATTTGAATGAACGTACATCGTCAGGGTTGTAGGTATTTACAAGTAATAGTCTAATAGATAAATCCCGAGAACGAGGGATTTATTATTGAGGAGGTTTTCCAACAAAGTTTTGTCTTTTTTTTCCACCTTGGGCAAAGATTTTCTTTGTTTTTTTTCTTCATTTCGTTTCTAATTATTATTCAAGGGCTTTATGCGATATAAAGCCCTCGAAAGAACAAAGAAAACCGACTCAATAATAAATTAAGAGCTGTATAATAGTTGTTCATGGTCATGCAGTTGTAGTGTATTAAAATTGGTAAATTTATTACACAATATAATACGATACGATGCAGTGCGATGCAACGCGATGCGATGCGATGCAATACAATATTTATTTATCAATAATCAATTTATATAGTACAGGTTCCTCCCCAAAACAGCTGATGTTTGTTATGCAAAATTATAATCGGGTGGACTTGGCCTATCAGAAACAGAAATAAATTTTTGATGAAAACTAATATGAATTATCCTTGGAATTTTTTAGGGTTATTGATCTTGGTGTTATGACTCCATGTGAAAGGATTTTGAATAAAGAGCTATTGAAGAAACATTTTTGAAGCTATGCAATTAAAATTAGCAATTTTCATAAAAAAAGTTCAGTTAAAAAGTTAATCTTGTAGTTTTTGTAGTATTTTTGAAATAAGAAAATATATATGATTAAAACCCAAACTGCGAGTTTATTGAGAGAACATTTTTGAAGATTGACCTTGTGTAAACTGTAAAATCTAGCAAGACATTTATCGAAAATGGCAACCGTGTCTCTAGCACATATAAAGACACCGATTTGGTACTGATTTCTTTTGTGTTTTCCTCGTGAATTAATATAAAGTGCCTATGAAACGAAAATTATTAATAAGTCTGTCTTGTTTGAAAGAACACTTAAAATGACGAAATAACATATTTTACAGTTTTTCGTTTCCTTGCTCTGTTCTTGGGATATTTCAGTTTGTTTGATTTGCAAATTAAACATTTTGACGTCACACGTGCATAATGAGTTATCGAAAAGTTATATATCTTTGTTATTATCAAATATAATCACTTGAAAATCTACATGTTTTGTTTTGTGGGCGAAACACATCCACATGTTTCCTTCGAGGTAATTTGGTGTGATAATATAGAAAAGATATATGACCTTCTCCGATAATCATTAGCACGTACGACGTCAAAATGTTTAATTTGCATATAAAACAAACTGAAATATCTCAAGAACGAAGCAAGGAAACGAAAAACTGCAAAAGATGTTACTCTGTTATTTTAACTGTTCTTTCAAGTAAGATAGACTTAATTTTCATTTCATATAGGCACTTTAATAGTTTTTGAATAATCAATGCTCTATGATTTACAAATATTGTCATTAAATATTGATGGTTATTATTATGGATTATTATATGGCACGGATTACTTCCGGTAAAATCACGCGCTGTGATTGGTTGCTGACGGGGCGAGATTTCTCCGTAATGCCCACGGGCATTATGAAAATTGTTAATGCCCTACGATTGGAAACAAACAAAAAATCCTAATAAGATACTTTTATTGCCGAAAAACGACGAAAATAGATGAAATAGACGACGATGAAGATTATAAAAGTAAATACTAGTATCCAGACGAGAAAGAAACAGAAGAAAATAACGCTAGTTCGGTGTTTTGACGAAGTTAAAGGAAGCGAAGACCAAGAAATACAAGATTGATTTTGAAATAAAAAGTGCCATATAATAAACTACTTAATAACCTCGACCGTTCGGTCTTTACGGTAAAATATTAAACCTCGGTCTTGAGCGTATTAACCTCGCTATCGCTCGGTCAATACAGCAAGACCTCTGTTTAATATTTTATCGTAAAGACCTCACTCTCGGTTATTAAGTAGTTATTATTATTGATTGTGATATGTATATACACATATATATCACGTATACATTTATAAGGATTATAAAAGTAATATTAATCTTTTTTCCTCTAATTTTGTGAAATTTATAGCGCTAATATTTGTTGAAAAAACCAAGCACAAGGGAATTTAACATTTTCACGTTTCGTTAATTGTCAATTTGTTTACCTCTTGAACGTTTGATTGGCTACTTTCTATCTACGTCACTCTTTTCGCATAGATTTAACACTTATTTACTGGTACCGATGGAAACAGTGTGTTTTGTGGCCCCGAGACCGCCGTTGTTTCCCGAGGCCAAGTCGAAGCAACAACGAACGGTCGTGGAGCCACAAAACACGCTATTTTTCCGAGGTGCCATAAAGTGTTTTGTTATAAATCAAGTGTTATATGACAACAAAAATGTTGAGTAAAACCTTCAGACATTGTTTTAAATGAACGAAAACTGGAAAAAAATAAAGACAAAATGAACCTGACCATCTACTTTCGGTTTTCATATTTTTCCTTATAGAAAATAAAAGTAATGTTACCCGCTGCCATGCATGGTTACGCGGAAAACATCACGATTTTCGGACCGCAAATTTGCCTAATCAGAAAGCTAGAAAAACGGATTTTGACACTTGATATATAACAAAAAATCTTTTTACTTTACTTCATTAGTCTGGTGATGGGCCGTGCTCGAAACGTCAGTATTTCTTTCTTAAAAATTGCGGCAGTTTACGACTTTTGAACACTTTGCTCTACCCAAAATACTGGCTAGGTAGCACTCTAGTTTATTTTCCAATGCTCTGTTAAATTTATTTAAGTTCAACATTTTATTGTTGTTTTTGTAGACATCATCGGTTTGTCAGGTCTTATAACACCTTCTCTGGAGGAAATGATTCACGTCGCAAAGGAAATGGAAAGACAAGGTTTCAACATTCCTTTGCTCATTGGGGGTGCGACAACGTCAAAGTTAGTTGATAACGATGATTTATTTAAATTTAGGCGTTAGGAAAACGACTTTCGGTATTGGACATTCAGGGTGGCTCCTCAACCTCGTCCCCAGGGCGTTTGTGAAAAGATGCGGCGAAGCGAGAGAACGCCCTGGCAAAGGAGGGAGGTCACGTGACAAACTATTCCAATATGTTTGGAAAATTTTCTCTCCAAAACATGAGTCTGTGCAAGCGAACTGAAAAGCAGACAAAGTATTTTATTCCTTACCGAGTCTTTGGTCCTTCCAGCGAGCTGAACTTACCGGAAAATCTTCTAAATGTATCGTAAAATTTCTTAACTTGTTCTCGGCAAAATCCAGCCTTTTCCAGGGCGTTCTCTCGCCTTACCGCATTTTCTCACGAATGCCCTGAGAACGAGGATGGTGGCTCACTACAGTTCCTATATAATGGCGAACTGTTTTGGACTAATGTATATACTTATGGTAGGCTGCTGCGGTATTTAAAAAAACGAATTCCGATACCGGAAGAAGAAATACCGATAACACTGATATATCGACATTTCACCGCAGTAGTAATACCCCCCCCATCGAGGGACCAAAGGGATGCCGCCTCATTAAATATTCAATTTTTAATTATTCATTCTCAGGCTCCTTTAGGACCTCTTAACCCTAATCTCATTCTTTATGCGTAATCATTATTTCTCAGGTTCCTTTGGGACTTCCTAACCCTAACTTGTTTTCCCCCCAACTCTAGCTTTCATGCAACCCCCCGTGTAATACGTCATAACCGATAGCTCTCCGAGTATTTTTGACGCTTTCTGTTACTAAGTGTGATATTTGCATATTTATCCTCAGTGCACGTGCAGGAGACAAAAGAGAAACTAATTAGGGGTCATTAAGAGGATTAAGCGCTTGGGCAAGTCTAGTCAAGAGAGTCATTAGCAACACGCGTACATGTAATACAGAATTTAAAATATTTTATTGAGAAATATATCTTTACACAAAAAACTCTTGATTATTTAGTGATCTATCGGTAACACTAGCATATGGGCATACAGTACATCTTATAATCCGAAGGCATGGATCATGAGCCTTGAATTCTGTACCACAAACATTACATATCAGATTTCGATTAATGCATTTGTTAAAATATTTCCACAAACACTTAGGACACTCAATTACATGTGTAAAATTAACAGGATTCTGACAACGTTCGCAATCAACAGGTTCGTCAATTATAGAATTTTCTGATTCTATTTCGTTGTAATCCTTATCGTTTTCTGAATCTTCTTCGGAGGAAGTTTCTTCGTTTTCGCTCTCTGATTCTGTTTCTTCTTCTGCCTGCGCCAACATTGTTAGCACTCGAACATTTTCGATAAGGTTTTTGTCAATGTTAATGTTGGCGAGTCCTTTTACAAATACGTTTAAACCAGCTAGTTCGGGAATTCCTGAGAAGTAAGGTGATACACAGTATTCTACCAATTCGGCTATTTTTGTGTTTGGTATAGTTCTTCCTTGATACACAATTTCTCCTTTGGGATTCCATGTTAAGTTAACATAGGATGCGAGTAAACTATTCAACAAAGAGGGACGCGTTCGCTTCATCGACTCCGTAGTCAAAATGTGACAGTATTTCTTTAACACGAAAATCGTCATGTAACCGTTCTCCCATAGTGTTCAGGGTTCGAATGATGGTCTTTAAAAAATATCGTTCTTTTTATATTAGTTCTGCGAGTCCTTCTAAAACTGGACCAAGTAGGACATCAAGAAATCTTCACCTTTTTGAACCAGTATCTCTTTTTTTCTCATAAAACTACTTCGGGGACTAGCCAAAGTTGATATGTCGTCGCTATAAGGCCTAACGACTTCAAGCAAAGCAGGTGATAATTGATATTGCGTTGACCAAAAGTTCAACATACAATCACAAATGCATCTAATTTGCTCAGGGCTAGCAGTCTCCAACAGACCTCGCTGTTGAATAGGTTCACTTGTACATAAAAGTTCAAGAAACGGTTTGTGCTTTTTGATCAACATCTCTATTTGACAGTCAGTGTCTAAATGAGGAAAACGCTACCAAAACACATATTTTAAGAATCTATTAGGAGCAAATAGACACACACACACACATACAAAAGCCTTTAGCTTAAAATATTTATTTCGGTTTTCGCTCAAACATATACATATCAAAAGTTTTAGTAAGGTCTGCTTCTTAGATTATATTTAGGCGTTTTTATTTTAAAAGTAGCGTGATAGTCTTTCTTGTCTTCTGGTGATAATTGTGATACATCTTCTTTTGCCATGGGTAAATATTTTGATCTAGTCATCAATAGATGATGTTCATACTCTTCTCTATCATCTGGGGTCATCTTTGCCAAGTCGCTTTCTTTCCAATCCGAAGAGCTTTCCCAGTTATGAAAGAAATTATGTTTAAGCGTTGGTTGTTCAACGGTAGGAGGCGGTGTTACAAAATAGGTTTTAGGTGTAGCAGGAGCTGTAGGGAAACTCCACGGAAGATCGTCAGTTTCTTGCTTTATCTTTGGTGTCAAATTTTCAGAAGTTTTTGGTGGCTGAATTTGAAGATTAGTCAGAGGTTGAGACTGATTCTGCAGTTGGTTTTGAAACGTCAGAAAACGTCCTAACTGATTGGAGTAGAGTATGCTCTTTTCTTCAGGTGTTAACTGTGGCGCTTGTACAATATCTTGCATTTTTTGTTCTGTATTGTACATGGCATTAACGATCGGAGGTAATTGATAGGATTGCTTTTGTATGAAACTACCCAGCTGTTGCTGCAGGCTGGAGCTATTTTCTCCGGGTAGAACATTGGTCTTGAGGCGGTGATCGTCGTCCGTAGTCGGCTTTAGATCAAGCATTAAATAACCATGAGGGCGACTTGTGGCTTCCTCGTAACTCTTCATAAATTCATGGACATGTCCAGGATTCACTTGTCGTGCCAAAATAGAAATTTGCTGCTTATCCCTCGGAGACTTGAAGAGTACGATATAGTGTGCGTTGAGGCTGATGTTTCTGGTTTCCTTTCCTTGGTGAAATATATTTTGAACAATATAGATCACTGAGAGATTCCTATGATGGCTTCCCTTGGTAAATAAATTTGCAATGCGCTTATCTCCTCCTGATTGATCCATAAGATCATCTAGGACAATAAGGTTTCGCCTCGAAACATCAAGAAAATCCTCCGAGTCGATGTTCGTAGGTATTCCTTCATTCAGTTCAACGCCCGGAATAGTTTTGATCATCTCAAGATACATGGGTTGCCACTGACCATAACACCAAATGATACGTTCAGGAGGGGGGTTGATAGTTGTTCGTGCATTCTCCAGAAGAGTTTTTACCCATACGGTTTTACCACTCTGAGTACACCCTGCAACAATACACGTAAATGGATGCTGCAGGACTGTGGATCCATTGACGAGAGGAACTGCCTGTCGTATTTGTTTTGTCGATGATCTATGAACCATCTTCATGTGACGGAGGAGATTACTTGAATTAGCGAAAGATTTTCCACAAACTTCACAAACGTATGACATGTTTCAGGTATGACGGTCTGATAAGAAATGAATATTTTTCTATTGGCCAACCTTGTTTATAGTGATTCAACACAATAGTCCTAAGACTATAGTCCTTATAGTCCTAAGACTATAGTCTTAGGACTTAGTACTATAGTCTTAGGATTTAGGATGAAGATGGTTCATAGATCATCGACAAAACAAATACGACAGGCAGTTCCTCTCGTCAATGGATCCACAGTCCTGCAGCATCCATTTACGTGTATTGTTGCAGGGTGTACTCAGAGTGGTAAAACCGTATGGGTAAAAACTCTTCTGGAGAATGCACGAACAACTATCAACCCCCCTCCTGAACGTATCATTTGGTGTTATGGTCAGTGGCAACCCATGTATCTTGAGATGATCAAAACTATTCCGGGCGTTGAACTGAATGAAGGAATACCTACGAACATCGACTCGGAGGATTTTCTTGATGTTTCGAGGCGAAACCTTATTGTCCTAGATGATCTTATGGATCAATCAGGAGGAGATAAGCGCATTGCAAATTTATTTACCAAGGGAAGCCATCATAGGAATCTCTCAGTGATCTATATTGTTCAAAATATATTTCACCAAGGAAAGGAAACCAGAAACATCAGCCTCAACGCACACTATATCGTACTCTTCAAGTCTCCGAGGGATAAGCAGCAAATTTCTATTTTGGCACGACAAGTGAATCCTGGACATGTCCATGAATTTATGAAGAGTTACGAGGAAGCCACAAGTCGCCCTCATGGTTATTTAATGCTTGATCTAAAGCCGACTACGGACGACGATCACCGCCTCAAGACCAATGTTCTACCCGGAGAAAATAGCTCCAGCCTGCAGCAACAGCTGGGTAGTTTCATACAAAAGCAATCCTATCAATTACCTCCGATCGTTAATGCCATGTACAATACAGAACAAAAAATGCAAGATATTGTACAAGCGCCACAGTTAACACCTGAAGAAAAGAGCATACTCTACTCCAATCAGTTAGGACGTTTTCTGACGTTTCAAAACCAACTGCAGAATCAGTCTCAACCTCTGACTAATCTTCAAATTCAGCCACCAAAAACTTCTGAAAATTTGACACCAAAGATAAAGCAAGAAACTGACGATCTTCCGTGGAGTTTCCCTACAGCTCCTGCTACACCTAAAACCTATTTTGTAACACCGCCTCCTACCGTTGAACAACCAACGCTTAAACATAATTTCTTTCATAACTGGGAAAGCTCTTCGGATTGGAAAGAAAGCGACTTGGCAAAGATGACCCCAGATGATAGAGAAGAGTATGAACATCATCTATTGATGACTAGATCAAAATATTTACCCATGGCAAAAGAAGATGTATCACAATTATCACCAGAAGACAAGAAAGACTATCACGCTACTTTTAAAATAAAAACGCCTAAATATAATCTAAGAAGCAGACCTTACTAAAACTTTTGATATGTATATGTTTGAGCGAAAACCGAAATAAATATTTTAAGCTAAAGGCTTTTGTATGTGTGTGTGTGTGTCTATTTGCTCCTAATAGACTCTTAAAATATGTGTTTTGGTAGCGTTTTCCTCATTTAGACACTGACTGTCAAATAGAGATGTTGATCAAAAAGCACAAACCGTTTCTTGAACTTTTATGTACAAGTGAACCTATTCAACAGCGAGGTCTGTTGGAGACTGCTAGCCCTGAGCAAATTAGATGCATTTGTGATTGTATGTTGAACTTTTGGTCAACGCAATATCAATTATCACCTGCTTTGCTTGAAGTCGTTAGGCCTTATAGCGACGACATATCAACTTTGGCTAGTCCCCGAAGTAGTTTTATGAGAAAAAAAGAGATACTGGTTCAAAAAGGTGAAGATTTCTTGATGTCCTACTTGGTCCAGTTTTAGAAGGACTCGCAGAACTAATATAAAAAGAACGATATTTTTTAAAGACCATCATTCGAACCCTGAACACTATGGGAGAACGGTTACATGACGATTTTCGTGTTAAAGAAATACTGTCACATTTTGACTACGGAGTCGATGAAGCGAACGCGTCCTCTTTGTTGAATAGTTTACTCGCATCCTATGTTAACTTAACATGGAATCCCAAAGGAGAAATTGTGTATCAAGGAAGAACTATACCAAACACAAAAATAGCCGAATTGGTAGAATACTGTGTATCACCTTACTTCTCAGGAATTCCCGAACTAGCTGGTTTAAACGTATTTGTAAAAGGACTCGCCAACATTAACATTGACAAAAACCTTATCGAAAATGTTCGAGTGCTAACAATGTTGGCGCAGGCAGAAGAAGAAACAGAATCAGAGAGCGAAAACGAAGAAACTTCCTCCGAAGAAGATTCAGAAAACGATAAGGATTACACCGAAATAGAATCAGAAAATTCTATAATTGACGAACCTGTTGATTGCGAACGTTGTCAGAACCCTGTTAATTTTACACATGTAATTGAGTGTCCTAAGTGTTTGTGGAAATATTTTAACAAATGCATTAATCGAAATCTGATATGTAATGTTTGTGGTACAGAATTCAAGGCTCATGATCCATGCCTTCGGATTATAAGATGTACTGTATGCCCATATGCTAGTGTTACCGATAGATCACTAAATAATCAAGAGTTTTTTGTGTAAAGATATATTTCTCAATAAAATATTTTAAATTCTGTATTACATGTACGCGTGTTGCTAATGACTCTCTTGACTAGACTTGCCCAAGCGCTTAATCCTCTTAATGACCCCTAATTAGTTTCTCTTTTGTCTCCTGCACGTGCACTGAGGATAAATATGCAAATATCACACTTAGTAACAGAAAGCGTCAAAAATACTCGGAGAGCTATCGGTTATGACGTATTACACGGGGGGTTGCATGAAAGCTAGAGTTGGGGGGAAAACAAGTTAGGGTTAGGAAGTCCCAAAGGAACCTGAGAAATAATGATGTACGCATAAATAATGAGATTAGGGTTAAGAGGTCCTAAAGGAGCCTGAGAATGAATAATTAAAAATTGAATATTTAATGAGGCGGCATCCCTTTGGTCCCTCGATGGGGGGGTATTACTACTCACCACAATAGAAATCTAATGTGTATTGAGCCTAATTTCCACCAAGCGACAAAAATGTCGCGGGTTTTATTGTTTTCGAGTGTTTGGAGTCCCCTGATGAAACACGATAAACGAGTGTTTGATCTTGCTTCTCAAACGAGTGTTTGATCTTGCTTCTCAAACGAGTATTCGCATCGCGATTTGCGGTGTTTTCTTCATTGATTTCAATATGCAGATTAAGAATTGTGATTCAGTTCATTAGGAAGTTTCCTACAGGTTTTCATTGGGCATTTGACATTAACAAGATTAACAAGATATAACAAGATTATTGTTTTCAGTGTCCATTTTGTTTATCCGACTGGGTTTTACTTTGGGTGTAGGTGTACACTTTGGGAACCCACTCCAGGGTCATTGTGTTGGCAACGACCGTTTACGACACAGAAAATTGCCGTGGCGTACACATGAATTTTGTTCAACATTGTAGTTGAAATTTCCGGTGCTCAGTCAACTGCATTTATTCTGGTGCCATTTATTTCACCGCTGTCTTTCTCTAATTCTTATTATATTTTTACAGAACTCACACTGCCGTAAGGATTTCGCCGAGGTATTCAGAACCGACCATTCACGTGTTAGATGCTTCAAAAAGTGTAGTTGTGGTACGTTCTATATATTTATCAAACTCATTAATAATTCATGAGCTAATTAGCCAATCAAAGGAGAATATTTGGTCATGTGCATGAGTTTTGAAACCACGTAAAGGTCGCGCTAACTGAATTCATAATTAAGAAATCAGATAATAAACGGCACAAACAAAAGACCGTTTATTACCAAATTTCTTAATTATAAATTCAACATGAGACCATTGGATGCCAATATACAACATGTCTAATATAATATAATATGAACCAATATCACCAAGTTCCTCGAAAATTCTACTATAATAGGCGATTGAGAAGCTATTTCATAAACTCGTGTATCGTGTTTTACCAGGTGTTACAAACACTCGAGAATAACAAAAATCACTCGGCCTATTACCTCGTAATTTTCAGTGTTCTCTCGTGTTTGTAAAACATTCGAAAACAATAAAAATCACTCGGCCTGCAGCCTCATGATTTTCATTATTCTCTCATGTTTTACAAACACTCGAGAACAATGAAAATTACTCGGTTAACGTCCTCGCGATTTTCATTGTCCTCTCGTGTTTGTAACCCCTGGTAAAACACTCCCACTCGTTTATGAAATATTACTTAATCTTGCGAGAGTGAGCCCAAAATCGTTTTGATGAGCGGCCAAAAACATCTATAACATTGACCGGCTATACTGACATTACTTCTGTATTAAGGTTACCGTATACCTTCAGAGGTAATCCTTTTGCGACTACATTACAATTTCGTGGTAAACTTTCATACAAAAAATATAGTGACGGAGAAATGACGTTGTAATGCTTTTGATTGGAAGTAAAAATCAAATCAAACCGTTTATTCGAAAGGTATTCTTTGCGGCTTGGGGAGATTTTAAAAGGAAAAAATCCGATTAGGAAAAAATCCGATTAGGATTTTTTTCTATTTCGAATTAAAAAATAACAAAAAACCCTTCGAGTTATAAAGCTTGCGAAAGACAATCACGACACCTGTCTAGAGAAATCCTCAAAAAATTGTTGGATTCATTAAATCGAAAATTACTAGCATAATTTGTCGCAAATTTTATAAGCTTTAATTTGATGTGGGAGTTAAGGCATCTGCGACGTAATGCGGACGCGCTACGTCCTTTAGACTGGAGACACCCCTGAAAATATATACGGTGACCTTTTAAGGATATAGTGGCATTGAAATTCGAGTTTCTGGGTCACCTGGCCTCAACAAAAATCCTAATCTGAGTCATAAAAATAGTTCACTACACTTACTTAAACGCTAACCTGACGGGTTTACTGCTGTGATAAAATCTATTTTTTGCAAACTCTTTGTTTTATTTTTTTGTTTTTCAGTGTGGTATGTTGTTAAATAAAGAAGAAAAAGAGTTGTATTGTGAAGATATAAGCGAGGAATACGAGGACTTACGAAACGATCATTACGATAATTTAAAGGTTTGTCTACATGGTATTTAGTTATTTAACCCTTTACTGTCCGAATTGGTCCTTAGTATTTTATTCTGGCTAACGAAATTAACGATTCGAAATAGAGATGTGGCTGACAACTGTCTTGATCGTAAATATGTTCACCAGTGTGAAGTATGCACCACATTCAGCCTTTGAGTCAGCCTTCATGTGATTGCTGCAATAACACTTCAATCAGTATCTTTTACCAAAGCACTTTAACAGTTTGCAAGTGAACGCCTGACCCAGGCGTCTTATTTGTGTAAAAATTTGGTCTTAAAGGTTCAGAAATCCTCCATAGTTATTAGATGACTCGTATTTCACAATCGAATTAATTTCCGGCTATGATTTTGAAGTTTGAAGCTCAAAATTTCAACATAAAACAATTGAGGCTAAAAATAGCGTGACATATATAGCCCCTTCAATTAAGATAAGACAACTAAGGCCCATTTCAAACGTCGAATTTTTCATGCGTCGAATACAATTCGTTAATTAAAGTGCCTATGTCATCCTCAGGGACTTTACATATTTATACTAATTGGAACATTCTGAGAAGATTTGTAATATATCTTCTCAGGCGAAAATTTCATCTTCATGGATTTTTTTTAAAAGTGACATCAAAAGAGGAATCTGTAAAGTGGTTTTCATATAGACAAATTCCTCTTTCGACGTCACTTCCGTCAACTTTACCGGCAAAAAAATCCATGAAGATGAAATTTTCGCCTGAGAAGATATATTACAAATCTTCTCAGAATGTTCCAATTAGTATAAATATGTAAAGTCCCTGAGGATGACATAGGCACTTTAAGTGCATGATAAGTTCGACGTTTGAATCAATTAAATTCGACCGTTTTGATTAAATGCGACATGCGAATTAAATTCGACTGCTTAGGTCGAATAAAACGACCTTGATGCGACTTCGATTCAAACGTCGAACTTTCCATGTGTCGAATGTAATGCATAAATTATTTTAATGTATAATAATTTCCGATACACGTAAATGACATGCGCAAACGTTGATTTCGTCGCTGCAAACATGACGGATAGCGACGAGGAGGAAGCTTGCAGTTCACGAAAGGTTTTCCTGAATCGGGCTTCTGAATAAGTGTCGTCCCACCATCTAGGATTTCGAATTATTCGACGACAAGAGCGATGGATGCTTGTGGTTGTATTTCTGCCTGCTATAATTAATAAAAGCAGAAGAACGCACGTTTGAACTCGGCGTTTTCTTCTGATTACCATGTTTTGTAAAGCATGTGTCATCATTTTTCGCCGTCGTTTTGACTGTGGAATAACATTGTAAATATTAATTTGCTTTTGGTCAACATTCGAGTTGGACTCCTTTGCTTTCGGCATGTTGTTATAGAAATGATCATTTTAAATTATATTCGACCACGTTAAATTCGACGTATGAATCAAATGTCGAATACAATAATTTGGGTCGACCTTAATTGGTATTATATTCGACACATGAAAAATTCGAAGTTTGAACCAGGCCTAACACCTTGGAAACACTGTACACGTTTGTTTTCGACTTTTTATTTCTGCTGCTGGGATAAAACCCTGAGAAAAGTTCAACGAAGATACAAATATGTGTGTTTTTACAAATTGTTACTTATTAGTACAGTTAGTTATTTATCTATTAATTTCAGGAACGTCGCTACTTGCCTCTGGCAGAAGCCAGAAGAAAAAGATTGATTCTTGACTGGACAGGGTTTAAACCAGGTATAGTTTGGTTAAGTCGAACCTCATCCCTAGGCCTTTTGTGAGACAAGATGGCGGCGAGGCGAGGGTTGGCGTTTGATTTGTACGTTAGTATATTAACCGAGGCCAGTGACCAGCGGTTAATTCTATTGACGTAAACCCAGTGCTTATTTTAGAATTTTGCCTAAGAAGCAGCACTTTACTTGCGATCGTAATCTCTAGTTTATTAACTTATTTGTTATAAGTTGAGGAACATTTAGCATTTATAGACCTGGAGCGAGGGGAATTCGAGGGCGAAGCCCGAGGGATATATCATCCCGAGGGATATATCATCCCGAGGGGTAATATTTCATCAAATTGCCCGAGCGAAAGGTCTATAAATTATATGTTATACCGAAACATATTAATCTTTCCAAAAAAAGCTGAAATAATGTTAATAAAGTTCGCTTAGCTTAACTTTTGTCCGCTTTTCATTGTCTGTTTCCATTTTGTTGTCGTCTCAAGGCTTCTGGATGCATTGTTTGTTGCTTTCTTTGTATTCCCTGAAATCCTGAATCCTTATTTTCTTGTAACCTAACAATCTTCTTGTCAACATCTGAATGTTCAGGCGAAACGTTTTCTTATCTCGCCAAACTCCGCCATTGTTGATAGCTTCGTGAATCGTGCGTGGCGTTCACGCGTGGTACACGAACATATTCCCCGCTGCAGTGGGGAATAGTACTTTTGAGGGGTAATTCGATGATTAATTGACTGGTCACATGGTACAAATCAAGCTTTCTGACTGGACAATTTACAGTTGAGGTATAATATTTGTTACTAGTTGAGGAATATCGAGTAGAATGCTTGTAAGGCAAAAAAAAAAATCTTCTGTTTCCAGTCGGCGCGCGCGTCATCTTTTTTCTTGCGCGTCGACTCCTTTTTTTTATACATTTTTAAAAGCGCCATCCTCCGGATCACACCAGAGGGTAACATTTGATCAGTCTATTAAAGATAGTTCAACCAATGTTTCCTATCAAAAGTGCTGATATGTTTGTGGGCACTGATTGAAGGCTTTATATTTCAACCATGCGTTCATGTGTTATTGAATAATGCATGTTGATATTTCTACGTAAAATTATATAAATCAAACGTACATAAATAAATCAAAACATATACGTACATGAATATATAAATCAAAACATATACGATGCTGTACCAGTGAACTCGATGTAAGTTAAAATCTGATACATGGAACGCTAACGTCCGGTCATTCGTGGGGCAAAAAGTGAGGCAAAAAGTTCCAGGCCCTTGCGCGGTTTGCAGGTAGTTTCCCACAAAATGTTTTTTTACACGGTCACCGCGGTCTTGAACGAACTGCGAAGGCTCGAAAAGGTTTGAAAAATTATTTATTGAATCCTTTTGTCACGCTTTGCTAAACGTGCATTTTAAATTTTGATTGGTTGTGCTATGCTGCTGAACTAATTATGCAGTAATTGTTTATTTGTTGCTATAGTAAGGGTCATTGTCTTTACACAATGTGCACGAAGTTTGTCAGTCAAGAAATTATTTAAAATCAAACTTTTCGTTATAATATAAACCATATTTTCGTTACTCCGAAGAGGATACAAAAAATTAACATAAACTTAGTACAGAACTAGTATGTCGTTAGTACCAGTTTCATGTGTCGTTTTGTTTAAAAACCATTCCGCATTCGTACCGAAAACAACAACTAGCCATGAGTGAACGTGAAAAATAAACAATCTAGTTGTCAGTTATAATATTTCTTAAAATATCATTAGTTACAAAAGGCCGTTTAACAAAACCGAACAAGATATTAAAGGAGAAGAAATAAGAAAATGACATTAGATGTACATTATGAAATATCAATATCAATACGTCTTCAAACTTGTACAAGACTCTTGTTCTCACCTTTTCAGCTGGCTGTTTTCATCCTAGCCAGCAAAAGGACGTCTGTTTTCTCAGCATATTTTCATCCCTAGCTTAATTTGCTGTATAGTTTTGGACAGCTATACAGTAAAGAAAACAACAACAGCACTACACAACAATGGGAAACCATTAAATGCACGTTTAGCCTGACCAAATGTTTGGTAAATAATGTTTTCAAACCTTTTTTCGAGCCTTCGCAGTCCGCTCAAGACGGGCGGCCGTGTAAAAAACATTTTGTGGGAGATTGAATCCTACCTGCAAACCGCGCAGGGGCCTGGAACTTTTTGCCTCGCCTTTTGGTTACGCGTTAGCGTTCCTGGAAATGAAAATGTGGTTTATTAAAAGTCTAATTACTTTTGTAGTTCGTCCTAGTTTCCTGGGCCTCAAAGTGATGGATAATTATGACATGGAACAAATTATTACGTACATTGACTGGAAGCCATTTTTCGATGTCTGGCAGTTGCGTGGAAGGTATCCGAATCGGGGATATCCCAAGATTTTTTGTGATAAGACTGTTGGTAGGTAAAACAGCCTTTGGCATCTTTCGTTTCACGCATAGCGAAATTGAGCCTTATTGCGATTGGTTTTAGCATAAAACCGTATGCAATTAATCAGTTTGTAATCTCGACTGCTGACGCATTTTGCGTCGGGATAAAACTGATTTAAATTTAAGTAATGTTATGAAGTGAAACAAGTTTGATCCCGACGTAGAACGCGTCATTTTGATGCACAGTCGAGCTTGCAAACTAGTCTATATTCTTAGGTTAACAACCTAGTATTATTTGATGTGAATCGGCACATCTGCTTATATTAAGAGTTGTTTATATTGGAAGTAAGAGTTAAATCCCGATAACGGTTTTACTAGGCGTAAAATGTTGCGTGCTCGATCTTTTTATTAAAGTTTCTCCTTTTGCAGTTCAATGTTTATTTCTTGACGCCAAATTACAACTAGTGGAATTTTTTTACGGTTGTAGAACAATATTAAGCTAGGAGTAGGATTTAAGAGAACAAAGAACAGACCACTGATGTCTATATCACTAGATTGCTCATCCTTTATACATACTTTCCGGATTTGCTTCAGTAGGTACGAACAACGGCTTGAAAATCGAAGCTGGGTATGAAAGATAACAGTGAAAGCATTACGATCTCATTGCCAACTTCGACTTGGAGTCCTTGTTTCGTGGGCAGCCTGCGATGCTTTTGGTCAGTTCCAAGGAACGGAGGCTCTGGGGAACTCCGATGAAAAAAAATAAAATTGGGTTTTTGTTCCCAGTCCTCTGGTTCCCATTTCACTGCCATCGACGATCTTTAGCTTGTTCGAAGACCAGGGAAAATATTTGTTTACCGATAAAGAATGGCCCAGTATGTTTTACAAAGCTCTTGACAAAGCGTTGCGATACGAATGGTCTTTCTTAGCTTTTTTCTAAATCATCAACCGGACGATTTGTCGAGAGTGGTTTATATGTCCGCGTCGCCGACGGCACTCGACAGTGACTGCTCAGCCGCTCAGGTAAGGAATTGTACTTTCTGTCAAGGGCTAAACTACATCGACCTTGTATTCTCTAATATAATTTTAAAGTTCTGAGACGAAACTGCGAAAAATTACCAGACGAGTCAGACGATGGATGTTTGTTTCCCGACGAAACGAGAATAATAATAGTTTTAACTTGTAAATTGTCGGGATTTTTTACTGTTTTGAATTATTTCATGTGTTCAATTGTATTTTGTTCTGTCGTGTATAATTATGTGTTACAAAACGTCGAGAAATCGATTAAACAAGTTAGCAACGTGCACATTATTTGAAATTTTACTGTTTTTAAACTAACCAATCAGATAACAAGTTTCATCGGAGTTCCCCAGAGCCTTCGTTCCTTGGTACTGACCAAAAAGATCGCAGGCTCTGGGTACGAGATTGCTGGCGAGTGGCGATCATTCGGTACTCCAGTTCCAATGTACCTTGTGGGTTTACGACTAGTTCCCAATCTCATATCTGATACCAAGAAAAACAATCCTGTCACACGGTCAAACTTAGTCCGGGTGAAAATTACAATAACTTAGCGGGGGAGTCGGAAAAGCTGTAAAGCCCTAATCAAACGAGAACGCAAGTCATCGCAAATTAGCTTACGATGACTTGCGATGCCACCAGTCAAACGTCGGCACAAGTCGTCGCAAGTTCTGCACTTCCGCTAGTTCCCACGCCTTTTCGCTAGTTCTCATGGTAGTTTCTATGGCGACGGAGCACGAAAGACTTGCATCGACTTGTGTTTTGTGTTCAAACGTTTCGCAAGCTCTCGCAAGTTGAAGAAAACTTGCGATGAAATTTGAACAAGATCAAATTAGTCGCAAGCTAACGCAAGTCACCGCAAGTCATCGCAAGCTGGCGATCACACGAGGCACAAGCAAGCACAAGCTAAAACTTGCGATGACTTGCGTTCTCGTTTGATCAAGGCTTAAGACATACAGTTGTCAGATAAAAAAACAACCTAGGGAGAATACAAGTAAATACAGTTGAAAATTGTCAACCATACACCAAATGGCGAGTTCATCGGTTACCGGGCACAGTAACAAAACTACAAAATAATTACTCGGGCTACCTGTATTAGGCCGAGTCTAGGTTTCGGCTCCGTTTCTCGGGGGGGGGGGGGGGGGGGGGATGTGCAATTATTGCGCAATACTTCCCATATATGAATCTTCGATCACTTCGAAAATTGACCGATAGTCATGCCTGTTCTGTGGTTGTGTCAAGCACATTACCATATAAGCAACTTACGTGGAAAATCTACCAACGCTTTGGCCAAAGGCGAAGCTAGTTTAAAAGAAAGAACAACAGCTTAAAGCCTAAAGAAAGATGCCTCGCTGGAAGCGATTTCGAAACCGGGGGTGTTGTGTCAATGAATCGCAGTGAAATGTTTACTTAAGACCTCCAAATCTGCAAACTATTTTAAAACTTCTTCAAAATACACGAGAGAAACACAAAGAAGGTTTGTTCATGGAGACAGAATGGACGAGTTGCGAAGCAGACGGAAATATACATGCTGTGTTTACAATGGACGAGATGCGAAGGAGATGGAAATATGCATGCTGTGTTTACATCGGTACATTTACGGAAGCTTGACCTGAATAGATACAAGCAACCAACGCCACAGTACATTAAATATACTGCTTACTGAGTAACGGCTTACTGCTTACTCCAACAACTAAAAAACGCAAGTAATAAGCACCAAATAATGCAAAAAATATAAACATGATGTTGTTTCCAAATAATGCAACTGAAAAATATAAACATGTTGTTTCCAAATAATGCAACTGAAAAATATAAACATGATGTTGTTCCCACGTCTAGATTAACTAGTTCTAGATTAACTAATTCTTGTGTAATTCGTTCAATCCAGCTTTATCATCAAGCTGGTGAACTGGCAGCTAACTTCGCGGGGTTGTCTATAACTTCACGGGGTTGTCTAATATGATCGCTTGAATCTACCGAATCTAGGTTAATAGTATACTAAAAGTATTAAGATTCGTTGTTATTTGGAAAAACGGACTTGTTTACATGTGCATCAAAGGCTTAATGCGCGGCTGTGGTTAAAAGTACCTATATAAAGTACAATCAAAATAGCTTTAGGAGTCTCGGTGAGTCAGCGCGGTTCTATATAACTACATTGCTAGTTACTACATTGCGTCTGGAAATTTTTTACTTTTTAACAAACGGTTAATATGTGCGTGCACGCTGTTGCACTGTTTCGTGCATAGGCTATGCCAAGCTGCATTGCTATCAATAGCCCGAGTGAACGCCTATGCAGGCGTCTTAATTGTTACTATACTTATTGATCGAGCGTGAGGTCTGTACTAGTGAAATATCGGACCGACGTTTTTAGTACGGACCGAGCGAGCGCAGCGCAGCGAGGTCCGTGCAGGAGACGGAGGTCTGATATTTCACTAGTACAGACCGAACAAGCGAGGTCAGTATGTTTATTATATGACTACAAGTGTTGTAAACGCTGTGGAAACTTGACAAAGTGTTAGGCTCGTATTCGCCGCCATCTTTAATCTTGTGAACTAAACCAAAATAGCATATGTTTTCCCATTTTTAAAGTACTTTCCGTTCAGCTAGAATCCTGAACTTTCTACCCCAAATAGCATTTTTCAATTGCTTTTGTTTGACATATCGCTCAAGATTGTACGTTACGTAGTTGAATAAAAAAAACATTTGAAATTCTATAATATTTGTGAGAAGTAAATGTTATATTATTACGAACATTGCTACGAACATTTTGAACATTTTAAAAAGTTTCATATTACATGATAACATGGAAACTTAAACTATGCATCAAATGAAAGCTTAACACAATTTCTAACAACATACCTGCACGATATATTTCAACAATGAGTTGTTCTGAAATTGTTATCCTTCTTGTTGCATGTATATACTGACATGACTCACTTTATAAAATTCTCTCAGCGGTCTGGAACGGAAGATTCCGGTCCGCTCAGGTACCAATCAAATTACTGGTTTTCACGTTCCAGATCGCTCGCGGAAATTGTCATATAATAACGCGTTTTATTGCTTAGACGTAATACCGACGAATGCAACAAAATAAGCTTCTTACATTTTGTTCAGTGTTGGAGTTTTTTATTCTTATCGCAGAAGTCTTGTTAATGTGGTTCATTTTGTGCTTACGAAAACATACAAAGTTTCTGTGGCGGCCATCTTGGTATTCTAAATTCATTATTTCCGGTGGATATATATGCCTATATTTTTGTAGCCGAACGAGCAATCCAGTTCTATTGAGATTAGGGACCGTTCATTATTTATGTCCAGCGTTGGTACGGAAGAGAAACTAGAAGCAGGGTAATTTTTTTAGTTACCCAACCTCAAAATGGTTTAAGATATTTTTTACCTAACCCACTATTATGTATTAATTATTAAATATTAATTCCCTATATACCTTTTATAAAATATCTTTGCGAAACAAAATACATACTAAAATGAAGTCACATACTGCAAATACTATATACAGTACATGAATTGTGTTCATACTGCCAATACTGTTCATTAGATAAATTTATTTTTATTTACTTAAACTTCCGTTTTGATAATAGTTAGAAGAACAAAGAAAAAAGTTAACATACAAAAAAAGATTGGTGGTATATCGGCTTGATACCTTAAATTTATACTGGTCTGCAAATGCTAGTCTCCATGATCCAGCACATCGCCCAGACTTTGTGGGTCTTCATTCACTTGATTCAATTGTTCATCATTTTCCTCATCACCTTCATCCGCATCATTGAAGACAAATCTTATTTTACCCAACCACGGTCCCTTAGTGGGAAACACCTTACGAGACATAAGTAGGTGGCTGTGTACAGTTTTATTTGCGAAAGAAGGGGTAAGAGTTACATTCGAAATTCTATGGTGATATTACTCATGGGTATCTGTTTTGTTCTATAATTAGGTGAAGAAGCCAAACGAGTATTTGACGATGCCCAAGCTATGCTGAAAACTATCGTACATCAGAAATTAATCCGCGCCGTTGCTGAAATTGCATTCTTTCCCGCTAACGGTGTTGGCGATGACATTCATATATTTTCTTGCGATGAAGAACGTCATCAAGAACCAACGGCGATATTCTATTGTCTTAGACAACAAGCCGAGAAGGAGCCTGGGGTCGACGATCCTTATGTATGTTTGTCGGATTTTGTTGCTCCTCTGCATACTGGTGTCAAGGACTATATCGGCTGCTTTGCCACATCCTGTTTTGGGGCTGACAAACTGGTTGAAAAGTACGTTTGTAAAATTATTGTGGGACAGCGAATTCAGGTGGAGAATATGATATTATGTGCTACTCCAAGTGGCGAACCACGCTGGTTGTGTACAGAGATAAAAGAGAGCTTAAGCTACAGACGTTTTAAGCCTGGTTTCCATATAGCCGTAAGAGCCGGCGGCATGGCTGCGGCAAGGGGCAATGGTCCAATCGCATACAGCTTTTTTATTGTTGGGTAATTCAACACTGTCTATGATTGGACCATCGCCCCTTGCCGCAGCTATGCCGCCGGCTCTTACGGCTATATGGAAACCAGACGTTGCAGTCACGGACGGCGTTTTAATTCAATAGCATTTTTCATTCAAAACAATGATAATGAGCAATTCCCAAGAGCAAAGTGAACGCCGTCGTCGTTCCACAGAAGACATCATTGAGAGCATTTTCACGTTCTTGAGACGACGGGAACTGCTAGAACGTTGAGGCCTGTTATCGTTGTTTTACTACAATGAGAGCTTGTATTTTAAGGGGGATAATTTCATTATATTACAATATAAAATAAAAGATCTATATTTTTATATAAAGATGAAATTTAAGCTTATGAGCTAACAGTTTAGATATGTGATTATTCATAGCCTTTGTTTTGGGTAAAAAAAGTCTTTTCAAAGAATACGCGGTTCAGTAGTTCTGTATTGTATTCTTGTTCTTGCGGTCACCGTCCGTGTCTCAAAAACGCCTAATATGCTTAAGCTCTCTAATCTCTACTCGATCGCAACTGGGAATCGAACCCGCGGTTTACTAGTCTGACGCTCTACGAACTGTGCTACATGGTCAAGTTGGTAGCAGGTCGTGGAATGACTATTCTATTTGGTATTTTGAAACTGCAATCTAGTTTCTTCATTATGGAGAGACTAAACTCTTCATGTTTTGGAATAACTATTGTGGATTAATTCTTTGCTGTCCCATAATAATTATTCCAACAACATACAACAAAGAGTTGAGTAGAAGTACCATCATTCCACGACCTGCTCCCAACCTTAAACAAATTTCACAATGGTTAAATAATAATCTTCTTGCATCAAACTGCATAAAATCCAAATTTCTTTTTTTTGGTAGTAGCTATCGTTTGAAAGCATTTGCTAACATCTCAATATCAATAAACGAAAACCAACTTGACCGTGAACGCAGTTTTAAATACCTGGGAATAACCTTTTCCGCAGATCTCTCCTCGTATAACCATTTAGATAACATTTCAACCAAAATTAGCCAACGTGTTGGATTGTTTAGAAGAGTTAAAGCCTTCATTCCTACTAAAGCCCGACTAACTTTATACAATGCTCTTATTCTTCCACTGTTCGATTACGCAGACATTGTATGGGGTGACAAAAATAACTCGACTCTTATGGACCAACTTCAAATTCTTCAAAATAAAACTATCCTTGATGGTCCTGAACAAATTGGGGGAAGCAAAAACTTCTCTACCAAGTATCTAAAGAATATAATGCTTCATGACATTCAATTTGAGTTCGACAGAACAATTGGATGCCTTTAAACACGAACATCTCAAAATACCATACCCATAATATTACTTTATAGTTTACTTTTTTTATCTTTGTAATATACTATTTAAGAAATAGAAAATGGCCGCCCGTGTTTATATAGCCTGATGCAAACACGAGAGTGAGTTGGGAGAATTCGAAAGTTTAAGTACTTTCGAATTCTCCCAACTCACTCGAGTGTTTGCATCAGGTTATATAAACACAGGCATCCATTTTCTATTTCTTTTATGAAATAAGGCTACAAAATGTGCCGTGACATCACAACCGTGTTTACATAACCTGATATAAACACAGTAATTGACCAATCACAGCGTGCGTAAGACGCAACCTATTTTATAAATAATCATTAACACATATACTCTCTCACTTCATAATTTTACGATGTATCCTATATTATTTTTCTTTTATAATTTCATACTTTGTATTTTTGTTTCTCAGGAAGCTTCTGAAAAACACTACTTGTGATGTAGGTTTTCCTGAATAAATATTATTATCATTCATTCATTCCTTCATTCAACCATAGTTAATAGAAACATGGTTTGGAAGCTCAACAAAAGTCATTGTTTTATGTTTTTGTTCAGGTTTATGGAAATGTGTGCACTTTCACGGTTACTGAACATATTGTGTTTTCTGTATAATGAAGCAATCATCCAATAGCAACGTTTGGGTTGAATCGCTCAACCGTACTGTTTAAATATTAATAAACCTAAAACAAAGAATTTGTGCACCTTCGTGTACCTTTCAACATGAATCGTAGCTTGATTGTTGACCGCTTTGAAGTTTGCCGGGTTTCCAAACCATGTTTAGAATAACTATGATTCAACCTGACCATGTAGCTCGGTAGGGCGATGGACTAACTGAAGGTCGCGGGTTTGAATCACAGTTGCGAGAATTTTTCTCTACTTACCCCGTGTGGTTCATCACTTGGAGTAGCACCTAGTATCATTATGTTGGTAAAGTTTTTTTAGAAGAACATTCACAGTCGTTGAGTCCGCGGTCCTTTGCTTTTACCGGCTGGGTCACTGATGATTGATATGATCCTCTGGATATGATCGCTCGATTCTCGCGTTGCATTTTTTTTTAAATTTATTTTAAAATTTTGCTTATTGCCATTGTAAGCACTAACTTGTTGCTTATTGAGATTGCGGTAATGGGCCTGGATTATAGACCCGGAAGTATCTAGGGAAACGTGTCTGTACCTGCCAACCAGGCTAGCTCACCAGATCTACACATGTATGAATATTATGCTTGATTGCACTCATCTCAAACTCATTAATAATTCATGAAGAAAACACAAAGGAAATCAGTACCGTGTCGGTGGTTTGGATATCGGAGGAAGAAATTACATAAATTAAGCAAACTTTCATCTTGATTTTCTCTTAAAATACTGATTTGTTTGAGATGCTATATCATACACTTCGAAGTTTGTTCAATGACCTCGGCTTCGCCTCGGTTTTCAACAAACGTCTCGGTGTTTGGATATCCTGATGAAACACTCCTCCTCGTGTATGATATATTACATAAAATACTTTGAATATTTCTTGGTCCATGACCGCCATATTAAGTGCTATAAACAGTGGACTGTCAAAAAACATATTTTTTAATTAATTCAGCTAGTTTTTTAATATCAACGATTTGCATAATATAACATAATGTAGGCAACAAGCATTTTTTATTCATTTCTTTACACGGAGAATGGTACGGTCTGATGTTTTTGAAATTCTCAAGCAATGCTCAACCAAAATTTAATGGTTTTGTTTTTGGTCTATGCATGGCCAACCCTTCCACAAAGCTGCATAAAAATTGGTTCAATAACTTTAGATATATTTTGGTGACAGGTAGTCACAGACAGACTTGCGATTTCACTCCTCAGTCTACTAGCGAACTTGAGTTGGCGGGAAAAGGCCCTGACATAGGCTGGTCACACCACCCAGAAATACTGGGTGTAATAAATTAGCAATTTAATTTAGTATGCAAAATCATTCGGAATAATGACGGTCCCGTGGGAGAAGTTCATTGCAATGGGCGGTCTCATTGGTTCCATTGGTGGTTCCGTTGAAGCTATTTGATTATAACGAGGAATGTTTAAGAAAAGCGTCAACCAATGAAAATGTAGAGTCCACCAGCCGATGCCATGGCCTTTTCCCGCCCTCCTAATTTCAAAAAGGCCCTGGGAACGAGGTTGCTTCTTCAAGTATCCGAATTTGTTCAATCTCCAAAGTGAAGAAGAAGAATTTCAAATGAAGTCGAATCACTGCTGTAGAGAAAAGTTTTCTGACTGCCCCAACTGGGAATCGAACCCAAGGTATCTGGTTTCGATTCACATATATACGCTGCTGAAGGAAAACTGAATGTTTTTTCAATCTCCAAACCTTGCACTTTTATTGTTCTTTTCTATTTTGCCAGATACGAAGCAGCCCTCGATGACTACAATGCTATTATGGTTAAAGCTCTTGCAGATAGACTGGCTGAGGTAATTTGAATTATGGCGGATCGTTTTACATGGTATTCTTAATTGAATGTTCGATTTTTGAGTGATGTGTCTTTTGTTTTTAAGGCATTGGCTGAAGAGTTGCATGAACGAGTTCGGAAAGAGTATTGGGGTTACAGTGAAGAAAATTTTGGAGCAAATGACCTACACAAGATCAAATACGAGGTAGTTTGTCGCTTGCTGTGGGTGGGTGAGTGGATGGATGGATGGATGGACGGACGGACGGACGGATGGATGGATGGATGGACGGACGGACGGACGGACGGACGGACGGACGGACGGACGGACGGATGGATGGATGGATGGATGGATGGTGTCGTTCATGTGTTTAAAATTTAAAAAAACTTTTACACAAGAATTCAAGGACGAGGCTAATTTAAATACATGTAAAACAATATAAATTGCCGACCATCTTTCTTGAATACGGTGTAATCCCCAAGCCCGGGCGTAGGGCCGAAGGCCTGGAGCCCGGTAAGGGTGCTAATCTCGACACGCGTGGAGTCATTTTACACGCGTGGACGGGCGTGATATGCGAACAAATTTCTGTGATCTGAATATTTATTTGTTTCTATGCATGGTACGTTCACTTGCGGGGAACAATATAATCTATTCTTGTCAAAAAAAAAAAAAAAAAAAAGACTTCAGAAAGGGCTTTTTTGGGATACGTATATCACGTTTGAAAGGGCAGAAACAAATCAACGTTTACATATAAAGCAGTACAACATCCTGAGTAGAAGAAAACCCGTCAACGCGAAACCCGAAAGGAGGAAAAAGCAATACGAAAAGTTTAAGCTCACGATGAAAATATAGTATTAAATCACGAACATTTAGTAGCAATGCTGTTCGAATTTTCCTGTTTTTGTGGGCACCGCTGACGATCAGCTTGCTTGCTTGGATTGGACCTCGGCGATCTTCGCCGAAGATTCGAGAAGGGCCCGTATATAGTCGAAGATAGGGCCAGAACAAATATATATGTCGCTTTCCAAAGAACATGTTCAATGTAGCATTCTTTGTGAAGTTCTGGGCCATACTACACGACACTCTACTTTATTATGTTCACTCCAGTGTCTGACGCTCAGACACTTTAAACTAACGTTCACGTGCGTTTATCTGCATGTGGTGAAAGTACCATTCTCTGTAAATTTCGTGTTGTTCTAAGCTATAGTTTTCGAAATATTAGTTAAGTAATTTCATTTTAATAAGTCCGCGGAAACGCCTACGCTTTGCAATAATTTTCACGCACATTTGTTTGCAAAGAAGCCTTGAACTATACAACATTTAATATTATCGATTACTCTTGACAATGCAATAGCCAGCAAGGTTTGGGGGCATTGAGTCCGTTAAGGGAGAGGGGACAAAATGCGCGATCGAGGTAACAATGCGACAGCGCGGCGGTGGACACATAGCATGCCTATTTTTAATATATCCTATCACTGTTACAGTAATTTTGTTTTCTATTTTGTGTGTCCTTATTAAAAGCATTATTTCACGTATCCGTTATGATTTTGCTTGCCCGTTGTGTTTTCTACCTATGGCTGCCGCCTTACTTCCTTTTAAATATTTTTCTTATGGTAAAACGTGTAGCTTGGCATAAAAAGGGAAAAGGAGCAATTTTTCGTCTGTAAAACGTATAAATGCTGTATGTTGAAATATTACACATGTAAAGACCGAGGTGAAAACAGTTTTAACACTTCAGATTTTGGCATGAAATTTGTTTTTGTTATTCTAAAGCCTGGTTTCCATATAGCCGTAAGAGTCGGCGGCATGTCTGCGGCAAGGGGCAATGGTCCAATCGCATACAGCTTTTTATTGCTGGCTAATTCAACACTGTCTATGATTGGACCATTGCCCCTTACCGCAGCCATGCCGCCGGCTCTTACGACTATATGGAAGTCAGGCTTAAATGAATTTGAAATGCAATAAATAAATATAGCCGTGGCAGCCAGTGAGATGTTTGAGTTGTTTTCAATGCCTTTGAAAAATGCAAATATTTTTAGAAGAAAGAACTGTAAAATATAACCCTAATATTTTGACGCCTGCTTCAGTAGCCTGGTGGTAACATCGTCGGTTGGCATGCGAAATAGTCGAGTTCAAACCCTGGATGCTGAGTATTGTCTTGAAAGTTTTCTTTGTTATTTATTACCTTGTTCTTTGAAAGTTAGAGTTAAACAATTTCTTATTTCAAATATTATACTTTAATTAAAAACTATATTTTGAATTGTTCCCACAGGAGCGGCTATTTTAGGCTCCCAATGAAAAAGAGTGCGAAGGTGTTTGCGTTTAAACGTTTTCTAATCAGAGAGATATTTACAAAAATTCGTGTGAAAGAGAGCGAGGGGTTGTTGTGTTAACATATTTCTAGTTAATTATATGTAACTTATATTTATGTACAATATAGGGTATTCGCCCAGCTCCTGGTTACCCAAGCCAACCAGATCACACAGAGAAGATAACGATGTGGAATTTGATGGACTGTGAAAACCGTACAGGAATTAAACTAACGGAATCACTGGCTATGACTCCCGCGTCATCCGTTTGTGCTATTTACTTTGCCCATCCTAAATCATTTTACTTTGCTGTCGGAAAAATTACAAAAGAACAGGTATAACCGCGTTTTTACACTGCGTGTCTAATAGATAATAACTGATAAGTTTTTATTGTATCTCCTGCGAAGCGTGTATTATTATTTTGCTTTTATACATCTAGAAAATATTCTCCGGCAGATATTTTCCGTACTAGGGACTTCCAAACTGCATGGCAAACAATTATGTGTGTATTATATGGGTACATGTAGTGACGAAGCTAAGCATAGTAACTATGTAAATTTAAATTATGCGAGCATAGCAATAGGTCATGCTATTGAAATTCATAATGGACAACGATATTCAGAACTCAAGAAAAATATAAGTAATGCAATAATTTTTTTAATGTGAACATGTTTCGGAAAACTTATGCCATCTTCAGTACAAGATATGAAAAGAAAATAAATAATCATTTTTTCATATCTTGTACTGAAGATGGCATAAGTTTGCCGAAACATGTATATACGTATGTACGAAACATGTATATACGTATGTACGAAACATGTACATACGTATGTAATTACCATAGCAAGTTGTGCAAACATCGTTTCCGGTTTCGTAAGTTTCCTATCCAGTTCCCTTCCATTTTCTTTGCTTCAAGTAAACGACAAATTTTTTTAATGTCAACATGTTTCGGCAAACTTATGCCATCTTCAGTACAAGATATGAAAGAATGATTATTTCTTTTCTTTTCATATCTTGTACTGAAGATGGCATAAGTTTTCCGAAACTTGTTCACATTAAAAAAATTATTGCATTACTTATATTTTTCTTGAGTTCTGAATATCGTTGGTCATTATGAATTTCAATAGCATGACCTATGCTATTGCTATGCTAGGCTAATAATGCACCTAACGGGTGGTCCCACATGGCTAAAATCAGACCCTGCTGAACTTAAGTGATATTACACTATTGTTTAAATCGAGAAATAGCTGATCCTGGTCATGGCGTTAGGTACATATTAGCTGCTTATAAATGTATAATTACCATAGCAAGTTGTGCAAACGTCGTTTCTGGTTTCGTAACATCGTTTTGAGTTTCCTATCCAGTTCCCCTTCCATTATCTATGCTTGAAGCTTATAGTAACTTTAATGCTCTCAAGAACAAATGCAATAATTATAATTAAAAAAATACACAGGCTTAAAAACCTTTCTGGTCAAGCAGCGGTCATGTTAAGCATGTTTCTTCAAACATACGTAATGTAGACATTTAAATTTCAGAAACTTGGCCTTTAGCTATACTTAGGGCCTTTTCACATGATCGAGACCGCTTATCTTGGACCCTGTTTCACATGATAAAATACAACTACCGAGTTGTCCCTGACCCCCGAGATAACCCTATCAAAAAAAGGACACTGACGTCGTCAGTAAAAGTACTTTCACGTTAACAAAAGAACACGCCAATAACGTCAACAATTAAACGCACGCAAATGACACGTGAACAAGAATAGTGCGTCTAAATTAGATTTTTACAATGTACGCATGCGTAATTATACAAAAGTTGACTCTAACCCCCGAGATAATTGGGGTGAAAGCGCTCACATGGAGGTAGGGTTAACTCTGGCAGGCCCTAGAGTTACCCTATCGCTCAGACCGAGTTATCCCCCCGAGTTATCTCGGTCTCGTGTGAACGGTTTACTTTTTTAACATTGAAATAAACTAACACCGATATATATCCGGGGATAGGGATAACCCTACCCCCCAAGATAACTCGCCTCATGTGAACAAGACCTTATATATAATTTTAAATTTACTTATCGTCATAATAATTCATGACGAAAATTCAAAAAAATTGAATGTTTAATCAGCATCTTGAAGTAATATTTAAAACACGAGTAGGAGCGTTTTATCAGATTTAAAACACGAGCGCGTAGCGCGAGTGTTTTAGATCTGATAAAACGCGACTACGAGTGTTTTGAATAGCTTCAAAAACGCCAACAATAGATTTGCTAATTAGGATGACATTTTATATAAAATTTCACGTTCATTAGTATTCTTTATATAAAATTTCACGTTAGTTAATATTCATAGTAGTTTTATCAGGTATAAAAGACTTGCACATGATCAAATACGTGCATATTAGTGGACAATTTGGTTCATGAATATTAATGAGGTTTTGAAATACAGATAAAACATTGATTAATAAAACATCAATGTTTTATCAAAGTTAATAGGCACTAATGGCTAAAATTCAGCTTTTTCTGAGTTAAAATGATCTTATTTAACCTTTTCTACGATTCTTAAACAAAGTGTTCATCATTTACACTTACAATTTGATAAGTAAGTTAAAATATTCGCGTCCGATCTTTATGGGCATCTACAATGGCTCGCCTTCGGCTCGCCATTGTAAGTAATATTTATAAACCGCGCAGGAGGGCTTTATCGGATATATATGCCTTCTAAAACCATTAATAATTCATGAGGAAAACACAAAGAAAAATCATGAGCGTATCGGATCTATATATGTGATATAGACTCGCTCTAAGTTTCTCGCTGGTTTTTAACGGCTGAGATAAGCTTAATTTTCAAAATTACTACGCCAATGAACGTATGAAGTGATTCTTTTTAGAAGTCATTTAAAAACCTTGCAGTACGGGCTTTATCGGCTCTAAAACACTCGGCTATCGTCTCGTGTTTTATATCCGATAAAGCCCTCCTGCGCGGTTTATAAATATTACATAAAGATCGGCCGCTCATATTTTAACTATTACATAACATGACCAACTGCTATGCATGAGTACATGTATGCAGAGATGTATATTTATCTCAAGGTTTTTCTTTCCTTTAGGTTGAAGATTACGCTGTCAGAAAGAAGTACCCACACTGTGAGGAAATGGAAAAATGGTTGTCCCCGATTTTATCGTACGAAAGGGAGGATTTCTAAATAATTTGTGTAAAATATATTACTGTCGCCATGTTGGATGAATTTGACAAAAGTTTTTTATCATCTGCAATTATCTAACATGGCGAAAATATGTTTGTCCTTATAATCTCAGGAGATTGATTGCACACGACTTATACATTAATCCATCGTTATTTATTTTAGCTCATAAATGTCATCCAAGCATTGCATAGTATGCTTTGCTAGAAATTGTATACATTTACATTCTTAGTTTGAACTGACCACATATTTTATTATTATAAAAAATACCATGAAAATGAGGGTCAAGGGGGAGGTTTCGTAGCTAATACACCTTTTTCATGGTATTCCTTTGTAATGTCATGTTCACCGAAATTTCTGCTGAGGTTTTCTGCTGTTTAGCCTTTGAGATGCTTTGAATAATGAGGGAATATTTTAAAACTTCAAATTTTCCTCGTTGAAATTCAAACGTCATTTAACGAAGTTTAACGTCAAACCTTGTCGTATTAGAACTAATAATTAGATTAATTAGAACTAATACGACCTAATATAGATAATGTTTGTGGAAACACCACGTAAAAAGCTTTCGGTCTGTTGACTCAGGCCTTCATCAGAGCAATAACAATAAGCTGTTGGCTCACGTCATTTATAAACTAAGCAACTGATCAATTAAATCACGTATGAATACAACGGCGTATCACGTTAATTTTTTTAATTAGAAAAACAACGCGCATGTTTAATGGCTGTCAAAAAAGCTTAGCAAATAGCGATAAGCTTGCGAATTCGAATGCGAATACTGAAACTGTGAAACATAGCCGGTAAATATAAACCTCGAAGACGTCTTACTACTGCAAGCATATGATGATGACATTATAGACGAGGAAGAGCTTCTTCTCGCCCTAAAAGCTAAGAAAATTATAGCGACCAGATTCCATATTCGGTCTGCATCATCCCATCAAGCTGACTTCCGAAATTTGGTCTACTTCGGAAGTGTTGACTACTGAAATCCCATACGCCGTCGTTAAATGATCTACTGCGCATGATCAGAACCGTATTCTGTATTGGTACTCGCATCGGAAGGCAAACTTAACTTCACTACTGTGGCTATGGAGAGGATGCAATAAATGATGCGGTAAGAGATCAATTTGTGAATGATCAAGTGGAATGCAAGGTCACTGGGCAGAATGTTGCAGAAATAAAAGTGATGGCTACACAGCAGCAAGAAACAGTGAGAAGAGTCGAGATAAAGGTGTGCAGTCAAACAAGGAAAGGAAGTGGAAGAAATATAAATCAAGTGGAATATGATAGTGATGACCCCTATGCATTCCCTATATATGTGATGAAAGAGACCCAAGACAACGCAACTGAAATGTTGATTGACTCTGGTGCCCAATCCACTGTGCTTGGAGAAAATCAATTCAAGGGGCTAAAAGATCGTGGGTTACAAGTCAACTTGGAACCGGAAGACAGAAAGCTCAGAGTATATGACAATAGCAGCTTGTCAGTAGTTGGCGAATTCAAGGCAGTTATAGAGTGTGAAAAGGAAAAGGGGAGGAAACAGTCCTGGTAACAGAAGGAGAAGGAGTGGCGAGCTGGCAAGTGGGGCCGGGGGCCATGCCCCCCAAGTGAAGACTTTTTAGGGGGCGCCAAAACTTAAAGGGGGTGCCAAAATTGCCCCAAAGGGTGAAAGGACACAAAAGCGTTAGTCAGAATTTTGTCAGAATCCGATGAGCCAAAGAGAGCAACAAGACTTTGAGATTGTGGAGAAGCTTGCCAGCTTGGAGACAATGCACTGTCTTTTATCGAGTTCTCAGATCTGTACGGCACTGCCTGTGGAAAAATTCACAGTAGTAACATAACACCGCGCGCCCGTGCAACACCTTTCTGAATTCCGTCGTTCTGGCTGCCGCAAGCACTGCCTGCCGCAAGCACTGCCTGACGTGCTTGTACGCTTATACTTTGCTACTTCTTCAGTTCTTATGAGTGCATTACTGTCAATGGTCTCAAAGGATGTGAATTGCTAATTGTGAAGTGAGTTGGCTTACGATTAGCCTACTGCATGGTACTAAGTGTTGTAATTATCTCATATATCCTTAGTCTTGTAGTTGTAAAGCGCTGTGTCCCTGTCTTGACTCGTAGAAAATTATTCAATTGATTTTGTTGATTAAATTGGAATTAAACTCTACAAAGACTATAATAGTATATAGCGAGGGGCCGCCTGGCCCCAGGACCAGCGCTGTTCACCTTTGTACCGTCATTCCGAATGTTCAATCGTTCCATTTTTGCCAAAGAAAGCAAGGAAGATGTTCACGATGTCGATGATTCTCAACAAGCATCGCAATGGACACTTGTTAGTTATCAAGCGTGGAAGCACGACATTAAAAAGGAACATTGGTCACGTCAAACGTTTTATGGCACCATCTCTACCACAAGAACATGCTTCGCCATCCCCGGAGTACCTAAATAGACTACCTGAGTCATCTGAACCTCTGGCAGAGAACTCGACTCAATTAGCAGTGATAAACCCAAGTGAGCCAATCGACGACATTAGGAGATCAAGTCGTGAAAGAACGAAACCAGTATGGTGCAAGGACTATATTCTGGACTAGTTGAACGTCAGCAAGGCGTAACATATTTGATATTATTTGTTAAAATTTGGCTTTAATTTATCTTGTAAAAAAAAAACAAAAAAAAAAACAACCCACAAAAAAAAACAAGAGGCAGGATGTAATGTACAGGTTAGGTTATCTGTGCCGGGAGACTGGGGGAGGAAGTATGTGTGAGACAAGATGTCGAGTTGCCAACATGAGTTAAAACTCAACAAGACGCCTGCTTAGGCGTTCACTCGGGCTACGATAGCAATGCAGCTTGGTATAGCCTATGCACGAAACAGCGCAACAGCGTGCACATATTAAGCGTTTGTTAAAAAGTACAAAATAACCTACAGTTCTACAGTGCTAGATTCGGTAGTTTCAAGCGATCATTAGACAACCCCATGAAGTTACCTGCTAGTTCGACAGCTTGGTGATAAAGCTGGATTGAACGAGCTACAAGACCGGCAAACCATTGGTGCAGCTGGCGAACTGGCAGCTAACTTAACGGCGTTAATCTAGACGTGCCAACAGTAACAAACAGTTCAACCATAATATCAGATTGTGAGCATGAGTAATGCTATTCAGTATTAAAATTCAATAAATCATATAAATAATTTATAATCAGTTTATCTTGATCGAGACGGCGGAATATTAACCCAGATCGAAATAATAGCTCAGCTGCTGCATCTTTTGGTGTAGATTTACCGCCATCAATGTATGCAGTTGTAAACGTAGGAGCATCTTTAACATTAACACTTTGAAGCCTGACGACGTGTCTTTAGTATTTTATTCTGGCTAACGCCAGACGATTTTATTCAGCACGGGGAGAGGTCAAGGCCTCAAAGTGTTAACACAGTTGTCAGCCACATGACTGATCAATAACAGTGTTCAGTAACTCACTTGTGATCTTCTAAAAGCTTCGAGAATACTTCGTCAAACCAGGTCAAACGTTTAAGCTGTCGAATAGAAAGAACTTGGCTGTCGAGTCGAGCATACTAGCTGTGATGCAGGCACGTAGCCAGGAATTTGAAAGGGGGGAGCCGTCAAATGACGACACATTTCAAGGGGATGCGGGGGCACGCTCCCCCGGAAATTTTCTGAATTCTGGGTCCATTTTGAGGCCATTTTTGAGCAAAATACATAGGTCTTAAATTACATTTTTAACAGTTTATCCCACCATTTTTGGGAAATATTTCTGTCCAAATGAGATTAGACGTTCATTTAGGTGTATAAAATTAGCTAAGACGATCGTAGTCATTGTGGACGCAGTTTTCTTGAAAGCATATATACTGAAAGGATATGAAGAATAATGAAGGTGAATGTCCGATATTCCTTTGAAATCTACCCACCGATCGCAGGCTCGCAGCGATCAACAGGAGAATACTTTGTGTAATAGAGAGCAATGAGTACTTCGAAAGGTAAATATTTCTTCACATTTATGAACTATTAGTCGGTGAATTATAAAAATTAGATTTAATCATTGAAAAAAATCTTAGTTATATGTCCTCAAAAGGGGGGGAGCGACGGCTCCCCCCTGGCTACGTCCCTGGATGCAGGTGAGCACGCACCAGGATTGGTTAAGCCTGATCAGCTGACCGTACACCGGAAGTAAAATGTGCAAAAATGCAATTTTATGACACCGAGAAAAAAAAATACGTACAAACACAGAAAGCGAGGCGAAGGCGAAACCTAGACTCGGTCTATCACAGGTAGCCCGAGAGTAATAAATGTTTATAGTTCGATCCTTATCAATCCTGAGTCGTTGTTATTACAGGTAAGCCAGGATTGGTGACAGCTAACCGTGTTACTACCGAATGTGATTAGCCAAGCCACAGAATCTGTGGCCAAGCCGACATCCGGAGAAGCCTGCATTCAATGCGTTCATTTGTGCGATGTTATTCAGATGTAGATTTATTACTTCCATTCGGAGGTAGATTTTCTACTTCCAATTTAGATTTCAAATTTTCCCAAATTTTGCAAACTCTTGTTATGTTTTGAAGGTAGACATTCTACCATTTCATAGTACAACGTTTTAACTAATTTGTGCCATGTTATTTGCAAGGAGTTTATCTACTTCCAGTTTAGCTTTCGAATTTTACCGAATTTATGCGAATTCTTGTTATGTTTTAGAGGTCCATTTCCTAGCTAACACAGCATTTTATTTAAAGGCACATTTGTGGTTTATAATATGTTTTAGTGACATGTTTGTGATTTTTTTATTCCAGTTAGTATATCTTTAATTGTCTGCATGCCTTTTATTTATTTATTTATTTATTTATTTATTTATTTATTTATTTATTGATAGTTTCTTTCGGTGTTTTGCTGAGATTATAAAAATCTTTAGTTCTTGCCTAAAATATTTATTTTCTGAAGTAATGTTCACAGATTGGGGTGTTTTTATTAATATTTGCATACCTTAAAGGTGCCCTCCAGTCCGTTCTGCGCATGTACGAAACTAATGTTTACTTCTTCGTTTATAAAAATATTTACTGATACCTTATCCAAGATTGTAAGCTTTTCTTGCTTCCTCTTCATTACTTGTACCCAAAACAAAACATTTTCAGAAGAAATCCGAAGAGATATCCTCACCGAATCGCTTGGTTTTGTGCCATGTCGCTTCTAACGGTAAGCTAACATTGAGCTGAATACTTCATGTAATTATCTACGAATGTCATGTTTGAGGGTCCTCATAAACAAAGATGCGGATCATGCGCAGAACGGACTGGACAGCACCTTTATTAAACAAAGTCTATTTTGCCAAAATGTTCAAGTTTGGAATTTACAGAAATAGTTTCAGTGGAACACACACAAGCGCATCTAAACCAATCAAATTTATCTAACCAGTCTGGCCGAGCTCAACTGTAGTGAAATAGTGACCCAGTTTGAAACGTTTGATCAAATGTCTATTTTCCTAAAATATTAATGAGTATAATATGAAGGAGTTTCCTTGGACAAACTTGCGTAGGATAATACACAAACTCTACGAAAGACGAAAGGAATAAGCAAATCTAAACCCATATTCGAAGCTCGATTAATACTTTCTAGGTATAGACAAATCCCACTCATAATTGCACTAAATCTGCTTGCATGTATTAAAAGATATATTCTAAATCAGTTTTTGCTTGGGGTTAAAAGGAAATAATAAGTAGCCAGGCAGAGTTATTTTATAATTACATAATAAAATAAATAAAAAAACGGAGCTCATAAGTATGATCGTATTACACCTATTTTAATGCAGTTGCATTGGCTTCCAGTTGAGCAACGTATTATTTATAAGATTATTTTAATGACATTTAAAGCACTCTATGACTTGCTCCGCAATATATTGCAAATCTGATCAGTCATTGTGAGCCTTCTAGAAGTCTTAGGGGGCGATTACATGGACCGGGCTGGCCCGGTTAACCGGGCTAGCCCGGTTAACCGGGATGAGTTTACAAAACGATTACATGGAGCGGGCTAGCCCGGTAAGCCGGGATGATTTCAGGCCGAAATTCGCAATTATCAAGTAAATAAGGGCAAAGCTACGTTAGTTTTACTTCAGTTTTACACTAATTAGTCTATTATTTATTTTGTAAGCCCATCGTTACTAAAAAGATTGTTAAAGTCTTAGCTAACCCAGGAAAGCGTCTTCACGAAGACTAATTAATTTATTAAATCTTCGCTTTGATCACAAAACACACAAACAACGTTGATGTTCTATTTCAGTTCCTTTCAGCACTGTTTATTCACACAGTCAAGCAAGCGAACGCGTATCGAAGCGAGTTCAACAGTTTTTCAGCCCGGTTTGCCGGGCTGAAAACGATTACATGGACATTTTCATCCCGGTTAACCGGGCTAGCCCGGTTGCGACAAGCGGGATCCCGGAAAACCGGGCTAGCCCGCTTGCCATGTAATCGAAATGTTAAAACAACATGTGTTTTATATATAAAGCGGGCTAGCCCGGTTAACCGGGCCAGCCCGGTCCATGTAATCGCCCCCTTAGATCTTCCAAAGCTAACTTGCTGAACCTAGATTTAATGTAAATAGTTACGGTGGTAGAGCTTTTTATGCTAGCAGTCCTAGGCTCTAATAGAGGTAGGTAGTTTATTCCACAGATCTCTTGGAATTCAAGAGTAAGTTTAAGACTCGCATGTTTAAAAAAAATAGCCTATAATGTAGATTAGTGTTATTTACTATTTGGTGATTTAGATCTTGTGAGATGTAATCTTTGTAATGTTAGACTTTTTACCTTTATCATCATATGCATTTTTAGACCAATCAATGTAAAGCGCTTAGAGTATATGTTATCAGCGCTATATAAGCTTTTAATATTATTATTAATATTATTATTATACATGGGGAAAATGCATATTTTGCGTGGGCTAGCAAAAAATATGAGTATAGCAAGTAAAAAACCCTATTATTAACACTAAATTATCTATTTAATGTTCAGACCTTCAAAGAACAGAAATTGTCATCGATATGACATATAAATAGATCTGTTTTAAGTTTTACCTTTAATATTTGCAAGAACTTGGTGCAGGCACTTGTTTTAACAAGTTTTATTATTATGACATTCATTAATATGCTATACTCGAATGCGAGATGTTTTTTTCAAAACAAAAATGGCGTGCGGTCACGGACGTGCGTAGTTGCATGCATGCATAGTTTCTAATCACGTTTAGGAGGAGATCGATTAATGTCTTTTTTTAGCTCAGCTCAGCTACCGGAATGATTTTATGTCACGAAAACTTTTATTTGACTGTAATAAACAATTAGGATATCCTTTCTGCTATACTTACAAAAAACAAAACAAATTTTGCTTTCGGTTTTCTATTTCGATATAAACTACGAAAGGCAATACTTCCAATAATAGAATAATCTTAATGGTTTCACTGCCATACATCTAAGGCCTGTTTATATGGAGGCGAGTTACCCGGGTAACTCGCTTCATATAAACAGAACGTAACTCTGATGCGCTAAATTGTCTGTCGTTAGCTAGAGAAAAATAACAAAAGTTGACTTTGGCGGTGAAAACTATATATATATATATATATATATATATATATATATATATATATTATGTTTCACTGTACAGACTGTTCGCTTGGTGTAGACTATGGCACTGGAGTACTGCTTCAGTGATAATTCGATTGGTCGCCACTTGGCACTGTTCAGCGTTGGCGTAGACGATATTGAACTTTCCCAACGATAATTTCTTTGTCTCGCTTATAGCTTTAGGTCATACTTAATATTACCGATCACAAGCGTTTTCCCAGTAGTTAAATCTGGTTCTCTGCATATATCGCTGAAGTAGTTAAATCTGGTTCTCTGCAGTATATCGCTGATCATCGCAGATAACATTTTAGCCTGCGAGCTGGCTCTCTAACTGACATTTAAAACAACATTCTCCTGCAAAACGGTTCAAATTTCAAATAAATTATTTAATATAGAATTGTTAAACAAATTGGTAAACAGATTGATCACTGGTCAGTCGTTTACATTCCGCGACAGAACTATAACAAAAATGACAATAAACAGCTTTCTTCTACTCCTTCGGGATTTGTCAAATTGAGTTCTTCTTTAAAGCTTGAAGTTAGACCCGCTAACAAATCTTTGGCACAATGAATGAATGAATGAATGAATGAATGAATGAATGAATGAATGAATGAATGAATGAATGAATGAGTGATTGATTGATTGAATGAATGAATAACTTTATTTAAGTGTCAATGTATTTAGCTCTATTACAGCTAATTGGGGACACTATTTATTCTTAATAGTTTTAATAGGTAAATTATTGTAAACATAGAGAGATTTTGATCTTGTAGTATAAAATAATCCTATTTTATTAGTTTAAAACTTATATATTTCTTAAAATACACCTATATATACAATATGATAAATAAATAGATAAATAGCTCAATAAATAAAATAACAATAAAAATTAAGTTGAACACAATGCCTGGTTCATACGTCGCATTTAATTCAGACAAATTTAATTCATAGTCAGCTTCGTCAGCTTGTTATTTTTCGTGCTGCCCCCTAATTAAACTGTATTTTTGGAAGTTGTCAACTTCAAAAACCTGAGCTAAATAGCTTAATTAATTTGGAAGTTGATCGAATATTTACTCGCGTATCTAGATTTAACCAAAATAGTACAGTTATGAATGATTATGTGTATCAAAGTGCATTATTGATTCAGGAATTTGTGTGGTATATATGTTTGCCGTGTCAGCGTCAGACAACATTATATTATTCTGCTGTTATGTTGTCTGGTTTACAGTTAATATAGCGTTTACTGCAAAATCTTTTAAATGATTAAACAATATATGTTGAGTGGGTTACAGAAAGCTCAGACTTATTATTTTCGTAGTTATAAAACATGTGTATGTAACGACTATAACGATAAATAATATAATCCTATGTATGATCAAAACATCCCACGACATTCACACGCATATCAATAATAGCGAATTTTATTTTCCACTGACAACTGGCGCTGATGGCCAATGCAGCCGGAGAAGTACGCCTGAGTAGATCCCACTGATTATTTAGAATCAAATGCGATGGTAAGAAATTCTAAATGTGTTTTGCTCAAGCCAATGTCAGACAATTCAGTTACTCGCCGTCAAATATAAGCCGAAGGGGCCACGTCTTGCGTGAAAATCTTACCGTAATTAACTGTTGGGAAACCAGCGAATAAACATTTTCTTTCGGATGCACATGCAGCTGCCTTATGGCCACTCTCTTCTCAATATGCAATGCACATTTCGCAACGCTCTTCGAACTCTTCGCTTTAAACTCTTCGCCAACGTCTGCAGCGGAAATTCAAACTCTCTTTGATTGATAGGTCATTAGCTTTGCAACCAATAGATTGCGAGCGTTCGCCGGCGAACGCTATCGCTCCTTCCACTGTCCGTCCCAATGCTGCAACATGTCCTCTCACTTGAGAATGACGATAATCATCATTTCTTAACACAGACGAATATGATGATTATCATGATACTCAAGTGAGATTCTGTCCCACATGCGGGATGTTAAACTTGAACACATAAAGCTAAAATGCCTAGAGGGGTGTTGTGGACGGCGTATGAGAGGAGGCACATTTTTCCGGAGGGTTTTTTAGGTTTAGTGTTTTGGTTAGGTTTAGGGTTTCCAGGGGGGTTGTGGTCAGGTTGGTGGTGTGGGGGTAGGGAATTCATTTTTAAAAATGATGATTATCGTCATTTCAAGGACATTTCACAAATGACGATAATCGTCATTTCGAGATGAGAGAATATGCTGTAACGTTGTATCCGTCTCGCCGTGAGGGATACAATGTCTCAGACGAACTTAACTCTTCAGTCGAATTTAATTCGTTTCATACGTCGCACTACAGTCGCATTTAATTGATTGAGTTAAATTCGGAGGGTAACGTCGTTTCAACGTCGATAATCCAACGTCGAAACGACGTCAATAATGCAACGTCGATATTCCAACGTCGATTCGATTTGCGTTTTCAACTTTCATTCGACGTTGTTTCGACGTCGGAGGGTGACGTCGTTTCAACATCGGAGGGTGACGTCGTTTCAACGTCGAATCGACGTCGTTTTGCCGCCTGGGAAGTTCGATTGCTTATTTTTTTATAAGATTGTGATGAATTTCTAGCGAATTACAAGCGTACCTGAACCGACCAAAATGATCTAACTAGTCTGACCGAGTCTTTATAGTCCTTTATTAATATGCGATAACAAGTATCGTTCTTAACTGTAGCGCGTGCATGACTATATATGTCAGATTCCTGAAATATTAGTGAATATAACATAACTGTATTAATTGGCTACATTGGCGTGGCTATCACACAAACTTTACAAAAAGTGTAATAGACGAACTTGTAAATCCGTGTTTAGTAAAGTTCGGTAAAATATTCACAACATATGCAAATTTCACTGTCGAAAATTCACTGACGCGTAATTGACTACTATTGTGTACTCGTTTGCATGTCGATGTATTTATTTTAAATACAACCTGGACAGAGTGTTTCGATATATATTAAGTTTTAGACTACATGTATTTCCAAAATTAAGTAGCTATATAGTCAGAGAAAACCTATTAGACTACGTCCACACGTATACGGCGTTTTCGTAGCGTTTTCATATTGTTCTCCGTCCTCAAAGGAATAGAAAACAATGGTCTACTTACCTGAAACAATATGAAAACGCTACGAAAACGTATACGTGTGGACGTAGCCTTAAGGCCTGGCCAAACGCTTTCAACATTTCATGCAACATCGTTCAACATTGTTGAACGCATGTTGAACGAAAATTTGAACATGTTCAAATTTCGTTCAACATCATTCAACACCATTCAACAACGTTCAACATCATTCAACAGGGTGGCCAAACGCTTTCAACATGTTGAATCACGGTTGAATTCAACAATGTTGAACGATGTTGAATGAAATGTTGAAAGCGTTTGGCCAGGCCTTTAGACGCTTGAGTATCGATAAGCAAAAAAGTAGAGTTTTGCGTAAGTTGAGTGTTTTGTAAAGAGCAAAGTGGAGAACTTAATTGTAAACTGCCGAGATTAGTCTTCATAACGGAATACTGACGTTTTGAGCTGAGTTTTTCATTAAAGAAAAATATCAGCATTTCGTTATACTTATATGGTGGCAGTTTAGCACCTTCGAATTAGGTCCGTGTTCTTGTTAATAATTTTTACCAGCACAATTTATAATTCACTGTGTGAAATTGAGCGTATCATGGCCGTATCATACAACGGTATCTCCGGAAATTTCGTTATCATCTGATATTTCTTGTTCCGAATCGTGAAATTTCCGGAGATGTCGTGCTATGATACGGCCACGATACGCTCAATTTTACACAGTGATAATAAGCTAGGGCTATTTAAGACCGATATTTTTTAGATGAATAACGTCACCTGCAATAACAGCAGATCTGCTTCACACGATGCCGGTCCAAAAGAATAACAGCAGCATATCGTTACGTTCACCCAAACAGTGTTCGACGACGGTACAAATAGCCGAAACAGCAAGAATCCGTGGCAGTGACGCGTCGACAGATAACTACGCAGAGAAGCTACGCAACTAAATGTATACTGACATGCGGTCTTCTATTGTATGGTTGAAATCGAGCGCTTTCAGCTTTTCACCGCTTCTATTTACTGTTATTTGATGGTGCAGTTGTAGGCATTGTAAGCATATATGCATGGTCAAAACATTTTTCAGCCTCGATTGTCACTGATTAATTACTAATGAAGTCAATCGCCGTTTTAACACTAAAAATCTTCACTAAAACAAAGCTGTCCATAAGCGAAAGGACTCACAACATTGCAACACTGAGCAAGCAACATGTTTCACCGAAAACAACTATGCGAAAACAGAAACAGACAAGGAGCCGAAACATATAGACTCGTAGCCCGAGTATAATTACAAACTTAACATTATCTGCAGATCAGGGGTGGCGCCAGAGGGGGGCAGAGGTGACTACAGCCCCCCTGTCGCGGAACCCTAGCCCCCCCCATCGGGGAAAATTAACAGATTTGTCGGGGAATGATCTGGAAAAAAAATCGTATTTTTAACAATTGGAAAATAACTTTTTAACTGATTAAGCCAGATAAGTCAGTAATTAATGCTTTAATAGTGAAATAAAACCCCTTTAGAAACACAGGATACGGTATATATTGTGTAGAGGCCAACAGCATTGATAATTACAACACACAAAATTCCATTTTCTGTCTGCAATATTGAACGAAAATGGCAAAGGTTAATGGCCACAATAAGTGTTCAACAAACTTTTCTTTATTGATAGCATGAAAATATAGGTGTTGTAGCTTGTCGGTTATTGCGATAATTTCACGCGGAGAAGATGGTAAAAGCTTTTCTAGACGTTCATATTTTGAAAACTTTCCGAAAACCAGTCCTTGAAGATGTTTGTGTGCGCTGTTGAAGCAGCTGGTCCCATGCCAAATTCCCCTCAAATTATAAAAAATTAATTACTTTTGTGCGTACATGCTAAAAATACAGTTTGGAGAATCGTCGAAATTCTTTTTGTACCACATGTTGTGAATGATTTAGGTAAATGTTCCGTAATATCCGTCCATTTTACAGTGATACGCCCTCTTTAGGTGTGCTATAGAAAGAGGTCACATACAGCACTGAAACCAAAACGTCTTGGTTAACCGTTCAGATAGGAGCTCCAAAATGAAGTTGACCTTATTAACAGTCGTAGCTACATTTGTCATTTACGGCAAATCTGTGGTTGGCGATACATTCCTTCACAATCCAAGAGGCTCCAATAATCGTTTGAATGGAAATGCTGTAACACGCAAAAATGCAAATAGACTTTTTGACTCACAGGTATGTCTTATAATGATTATAGTAGATTCAATGCACGAAATGTCTATATTTTTGAAAAATGAAACTTGAGACTAGCCGGATGATTCGTCGTCAAGCATATAGATTCTATAGGCGGGGAATGAATGAAGTTGTCGTGCAATAAGTGGAGAGTAGAGAAAGTAAGCAGAAACATGTTGGAATGTGTGATAACGAGAAATGAGAGACGTAGAATATAGGATGCGACTGTTAGAATGCGAATTTCTCTATAAGTGAAACGAGACATCGATTACTACTTGAAACTGTAACTTGTCATGAATACATGCATGGAGAGGCAAATTTGCGACAAGTATATACCAGCTGTCATGTACGTCTATCAAATAATGTTGAATTCTTTAGCATATTTACTAGCTTGTTAACAGTTTTACTTTCCGTTAACTCTTTCTGGACGGCATCGGACTCTCGTGAAGGTCTCACATATTTTACTATGGCTAACGCTAGACGATTTTACAGGGGAAAAGTCACCGACGGGAACTGGGTTAATTAATTCGATTGACCAAACCAGTGCGATCTTCGATAGGCACAAACGCCCCTGAGTATCGGGCATTATTCTCGTCCTCCGCTAAAAAGCAAGTGGGGGCGAGGCAGGCGGGCGGGCGAGAAGACGAGAAATAAAGCCTGATACAATTCTTTTCCTGGCCGTTTTCCGCCCCCAAATGAATTTTCTGAATCTCCATTCGACGAACTTTAATCGCACATTCCAGCCGTTCCAAGTTTGAAATTTGCTGTTTCCTTAGATATTCAAGCGGACTCACGACTACAATCCAGAATTGTTTCAGAGTAATTCCTTCACGAGCTTGCATATACAGTTTATATATGTCTTCGTAGACACTTGGGAGAAGTTGGTATATTAAACTCTTGCCATAACCAGTACGGAGTACAACTAGTACATCCTCATTAAACAGGACTTTTTCTATACATTCGCGCTGTTCTTTCTTTAGATTTTTTACTTTAAACTTCACTAAACATCGTTGAATCGCTAGATACGTTAGACGCTTTGTTAATTATGTAAAGCATAATTCATAAACAAATCAATCACAATCAAATCAAATCATACACAAACCAATCAATCAGAATACAGCTTTTCGGGCTATAGCCAATCAGGACGACTTCCAAAATCTGGAAGTATTGCGCGAACTTTTAACGACATTTGTATCAGGCCATAGTTTACAGTTGGCCTGATTGCAGGTTAGTTTATTGTAAGCTTGCGAGTCGAATTTAGCATGATTTTAAGCGGGAACAAAGCTTAAATTTTTTTTACTTGTCATGACCATGACTTTATATATACCTTTACGTAATGATTTAATATTTAAAGTCAAACTTTTCGCGAATACTCAAATGAAACTGTAAAATATTATAACAGTCTTATATACCTTATATCTACAATGTTAATGTAGGCAAAAACTATATTCATTTAATATCCCAAGAAAATTTTCAAGTGTTTCGCCTTGGTATAAGAAATTTGGAACAAATGCCTTAATTCTTATTTTTGCTCAATTAACTCTTTAACAGGCAAGTTTCTGCAAGAGGTACCCAGTTGACAAGTAAAATCGTCCAAATTGGACAAAAATGTCCATGTCCAATGTTAATATTAATGCTTTTTAATTAACCCTAGTTATATATATATGTACTATTTACAGAATGAGTGGCCGTTCTGTATCGGGGTATACAGACACGAGGCGAAGCCGAGTGCCTGTATCCCGATACAGAACGGACACGAATTCTGTAAATAACTTCTAAAACGCCTATTAAGGTAACTAAACAAAAGTAAATCATGTTAACAGCTGATAAACCTTCGAGGTAAGGTTTAATATGCTACGATTATTAAATTAGTGATACGAGCATGCGCTTTAATTTAATATTAGTCCCACATTTTCTATTCTAAGTGACGTGGCATAAATGGCCTTACTGGTCAACAAATGTTTGCATCTTCATCTTGTATGAGGACGCTACCAGCGTACCTCACTCAAGATAGTTGAATGCGAAGTGTCTGTACACTTGCTACAGAACTGATATGATCAGTGTCTGTAAATGTGATACAGAACTGATGTTTTTTTAAACAGTTCTGTATTACATTTACAGACACTGATATCAGTTCTGTACCGGGGTAAACAGACATTGATTAAACCTTAATTTCTTTTGAATTTTCCTCATGAATTATTAATGCCTTTTAGAATATATATATATATATATATTCATGAATTATTAATGAGTTTTAGAAATATATGACGCTGGTCTATGCGGTATAGACTGCTTCATAATGGACCAGTTGATGTCAAATTTCAAGTACCAAATGTGTTTGGAAAGTTTGGTGTCATTTGAACATCTAGCATCCCTGAAAGATTTCGTGTGGTTTCTGTATCGTTCTTTGAAGCTGTTTGATGACATACCGGTGTACCCTTTAGTTTCCCAGTTGTCTGTTGCAGTCACTTTGGCTTTGTACGTATATGATGTTGTTGGTTAGGCAGCTTCTTTGCAGTTGGCATTCATTTTTAATTCAAGAGTTACATTTTTTAACAGTTTGTTTTGTTGTTTTCGGCGATAAGGTATGGAAGTTATATGCTTTGAAATGGTGCTTTTTACGTTATCTATGCAGCTTGTAGCTAACTTTAATGGTTTCAGTTGACGGTATTTTGTGAAATTTGCTTGATGTCGGGAAATAATGCTTGTCGATAAGTCTAAGGAAGATTCCTCCAATGTTTGTATTGACGTTATTCTTCATGCTGCGTTAAACCAAATGATGTGTCTCTGTCGTTTTCTTATAGGGCTTTTGGTATAGGGTTGTCTGAGTTGTACTGAAGGTTGCTATTGAAATGTGCTGCAAGTGAGGGCGTCTTGATAGATTGGTATGCTGCATGCTGATTCGAAAGATGTCTGGTCGGATGATAATAGTTAGATTTTTCTCGGTTATTACGGATGTTGGCAGTTGTTTTATTATTGATGGCGGATGAATTGATTGGAGTGGGTGTTCGTCGTTAGGTTTTCGGTATGGTTGGTATTTTCCGTCTCGTATAGGTCGAGTGTGACATCAAGAAAGTTTGTTGATTGTTGGTTGGTATGGGATGTGATCTTCAATTCAAATTGTTCAAACATTTTGTTTAAGTCTTTACTTGCCGTTTTGGCTAATCATCTATTGCAGTTTTTCAGTATCATCAGTCCGTCGTCCAATGTTATTGTTGCCAGATTTCTTTGTTATATTATCCAAAATAAATAGGTCAACCAGCTCACACAAATTTCGGCACCAACGTAGCTTCGCCATGTGACATCGAACAAAGAGTGGTCAATTATTTTGGCCCATGGTTTTCTCACTTTTGAAAAGCAGTTATTTACGCGAGTGTTTAATAATGGTAACATACTGATGTGGAATTGTGGTTAGGTCTTTAGCTCATAAAATTATGTCATCTAAAAGTTTTTCGGAAATTCTGCGATGTCGAAAGCCAGGAATGTGTGGTTTGTTTTATTATATATACAGTCGAAGCTCTCCTTGCGACCACTCTCGTAAGCGACCAGCTCTAGTTGCGACCACCCTCACGAAACCCCGTTTAAATTCCCTATTAAACTCTGTTACTAAAAGCTCTCGTAAGCGACCACTCCCGTAAGCGACCGCGACCACCTTTCAGATTCACAAACTGAGCTTTTTCTTTGTTTTTAAGCTCTTGTAAGCGGCCACCATTGAACTACGCTTTGCAATCAGTCAACACTGCGCTAAAAAGCAATTTGATAACTTTTAATACAGTGATGTGATTATAAAATGAATAACAATGAAGTATTGCTATTTCCGGCTGGTTTCCAGAATAGAAACGCAGTGTTTTTCTGGTCCAATCTCTCGTAAGCGACCAACTTCAGCCATTTCAGTGGGTGGTCGCATACGAGAACGTATTCTCGTAAGCGACCAGTTCTAGTTGCGACCACTTTTTACAGTTCCCGAGGGTGGTCGCTTAAGAGAGCTTCAACTGTATATATATATATTGAATATGTTCCCACATTCCGGTGTGGTTGAGCACTCAAATAGCATTACGCATAGCCCACCACTCTAGCAGTGTTTGAGCACTGATGAGCTGTGGTACAGTGAAACGTACGTCTGCAGATTGAATATATATATATATATATATGTTTATATATATATAAATTTTCGTACATGCATAAATCTATTTTTCTCTTTTTATCAAGAATAATGGCGACGGCGGTTATAATGTTGGTGATTTAACAGCTTCACGGAGTACCAGCGAATCTACACAATTTAACATGGTAAAATCAGGGGTTTTATTTATTTCTATTGCGTTCTATTTCTTAAGATACACTAAAATAAAATGTTGTTATACAAATTACAAAAAACTTGTTTTGTTTATTTTTCTTAATTATTACAACATTTCTTAAGGCCTATTTCCAAAGTGGAAAAGACTACAAGGTGATGAAAGGTGGTGAAGGCAGATCGCTTCTTACCATAGAGTGGACCAATCAACATGGTTGTCAAGACAGAGACCTGAATTGCAACATTATTATTCAGTTCAAGTGTCAATCTAAACGCCAGCATAAAACATTTAAACCAAGCACTATGAGAAATGGTATGATTTTGTAAAAACGTTATACTTACCTACCTACTTACCTATACAGGGGCGGATACAGGATTTTTGCAAGGGGGTGACTATAACGTGCTCAGTGTTTCTTTCAGAATATTTAACAAGGGTGCACGCGGGGGGTGGGGGGGTTGTGTGTGTGTCAAAACAGGAAAGTACAGTCCGGCAGGGGGGTCAGGGGCATGCTCCCCCGGAAAATTTTGAATTTTAGAGTCTCTGATATAGCATTTCCTGCATTTTGAGGGGGATTTGATGAAAGAGTTTTAAAGGATATAAATTGCCAAACAAAATACCCGAATATATGAATACACCATACCATGCAAGGTATACATCATAGGAGGACATGTTGTCATTGTCACGGACTCGTGGGGATATGTTTTATAAGTTTTATGTTCCAAAATTTCTATGTATATTCAGATTTCAGATTGAGATTGAGATTGTATATTAAATACTAACCACACTATACCAGTATATTGTATACAATACGTCTATATAATCTTGATTCTTACTGTTTTAAAATTGGGGTTTCAAATTTACAAGATATTAGCGTATCATGATGTCCAATCTTATTGCAAAGGAGAGGCCATAGCTATGGCCTGTACCAATAAGCATTGTTATACAATATAATTTTTGCACGTTTTACACATTTGTGACTGTTGTGATTTGTATAAAACAGCTAGTGTATCGCTGTATAATCCTGTATTGGTTGAGACAGGGAAGGGGGGGTGACTAGTAACCCCAGTCACCCCTCCCGTATCCGCCCCTGACCTACCTACCTACGCACGTACCTACCTACCTATACCTATTTACCTACCTACCTACCTACCTACCAACCTACTTATACCTATCTACGTACCTATATACCTATACCTACCCACCTCTCTAGATCTCTATCTCTAATTATACATAACTACATCAATACTGAAATTTTTCCTTCTCATTGGTAAATTGCTAAAGTTTTTCCACTATTTAAATCTGGTGAGGCAACTGATAGATAGAACGTTAACTACCGGCCATGCAATATCTGCCAAAGATTTCTAAATTATGTAAATGAAACAACTATTGACTACCGATTACTTCATCCCTGTCCGCGAGTTTCTCCATGCAGAGGTGAATTAATAAAATCACGTCTGTCATTTATAATAGGCTGTAGCATAAAATACTAAAGACTAATTTGGACAGGGGAGGGTCAGACAATCCGGATCCGTGCATGTTAAACAATGAATTCAAGTGTCAAACTGAAATAGTAGTAATATAACCATGCACTAAATGACGAGACTATATATATATACTTAATTATAATAAAAACTAAAGTATTCTAAATAAACTAAATTTAAAACTAAATAAATAAATACAGATTAACGGTATAATTACTAGAAATACATCAATACAACCATCCCTCGCCGGCTTTTACATGTATTTTTGAAACTCACCACCACCCACCTTCTCAATTAAAATTTCAATAAGCGTTCCTGATATTCAGCAAAAACAATAAACGATAATCCTCGGAATAATTACAGAATTTATGGATTAGAGTGACTATCTGTTTTAATCTAATTTGAAAGTTAAACAAATCAAAGCAAAACTTAGAAAGTACAATTCCTTACCTGAGCGGCTGCGCCGATCACGCCGACGGCGAGGCGGACATATAAAACACTCTCGTCAAATCGTCCATTTGTATCGCAACGCTTTGTCAAGAGCTTGGTAAAACATACTGGGCCATTCTTTATCGGTAAACAAATATTCCCCCCTGATCTTCGAACAAGCTAAAGATCGTCGATGACAGTAACAAATTATAGGAAACTGGGAACCAGAGGACTGGGAACAAAAACCCAATTTTGTTGTTTTTTTCATCGGAGTTTCCCAGAGCCTTTGAACCTTGGTAATGATCAAAAGTCGCAGGCTCTGGATACGAGATTGAACCTACTTTGAGATAGGCAAACGCTTGTCTCTACTTCTCGATTGGGGGAGCTACCAGTGTACTCTACTCGAGATGGTTTAGGCAAGGTCCTGTTGCATTTAGCCTGGGTGCAAACTCATATTACATGTGGACGATAACTAACGTCAACATGTAATATGAGTCTACACGCAGGCTACGTTACATTCGGCAATGATATTGCTTTAATATTTGCAAATTCACGGGATGTATCTGTATATACCTTTTCAAGAGGTATATACCTACTTCTTACCAGATATTTATCATAGACACACCCCTACAAAAAAAACCCCAAAGGAAACCGACTCAACTATTAAATAATTCTCTTTGTTTAGCAACCTCACCGAGATCCAAGCTTTTGGGCTTACGGCTGGGCTCGGAGATTATAATTCTCTTAATAAATCATAACATGCATTTTTGTTCATTTTGTGTAGGATATAGTTTTTCAACTTCGCAATACAATCACCGTACTTTTACAACGCGTAGTCACAAAGATTATTATATGAAAAATGATGCAAACAAAGCTGATCGCGGCGTCCACGAGCCTTGGGAATGGTACGACAAATGCAGGAAAAGAAGCCGAAATGAAGGTAACACAATGCAGATTTTTAATAGAAGCGCACATTGCCAAAAATGTGGGACATTTTGCGCCCCTGATTTTAATCAGCGGTTTCCCATGGAAATAAGCAACCTCATACCCAGAGCGTTTTCAAAATGACGGGGAGGAGAAGACCCTGGCATAGGCTGGTCACGTGACTTCAAGAATTTTGGAATATTTTGCTAAGTGGCTCACACTGTTCCGGGGGAACCTGTACAGTCACTGATAAATAGAGTAGTTGGCTTGCATATGGGTTAGGTGATAAAGCACGCGTGTAGATTTGAGTACTTTTGAGATAGTGAAGTGTTAAATTCTGTGCAATGACCCACAAAACAATTTCTGTTGTTTTTGGAGCTAAAATGTTTTAGAAGTTACAATGAGAAAGGCAGTACATATTAGGCTCATCGACTATTTGTGTGATGTATTTTTAGCGGCGAGTAACCAGTAACACAAAGAAATACAAGAAATTAGCATTTTGAACCTTACTGAGTACTTCTTGTGTCATTACATTCGTTTAAATCTTTTTTAAATAGCTCTTTTTGTCTGTTTTTAATATACAAAAGCATAGAATTTTAGTGGCGGTTATATTAATATATGTAGTGGTCACGCCACCGTACTGCTGACACGCTAAATTCGGCCTCATGTTTCATTGGAGTTACATCGAGATTAGTGTTCGGCACTAGATCATGATCGGGATGATCAAGATACCTAAATGTGCGCCTGGTAGTTTTCAGTACAGCAGAAAACTTGCAAACCATGATCAAGAGCCAACCCAGGAAGGATTCAGCTTGTTGTACCTTACGGACCATGACGTCAATCGCAGCGTTTTCCGCAAGGTTTAAAGTCGGTAAATGAAAGCAACTAATTTCGTAATAGCAATTTCTGTAATTGGCTTTGGTTAAAAGTTAATTTGCATTAGTAAATTTGGAGATAAAAATAAAGAGGAAAAAGATGAAGAAATTTTGCCCATACGGTTCATCTTTTCGTGAGTCGTGACGTCACAATGGTGCTGAGGATAGGACACCAAAATTGACGTGTTCCTCCCCTCGTCCTGAGCCAGCGGAGAATAATAGTTTGGGCTCACTTTTGTCTGTCTAACCAGATCATATTGAAGATGGCTGTCTGTGAGATTATCTTATAATGTCACCGAACGCAATCACTCCAAAAACCCTAACCCTAGTCACAAACCTAGTTTACCGCCTAGCTTATATGCTAACCTGACACTGGAACATGGTTCACATGTTTTCTGGTGTATTAAAAGCTAGCAGGTGCACATTTGTTCGTATCTTGACCGTGATCTAGTGTGGACCCTCGAGAATAAACTTCTAGTTGTTTTTTTCCAATCTTCTTACAAACCCATGCAACCAAGTGAACCAACTACGCGGTCAAGCTCATGGCAGAAGCCGTAAACGCCAGTGTAGAACTCTCCCTAAAACAGCAACTATCTTCGAAAGTTGAATCTGTTTCTCGCCTATGCTATTTTTATTTACTCCAACATCGCATGTAATGTGGCATTGTGTGCACTGTGGGTGCCCTATATCGATGACTGATGGAAGGTGCCCGATTTAAAATCGCGGTTTTTGGGCAGAGTAAAGTCAGCGGTCGATCACTGCTATGAGAGAAATGGCCATATTTTTGCCATCTTTGTTCCGTCACTTTTTGGACGGGACCCCAGTCCTGTTATACATAAGTCAGTGGTTTCATTAAAGTTTGCCGTGTTACTCGGTAATACTTCTTGATTGATTTGACAATATTTTTTAGGTTTGTTCACCGCTGATCAAAAGCTCGGTGGCTCAACCAGTAAATATACAAGACAGAACGCAAACCGCGCTCGCTCTGGCTACGAGTGTCCCGAAGAACGCGACTATTACCCTTATTGGCATCCAACCGACTGGATCGACATCGCAGTGTTGACTGACAATGTATCTTCGTGTGAAAATTATAAAGCAAAGAGTTTTAACGTCCAGCCAAAAGGTATACCATGATTTTGCTATAGTCTACAGTCTGCTAAGTTTACGTCACTGGTTTGTGTATTTTATATAAATAATAGGCGGGATATTAATGGTTATTATCATTTAGTATATAAATACACAGGTGATTATAGAAAATCGCGCGCGCTCTGATTGGTCGAGCTACTTTGGACTAATTCTCGATAATCACTTACAGCGTTTATTCAAAATGGCCGCCAGCCAATTTCTCAATCCGACAGATGAAGAAATTAAAGAAAATGTTGTTTCTAAAGTACGAAAATGTGTATTTATACTAAAACAATTATTCGCCTCAGGCTCAGTGAATATCAGTGAATAATAACTTAGACTTCGTCTTGGTTGTTATACACCGGTTTTGTTGCGTGGTCTGATTGGCTGAGAAGGTTGGTTTCTACTCAGAGAAAATTTCCCGCAGGACTGGAATAGACAGGGAAGTTTTCTTTGTCTTGTGTGCTCTCAGTCGGAACTAATGCTTCAAGACAAAGGAAACTTTCCTGTCCATTCCTATCCTATGGAAGATTTTCCTGAGTGGAAACTAGCCTAGAGACATCACGTACCGGTCTATTATTTTCCGGCAATGAACTAGTCCGGATTACAGGTTTGTGGGCAATTTTGTTTACAAAAAAACAACGAAAAAACTAGAAAAAAAATTGAAAATCTGGACAAAATAGAGCTTCAACTGAAAGGATTCCGGCTTAATAATATCACAACGCTTATATTTTCCTTATTCCCGGGTGGCGCATGTAGACGCGCATTTAGCCGTAACAATTACAAAACTTCGCTTTAGCTTCAAGTGATTTAGAAAATATAACAACACAACATCTTCATAATCTGCCAGCAAACGATTACACATCTTTCTGACACAAGAGCTTCCACCGAAAGGATTCTTAATAATATCACAACGCTTATATCTTCCTAATGCCTACAGTCTTTCCATACATTGAGTGCGGCTATAATTTCAGAACCAATTTCCCACCAAACCGCGCTCACTACATATTTTATCAGTTTGAATACTTCACCGTTGGCGTTGAGCAATTCCTTGTTGACCCTTGAGGTCACACTAAGAAACGTGATTCCCGTCACTCTCCCGAAGATCGGTTTCTTTGAATAACGATTTAATGCGTCCGTTATGTTGAATTCAAGTATGCGTGTATCGGAACTTAGCGACGAAATACGGAAATACAGGGTGTCCCCCAAAAAATGCCCCCCATCCATTTATGAGGTGCACCTTCTTTAATTATGGTACAAGAAGTAAATTTTTATATCACGCCCATCACTCCTTCTTTGTTGTCTGAAATTTTCAGAGCTAAATAGTTATCTACTCGCTTCCTGGAGTCATTTTAAAAGAGGCAACATCAAAATTTGAACTTGTCCAAATTATGTATGCTACGTCAAGATTTGGAAATCTTCTCCTAAAGGCTTCCCTTGTCCTTGTTGGACTTCTTGTTTCATGATAGGAAAGTACCATGGATGCTCTTTCCTCGGGAGTGATATTGTTGTCCAACCATCTTAAGACGGATGAAGTAAAGTGCACTTCTGCTTACATGGCAAACATGTGCATGGAACTCTCATGAGCATTGTTATTACCCCAAGGAACCCCACATGATTTGATGCCGCATTGCTTCATTTGGAATCCAACTTCATTCCCCTGTGGTCAGTTTTCACATGCATATGTATTCAAACAAAGCTGTGGTCAAAAACGGGATGTGCGACATTCGTTTGGGACACCCTTTATTTTTCCAAATCTGTAGGTAGCATAGATAATTTGCATAATTTGGACAAGTTCAAATTTTGATGTTGCCTCTTTAAATTACTCCAGGAAGCGAGTAGATAACTATTTAGCTCTGAAAATTTCAGACAACAAAGGAGTGATGGGCTTTCGGCGTGATATAAAAATTTACTTCTTGTACCCAAATTAAAGAAGATGCAGTACAAAAACGGATGGGGGGCATTTTTTTTGACATCCTGTATGACACCCTGTATGATGAACTAAAATCACACTGATCGTAGGAGAATGACCATTCTTTCTTCGCGCAAATCATACTTCGTGCGCCAAATGTGTTTCAGTGGTGACATCTAACCGGTTAGTTAATATATAAAAGACGTTTTATTGGGAGTTCAATTACCTGCAAACTTGACCCCGCTTTGTCATAAACCTATTATATCCTGTCACCACTGCGAATAGTGGTGATTACCTAACTCTTAATTTTTTCACACCGTGCGGCTCCTCGTGCTTACTTTAATTCCTACGATACGAGTGTAGTAAGAAAGTTTATTATATGGCAGCAGCGCTGAGAGGTCCGAATACGGAAATCCTGTAATTTGATTGGTTCATAAGCGGTCGGATATTTCCCGTATCCGCTGGCTCAGAGCGGAATCTGCCGTTCGGGACCGTAAGTTTTATAAACAAACTGGCAGTCATGTCAGTATATGCAACAAGATGGATTATAATTTCAGAACTACCCATTGTTGAAATTTATCGGGCAGGTATGTTGTTAGAAATTTTATAAGCTTTCATTTGATGTATTGTTCGAGTTTCCACGTTTTGTGAAAGTTTTTAAAATGTCCAAAACGTTCGTAACATTGTTCGAGTAATAACATAACATTTGCTTCTCACAAGTTTAGAATTTCAGATGATTTTTTATTCAACTACTTAACGTATGGTCTTGAGCAATATGTCAAACAAAAGCAATTGAAAAATGCTATTTGGAGTAAAAAGTTCAGGATTCTAGCTCAACGGAAAGTATTTTAAAAATGGGAAAATGTCTGCCATTTTCGTTTAGTTGGCAAGAAAGATGGGTCGAGTTTTCACAGAACGTTCACAACATTTATGGCCATATAATAAACTACTTATTGACCTCGCTTGTTCGGTCTGTACTAGTGAAATATCGGACCTCTGTTTTTTGCACAGACCTCAACTCGCTGCGCTCGTCTCGGTCCGTACTAAAAAAAACATCGGTCCGATATTTCACTAGTACAGACCTCACGCTCGGTCAATAAGTAGTTAGTATTCATTATGGCACTTAGCTCTATTCCCAAGAGGATGCTGCGTCAGCTAGACCCGTGGTCAGACGAACACTTATATGAAGAACAGTACCATGCTGTTGCAGAAGTCACTTGGTTATTAGTGTCGGTCATCAAACGCTGGTTATCTTGGTCCCAACCCAGATTTCCTGTCAAGTTTTTTCTCCAAATGTGAGATTTTTTGTCAGACAGATTTTTTCTGGCCTTCCTGATGCCAGCTGAACGTGTAATAGTAAGTCTGACGACTCTTGAAAACGGTTTAGCGTTAACACAAAAGAAGATTACTGGATCTTCCCATAATGCAAGGCGCGCGTCTTCACAGTTTCTCGATAAAAGTGCAGAAATTCATTTGAATTCCTCCAATTAAGTCTCAAATATCATCAAAAAACATTGTTTAAAATGCCATTAATGTTATCTTTATTCAATATTTGTAATGTTAAAAAGAAACACTTGTAAGCGGGCTAGCTAGCTGTAATTTTCTTAATTGCATGCAGTGTGCTAGCTGCAATATATTTAATATTGTGGTGTACTGGCTGAAAGACCTACACAGGTGGATAAAGGGCAGTAATTATAATTCTAGAAATATTAAGAATTTATGAGAAAAATTGAAAAAATAGGGTTTAATCAATGTCTGTGTAACACAGCTGCCAAACGTTTGCGCATGCGTGAAACGTTTGGCAGCGGTGTTTGCCTGTGTAGCGTGGTACAGACTGATTAACAAAACATCTCGATTCAGTTCCGTATTTAAGCCGTCTCCCCACTCCCCTCATCCAGTTTCCCAAACGACCACATTTTACGTCTGCTACGCAGGCTATTCCGTATTACATTTCTATACAAAAACGTTTGATTTTCTTTTCAATTTTCCTTTTGAATTATAAAACGTTTCAAAACTTGAGCTAAGAAGGGGAAACTAACATTTAACACAAAATACATAAACCAAATACACAATTTACAAAGTTAAGATGGTAAATCCACTTTAAAAATCGTCTTAAGAGTTTACAAAACCCGATTTGAATTGTTAGGTTGACAATAATGTTTTGTCAGACAAATTAAAATCCACAAGAATTGAACTAACAACACATATTTATGAGTACAACCATTATTATTACTCAGCAAAGTGGGTTTTTGAAGTAATAAATCATTATGGATAAAAACTGTGTTATTCTTTCAGGTTAGAAATACTGAAAAACAACGCGTAATTTTCGCTAGTAATTATATTTTTAACTTCTTTGTCCATTTAAAAAGCCAAAGATTCACAACCACGTGTCCACGACAGATTAAGAAATAAATCACCCACCTTTTGACTTTACAAAGCTGTTTTTATTCTTCACTCCAATCTTTTCAACGTATTTTTTGGCTCTGAGTGAAAATTCTGAAGCTGTTTTCAACTCAGCAAGAAACTTGAAAACATAAACTACAATACATATGACGGAAGCTCATATGTGGCGGATATTCAATTGCAATAAATCAAGAATTTTGCATTAATTATCATAACATATTTTCGCTCTCGTCGTATATGAACTCATAGTTATCTCGGCGAAGCGCCTCGTTGGCTATGAGCTCATATACGACTCGAGCTCATGGTATAATTGTTAATTATATATATATATATATATATATATATATATAATTAAGAAATAGAATAAAATGGCCGCCCGTGTTAATATAGCCTGATGCAAACACGAGAGTGAGTTGGGAGAATTCGAAAGTTTATGTGAACCCGAGCCGTAGGCAAGGGTTTACATAAGTACTTTCGAATTCTCCCAACTCACTCTCGTGTTTGCATCAGGTTATATAAACACAGGGCATCCATTTTCTATTTCTTTTATGAAATAAGGCTAAAAAATGTGCCGTGACATCACAACCGTGTTTACATAGCCTAATATAAACACGGTAATTGACCAATCACAGCGTGCGTAAGACGCAACCTATTTTATAAATATATATATATATATAAACTATTTCCCAGATTTCGTCTCCCTCGCTTTTTCTACACGCGTGTAAAATGGACTCCACGCGTGTCGAGATTAGCATCCTCACCGGGCTCCGGGCCTTTGGCCCTAGGCCCGGGCTCGGTGATTATACCGTCCGAAACTCATTTTGTAAATAGTACATTTACAATATTTTGTATTTACATTACAAGGTGAATGTCTGGAATATTACCCGAACAAAGCTCACGGTCTCAAACACGTTTCTAAGCACAACAACAAAATCGATTGTGACAAGAATAATGGAAAGTGGATAAGCTTCAGCAGTTATTTGGAAGAAAGCCCGCAATACACAACCAAGGCTGCCTGCGAAGCTGCAAGTACAAAATCCGTCCACTTAATATGGGCTATCCCCTACCGATCAGAGGATATTGATAATCTGAAAATGAATTCACTGGAAAGATGTTTGGTAGCACTCGATCCACCAGATTGTAAGAAGACAACTCACACACGATCAAATCATCTAGGAAACACTGAAAAGATGGTACCTTACAGATATACTTGGGTTCTGCCGTACTTTCCTTCAAGAGAAGCTCAAGGATGCGCGTTAAGAATTCGGTAAGTAATTGATACCAAACCTAAACACCAGGACTTCGATTCTCGGCGATAGACTTCAGCTACTGTTAGGGACCGTTTACATGGACAAACGTTGTCCCTGGTAGAAGGGTCACCCTGCCCCCCGAGCTACCCTGGGGGAGTCAACTTTGTGTTCATTTTACTTATTCTCGACAGCGAGCGTTTAAATGGGGAATTTCATTCTTGTCTCGGGTAGTAGGGTCACCCTGGGGTAGGGTCACCCTCTTTGCGAGGTAGGGTTACCCTAGGGGGCGAGATAAAGTTGACTCGCCTACCCGAGGCAAAATTGCGAATCAAAATGGCGGCAGAAAGTGAAACAATTGATAGAGCAGCAAATACGAAGAGAAAAGGAGTCTTGGTCTCCAACAATGGTTGAAAACCTGATAATTGGCCTGAAGAAGTATAAAAGCTTCTGTGAGTTTAATTCTATCGTTTAATTCTAACAGTACTGTTACAGTTTCTTCCCGACGATCGGCTATCTTAAATTAGATACATTAAACTATACCCAGTCCTCCAGGCTTAAACCGATTCAGAAGTCATAATCTAATTCCTCATGTAAACACACGACAAAGTTGTCTCGGGGGGGTATGGTGTCCCTCTTACCCGAGCCAACTTTTAGTCCATGTAAACGGCCCCTAAGTGGTCTAAAACTGCGTGACGTCACCAGTATGAACGTTGCGTTAAGGGCTGGTATGTAGGCTGATTGTACGATTAGCGCTGTGGCCAAAGATCTCTATATCACTGGATTGCTTATACCTTATGGTCAGCAGCAAAGATTTTGAAGCCACTGGCGGCAATACTGTTACTCCAGGTCCAGCCAGTGTACTTTGCGGGCTTAAGGTGGCTCGATACGGTTTTTTAAAATTTAGATTTATATCAGTTTGACACTGTCAGATGGTGCATGTTTCAGCTTCATTTGACAGATACTGTTTATATATAGATAAATTGATATTTCTAATTTTGAATTCCGTTATTTTTAGTAACATTGAGTCAGTTGCTATGGCAACACAGACGTAGCAAATTCCCTTCAAAATGGCCTATTACCTCGCGTATTTGAAAAATAAGCACTTTGACCCCTAATTTTTTTTCTTGCAGACTTTTCCTTCAAGTATAAACAATCAATTGAAAGATTATAAAAGAAATCTGTAATGCCAATACTTTTCAAAAGCAAAAAATAACGTTTTCTTTAATAACATGTTTTTGGCATTACACAATTTTTTTATTTTTGGTCTAAAGGAAGATTTTAGTGATAGAAAACATCGTACAAAATTTAAGCACAGGTCACCGAATAAAATACCGAAATACACTGGGTTTCGTTTGGAAATTTCTAGTTTTTGGTGGCATCAGCATTTCACGTGCATCACCGACGTAATGACCCAAGATGGCGTCAGCAGCTTGCGTATAGTCATGTCATTTTGATGTTCCTAATTGGTAAACATTCTTACGAATTGTCACGCGAGTTTTTTTATTTCTCATAAGGTTTTCCCCCACGCAATTTGATGAAATTACTATGGCGAGCCACCTTAAGAGTAGTTCCCGATCTCATATCTGATACAAAAACAAATCTTGACGTGACACAGCCAAACTCGGTCAGGGAGTCGGAAAAGCCGCAAAACATTTGTCAGATGTCAATTTACCGTTACCACTGGAAAACAGTGGGAAAACACAAGGCAATTCAGTCCGAAATTGTCAACTACACACTTCAAGACTTTGTTAAGAGATATGTTTTACTATACCAAAGATATATATAAATCAATTTACAATGAAATAGTTATTCACTAATTTCCTTGGATATTTACGAGTTTTGTGATATAGGCAAGTTTATCGATTACCGGCCAGAGTAAGAACTACAAAAGAACTCATAATACCAACAAATGCAAAAACTAAGCTTCTGATACCTTATACCTTGTACAGTGTTCTTTGTTAGCAGACGTGTTCTTAATGCAACTCTTTTTGTGCTACGAAAACATACAAAGTTTCTGTGTTTTTTCATCTCCGGTGCATTCATTTTTGGAGCCGGTAAGCAAGCCTGTCTAATAGAAATTAGTGGGTGTGGCCCGAAATTTTATCGAAATAAATTTCAACTGACCGCAAAATCTCAGAAACGGCGGAGTTTTCGACAAGGAAGCTTTAAGGCTCGGAAAAATTCGTTTGAACTTCAACTGCATGGTTTCATGTGCAATTTGGAAAAAAGCCAACACGAATGCGTTTCTCAAGGAGAATCAAAAATTATTTTAAAGCTCTGATAAAGTCACGAGTGCGCATTTTCCAGAAACACGCGTTTACTTTTTAATAATATACATTTAAAGCTAAGAAATATTTTTAAGTAAAACAGTTCTAGTATATCTTCAATTTAGCTATTTTAGTTCATTTATTTAAAATTATATACTGCTAATTTTATTTGTCCATGAACGGTTGTTTTAATTTCTAGGTACAATATTTCTACTGGTGATTATGATCCCACAAAAACTTTCAGTGACCAGAATAAGAACACGTACGTATCTTCTTTGATGATTGTTTACTTCAGGTTTCCTCCAGTGATCTTAATAGAAGACCTGGAGCCACTGTAATGAAGACTCGTTAACCGAGTGTGGGATCTGTACAGGAAAGAATATGAGGCTTTTGTACAGACCGAGCTGCGAAGGGGCGAGGTCTGTGCCAAAAGTCCGAGGGCAAATACTTTCCCGTACAGACAAAACAAACGAGGTTAATAAATAATTTATTATACCACTTTTGGTTCGTTTTCTTCTTTCTTTTTTTGCTGTGTTCGTCTTTGTTGCCGTTTATCTTACCTTCAAGTTTGTTTACTTCGCTTCGCTTCGCTACGACCACGACCACGACAACGACCACGACATAAAACACGCGACAACAACAAAAACACGCGACAACAACAAAAACAATAGTCAAGGCCGAAAAACCACAAAATTAGTCTGCATAGTAAAAGTCTGTTTAAAAATAATCTCTGACTTGTCTGTCTAGAAATGCTGGTGTTAATTCACCGGTGACAAACAATCCCACGATACAAGTTGGGAGTGTTCAATTACCTCTGCGGTTGGCTATCAAGACAGCTCAGTTTGGTCGGACGTTCCAAGATCGGTCTCACCTTTTTAAAATCTTTCCTCGACCAAATAATGTTCATGAGAATGACGTAATACACAATCTTAACGTCCGTGGAAAGCGTGGGAATGCTGGTCAAGCGTTTCCCGCAGTCGAATATGACTTTGTTCCAAAGAGATTGCAAATTGCGGCTAAACACCTTATACACATACAATGGACAGGTACGTAATTCGTTATTTACGGGGAGTTGTAATTCTGAATGTTTTATAATTCAGTCAAACTTGTATTGGATTCGCATTTTGGGGGGTGACGTGGGCATGTTCTCCCACAGAAACTTTTGAAATCTGTTGTTTTAACTTTTGTAATGACCGCTCTTTACTGCAGGTTTGTAAAGAGCTCCCAGGAAAAGCAATGAGATTGCAGGAAAATTGTGTTAAGACTGCTCACGTGACAGTATAATAAAAACGCTTAAAACACGATCAAGTCGGTTTTCTTTGTTTTTTTGAGGGATTTATATCCCATAAATCCCTCATTATAAATTCATAGGGATTATATATATAAAGCCCGGGGATTATAATATATATAATCCCTATGAATTTCTAATTGCCCAATTCATGGGTAATCATGCTACAACTATCTCATATCGTAACGCCGGTAGCGCCCACATACGAGAAGGACACGTAGTTTCCACGTAGTTTACGAGAGGAAGGCAAACCAATGAAAATCATCAAAATCTGTTGGTTGAGTCAGCACTTTATTACACTGAACGTTGAGCATAAAATGTGAGATTGATACTGCATCAATACGCATGCCCAATGCTGTAATGATATCTGGTACTAATTATTCATCTGACTAATTATTCAAACAAGCTTGTAGAAGTCTGTGTATGTGTTCAATGAACCTTTACGTACTTCTCAAGTTTGTTTAATAAACTGCTTTGGAGTCTTATTATTTCATAAAATCCCGTTAACATTAGACATAACACTGTCCTTCGACACTCGGTAAAGGCTATTAGTTTTAGAAAACCTTCTTCAATCGTGTTTTAAAGCCTTGGCTTAAAGCCTCCGTTCTCGGTATTTATCCTATACTTATCGCCTACGGTTAAATTAATGTTTGTTTGAAGGGTGGTATTCCTAGGAGTTCAAAGAAATTTCAGTAAAGTAGGCAGATTATAGAAATCTTCGTTTTATTTAATTTTGTACTAAAATGAATTTTCTTATCTTATTCACAGGATCTAATACTAATCCAAACAATTTTGCTGGTCAAGGAAAAGCTGGTATGCTATATATACTTGGTGTACATCTTACATTCATGCGTATATCTTTACTATGCTCTCGTAATTTATAGATATAAATATAGAATTAATTATTATATAACTTTCTCGTATGATTAAGGTATGTACGATCTAGCGAAATGAACAGCGCGGGGACTGAATGTCTGCGTTGCGTTACTTAGCTACTATATATAGTCCCCGAGCCCGGTGAGGGTGCTAATCTCGACATGCGTGGAGTCCACTTTACACGCGTGTTAAAATGCGAATCAGTTTGAGTGATCTGAATATTTAACAATTATTCGCCGAAGGCGAGGTGAATATCGGTGTATAATAACCGAGACGAAGTCGAGGTTATTATTCACCGGTATTCACTGAGCCTGAGGCGAATAATTGTTTTAGTATAAATACACATTTTCGTACTTTTAGGAACAACATTTTCTTTAAAATTGTTAATTTCCTCGTCTGTCGCATTGACAACTTGGCTGGCGGCCATTTTGAATAAACGCTGTAGGTAATTATCGAGAATTAATCCGAAGTAGCTCGACCAATCAGCGCGCGTGATTTTCTATAATCACCCGTGTATTTATACTAATTGTATATATGTGTGGACGGACCACACGCGGTGAAGATTGTGGGGCACTGGAAACAATATAGTTCTTGACAAAAAAAGATTTGAACTAATATATTCTTGACAAAAAGACTTGAGAACGGAGTTTTTGGGATACGTACATCCCTTTCAAAAGAACAGAAAGAAATCAACGTTTACGTATAAAGTCTTGACTAAAGGAAACCCGTCAAACCGAAACTCGAAAGAAGGAAAAAGAAATAGCCAATTAGTCAAAATAGAAAACCAGCGAAGATAAAGGCCGAAAAGTTTATTCTACGGTAAAAATATAGAGCAGTCGCTCTCAGTAATCACCGAACATTTAGTAGCAAAACTGTTCGAGTTTCCCTATCACTGTTAATTTTGTTTTATATTTTGTGTGTCCTTGAAGTATTTTAAACGTAGCATATCCATTGCATGTTTTTTCTTGCCAATGCCCGTTGTATTTTTCACCTGTGGCTGCCGTCTTATCTTCTTTTAAATAGTTTTCTTATTGTAAAATTACTTATGACTTAGCGGTTGTTTATAATTTAGCATAAAAAATGGAGAAGAGGAACATTTTTTCTTTTGCAAAACGTACAAATGCTGTTGAAATGTTTATTAACATGTATGTGAAAACATTTTCAGCAATTCAGATTTCGAAATGAAAAATTGTTTTTGTTACTTTAAATAAATATGAATGCCATAAATGAATATAGCCGTGGCAGACAGCCAGCCAGGCAGTTTGAGTAGTTTTCAAATGCGAATATTTTTAGATACCAAGCAATATTGTTTGTAAACATGGGAAGAAAGAACTGTTGTGTATAACCCTAATATTTTGATAAAATTCTGACGCCTGCTTCGGTAGTGTGGTGGTAACATCATCGGTTTGCAGCGAACGAGATCGAGTTCAAACCTGGGATGCGACGTGAAATTTTCTTCATCTCAATATATTTTACGAAATATCATCCTTAAATTTTTCTTTGTTCTTTGTTGCATTTTTCTTCAAAAAAATAGAGTTTTTTTTTTTTATCCCAATTATTCTGCCATAAAACTCCTACTCGTCCGGCCCGATAGTCATCCGCTACCAGTGACGGATCGGGGACGGGATCACTTTGATTTGTTGTGAACCTGTGAGGTTTTGTCCAAATTTACCCCCCTAGGGCTTAAAATGATCCTGAATGATCCCTTTTTAAAATGAGACCTTTATAAGGATATGCCATGAAGTATTACCCGAGCTCTGACCTGAGCCCGCAGCTCTGAATATCACGTGAGCAAAGATCGAGCATGGTCGATGTTGACAAGAACAAAATGGCTTTTATTTGTCAATATATAAGCGAAAACAACGAAAATTTAGGCTGTATAAACTCCTAAAGTAAGTATAAGCATTTGTTTGTTGTAGATTAGCAATAATTTGGTAAAATTTGACGAAAACCAACTCGGCCGATCGGTAATTACCGAACAAAATTTGCCGAGAGTTGTCGGCGAGTTGGCGGCGTTGTAATGGCAAACTGGAGTAAATATCACTCAAAATAACTTAAAATCTGAATAGCTGACTTAAAAACGATCTTACTGATGTATTATGGTCGTATGTTCTTGTATAATTCTGTTTTAATTTGTAAATTTCAAAATAAGTTATATGATCGCGCGCGCGCACGATGGGGGGTCACAATGGGGGGTCACAATGGAAAATCATAAAAAATCAGTATAATATTTGCTTTTTATTGTATTGCTTTAATTTTTTCAATTTGAATTTGTGAAATGCTGCTTTTCATTTTACATGATCCAAAATTTGGTGTAAAGTCATTTCTCATTAAATATTTAACATTTTTTGGATTATAATAATATTATTAATACTGTAATAGTAATTAGCATAAATTAGCATAATTTGCAAAATGGGTTGTCTGACAAGACCCGAAAACCCAAAATTTGAATAGTAGAGGTAAAAACGATTCAAATGATATATTATGGTATTATTTTTGTGTTATTATGCCATGTTAATTCACAAATTGCCAAGACCACCTGCTGTGACTGGTTTTCGGTTCGGACAAGAATGAGTTAAAACTATATTTTCATCGTTCCGACAAGAGTAGCTATTTCCAGGCCTCCAATAAAAAAGAGCGCATGGGGCGTTGCTGTAAAAGCGGGCGAGGGGTTATTGGATTTATGTATTTCTAGTAGGCTATTATATGAAATCACTGTGGCGGGAAAATTGCGGGTGATTGGGATATCACTTTTCAAAACAAACGAACTTGTCCTAATAACATCTTTAAGGTGAGCAAGGAAAATGTGAAGGTTTAAAATATCAGTTAAATAAACACTAATATAAATGAAGTATAAGAAGTTTTAGTGTATAAACAAATACAAAACCTGCAGTAAGATTGTCGAAACCTCAACATCGTTTTGTTGCCCGCGTATACGGCTGACAATATCATAAAAGCAGAATATTTTTGCATTGATAACAATTTGTTTATTAGTCGATAACACAAGTGGGTTAAAATTCTTAAATAATTAAACAGCTGCTTATATTTTGAGCGTATATACCTACTGACTGAATGTTTTGATTTTTTCGGATCGGCCAAACCACAACATCGAGGTTTGTTCTAATTTTAGTGTAGATTTTGTGTCTGTTTATTCCTCAAATTTCGTAACTTCATAATTAGTGTCTGTTTTACCGATATAGTGAACTATGACATTTTCTTGCAAATATTGGATCGAGACTTGATAATAATTAGCGTAAAAGCGAGGCTATATGGTAACTTTACATTGCCCCAAGTTTTATAATTTTAGAATATTCCGTACGTGATATTAGTTTTCGGAAGAAGATGGCTAATAAGTTCAGAATTATACGCATTGTTGAAATACATCGAGTACTTATGTTGTCAGAAATTTCACAAGCTTTCATATCATGCAAGTTTCTGTGTTATCTGTAACTTTTTAAAATGTTTAAAATGTTCGCACCTTTCCCTTCGTAAATAACAATAATGAAAAACTAGCTTATCATAAGGTATTTTAGAATTTCCGATACTAGTTTCTTTTCAAATACTTTACGCGCAAGATTGACGTCCTATATCACACTGAAGCTATTTGAAATTGCCATTTGTTAAAAATTTCAAGTTTCTACTTAAAGTGTATATAAAATGAAAATTAAGTTTGTCTAATTTGAAAGAACTCTTGATATTGTAAAGTAACATCTTCTACAGTTTTTCCATATCTTACTTCGTTCTTGAGATATTACGTACTATTTGTTTGATATGTAAATGAGCACACTGCCTACAGTACGTCACATTGTATAATGAGTTGTTGGAAAATTAGGAATATCGTTGAAGTTATCGAATAAAGTCACACGAAACTGGGCATGTAGGTGTATTTGTGTCATGACTTTAAACAAACACAGGTTCAAGCGATTTAACAGATTAATATCAATGATATGCACGATTTCTCAGTAACTCATTATACAATGTGACGTATGCAGTGTGATCATTTACATATCAAACAAATAGTAAGATCTCAAGAATGAAGTAAGATATGGAAAAACTGTAGAAGATCTTACTTTACAATATCAGGATTTCTTCCAAATTAAACAAACTTAATTTTCATTTCATATACACTTTAAACGGAAAGGTTTTAAAAAATTAAAAAATGACATCTTTTATAGTTTGATTTGCGTATAAATTTCAGTGTTATAAGACTGTTTTGGTGTTTGCTCTGGTGTTGGCTATTATCTAAAACTTTGGAAATACTTACTAGGTAATAGGTGTAAACTTTGGATATACCTTAATCAAACGCTAATTCAAATATGAAAGTAAATATGGCCCGAGTCAGTGAGCATACCATTTAAACATCTTTTAAAATAGATATTTTTCACATCCTGAAACGTTCTGGTTGGTGTTTTTACCTGCTACGTTGGAAATATTTTACATATTGCCGGATAGATTTTAAACAACAATTTCGTTTTTCAAGCTTTTAAAAGAGTTATTTGAGGAATATATATATATATATATATAAACTATATAGTGGTTATTACTTGGAAATACCAGTGGCTATTACTTGGAAATACCAGGAAATACTAGTGGCTATTACTTGGAAATACCATCGGTGTATATATATATATATATATATATATATATATATACACCGGTTGTATTTCCAAGTAATAGCTACTAGTAAACACCAGCTGAGTAAACACCACAAAGATCTTAACAAATTTATCCGAACCAAAATACACTGCAAATTGAGTTAATTGATAGGACGAGTAAGCAAGAGCACGAAAATTAAGTTTGTCTTATTTGAAAGAATACTTAAAATGAGAACGTAACATCTATTGCAGTTTTTCGTTTTCTTGCTTCGCTCTTGAGATATTTCAGCTTGTTTGATATGCAAATTAAACATTTTGTCGTCACATGTGCATCAAGTGATTATATATTTGACAATATCAAAGATACATAACGTTTTTCGATAAGTCATTATGCACGTGTGACGTCAAAATGTTTAATTTGCATATCAAACAAACTGAAATGTCTCAACAACGAAGCAAGGAAACGAAAAACTGCAAAAGATGTTACCCTATCATCTTAAGTGTTCTTTCAAATAAGACAGATTTAATTTTCGTTTCATAAGCACTTTAAGCAGAAGCATGAAATTTCCATCACAAATAGCAGTTTCAGTTTGATATATAAATCAATCTTGTACGTTCAGTATTTAAAAAGAAAAATCGGAAATTTTAAAATACTCATGATAGGCTAATTCTCCATTATTATTATTTACGAAGGGAGAGGTGCGAACATTTTGAGTATTTTAAAAAGTTACAGATAACACATTAGCTTGAACTATACATCAAATGAAAGCTTATGAAATTTGTAACGACATAGGTGCTTGATTATATTTCAACAATGCGTAGTTCTGAAGTTATTAGTCATCTTCTTCCAAAAACTAATATGACTGCATATTCTAAAAATATCAAACTTGGATCATGTCTGGAGCAATGTATTTATCATAGCCTCGCTTTCGCGTTAATTATTACCAATCTCCCTCCAATTTCATCTGTACCTTGGGAAACGTCTATTGGTACTAATTTTTGCGGCACTTAATTTTTGCGATTCCCCCCCAAAATCGCAAAATTACAGGCCCGCGAAAAAGAAGGGTTACGCCAAAATTAACGACGCGAAATTTAATTCCAAACATTTCAATAAATTTTCCTAATTCCTGATTGGCTAATCATATCAAGTTTAAATTTAAATTATTTTACTAGGGGTATTTAAGAAAAATGCCACATGTGGTATTTTTTTAAATAACATACATCCGGATGTTTGCAGTAAATACTTGTTTCCACCAGCCAAACTGGCGTAAAGCGGCAACATTTGATAGGAGTAAAGTGACGTCATGTGTGTTTGGCATGCGGGAAACAATTACTGACAGTAAACACTAAACAAGTCAGTTCGTCGTGAGTCCTGGTTCATTCGCTCTTTCTGAACGCTCAAGAAGTTAGCCACGAAGAAAGTTAACGTTAAGTAAAGTTTACTTAAAACAGTTTAAAAATTAAAGATGAAGACATTACTCAAAGATGCTGTTGTCAACGTCACACAGTGGAAGAACCCGACATTTTTCTGATATGCCGAGTTTGATGTTAGTTTCGCTGTTTCGTCAAGATTTTCCATTGTTTTATATTATTATTATTATATTAAGGTAACATTGATTGAAATGTTATCAGTAAAAGGAAATAACACTTGTTCTCGAAGAATTAATGAAAAATCACACATGTGTTTGGCAAAATATTAGTAATTCCACTCGTGCTTCGCACTCGTGTTCGAATGTTTAGTCAGTAGTTGTAGTCATTATCTGATACAAAATCCTTCTAATTTACATAAACTTTTCGTTTGATTTTCTTAGCAAAAATCATTCCTATCTTTAAGATTATTGACGAATACGAACGTTCACATTGTTCTGTTCCTTCGGGAAGAGCGAGACTCGTTACCCTTCAACAGCCGTTTAAACGAGACGAAAATGAACAAGTTTTAAAGCATTTATTCAGTATATTTCGACCCGTAAAAAAGAATGCTCACAGAAGCGTGAATCGAGCAAGTGAACCATGAATCCCAACCCCCCTGGCTATGAACACTAGCCAATAACGTGCGGCATAGCGTGAAAATGCCGCGAAACGAAACAACAATGGCGACATGCAAATACTAACTCTAAAGGCCTTAGTGGCCAGAACACTCCCCGTCTGGTATTAAAAATATCACTATTAAGAGTTTGAATGTTTATAAAGTTCAGAAACAAGAACTAGTTACGGGTTCAGTTCGTGTTCGGTTCTTAGCAGGATCACTTCCGTCACTGGTCTTGTATACAACTGCTTCGTACCGTTCTTCGCCGTGGTGACTTCCACTTTCCGAACCTTTCCGTCCGCGCTACTTATGGCTTTCGAGATGCGTGCAAGCGGCCAATCGTTTCTTGGTGATTCTTTGCACCGGAGAAGGACTAAATATCCTTCTTCAAGATTCGGTCGGGGTGTCTCCCACTTCCGTCTGCTTTGTACTGTTGGCAGGAACTCTTTCTTCCATCGTGACCAGAAGCGGTTTGCTAGGAACTGTACCTGGCGCCATTGCTTGGTGAATAGGTCTTGAGGGACGAAGTTTCCCGGAGTAGGTTTGAGTGGTAGGGTTTTCTGCGTCAGGAGAGTTGATGGAGTGAGGATTTCGGGTGCAGAGGGGTCGCTGGAAACGGCTACAAGTGGTCTGTTGTTTACGATGGCTGTCACCTCGGCCATCAGTGTTGATAGAGCCTCGTGGCTTAAACGAGTTGGTCGTAGGTCGGCGAGCATTGAGTCCAGGATTCGTCTGGAAATACCGATCATACGTTCCCACACGCCTCCTGTGTGCGAAGCATGTGGGGAGTTGAAGACCCACTTGCATCCTCGGGAATTGAGGTATGACTCCACGGTCTTCTGCTCCATTTCTTTCAGAGCAGCTTCCAGTTCGTTGTGTGCGCCTACAAAATTAGTCCCACACTCTGAGCGAAACTGTTCGACGTGCCCTCTGATCGCCATGAATCGACGAAGGGCGTTTATAAAGCTGGATGCGTCCATGCTCTCAATTAATTCGATGTGAATTGCTCTCGTCGAGAGACAGGTAAAAATAACTGCCCATCGTTTGCTGTTAGCGTGTCCTCCTCTAGTGCGTCGAGCTGCCACTTCCCATGGGCCAAATACGTCGAGCCCAACATAAGTGAAGGGAGGTGATGGGGTGAGGCGTTCGGTTGGCAGGTCTGCCATTTTCTGATGATGGAGCTTCCCGTGCAGTTTTCTACAATTCATGCACTGCTGGATAACTCGGTTAACCAGGCGTTTTCCTCCGACGATCCAGTATCCTTTCGCTCTAACCATTCCGTGAGTGAAATGACGACCCTGGTGCTTCACTTCTTCATGGCAGTGCTTGACGATGAGGCTTGTCACGTGGTGTTTTCCGGGTAGGATTAGGGGGTGCCTTTCTTCGTAGGGCAGGTCGGCCCGCTCGAGGCGTCCTCCAATACGAAGGAGACCTTCGGAGTCGATGATTGGGCTGAGTTTTATCAGTGGCGATGTTTTCGACAGTGATTTATTCTTTTCTATGCGATCGTATTCTTCCGAGAATGCTTCGATCTGCAAGTTTCTGACGATCAACGTCTGCGCACGTTTCCTTGCATCGATGACATTAACGGGCGACATCGCTTCCGTTTCAAGATCGTTGCTGACTGGCTCCTTCGAATGGTGGTAGCGTTGATGCTGCTTTTGGACAACCAGGATTAGTTGTGCTACGGCGTTGACTAAGTTTGACCACCGCGAGAAACGTAGAAAACGAGTAGTTCCAAGGTTTATAGGTGATACAAACTTCACATTAGTTGCCGAGGTCGTGATTTCGGGCCGAAGTTCTGGGTCTTCAGCTGTGAGCTCGAAGGTGGTGGTGTCAGTTTCGGAGAAACTTTGGCTCTGCAGGAACTTTGGGCTGTTCAACCAAGAGGAATCTTTAAGGTGGCAGGCTCTCACGGATCTAGTGGCTAGATCTGCTGGGTTGAGGTCGGTTGCCACGTATTTCCACTGGTTCGGCGACGATGACTTTCTTATTCGTTGTACTCGGTTTCCAACGTACACGTAGAATCGGCGCGTCTCGTTTAGGATGTAACCCAGTGTAACCTTGCTATCAGTGTAGTAGGCGACGGAGTCTGGTTGCACAGCCAACTCTTCTAAGACTACTTCAGTGACTTCTACCCCGAGTACTGCGGCGCAAAGCTCCAGACGAGGAATCGTTGTGGCGTGCGGAGGAGCCAGCTTAGCTTTGCCGAGCGCGAAGGAAACCTGGACTTGACCATTCTCGTGAATGACTTTGAGGTAGGAAACAGCTGCGATGGCTTCGATGGACGCGTCGCAGAAGGTATGAATTTCCAGCTTGCTGGCCTCGCACAAGGACACACTGGCGTAGGCGCGTGGGACTTTGACTTCGGTAAGGTGAGAAAGAGATTTACACCAGGCCTCCCATGTTGACCTGTGTTGTTCAGGCAGCTAGTGGTTTGTCCCAGTCATCGAGGGGGTGGCGTTTGAGGCTGGCTGTCATGGCTCTAAGCAACATTTTGGCTTTGATGACTACCGGAGCAGCGATTCCCAGCGGATCGTAAAGACCGTTCGTGACTGAAAGAACGCCGCGTCTTGTAAATGGTTTGACTTCGTCTGTGACCTGGAAGGTGAACGCATCGGTTTGAAGATCCCAGAATACCCCTAACGAGCGCTGGACTGGGATGTCGTCGCGGGGAGATCCAGGTTGCGGAGGTCTGAGGCCTGGTCTTCGACGGCGAATGCTCGTGTTACTTCGGGGTCATTGGAAGCAATTTTGTGGAGGCGCAAGTTGGCGGCGGCCAGCATGGCTTTGGTTTTACGTAACAGATCAATGGCTTCCTGGCTGTTAGACATGGACTTTAGACCGTCGTCGACGTAAAAGTCCTTTTCCACGAACTCTCTTGCATCGGTGCCGTACTCTTGTTCTCCTTCGAGAGCTGTCTTTCTAAGACCACAAGTTGCAATGGCTGGCGACGATGTATTACCGAACAAATGTACCTTCATGCGATATTCGATGACTTCTTCATTGGGACTGTTGTCTTTGTACCAGAAAAATCTCAGGAAATCTCGGTGGTCTTCACGGACGATGAAGGAGTGGAACATTTGTTCGATGTCTGCCATTAATGCGATGGGACCGCGCCGGAATCGTAGAAGGACTCCCAATAGGCTGTTTGTCAGGTCTGGGCCAGATAGCAGTAGCTTGTTTAGAGACACCCCGTTGGTTTCAGCTGCGGAGTCGAAGACCACTCGAATTTTACCAGGTTTTTTGGGATGGTATACTCCGAAGTGGGGGAGGTACCAGCATACTCCCTTTGAGACATCGTCGTTTTTTCGGAACGGGTTCTGCGTGACCATTTTCAAGAATTTTCTGCATGAATTCGAAGTAGTGTCTCTTCATTTCCGGTTTTCGTTCTAATGTTCTCTTCGTGGAATTAAAACGTCTTCGCGTGTCTTCTCGGTTGTCTGGGAGCGCTGATATCGGGTTACGAAAAGGCAAAGGTGCCTCCCAGTTTCCTGCGTTGTTTTTGACCATTTCACGGTCCATAAGGCTGACGAACATCCTATCTTCCACGGATAGATCGGGTTTATTGTCGTCCTTCGAGATCTTGAACACGTTGGCTCCTAAACCATCGTCGAAACTTCCATCCGCATACGCTTCTTTCCGCTTGTCGTTGACTGTATCAGGGGGGTCAGTGACGTTGGCGGTATTTTCTTTAATGTGGAAGCGGTTGGGACATGGTAAGAGGATTGAGGGTCGTCCGCTTTCGAGAATGTTTGTTCTGTAACAGGAGAGACTGGGTTTGTGAGCGCCGTCCAAGCAAGCGTTGCCGATGACGACCCATCCTAAATCTAGACGCTGAGCCCATGGTGCATCTCTGGAGCCATTGCGTGACTCATGTATCTTTTGAAGCGGAGGTGCGTCTCGACCGATAAGCAAAAGGATTTCTGCATCATCGCAGATTTCAGGTATCTCGTCGGCTATTCCGCGTAGGTGTGGGTGAGCTCGGGCTACTTGGGGTGTAGGTATCTCTTCTTTTGAGTCTGGAACAGCGTTACACTCGACAACGTTTGTTAATGTATGTCTTTTATTACCGTCCATCGATTCCACAATGAGGTCTTTGCTGCATCTTCCTTGAATCTGGGACACTCCTGCACATGTCTTAAGTGAGTATGTAATAGTTTTACCATGGACGTTCAGGCGATCGAAGAGTTCAGACTTTGCTAGGGAACTGTTGCTCTGGTCGTCAATTACTACGTACGATTTCACTTTGGTTTCTGGATGCCCGCTTACGTAAATGTTGGCCAGACAAATCTTCGAGCATGATTTTCCACCGGGGGAACTACCGCACACTTCGGTGCATTTCGTTGTAACCTCTCCTGACTGCTGGTTTTGTTGAGTGCCGGTACGATTGCCAGGTTGATCTTTGTTTGCTGCCTGCTCCCCGCCATGCTTTTGCTCGCCGTCAACGTGGAGGGCCGCCAGATGCTTATCACTTCCACATTCTGTACATGTAACTTTAGCCTTGCAGTCCTTTGCAAGATACATACTCGATTCTGTCTCAGTATTCTGGTTCTCTCGTCGAGGGACTTAGCTTGGAAGGCTCTGCACTTGTTCAATGGATGTTCTTTATGGTGGATAATGCACCAGTTGGTGGGGTTACGAACTTGGGGATCGTGTCTGACTCCGTGATCTTCAGCGTCGATTCCGGTTTTCTTCACGCTAATTTCTTGGCGCCAGGTTGGCTGTCGTGCACCTAAATTCTTCCTCTCGGGAATGTCTATGATTAGGTTAGGGTCGTTTCTTTCAAGGGATAACTCCTGAATGAAGGTGGCAAATTCGAAGAATGGGGGGTAGCCTACTCCAGCGTGCTGTTTCTTATAGCGGAACGCATGTTTTTGCCATCTGCTTTGGATATCGCCGGGGAGTTTAGCAATGACAGGTTTGATGTAGACCGGCTCGTCGAGGATTTTAAGACCTTTATATCCCCCATCAGCCTTAGCGCACTGTAATTCTAAAAGCAAGTCTCCGAACTCTTCGAGTTTTTTGTTGTCTCTAAATCCGACTTTAGGAAAGTCTCTCAGTTTGTTCAAATGTACTTCTGTAATCACTGCGTTGGAACCAAACCGCTGACTAAGTTTCTGCCATAGTATCGTTACACCTTCGGTGGGTTTGTTGATGTATGCATTCCGAAGCCGTTGAGCAAGTTTCTTCGATTCGTTGCAGGTATACTCTATTATGAGAGATAATTCTTCGCTAGGGGTTATCTTAATGTCTCGTATCATGTTCTTGAAGGATTCTTTCCAGCCGTAAAAATTTCTCGGGTTGTCGTCGAATTTTTGAATCTTATTGGCAATCAGCTCTCGACGGGCCATGAAGTTGATATAAGCGCTCATGGGATTTGAATTAGGATCTGTCTGATAATTTGGAGGTTGGGGAGCGAATATATTTGCTGTTGGGTTTAGTTCTTCTTTGGGTGGTATTTTGTGGGCTTGGTCGTTGACCTGGTCGGCTTGTGTGTCGATGGCACCAGGAAGGGAAAGGTGGTCAAGGTTCGGTTCTTCAAAGTCTTGCGAATTCAGGTAGCGTTGAACTCTTTCGACTGGATCATCTCTAGGCAGATTAGGGCGATCGGGTTCTCGGTTTTCATCGAAGCCCATTTCTCTGTCAATAGCTTGGGCTTTTGTTACGGCAACTACTGCTTCCTCTTCGAGTCGCAGATTTTCCATTCGAGCCTTTTCTTCCATCTTTCTTTGGGCTAGGGCTAGTTCTTGGTGTTGTATTTCTAAGGCGGACTGAGACACTCGCAATGACCTCAATTTTTGCATTTCTACCTTCTTTAACGCTGCTGTCGCTTCAGCTCTAGCGAGAGCTCGAGCCGCAGTGGAGGACGTTGAGCTACGAGAACTATGAGATCGGCGTGATGAATTAATTTCCAGCAAAAGTTCCTTCTTTCGCTCATTTGCTTCATTTATGGTTGCATGAATATATTGACTACGGTTATTTATGAGTTTTTGCAGTGTTTCGTATTCTTTTTGGTATTGGGGGTCGCTTAGGCCGCCAAGAAACTCCAAGAGTGACAAGGAAGCAGTGTTGTACTGGTGAAATAGCGAACGTACTTCTGACGTATGTGATTTTATTTGATCTAATGAATCGGGTGACTCATGTAATTTAGTCGCAGCGTTAGTAATATTTCGCCATAATTTATCTAGTTTTGCTTTATCGGATTGAAGCCTGTTCTCAATGTACTTTCCCGAGGGTTTTGCCGATCTTTTGGGCCGATCTGATGGCTCCATATTCGAGATAATCGATGTATTTTCGGCCGCTTCTATGTCTACTTCGGACGAGTTTATATTTAATATAATATCGTTCGTGTCCGTTTTCCCCGTATTATCGCTTGTATTTTGCTGTAAAGCCGTATCTAATTTCCCTACCTTAGGCTCGTCGACGATAGTGGGGTCCAGTGTTGAGCTGTCGGTTGTAGAAAGGCTGTTTTCTTGGCTGTTCGAAACTGTATTTGCAGCGGTTTTGTCCATGTTGCAAAATTTATCCCTTCGTCGCTTCGTAGCCTTCGAATTCTCGATGTTTATACGCGTGAAGTGTGGATCTTTTTTACTGTTCTGTTCCTTCGGGAAGAGCGAGACTCGTTACCCTTCAACAGCCGTTTAAACGAGACGAAAATGAACAAGTTTTAAAGCATTTATTCAGTATATTTCGACCCGTAAAAAAGAATGCTCACAGAAGCGTGAATCGAGCAAGTGGACCATGAATTCCAACCCCCCTGGCTATGAACACTAGCCAATAACGTGCGGCATAGCGTGAAAATGCGGCATAGCGTGAAAATGCCGCGAAACGAAATAACAATGGCGACATGCAAATACTAACTCTAAAGGCCTTAGTGGCCAGAACACACATGCATTTATATCACAAGCAATTTTGGCGAAAGGTTGCATGTCTGATACAGTACGGACGCAATCATTGTAAATAGTACTTATTTTGTCGCAAACGATCATAGAGCAAGTCATCTATGTTTTGTTTTTGTTGAGCTATAAGGTTCTGTTTATTATCATTGCAAAAATATGGCTGTTTTAAAATAGAATGTAAATCGTCGATTCAAGACTAGCGGATAAGCATTTAAAAAAATTTCGCAAGGTTTAGTTCCCTTTAACACGATTTTTCTTCCAAATAGCGAAATTTAAGTGCGAAATGTGCCTTTCTCATTCTCGCGAAATTAAGTCCTCGTGAAAATTATCAAAATTAAGATATCTCCGAGACGTTAGCTGACAAAGTTCAATTGTTTTGAAAAGTAACATGAAATTACCTTCTATATCGAATTTATAAGGAGATACTTACAGTTAACCAGCGCATGCGTAGACAATGTTCGCGGTGTTATCCAGATCGATCGTTCGTTCGTTCGTTCGTTCGTTCGTTCGTTCGTTCGTTCGTTCGTTCGTTCGTTCGTTCGTTCGTTCGTTCGTTCGTTCGTTCGTTCGTTCGTCCGTCGGTCCGTCGTTCGGTCGGTCCGTCGTTCGGTCGTTTGGTGCAATGGTATAGCCACGGCACTGCCCTTTAGGATTGGGATCTGGTTTGAACGTTTGTTTCCGTCACCTAGAATCTATGACAATCACTCTTTCAATGTTGATTGGTCAATTAGTGTCATTTTGCTGTGACTCTTTGGTGGCTAACCATTTTGAATTTAAGTTTTTAACTGTTGCAGGAACCGATCGGCACAACTTATTAGAAATGGAAAGCCCTTCAGTAAATTATCCCGTTACTTCGGAAAAAACTTACAACATGTTAACCAACGCCGAGATCGTCTGGACCAGTGACCCACAAACAAAAACCAAACAGGATTTGATTGTCAGCATGGCGTCAAGCGGATATTACTCGGGCATGACGATATGCCAAGCATCGCCAAAGAAAACTACACTGAACGCCCAGCTGGACAATGCTTCTCCATCCTACAGAGGTATGCTTCTCAGGTTCAAGGCGGGGACGTACTACTACATGTGTACAAGAAACAACGCTTTCTCCAACCGCAGTCAGAAGGGTAGGCTTTATGTCAAAACTGCTACATCACCAGTTAAGAATAAGAGGAGTCTCGCCAACAACTTGCGATCGAAGAATAAAGCTAAGGCTTTTCACTCCTGACTGTCGAGGTTTTGTTCGCGTAAATGAGTAATCAAGTTTTGATGTTAAACCATTAAGCGTTTCTATCTTTTTTCTAATAACTTGTTTTTTTATAAAAAAAGGATACAGCTCCTGAATCTTTGTGACATTTGTAACTCATTGTAATCTTACTTTGTGACTTTTTATTATTTGATTATTTGTAGTTTTTCATTAAATTTTAAAAAGAAAGGAGTTATTGTAGCGTGAATGCCGAATCTAAACCAGTCTAAAATTACTGAAAGGAATGACTCAGAAAGTTGCATTTGTGTTTTTTGAGATAAATTAGGGGTTATATAGGAATAGATTAGGCAGGGATGGATTTAGGAATGTGGTGGAACCCCTAGTCGGTCTCTTCTGTGGACCATTTTTACCAACATGGCCAGAAATCGAGGACAACATGGCGGCAAAGCATGCGCACTGAATGCCTTTTTAATTAATTCAATATGGCGTCCTTCAATAGATTTCTTAAGGAAATATAAAGAACAATCATTTTCGGTTATTTACTATTGTAAATTCCGACATGCGAACGTCCAAAACTTCATTAAATTGAACAATCGTTCAGCACTACAATTTCTATTAAGTTTGGAGCGTCCTAAATAGGTTCCCGAGCCCCTCACAAACATACCTCTTATTCGCTGTTTAAAGTCTATTAATCTGCTATATCACTTATTTTGGAGCTCCAATTTTGGCTGCTTCTGTGTTGTTTGTCCACGATGCGAACGTCTGAATTTGCTCGGGATGAACGTTACTTTGTTTTGCGGAGTTGTTCGTTCCACTTTTTCGTTGTTTAATAGGTTCCCAAAGACCTTAAAATGTACGATTTATTGCAGCCGAGTCGTTGTAATTTAATCCATCAAGCGCCGAGATAAATACTGAACTCGGCGTGAAGAAGCAATGCATTCCTCGATAATTTCGGGTTCTTGTCCGCCATTTCTTATGGAGCTGTTGCTAGGTTGCCAGGGTCTTAAGCGCTGTTATTATTATTAAATGTGACTGTGGATTCAGAAATAATAACCGAAATTTATGCGGCAATTTTTGTGAGTATGAGTGTACAGGCCTGTCTAGACGATTAAACCTTTTGTAATTTGATATTTGGGTAAGAAATGGGTCAATAAGACATTTTAGCGAATAACTCTACTTTAATTAATCGCTATAGACTTCTGTTTATAGCGGAAATGATCGATATTTAGCCATCAGAATTTTCAAATTAATATTACCATCTAAATATGAGCCCACAGGCCACTGCCGCTGAGTGTCCTGGATTTCTAGCCATGTGAAATGTAACTACTATATTCCGATCTGCGAAACAGCTAAGCTGATGCTACTTGAACTGTTGAAACTGTTGAATTGGGTTGACAATAAAAAATAATCTAGGATTATTAAATAGAGAATAATACATGCATATGCGAGGAAATATGAAATTTATTTCGATATTATTAGAACAATTATTTCGATATTATTTCAACACGAAAAATTTTTTTTCCCTACAATTCTTCCTACAAAGCTTGAGGGAGACGACGTGGTAGCTTGCATGGCTTCGGGAATTCGACGCGTGTGCCCTGAAACTTCCAGCCTTTCTCGTGGACGCGCCGCCAGTCACTTTTACGCCATCCCTGATGAGAAGAAGTCTACCTACGCCTGTACGCCGCGGCTGCCAAAAAGTTAAAAGAAGCTTTATGTCCACGTCTGGAACGCGGATTTTTTTTGCGCAATTCGACGCCCGTATGCTGCGCCATGCAGGCGAAGACCCCGCCGTTTACAAAATGGAACTCGAACAACTGCTCGACAAAGCCCAACCTACATTGGCTGCACTGCCCTTCTGGCACGACAATTCATTCGTGGTCTTCCAAGTGGCATCAAGGGAAAGTTGATCGAACACAACCCGACTGCATCTCTGCCCGACATGTTGAGTTTCGTACAACGTTTTCGTGCAGTCGAAGACTACACCTCTGGCTCCCACGCCACAAGCGCTACAGCTACAACCTCAACAACCAACTCAGAAATCGACAAATTCGTTAGCCTAATGACCGATCTCGCCTCCCGATAGACATGCACAGACACGGTTAGAAGACTGACCAAATGCGAGAATCCCACTGGCTTTACGCTGCAGCTAGTCAGTACATCAACCAGCGATCAGACAAGTCTTTCTCTTGTTGCACATATGGTAAACCTGGTCGACACATCGCCCGTGATTGTCGCAGTGATAGCCGCCATTCTTTAAACTACCAAATGGCGTCTCGAGAAACAGGCCCGTGTAACAGGACCATGCAGATGACCCCTTCAGAATGCCCCATTGGGGCATCTGGTACTAGGACCAGATGCCCCCACCCCCACCCCTCAGGACCAGATGCCCCCCTTGTGAAATCCTTCAAAACAATACTAGTAGTAAAACATCTTAAACCAAGTTTGAAATGTATCGATACTTGTTTCGAAACTGACAATAAAACTTTTAGATGATTAAATGAGATCGCAAGCAGCCGATAGGCGTTGAAATGTGTCGGCAATGATCAATGGTTAATTTTTTCTAATTTTTAACAGTGCTTCGGTCTTCGGAGAACAACCCGTGCCGAAATTAGTATCTTTTTCAGAGTATGCCAGACCCGAAAACCGGGGTCGAATTCAACGCTTCGAAACATCAGCTCAACGATGTTACAATCAAGAACGAAACTTGAACATCTATTTAATATATTGGAAATCTGGCATGAACATGACCACACAACAAAAAACTATCGAAAAACGTGGAATAGTCTGATAGCCATACGAGAATTCCGGCACGGGTTTTTCTCCAAAGCGCTGTTTCAAAAATAGAAGAACTAAACAATCCATTAATCGTTGCGATTATTAAACACCCATAACCACGCCGTAACATTTCAATGGCGCTTTAATCGGTGGACATTTCAACGTCTATCGGATGCTTGCGAACTCATTTATTCATCTAAAAATGTTTTACTAAGTATTTAGAAGGATTTCACAAGGGGGGCATCTGGTCCTGAGGGGGCATCTGGTCCTAGTACCAGGTGCCCGTGGGACATTCTGAAGGGGGAATTTAGTCCTGTTACATCGGTAAACCACCCGAAGCATGCAAGTAAGACCTGTAGTGACACATTTACTAGTGGTGTTTGTAATGACAATCTACCTGTGCATCCGTTTGTATAGAAGTATACATTGACGGTGTACGGGCAGTGGTGTAGCCAAGGGGGGGTGAGGGAGGCGGTTGCCCCCCCCAATGGTCTCCAAGACCGTTCTCGTGAAAAGTTTAAATCCGTGGAGAAAGGGGAGGGTACAGCTGTTTTAAGTCCAAGTGAGTAGATACTGATGTGTTATATATATTGCAGGCATGCATATGCTATAAATTACAATACTAAGGGTCTATACAAAATGCCTCCAACCTGTTTTTACATTTACGACTTGTTTATAAATAAATCTAAAGATATTCTGACGTGTATCATTCTATGTTCTGGTTTGATTTCAACAAAATTATGTAATTTATGCCTTTCAGATTGCTCTTAAATACTTGCCTCAAAATGCAGGAAATAGTGTTTCCGAGACCCTAGAAATCCAAAATTTTCCGGGGGGGCATGCCCCAGACCCCCCCCAGGAGATCGAGGTTCTCGCCCCCCAAACCCTATACCTTGGCTACGCCATTGTGTACGAGTTAGTTAGTGAGCTCTTAGGGGGCTTTCCATTTACACAGTTAGACCGGTTAAATGGAACACGATTCGTTTGAGGCCTGGGATGGTCTGACTGGAAAATTTGGTTCTAACCAAAAGCAAGTCCATTCTGGCCGGACTGACCGGTCTAACCTTGTCAATTGGAAAACACCCTTAGACGCGGGGTCAATGATATGAGATCGTTTATTACTGATAAGATTCACGCTATTATTGATTATGAAGTGCCTTCGACTAGACAAGTCACAATCAAAACGGTGTACTTCTATTACGGGTGGGGACTTAAATATCTTAGGGGATGTTTTAGAAAGTGTAAAATTTGTCCACCAGCAACATAACTATAATGGTAGTTTTCTTGTAAGTAACAATATACGCAGTCGCTACGACTGTGTTTTGGGATGGCGCTATGATTTTTCATGTAAACCCACCAAAAACTCGCAAAGAAAACGCTCGCGGGAAAAGTGCTTTGCTTGTGCAGTCTCAGTTGAAAGGTGTTAATAAGAAAGTAATCTTGGGCGAAGGAGTGGCAATTCCGGCTCGGACCAGAGATGATTGTTGAAGGTAAGGTACAACCGAAGATGTTTTACAGGTTGGCATGGTATCATCTTGTCATTCTGCAACTGTTGGTCATTTACACCAGTAGGTACGAGTGTGCCAATACGAATCGCCAATACAGCTAGTGAGGCCTTAAAGTTAACTAAACGTTACATATTGGCGGAATCTTGTCCTTTAATTGAACTCGCGAGCTAATGTTACAGACGACAATTCAGGTAGTATTGGTTGTCGTTCAGTAGAAGCGGATAACCTTACAGTAAAAATCGATGCAACCTTAGATCCGAAATTAAGCAGTGAAGACAAAGAACAGCTAAAAAAAAGTGTTAACTGGGTTTAGGGAAGTTTTTAATGACACAATTAGTCAGACAAACGTAGTACATGACAAGATTGATACAGGCGATAATCAACCCACCAGCCATAATGCATTTAGGGGTGAAGGAGAGAAAAAAATTGCGGATATGTTAGATCAGGGGATCATACATCCCAACACCAGTCCGTGGTCAAATCCTGTCGTCTTAGTCCGAAAAAAGTCGGGTGAAATTCGCTTTGGTGACTTTTGGACTATCGTAAACTGAATAACATTACACGCAATGACGCACACCCGTTGCCCAGGGTAGACGACTTCTTACTTTTTAGATTCAGTTGGTAACGCCAAAGCTTCACCTGAAAAGTGGTTGTTGGCAAATTCCAGTCTACCCAGACGATCGTGAAAAAACGGCTTTTGTAACGCATAACGGCCTGTATGAGTTTAATCGAATGCCTTTTGGATTAGCGACCGCATCCACAACATTCCAACGCGCAATGGCACTAGTTTTAGCGGGTCTTACCTACAGTATTTGCCTTTACTAATTTAGTAGCACTATCACAGAGCACCGTGATAGATTAAGAACGGTTTTGTTTCCAAGAGTAAAACCTTCGACTAAACCTGTCGAAATGCACGTTCGCAGCTCAGCAGGTTCACTATTTAGGACACATGATATCCAAAGAATAGCCTCCTCCGCAGGCAACTCTGTGTGGCTTCCCAGAACTGTGACTTCTACTGTACGACGGGCAATGATGTTTTGGTCGAGATAACCAATTTGGCCGAGCACGAAAGGGAACGGAAGGGATTGGGAGCTGGAAAGCGGGGACTGTAAGGGAAATTGAGGGATAAAATTGGCGGGCGAGAAAAGAAAAGTCCTTTTCTTTTTCTCTTCCTCTCCCCCCCCCCCCCCCCCCCCCCCCCCCTCGCGTTTTTTATTTTTCCCGCTCCCAATCCCTTCCGTTCCCTTTCGTGCTCGGCCAAATATTGAATATCTCGGCCAAAATATTGCCTGTACAGTTGAAATAAAGTCAAGATCTTGATCAAAACATCATTGCCCGTACAGTAGAAGTCACAGTTCTGGGAAGCCACACAGAGTTGCCTGCGGAGGAGGCTATCCAAAGAAGGTGTTTCTCTCGAAAGTCGAAGCGATAAAACAAATCTCTGTCCCTTGCTGTGCGAAAGACGTCCGAAGTTTTCTAGGCCTGACAGGTTACTATCGCCGTTTTATATGAAATAATTATGCCAACATTTCTACGCCACTAACAAAACTGACAACTAAAGAAAGCGCGAAAAAGTTCGAATGGACGCAAGAATGTCAACTGCTTTTAAAGAACTTCAGAATTCTTTATTGTGTTGTGCACCTGTGTTAATTTATCCTAAATTTGACAGGGAATGTATTTTGCAAACAGACGCATCAGATACTAGACTAGGCGCGGTCAGAACGGCCGGTAGCATATGCGCCTAAACTCCTTTGATCACAGACCAATAGACCACAGCGTGAAATGGCTCCACAACATAGACTTGAAAGGACGGTTAGAGCGGTGGGTCATGTGATGGAGTTACAAGAATTTCAGTTTTCGATTATTCATAAGCCGGGTAATCTCCATAATAACGCGGATGCCCTTTCTCGCCTCATAGCGCCTCACAAGGACCCGATATAGTGGATCTTGAGTCTTCATCGCCTGACTCGATCTTAGCGCGCTCTGTCCAAGAGAACGGTATAATTCGGCACAACTGTCATCCAACGCTTAACTTAAAAAAGACTCAGGAAGAGGACCAATTATCTCTAAGATAGTAGAGTTGAAAACAAACGGCAAGCCAAAACCAAAACTATCCGCATGGAGTCAGGATAGAAGGCTAAAAGCGTTTTGGTACCTTTATGATAAGTTGTTTGTCCGTCATGTTTGCTTTATCGATCATTTAAAGCCGAGAATACGCATCCAGATCCAGTTGTTGTTGTCCCTAAAATATTATAAATAGAAATCCTCAAGTGCACTCGTGATAGCCCGTTTGCCGTATGCGCGAGTCCGTCGAGGACTATATTCGTCAATGCAATGCACGCACGCAAAGAAAACCACCGGCACCGGCGGCTAAAAACGGCAAAGCCCCTCTGCAGAGGATAGATAAAGCCTGGTTTCCATATAGCCGTAAGAGCCGGCGGCATGGCTGCGGCAAGGGGCGATGGTCCAATCATAGACAGTGTTGAATTAGCCAGCAATAAAAAGCTGTATGCGATTGGACCATTGCATGCCCTTTGCCGCAGCCATGCCGCCGGCTCTTACGGCTATATGGAAACCAGGCTTAAGAAGTAAGCGAACCTTTCACATTTTGGGCCATAGGTTACATGGGTCCACTCTCAGAAACGGCTAGGGGTAACCAGCACATATTAGTTCTGATTGTCATTCCGACCAACGTGCAAACTTCGAAAGCAATTTAATGCATGAATTATGCGATGTGATGGGGATAACCAAAACTCGTACAACGGCTTACCATGCATCCGGCTAGATGTGACGGTCAGGTGGAGAGACAGAATAGGACAATGCAAGATATGTTAGCGGCATTTTCAGCAAAGGCATGGAAGCAATTGGGACTTGTGCTTAGATTCAGTTGTATTCGTTTACAATACAAGCCAGAAGGAATCGCTTCAATTGTCAACATACCAAGGTAGTTTTCCGACGTACACCTAGAATGCCATTGAATTAGAGCTGCATGTGCTGCCACTTAAAGATCAAAGTACTCAATCTCAATCAGAATATACGTGCAGTCGATTAGGAAGGTATTTAAGGAAGTCAGGCAGCTAGGAATAATTTAGAAAAAGCTAGGGAGAAACGAAAGGGCAACGGAGAGAAAACTCAGGCGTGGTGTCCATTTGTGCCAGGTGAGACTGTGTACTTGCAAAGACCGAAAAGGTAGAAGTGTGGGGCCAAATGGATTGGACCATACGAAGTTGTTGGTCACTTAGGCGTTGATTATAAGATAAAATCAACAAAAGGAAAGGTTACTGTCGTTCACCATGATCAGCTGAAGCGCAGTATGTACCATTTGGCAGCGGTAACGGCTGTTCCGCGAGAGAAACCGGGGACAATCAGGTGCTTTACAATATGCCCACGACTCAGTTCCAACGTGTTAGGCATAGGAATCGTAGGCGAGATGTACAACTGCCTGATCGGTACGGATTTGTGACTAGTAAGTCACCAAAGAAATGTACTCGCTAATTTATTAAATAAATTAATTCATCAGTGTAAAATGTGACATTCATTTTGTTCCGTATTTTATTTTGTTGCTTTTTATATTTATCACGGCGGGCACGGGAGACGTCAAAATCGGAAAGTTCGAGCGTTGGTAAAATTTGTGCGGATTTTAGCTGAAGTTCTTGGGTCTGGGCACTAGTTGGATTACCTTCCAATCCTCTACCGGCTCTTTTTCGCCAAATTCAAGACGTTTGCGAAGATTTACCACCGAATTAAGGTTCGTAATCTTATTTTATATAATAGTTAAGTGTTTTAAACTCTTTATTCCTTTTACAAAGGCTTTTTTTTGCGAAAGATACCTGCCTATGTATTTGAATCACGGTATTAACAAAATAGTCGGTAAACAAATGTCTTCCAAGTCCGCACGTGTACTTGTTTCTCTCTTTATTTTGTAGTCAGACAAACGCCGTATTATTAAATGGTTTACTGTGATGGGTTTCCTTTAAGTTTTGATTGATTTATTGCCGAGTAATCCAAATGAGAATTCAAATTTGGAAAAGTTCTAGCATAAAACCTTATAGTCCATTTGCCACCTTTAATATGTTTCTTTAGGCAACCTTGTTGCCATCAGAAGTGTATTGTTTTTTTTATGGTTTTGTACTCTCACATGGATCTATAGAAATAAATTAGCTTGCAATGCAATTTATACAATAAAGGCCTTCATGGAGGCATAAATAATAGTGAGATATTATAAAGTATGACTTGTCTTTTTGAGTTATACCACTAAAGTTGAATCATAATTTTTGCTTTAAATGGTTGGCTTTTCAATGAACACCCAGCTAAATTTTACATTTTTTACAAGTAAATGCACCTGTTGATATTACCATTTCTGCAGAGTGTCTGGGATGCCAACTAAAACTCTAACAGCATCCCAGACACTCTACAAGTTTATTATTACATAAATGAAATATAATTTCCTGCATTGACTGATAGGATTAATAGCCACCTGCAAATAAATATTCACAACAAAACAGCAAGAGCATTTGCATAATCTATTTTTAATATTTCTATATTTGAAAATACATTATCATTAATTCTCTTGTTTTGGTTGAAGCTACTTTCAATGACACATCTTGATGTTCAGGGCTTCTCATAATCCCATCATAGAATTATCTTGTCAATATAAACTCTATGTTTTGGGGACTTTTTGCCCTTATCAAATGCATTGCAGTGGACTCAGTACAGCAAAATTTGGATTTGCCATCTTGAGAAGGAAACCACAGCCAACCTTTGGTAAAAACCCAGTTAAAGTCAGTTATAGTGTTCTTTGGAAGACAAGTAATGCTAATTGTGGTAAAAAACTAAATATTTACTTAAAATTATAGAAATGCCACACCACATATAGAAGCTTTTAATATATACATGCATACAGTATTAACAAAAATCAACTGAACCCTTAACCTTGTGATCACTTTTGAAATCTCTCTAATCATTGAACAGCAATAACTATTATAATAACAGAGCAAATGTTACATAGGGTTAGAATCTGTATCCAGATTAACACCTGAGCCACTGGACTACAAAATAAAATACATGTACTAAAGTCAAGTCAATCATGTATGTGCACAACCTGTAAAGGTAATAAACTAAAGATTACAGTCTTACTAAGATGATAGAGCAAAGATCACTTGCAGCAAGTTTTGATGATTAGTGAGATATGCTGAACTATTGAACTAGATAAGCAAGGGTAGCAAACTGACAAATAGAAAAATACACATGCTGCCTAAGTGGTGATTGAAAGAGTCAAACTGAAAATACAGTACTGCCTAGAAGTAACTTAACAAAATCCGCGGTGATCCTAGGTCGAACCTCGGTTCAACCTAGGATCAACCGCGGGCCTGCCTAGGATCAACCTCGGTTGATCCTGGGGCGAACCTAGGGCGAACCTAGGGTGAACCTAGGTTCGCCCGAGCGAACCTCAACCGCAAACGCATACGAGAAATATACGATCATGGTAGTCGGAAGAAGTCGCTAATTTCCGACGCTTGGCGTCCTTTGCCCGTTCCAAGTTCAGGTTGTTCACTTCACTGTCTTCGCTAACGCAATATGGGAAAGTTATCGCAATACGCCAGGGGCCAGAGGCGAGATCTCGGTATTAAAGCGGGCTGAAAAATTTCTCATATAAACACTCGCAGCCGGGCTGGAGGCCTGTTTCAAACGTCGAATTTGTCATGTGTCGAATCAAAAACATCGACCGCTTTGGTCGGTAAAACGACCAAAGTGCGACGTGGTTTCAAACGTCGAATTTATCATGTGTCCAAACAAACTGGGACGAGATTTAAGTTCAGGACTTCAGTACTTTTAAAATGCAATCCGAACGAGTTCTTTAATACGGAAGCCGATTACGTTCGACACATGATAAATTCGACGTTTGAAACCGACGTCGAATTTGGTCGAACTTTGTCAACCGTCATTAGATTCGACACATGATAAATTCGACGTTTGAAACGGCCTACCGACGCCGTCTATTGTTTGGCACTTGAAATACTTGAAATCATCTCGGTAAGCGGGATGAATTTTTCCAAAAAAACGCGAGCCAGAAATTATTACTTGATATAAATTAGGAGCTGATTAGTCTATTGTTTGTGATAATTTCATACGACTACAGCATTATAACACGGCATAATTGTGTCAAGAGACAAGATGCTACTTTTCTTCGGCTTTTTAAAGTAAAACGCGTCTTAGCAACGCTAGTTATTTGGAATAAAAATCAGTGCTATTTGGTAAATGCAACCACGAAATCGTCGAGACTGTGTGCAGACATGCAAAAGAGCGACTTTTAGAATACTTTGGTGATTAAAAATTATTCATTTCCCTTGCTTCGGACTGGAAACTTGTATAAGGTAGTTGTCCGTGACGTCGGCATGTCATGTTTATTTTGCTGCCCACTTAATGGTCGGACGAGGTCGGAACCCGAAGTGTTTGTTCAACCGCAGTTTTTCTCTTGCGGTTCGACGTGTCACCGCAACCTCACCGCTACCTCACCGCTACCTCACCGCAACCTCACCGCTAATCCACCGCCACCTCACCGCAACCGCACCGCAACCGCACTGTTAGGTTACTTCTAGGCAGTACTGTACTACATTAGAAAACCATGTGAACCACTGAACCGTTTGAAGTAGCACAAACGTACTTTGGTTATTTAAAAATTAGAAACAATACTAATGCCAAGGCTTGTCATTAGCCTAGCAGATTGTAGACAGTGTATTATAAACTCAAGCATCTAATTTATGGGTCCACGGAAGTGTGGCACCATTTATAGTCAATGAGTCATCACCAGTTAGTAAAATCAAGGGTCCAAATTAAAATACTAATTAAGAAAGACAGGTTATAATTAATATCTCACTGAATTTTAATATGCGTTCACGTTAAAGATTTTTACTAAGTTATATAAATTGCATGTATAAGGTTTTATGCTAAAACGTTTCCAAATCTGAATTCCCATTTGGATTTAATAATCGGCAATAAATCAATCAAAACTTAAAGGAAACCCATCACAGTAAACCATTTAATAATACGGCGTTTATACTACAAAATAAAGAGAGAAACAAGTACACATGCGGACTTGGAAGACATTTGTTTACCGACTATTTTGTTAATACCGTGATTCGTGAAGCAAATACATAGGCAGGTATCTTTCGCAAAAAAAAGCCTTTGTAAAAGGAATAAAGAGTTGAAAACACTTAACTATTATATAAAATAAGATTACGAACCTTAATTCGGTGGTAAATCTTAGCAAACTTCCCGAATTTGGCGAAAAACGTCGTTAAACTGCTTGCCACTCCTATGTACGCCATATTGTTTAGGACCCAAGTGGGTCCTAGTAAGATGGCCGCCACGCTCACTTCCGGCATCACTTGCTGAATCTATCCAGTGAATCTATCTGATGCTCTATCCTTTATAGAGATCAGTGGATAAAATCATCACTTTGCTGAAGGACAGAGCCATAGACGGATTTTCATATTTTTTACTGGGGTGGTGCCATAAATTTTAGGGGGGTGAGCAGGTGAGGTAACACAAAGCGTCACCAAACCAAGGTGAGGTCTAGACTCTTAGACTCTAGGGGTGGAGCCGCGAGAAGGAGGCTAGAGAGTAGAAAACAAAGTACCCCAGGAAAAATTTGAAAAAATCAAGATTTCTAGCCTCGTAAAAAACTAATTTTTTTTGAAGTTGTCAAATCAATGAATTTGGCATTTCCGTTGAGAGAGTTAAAATTAAATGAACCTGTAAAGTGTAAAGTGTAAAGTGTAAGCCCAACACAAAATACGGGTTTAGTGGTTTACTTTTATAAAATCATTGTGTTATACTGTTGTTTGAATCCGAGTACAATTTATGGCGCGCTACTCGAATACTAATTCTAAAGACCTTCAAAAGGTTTCTAAGATTAATAATCAAGTTTTTGGGCTGGCAATGGCACTAGATAAAAAGAGAACACATCTCACAAGGCGGATCAGTGGATGAATATTTTACTATGTATTACACTGCTACTGAAACCACTAAGTACTATGAACTACCATACTGTACATAAGTCATAAGAATTGATATTTCAAAACTTTTACTTAAATTTTCTTGACAAGCACAACTGTTGGGATAATAGACTGATTACTGATTAGACTCATTAGTCATTGCCAAGTAACAAAGGGAACTGTAACTGTTTCTATTTAGTATTTTTGAACTTCAAAGTCTAAAAGACTAAAAGTCTTTAATTTAATTACTTTAGTCTTTAAACGTTAATGCGCCTGTTGGACTTCTTGGACCATAAGTCTATCAAAGTGTCAATGTCCAGCTCCTTGACCAAGTCCTTATTTAAGGTAATACAGAGCAGGTCTCCCAGCCTGGAAGCCGTGGTTCTTGATCTGATCTTGTTGCAGACTCTGTTCATTGCTGAAAAGGATCTCTCAACTGAGGCTGTCGATGTTGCCATGGTGTTCTTTAGCGCTACCAGTTTCATGAGGTTTTGGCACCTACTCTCAGAAATAGGAACCCCGAGCAGGAAATCTTTCTTGGCTCTTACCAGCTCCAGTTTGAGAATCGACTGGTTAATTTCTAGGCAGTGAAAATGTTCAACAAGATACCTGAGAGTCCTCTCATCAAGGTAACATTCTTTAGAGGCATCCAGAGCTTCGAAACTCTTCATTACCTCGAAATTCTTGCCATCAAACCTTATACTTTGAACTCTTCGTCTATTTTTTCTTTCATGTAAGAGTTCATCTCACTGATGCTGCTCTCAAGGTTTGAATTTGATTGCTGTCCAGCCTGTCCTGTTCTAGACCTTGTTCTAACAATAGCAAAGCAGTCCAAGTTCACATCCATAGGTACACCTATTGACTCAAAGAACTTCTCGGCGTCTTTTAGAAGCTGGCCATCAGTGATTGCATCCAATGAAGCACGGGTTCTTGTTAGCTCATGCTGGACATCTGTCCAATTAATAGATTCAGTTTGGAGTTCTTTCGAAAGGAAATACAGTTCAGCAAGATACGCCCTCAGTACGCCGATCAGACCTATGACAACTTTTGTTGTGATCAGTTTGTGGTAGAAACCTGCAGCTTGTTCGACATGCTTTGAGTCATGGATTTGATCTCGATTCTGCGCTACTCTTACAAGCGTTTCCAAAAAAAACTCAGGTTTGTCTGTGAGAATGTCCACTGCCTCAAACTTGCATCGCCATCGAATTTCTATTTGCTGATGCAGATATTTGATCTGGCTTCTCGGGTATACAGTTCTTGATACACGGTCTAGTAAAGTAATCTGACTTTGGGTGTGTTGAAGAACGAGTACAGCGAGTTAATCATTGTTATTATGTCTAGAGCCAATGGAGACCCTTTAATGATGTCATTTACCACCAGGTTCAAGCGATGAGCAGTGCAATGGATGTAAATCAGCCACTGAAAGTGTTCTGAGCGTAAAAGCTCAGCAACCCCAGCAAATTCGCCAGACATTACACTTGCACCATCAGCCCCAAGTGAAATTACAGCTGCTCCAGAACTTTCAATTATCAAGTCAATGACCTCTTTGGTGAATATCATGATAGATCGTGCACCAAAGTCTTCTAGCGGTCTCAGATCGTAGAAGCGCTCAACAACCTTCCCAACATAGTAGCGAACTGCTATTGCAAGTTCCTCGCGCTTTGCAGTATCCTTACTCTCATCAATCAAAGCTGAAAAAAGCCCATTTCCACTATCCTTAATCTGGCTACAGATAACCGATCTAACACTATCAGCGATGATTTCAATGAATTCGTTTATACTAGTCTTACTAGTATAGTCCATAGCAGTACGGTTACTCATGAACTTCTGGTGGAGTTCCCGAAACGTGGGGTTGGTTTCAAGCTGTAGTTTGATAAAGCTGATCCATTTCCCAGGGTTCTTAGATTCGTCAGTTTCATCACCACCTCTCATGGGAACCTCATTTGTTGTGAACCAAATGACATACTTAAATAAACTGCTGAGATATCCCCTGTTTCCTCTGGCTACCTCATCGCGGTCAGGGTTTATTCTGCTCATGATGTCTTTTTGTTTACCTGCCTCTATTTTCTTTAGATCAGACCATTTAGCATAACAATTTTTGTGCAATTCGGAATGTTCATGTTTTGACAGACCTTTATTTGCGTCAAGAGCGTTTGCCCAGTTCTTGTAACCCGTCTCAGTAAAGGTCAAGCCAGTGAAGCCACTGGTAGCCACTGCGGAGGTATTTGCTGAAAATTTCCGGCAAGGATAACAAAATGCCGCATCTTCCTCAACACTATACTCTAACCAGTCGAACCGGCTGTACAAAGATGCTTGAAAGGATATTGTTTTTTTTGATTTGGGATCTCGCACAGGGAACTTATGTAGACGTGGCTGCCTTGGACCATCTTGAGTTTCTAAAGTGATTTTCTGAACTGAAATAAAGAGAAGTGAAAATGTGAGTAAACTGTGAAAGAGAGATTAAACTGAGCTTTTTCAGAATACTGGTTTATAAATCTTCAGAAACTAAGAATCATAGATTAGAATAGACTATTCATTATTGATTACTGAATAACTAACTAGAGGAACTACCAGTCACTGAATCCGTATTATCAATTGCTACTTCAAGTTCACTGTCATTGCAATTGAGAGGAGGTGGTGGTGCTGTTGTGCAGCCCAAAGGTTCGGCAAAGGCAAACTCTGAAGCATCTATTCCTGGCATGATTTGTAGATCTAAAATAAGCGGATGTTCACCATTAAATTTTTAAATTGAAATCTACTGCAATCAATGATTAAAACCTTAAATTCTTAAAATACTGATAGTTGTGGTGTAACTTCCAAGTGCATTGCGATCATACGATTGTTAACAATGCAAAATGCAAATATTTGCAAAACTTGCCTCCACATTCGGAGTCAGATGAATGGTGTTCATGGATTGCTTGCCAGCTGATTGTGAAAGCCGTTTCAGAATTCAGATTAGTTTTACTGTTATACTTTAAGTCTTTAACATTTGAATTACAACTTACCTCTGGGTCTTCTCTCGATTTTTTGACTAGGAAGGCTTCCATTGACCCTTGCTTTTTCCGTTTCTTATCGTCCATTTTTTACTTTATCTTAAATTAATGCAGTCTCAAAGCGTCTCTTGGTTATCAGCCATATTGTGAGGCGAGTACAACATCATTCGATCCCGCATAAAAAGCTAGTAAAAATCTCTATTCAGAGGAGAAATTTCATGAGGCTGCGAAAAATCGAAAATATCTATTGGCAATTGAAATTCATAAATTTTACATGTGTTAAGGGGGTCTTGGACAAAAAAAATTCGAAATTTGGAATTTTTTGTTTTTGTGAAATAGACACCCTCAACTATCTAACTTTCCACGGGCAAGTGTATTTCCTGAGTATTTTCACTAATTTAACGCCAACGATACGTTTTTTATAGCGAGGTAATGAAAATGGTGTCCGTTTTCATCGCAACGCAGAGCAGATTTTCCCCCCGTTTTACGCTAATTGCCCTGCCTCTATTTCCCCCCTTCTATCTAACTTTAAAAACAGAAGCTATACAATTCCTTTCATGACGTATATCCTTTTCTAAACATGTTTTTTTCATCGCGGGCGGGTCTATTTGAATATTTTCGTTAACGGTTGATTAGCGAGAGAGTTTTGCAACGAGTGGATGTGTTTCATGGCTCTCATGGAACTGCTTCCGAGTACTTCTCAGTTTCCACATTGTCGTGTTCTAGCTGGTGAGGACATTATAAAAACCAATGATACCGATCTCCTGATCTTGTAGAAGAACTTACAGATCCTCTGGCTTCAAGCTAATGGGGGAGGCTGTCACGACAGGAAACGAGGAGCGTCCGCCATGTTGTAAAACACAAATTTGTCCCTAGCTCAATAAGTGTCGAAGACAAGCAATTTTTAAAACTTAGAAACATAAGTGTGACTATCTAATCTCTCGCTTAGGTTATATTTCGGTTTCCCTTTTGTACTTCCTGTTTTAGATAGGTGTAATTCCCCTTGTTATTTACATTGGGCTACGGCTCATGCCATTTTTATTGTAGAGTACTTATACTGGCATATATTAAAGTGTTTCTTGAGCAAAGTTACTGTCAAAATGATCGGCAGACTGTCAGTAACATTCTTAGATTAAAATAATCTTCACTAATGTCACAGAAACGGTTTGAAAAGACGCTTTCCAAACCGGCCAGAAGCCGTATAAATTAAGACGAGTCAGTTTCAGACGGCACCAGAATTTTCACACGGCACCAGAATTTTCACAACAACTGATAAATATCTAAAGCTGGTTTCCCTTTTCTGTACACTTTCTGACACACATATTAAACTATATATCTAGTCCTCTAAACATTTGCAACATCCCCAAACAAAAACTATCCACTGAAAGTAAACAATAAGCAGTACTCGAAGCCGAGGAAGAAACATTCCACATTCCTTTTTCGTCTCGCCGACAAATAATATTATTCAGACCAAACTGTAAACAACAAACCCAATAGGTTACCGGATCATACTTTTCGCGTAAAAAATATGCATCTAAAGTATAGATATAGGAATCTAAAATAGTCACGAACAATTGACACAGACCAGTGCAATAACCCAACGTCGAAACAAAATGGTTTATTTATACACGTTTGTACAACTATCCTCTCAGAGAAGAAACCAGACAGTGGGTAGACAACTTTAAATATGAACCGAGTCCCATGTAAAGCTGGCGCTTTTTAATGGAAAACAATTAGATTATGTTGACATAGGACAAATTTGGGTAATAATTTGAACATTGTTTTTAACTGTAAACTTTAAATGCATTTTGCCGGAATTGTGATTTCAGCCAGCATGGTGGTTTCAAATTTCTAAACACGATTTTCTCAGTTGCCTAATTTGGTAATAGTACCTGAACGCCAAACACGCTAGCGCATTCAATATTTGATGTAATGCTCTAAACTTTTTTAGAGGCTGTGTAATATGAACGGATCTGTGTTGCAAACCTCAAATATATTGCATAATGAATGTTATTCTTTTTAAAAAGGTCTTGTTTTGTAGCCTTATGAATAAAAATCAGCCATCTTTTCAAAAAAATAACATTTTTATCGAAAATATTTATAATTTTGTACCTTTTTTGAGGTTTACAGCATAGATCTGTGTGTGTGCTTTACATTAACATTTGTTTGGTGTTTGTCAGACCGTTAGTTCTCATAGAATCTTGTTCACCGCAAGTGCTATATTTTGCTCACTAGGGGGTTGTTGCTTGGATACCATGGTAACAACGCATGTCTTACTTAGATTTTTAACATCAGGGAAACATATCCTATATATTTCTGCCAAGGTATCTTTAGATAAACCAATATTAAAGAAAAAAACTTTTTTTGTCCAATACCACCTTAAACGGCTTAAACCACGGGTTACGTCGAGGGTTACTTAAAACGCGCATGATTTTCATTGACCAAATGACCATAGGGCAAAGGTCGAAGTCTGCCTTGTGCGCATCTTCTTTGCGCATAACAAAAACGTGTCGGAAATTGTCGGAAATCGCTCGGTTGCTATAATCCGCCATTACGAGAGGAGATCGTATCGTTCAGAATTCTTTAATTTTCTCGTTTCTTTACGTTATATTTTGTGTTAAACTTTGTAAAGCAATACTTATTATCAACTTCAAAAGCAAAGGGCTATGCGAAGGATGATCTAAGCTGAGGTAATAGAGTTTTAAAGCTTTATATTGCTCCAATAAACCAGGAGCGATTAGTTTCAGAGTGTTGCACTGTCCTTTGCTGTTGGAGTGTACTCCTACGTTTATTTTTTATCATCAACACTCTGCACGTTCGAGTGGACTATTAATTTAGTTATTATGCCGAAAATTGAGGGGGTTGAATTTTTTTTTTGGAGGGGTGAACAGTTTGTTTGGCGGTGGTGGTGAAAACTGATATTTGGGGGGGGGGGGTACCCCCCTGCACCCCCCAGAAAATCCGTCTATGGACAGAGCTTCATTTTGATAGCAAAACGGTTAAAATCGAGTGAATACAACCGCCTCACAAATGGTTTGCGTTGGTCCATTTTTCCGTGTTGGCTATGGTTTCGTAATTTTACAAAAAGGTAAGATTTTTACCCTTGTTTTATCTTTTTAGCCTCGGTTTATTTGGTGTACTTGTTTGGTTCCAAAGGTGGTCAGACATCTTTAGCTCCCTCGTATGTTTTTTGTTTTTAGCATTTTGTCTTTATCTCACTATATTTTGCCCTGTTTTATCGTCGTGTTGAGTGTGGGGAAGCAATTTAAAGTTGTGCCCTGACGAAAGCTAGGGGAATATAACAGCTCGAAAATGACACAACATTAAATAATAATACTGCATTGTGATTAAAAACCATTTGCCAGTATTATAAGAAAGTAGGAGCTACAGTAAATCCTAACAATTAGATGAATATTTATTGAGGGAGGCTTTTACTTAATTTGATTAATGGAATACTATTAAATGACATTCAGACAGTAAGAGGCTAAGAGCTGGTTTTACTGCATATGAAATAAAATCATAAGCAGGTCTGTCATTTGTATATTTTATACAATATGACTGACAATTTTCTTAGAGTTCACTGTACAGTAGTTGGCCTAAATCAAACAAAATTTTCAGCATAGACAGAGCCCTGCTTTACATGCTTTGGACAATCAACAACACTGTATTGTTGTTGACCTATAAATAAACAAACACAAAAGTACAGAATTTAACAACTTTATAGAACTTATAGAATGCTTTTGAAACTGGCATAGTTCTATTTCCCTGTATAATCATTGTATTTTTGGATCAATAAAAAATAAGACTTTATATTTTTTATATTTCTTGGGTAGTGAACTAAAGGTTGTCTGAGAAACAAGCAATTTTATTTGATGATTTTGAAATTGATATAACATTATTTTTAATATACAGTATGGTAGTGGCCGTGTAATCAAAAGTAATAACTAGCTGGTTCAGTATATAGTTTTAATTCAACAAAAACAATGAAAATGCACCAGTTCTTTTTAATACTTGTGTGAATTATTTAACCTCTCTCTCTTTCTTTTCATTGTTTTTAGATGGTTTGCACTGTTTTCAAACTTGGTTATTTGATGTGCCTTCAAATATTTTGTTACATGTAGATTCATGGTGAAAGCCTCATTAAAAATATTTAGATGGATAATTAGTAATTTAATGTGAGGCATTTTCATTTTGTGAAGTGCATTTGCTGCTAGGACTATGTAATTGTAAATGAACTTCTTGCGAATATGTTGTTCTCTGGTCATATGTACACACAACTTTATTAATGTAATAACTATTTTGAGACAAGTTTTAGTGACAGTAATATTATATTTAATATTTGTTTTTGGTCTTAAAGAATGAACCTATCAGGAATAATCATTCCAGCAACAATTAAATATAATATTGTTATCACTGGATTTTATACAATCTTGAATATCTCAATAATTTGAGAATATGTCTTTTTAATATTGTTGATGCAAAGCTGTAAGTGAATTTGTTTAATACACTTGCTCAGTTAAGGAAGATGCATGCAGTCACTAAACAATCCCTCGCAGGCATCACTGTGTCTAATGTTGTGATTATATTATTATAATGAACAATTAAACAAATTTACAATGTGTAACATTCTTATGTTGAATGTACATGTACTGTATCAGATTATTTATTAAAAGAATTGTCAATTGACACAGAAACAAAATGTTTGTCCTTTTTACCTTTCTTAATATTTTCGAAAAATCTGACTTCCACATACGTGTCAGGGATTACAGCTAACGAGGATAGGTACTTTTTAATATACATGCTAGGTCCGTGAAAGATGAAATGTTTTTTAGCTAAACCAACAAGAATAGACCTGCATGGTGAAGAGCTTCGAAGGAGGACAAAGTTCGGTGGTAAGTATCGCAGTGTACTGGTGACTGGTCAAAACATTCTCGACAGAAATCAGCGAATACTTCCGCGTCTCCAAACAACAATCTTAAGTATTTTTCCAAAAATGTTCTTCGCAAATCCTAATGCAAAACTTCTCCTTAAATGCACGTTTAGGCTGACAAAATATTTGATAAATATTTTTTTCAAACCTTTTATCGAGCCTTCGCAGTCCGCTCAAGACGGGCGTCCGTGTAAAAAACATTTTGTGGGAGACTCATACAGTCACTTGAAAATCTACATGTTTAGTGTTCTGGGCAAAACAGACGCACATGTTTCCCTCGAATTATTTTGGTTTGATAATAGCAAATAGCAAAGATATATAAGGCCTAGGTCAAACGTCGCTGTTCTCATGCGCCGAACCTAATGCAAATCAGCATAAACAAAGGATTTAGGTCATTATCATTAGGTTCGGCGCATGAGAAGAGCGACGTTTGACCTAGGCCTCACAACTCATGCACATGCATGTGACGTTAAAATGTTTAATTTGCATATCAAACAAACTGAAATATCTCAAGAACGAAGCAAAGAAACGGAAAACTGCAAAAGATGTTACTCTATCATTTTAAGTGTTCTTTCAAATAAGACAAATAGGTACTTTAACAGGCGCGCTTCTTGCATCAAAATTCGCCGTTGAAGATACCACGTCGTAGGGTATATACAATAGGGACCTTAGCAAAGACAACGGGAACGTCAGTGACGACGTCCTTCAATTCAATACAATGTAAAATCCAAAATATCATGAATCCATGCATCGTCCTCGCTGTACATGTTACCTCAACGAAAAGCATCTCAGCGTACGCAGAACGACGTATTATACACAGTGAAAGTTGTTGTTGGGCGGGTTTGACGTTAACTATTTTTTTCAAACATCGCCTTTCAAAGATTTTAGACAAAGCGAGAACGTACGAAGTGAGCAATCTGAATTACGACATTTAAAAGAAATCATGATGCATCGCCGACACGGAATTTCTTGGACTTGATGTATATGTTCCGACCTTCAAAAAGCTTTAGAGCCTTTAATAATTAATGAGGTTAAGAACGAATCCTAACGCGGCATTCAAGTCACATGACTAACATAATACTACTACTGAATCTCAATAAAGGTCGAGTATCTAAAAGCATGGGGAGGGCTTGAAAAGTAACAGGGAAAACATGGGGTTAGTGAATAGAATTAAAAGAACAATGATGTAGTTTTCGAGCTAATTAATTCATTAACTTTCATACAGATTTCTTACTGAGCTAATTAATTCATTAATTTTGATACAGATTTCACACTCAAACCTCCCGCGACTGCAAGAAAATATTACACACTTACAACAATTTAAACCAAATATCTAGCAAGCAAGAGTTACTTCTTCACAACAAACTTAATCTTGCAGTTGTTAAACACTGGATTTGTCCAAAATTGATTCATGCCACAATCAGTCTGGCGATCACGTTCAGGTATAACAATATTGCCTACTACATCATCCCGTATGGTTTCGCCAAATAAACTATCAACCAGGTTCTCAGGTTCAGGTATAGGAATATTGACTAGTACATCATCTGGTATCGTTTCCTCAAATAAATCACTAATCGGCAAGTCCTTCTTCTGACGAGTATCAATGCTTGGCCCTAAAACTTCACTCACCATATCGAGCTGATTTGTGCTCGCCTTCTGATAGGAAAAGAGGGCATTCGATCTGTGGCCTGTCCGTTCGCGTGCCAGCTTCTCCTCAACTGAATTCTGGAATAATCTGCTGGCACATGTTATCCGCAAACTATGAGCCGTTTTTCTTTCCAAACCAGCCTTTTGGCACAACTCCGGTAAAATCTTGTTTAAATTGCATACAACCTATTGCACTATTTTCGTATGCAAGCTTCCCACTCCTATGTGGTCGTAAATAGAAACTAGTAATTGATTTTGCATGAATTGCCACTTTGCTCAAATACAACGAATACATAGACAGCAAACAAGGAGAATGTATTTCTCTAATTTCGTGGCACTTATGTTTCACATAACGAGGTTTTTTTGTCAGGTCCTTCAATCCACCGTGAGACGTTTTTGAAAGACTTTCATCGAAAATAATGAAATTATCTTGGATAATTATACCGTATTACATTTTCTAAGCAATCTATGCTCACCAGCCCGCAGACCAAAAATTTTCCCGTTATAAAAATAAATCGTACAAAGTAACGACTTAGCTGTTGCGGCTCCTAATAGTCCTTTCTCCCATGCAGAGTAGAGTCTCCTCTTCGGCTGTAATTTCTTTGCGATCCTCTTTCTTCGATGCTACCGCGATGCCACTTTTTGTCGCATTCTTCATCTCTACATCTAATGTTTTACGAAATAAAGCAAACCTGAAATCCAAGCAACAATTAGCATTCAATAACTTTACCCACGTTCTGGTTGCCCCGTCCTCAACAGCGTGACGTTTATTCAAAGTCACCTATTGATTAACAAGAAATTCACAAGTTATTCAATCCCTACCTACTTACCATCTCTCGCCTTTCGCCAAAATATTGACTCCATTCTCTCCCTTTAAGTCCAGTAAATGGCGATTGATTCCACCTATCAGCAAGTACAAACTTTTCGGCGGGTACCGTTCGCCATTCTGCTTCGCAACTTCGGTAATGAACTTACACAACCAGAAGTTTATAGTATACGTAGTCATTTCATGTATAGGAACAGTTAAATCCTGTACATTAGCTAAAACCACTCCCTCAAAGCCAACAGTCTCTTGTATTGCTCTCTTGTTCGAACGAGTCGACTGCCATACTTCAAAAACCTTTAATGCCCATTTGGTATTATAAACAGTGTTTTTAGGTGTTGCTTCTGCAAGTAAACACTTTTCTTCTTCTGCAGTTTTTGCCGCACGAAAACGTTGCATTGACATCTTTACTGCAACCACGTTAACTTTGAAATGCAATAAACGAGTGCATAACTTGTAAATTCAAATTAGACCATCGCTAGAATACCAAGGGGAATATAACTCTCTACATACGTAATTATTCATTATACAGTGTGTATAAAAAAACCCTGAACCCTTAGAAAACAACCTATTGTATAGTAGTTTGAAAGCCCTAAGCACTTCGCTGAACCCACAGATGCGTAAAACACACGGTCTTATACACCTGGGAAATTAAGATAACTTGAAGTGTATGCATGGTGAAAGTATTGAAAAGCTTTTTCGCTTCGTTTAACTTATGTGCTGATTAATTTATAACGCAGCGCTTTTAGGGCTTTCAAACTACTACAATAGGTTGTTTTCTAAGGGTTCAGGTTTTTTTGATACACACTGTAGTACTATTGTGAACTGTCGTTCATCAATAATCCATTATTAATTTCACAAGTAAGATAAAATACTCGCGGCCGATCTGTATTTTATCTATTACTTAAAATATCCTGTCCGCTATAGGTTAACGTCAAATTCACCCAACAGCTTTCACTGTTCAATGTGTCAATTAAAGTCATCCTCAATACGTGAAGATACATCCGTTGACGTTGTATGCACAACGAGGACGATGCATGGATTACTCTTGGGACTTCAAATTGTTCATTGTCTTTGTTTTAGATATTATTTCTTTTGTACGAAGGACGTTATCACGACGTTCCCGTTGTGTTTGCTAAAGGTCCCTATTAAATTGAATCACCGACTACATATATAGCGCCCATTAAAATAGTAAGTACTGTTTAGAAGATGGAAAAGTTGTACATGCCGGCGTTTAGTTGAGACAGAAAACCCGTCAATATCTCCGCAGCCATGAAATTTAGTTCCCGTATAAGCAGTACTTTGTGACCCATCCTAGCAACAAACAGACAGGCAAACAGTCTTGAGCGTAACGAGAAAAGTTTTAATAAACATGTTCTGATTGAATTTTTTCGTATGTTTTTTATGTACAAGCTGTCGTAAGTTAAACTCAGAGAAAAACTCTGAGCTCCAGACGGGACTCGAACCCACAACCTTCCGAATGCCAGTCGGACGCTCTCACCATTGAGCCACTGGAACTCAGATTTTAGACCGAGGTTGTTTTTGATATTTATACGCCTGTGAGCCGTTGTTTCACTGTCTGCTAGGCGGATGTACAGGTTGTTGTTGCTATAAATGTAGCTGCTACTGTTGTTGTTGTTGTTGTTGTTGTTGTTGTTGTTGTTGTTGTTGTTGTTGTTGTTGTTGTTGTTGTTGTTGTTGTTGTTGTTGTTGTTGTTGTTGTTGTTGTTGTTGTTGTTGTTGTTGTTGTTGCTGTTGCTGTTATTGTTGTTTGTGTTGCTGTTGTTGTTACTATTGGTGGTGGAGTTGCTGCTGCTATTGTTGTTGTTGTTGTTGGTGGTGCTGCTGCTGTTGTTTTTGTTGTTGGTGGTAGTAGTTGTGATGTTGCTGGTGTTGTCGTCGTTGTTGTTGTTGGTGGTGTTGTTGTTGCTAGTGGTGGTGGTGGTACTGCTGCTATTGTCGTTGTTGTTGTTGTTGTTGTTGTTGTTGTTGTTGTTGTTGTTGTTGTTGTTGCTGCTGTTGGTATTGTTGTTAGTGGTAGTGGTAGTGGTGGTGGTGTTGCTGTTGTTTACCGGAATAAACAAATAATGACTTACCGGGATAAACAACTGTTAAAGCAAATCCTCCAGGATAACCATAAGAAATATAATATTCCCACCCAAACACCAACAACCCAAATCTTATTTCTCTTGAAGAATGATATATGTTGACGATATCGTAGCCAGACACATTGAGAACCGCCCAAGTGTAACTCAGTTCCATTGATTCTTTGCCATGGTAAGCCAGTGATTTGACTTCCGTTCATTACTAAACCGTTTTTATACGACTCTTTTATGAACAAAGTAATTGAGTCAATATACGTCGATCCACCAGGAAGGACAACGCGATAGTAAGAAAGAAACTGTCTGACTGAAGGAAGGACGATCATGGAAGGATCTACATATTTTCCATTAATTTCTCCTCTTGTGTATTGAATAACTTGACATGGTTTACTACAGTTGACGGAAGAAGCCAAATCGACTCTAAGATCAATTTCCTTGAATTCTCCAGACGAAAGAACATCTCCTCCGTATGCACTGCGCACAACCGTATTGTTTTCATAAGCAAAAATTCGAAACACGTCGCCAGTATTTCTGTTCATTGTTCCAGTTGATGCAAGGATAAACTCTTTACCCCAGTTCCGTACTGGTAACAGAAACGCAGCTACATGGTCACAAGAGCCTTGTCCCAAGTAAATACATGTGCCACCTGATATGACAGAAATCGGTTTATTTGCAACAAAAATTGTTCCAGATAGGTCGTAAGGATGCTTAATGTGAAACGTTTCTAATTTTTGAAGGTTAACACAAAGAGAGCTTCCGCTGTAGTATGAAATCCCGCGGTACACTACAGCTCCAGTAGTATTCAGCGTTATGCAAATTTTTGTTTCATCATTTCCCGAAATTATACCAATGTTTGAATACCAATATAGCGTATATGATGCCACTACATACACAGTGCCAAGTGCATCTGTAGGTAATGCAAGATATGCATCTGCTGTATCTGGTGCATGATTTAAACAAAAAATAGCAACATCTTTTGTAGAATTTACCTCGATTCCTTTTCTTTCAATATTTGTACCATTCATTCTTAATGAAACTTGTGGTTTATACTCGATAACCTGCCCAGCTTTAACAAAGGAATTGAATAGTACATTATTTGATGTAGCTGCTCTGATAGTCACAGTTGTATCAAAAATAGCAGCAATTGATATTTGAAGAAAGCCACTAGTTTGGCTAGAAGAATATTGCTCGGTGAATCCTATGACAAACTGCTTTCCATATTGGCTTCCTTCATCTATAAGACATCAAGACGATATGATCTGTGCTCTTAATGAGGAGAATCAATTCCTTAAGGCAAGGTTGTTGGCCCTTGAAAAATGATTTATTAAGATAACCTATAATGTCAGTGGAGACAATGAACTTGGCTCATCAGTTTACAAGGCTAGAGGTATTAACAAAGCGGTCGCTTTTCGTGCCAGTGAACAATTTAATAAAAGTAATCTCAGCTCAATTAATACTGAATTACCTAATACCTCTAATGACAATAACTTTAATCTGCATAATGACAACGGACAAAGCAATGCCGATGATTTGAATAAAAATCACATTGACCTTACAAATGATGATGCCGTGTCTTCTCCAAAACAACCATTAGTCCCTCGTAAGTTACCATCTGTACTACAGCCTAATGACAATTCACTCATCAAACAGAATGAAAATAATATGCACAAAGGCAAAAATTCGAATTTGCAATCGGAATCGCAGCAGTCAACCAACAAAGAAGGGGGAAAAAACGGATATGATCCGTCCCTAAAAACCTCTATCCCATGCCCATTTCTTATACGCCGTGGTCGATGTCTTAAAGGTAATCGATGCGATTTTAAACATCCAAAACCATCCCAAACACGGAAATGCAATATACCATGTCCTTTTTTGCAAAAAAGAGGTTATTGTCTGAAGAAGAATATGTGTGACTTTTTCCACGACAAATTGATGCATAATAACTCATTTCCCAGGCCCTATTTAGGCAATTATGCACATTCCGATTCTTTTTTATCTCACCACCTCACCAACCCGTTCCCGCCGCCTCAGATTTATTATTACCGGGAGCCATGGAGAAATTTACCCGTATTGAATCCTTTAATGGAAATCCCAGCCCCTGTATGGTCACAACATCCTACCTACTCCCCTTTACCACGACCACTAATGGAAATTCCGATCCATCCTTACAGAAAATAACTGATGACCCTTATGATCCTACGGTAAAACATGTTACCTCCAGTAACAGTATACCCGTCAGAATCACCTCCAATTTTAAGTTTAAAACGGCCTTATCTACCAGTCTGGTCACTAGAGGTCATACTAAATCGAACTGTATTCAGATTAAAACTAACAATGAAATCTCAGAGAAATTCAGCCTTCCGACATTTATGTTAACAAACGCATGCCATATAACTAACAAAATCGATGAATTATATGGAGTTGTCACAAATAACAATCCTGAAGTGGTAATGATTACAGAATCCTGGCTATCTCCAAGCATCCCTGATTCGGCAATGACGATCGGTAATGAATATACTATGTTCCGCCTGGATAGATCTACACCGGGTGGTGGAGTACTTGCTTATGTGCATCAAAGCATACCTGTTAGCCGCTTGACGACTGCAGAAGAGGATGATAAAGAGGTATTATGGCTATTGCTCAGACCACCCAGAACTCCGCGCCCGTTTAGTTCAATCATAGCTGCTATTGTATACTACCCTCCTGGTCAAAGTGCCGAATGTGGAATTGACATGATAGAATACCTTACCAGAAATTTAGATAGACTACTCTGTGACCGACCATCGTCCGCAATTGTAATTGCCGGAGATTTTAACAAACTAAACCTCACCCGCTTATGTAACCGTTTCAATCTTAAGAAATCTATCCTTGCCCCAACTAGAGGAAATGACACCTTGGATCAAGTCCTGACGAATATGCGAGACATGTATAATCCGACGCTCCATCTGCCACCACTTGGGCATTCTGATCACCAATGCCTTCTCCTTGTACCAAAACAGAAAGAGAAATTACCAGCCTACCCCAAACGAGTAAGACTTTTGACGCCTGGAAACTTAGCTGTTCTAAGTAGAAAAGTTATACTTGAAGACTGGTCTGATGTATACGCCGCAGAAGAGATAGATGAGAAAGTAAAAGTTTTTACTTCAACTATGCTCACAATTATGGACGAGACTATTCCTGAAAGAACAGTCAGAACGCACCCGACGGATAAACCTTGGATGACAAGCTTCATCAAAACAAAGTTTAAAGCTAGACAGCGTGCCTTCTCTCGTAATGATTAAGTGCGATATGAACAATTATGCGTTACCGTTTCAAGTCTCATATCCAAGGTTAAAGTGTCCTATTATAGATCAAAAGCAAAAGATCTTCGCACGACAAACTCAGCTAAATGGTTTAAGTCCATCTTCTCACTTCTAGGAATTAACAACGGAAATAATTCATTGGGAAAAACATCAGATGTTAATGTACTAGAACTGGCTGAAAAATTACAACAGGCTTTTATAAAACCCTGGGAAAATCTACCACCCGATAATGAATTAGATATTAACCAGATTGATCAATTACTCAGGAACACTACACCTCCGCTGCCATCTATTGGACAAGTTAAGAACTGTCTAAGACACCTAAACCTCAGGAAAGCGACTGGAGTAGACAAAATTCCTGCGTGGATACTTAAACGTTTTTGCGATGATCTCGCTCCAGTAGCCCACAATATTGTTACTGCCAGTATAAAACAATGCAAGTACCCAAGCCAATACAAACATGCGTTGATATCCCCAGTTGCCAAAGTCCGGAACCCAAGCGATGTTGAAAATGACTTTAGACAAATACAGTCCTTCCACAATTGGCTAAGGTTATTGAAAAACTCCAACTCCAATTAAATATATCGGATCTTAATATAAAGAATAATCAACATGCTTTAACTCGCGGTCGATCTACTGTTTCTGCTTTAATATCTGCGACACAGAACTGGTATAATGCCACAGACAATTCTCAGACAGGTAGAAAAGGTGTCCATGCCATATTTATAGACTTTCGAAAGGCCTTCGATCTGGTGAATCACAACATCCTATTAGAAAAACTAGCCTCTATGAATGTCAGCAAACCGTTTTGGCAGAAGCTTTTTAACCGGAAGAACACAACAAGTTAACTTACATGGTATCCTATCGTCAATACAACCTTGTCCTTTGGGTGTACCACAGGGCTCAGTTATATCGCCCACCTTGTTTAATGTACATATCAACGATTTAGAGGATACTGTGCTTAATCTTGTAAACACTAATACGTGCAAATGTGCTGACGACTGCACCCAGTATCAGATTGTTGAAAGGGGTATGTGCAGCTCCATGCAAGAAGCTGTTGATGGGTTAAGTGGATGGGCAGATACAAATGAAATGGCTTTGAACCCGAAAAAAACAAAGGATATGTGGATTTGTTTCACAGACTCAATCCCAGAACCACCTCGCATCCAAATCAATGATGAAGAAGTAGAAAGGGTAAATAGTTTCAAGCTCCTGGGTGTATCATGCCAAAATGATCTTAAATGGAATGAACATGTAGACCAAATTACATGTAAGGAAAACAAGAGATTATACCATCTTAGACAGTGTAGGAAATCCCAACTACCAACAGAGGTCGGATTGACAACTTATATATATAAAATTCGACCAGTATTAGAGTATGCATCGCCTGTATGGGCAGGACTTCCAGATTATTTACAACAAGAAATTGAACGTGTACAGACAAGAAGTCTGAGAATTCTTGATTTGGATAGAGACTGCTTGCCATCTTTAAGAAGCAGGCGTGAATTAGCAACCATCCGAGAGATCAGAAGGATTCAAGCGGAACCAAACCATCCTTGCCATACCCTATTGCCTGATCCTAGAGAATACCCATATGAACTTAGACAAAATAATTCTTATACAGTTCTATCAAGAACCGAGAGACACAAACTATCTTTCATTGCAAGATCTAGTAAATATATATAAATCTGATAACATTCAACTTTGTCTTTTTAACTTAGTCTTTTTAATCTTAGTCTTTTTAACTACAAATATTGATCTTATTCTATTATGACTTAATGTAAATCCATTGTATTTTTAATCCCAAAGATGGATAATTAATAAAATTCAAATCTATAAAATATTAAGATGTGGTAAAGTATTTACGGCACAACATTAAGTTTGTCTTATTTGATAAAATCTTTTATAGTATTTCGTTTCCTTGATTTGTTCTTGAGATATTTCTGTTTGTTAACTTGACTTCAAATACTCATTATTATTCATTAGGCAAATTGGCCAATAGGCTTTCTACATTTGTTCACGTGGAAGCGTTTTATACCTGGTAAAATCATGCGTTTTGAAAGCCAGGGGAGGGAATTTGAATTCTGTCTCAGGGGAAATATGGGGTTATTCATCAAAACAATGAAAATGCTAATTAACATGACATTTTATATAAAGAATACTTAATTGAACGTAGCCTTTTATATAAAATTACGTGCTACTTACAAATGCAAAAAATACCTATAACTCGTTAAATTGACTCAGTATGCACATAAACCACTTTCTCTCGCTCACTACAAGCAAATAATTTAATTCTTTCATTAAAACTCAACATTACAATTTATATTAAAGATCACTCGAAACATACAAAGTATTCTCGTACAGTTTTATACACAAAATCCAGTTTATATCTTTCCCAAGTTAATTGTACAGTTATTAAACACACAACCTGACAACGCTGCAGTAGCCGTTGAACTAGAAATATTTGCCATTTGTTCATCTCCATGCACGTAAAGGCATAGTACTTAAAAAGTCATCAGATACCTCGAAATCAAACAACAAATCTTCAACATCGTTCTTCTCGTCCACATCCTTATTTTGTTCCGGAGGTCCTAATATTTTACTAACTTTTATATTTTGCTCATGACCGCTCTCCTTCTCATAGGCTAACAACGCGTTTGACCTATGACCAGTGCGTTCTCTGATTAGTTTGTCTTCAACATTCGACTGAAACAATCGCGTTGCACAAGTTACCCTTAAGCAGTGAGAGGTTTTACGACTGAAACCTGCACTCTCGCATGAATTAGGCAAAATTTTGTTTAGACTATGAATACCTAGAACGATATTATATTACTCGAAAACATTTGCATCATTATTGGGCTTGAAATAAAATGCTTCATTAATCTTAATTAAGTCCTTTACTTTTGCTATGTAGGCACCGTAACAATTTACAACGCAAGGGAAGTGGTTAACCTCTTTCCCTGGACAACAAATATGCTTTGTAACTCGAGGACTGTATTTTAGATCTTTCAGGCCATCGTGAAAAGTCTTATAGAAGTACTTTCATCGTAAGTTACAGAAACGGAATCAATACGAAAATTGTTTACTCTTAGGTTTCTGTGCTCTTTAGCCCGTATTCCAAATAACTTGCCGTTGTAAAAATAAATTGTATGGATCAAAGACTTAGCTGTTTGACATCCAAGTAGCTCTTTCTGCCACATAATTTTCTCCTCTTCCTCTGTAACTTCTTCTCTCTTCGCCATCTTTGTCTGGTTCGTCAAACCGTCGTGGCAAGCTAGTTTCATCTTAGCCTGGTACCCTGGCCCAATCAAAGAATATGGGCCAGGTAACCACTAAAGACTTCTGCTTTCCTATTGGTTAAAATTTCGCGCGTTTTTAGTGGCTGTGAGTAAAACTGCAATCGTCATAAGTGGATTTAGCCCTGATGACGCGAGAATGAGATTAGTGGTTACCTGGCCCATATTTCTTTTGAAATTGGGCCAGGGTACCATTCTAGTTTCATCTCAGCGTCAAGAGTTCGACGAAATATATTCATCCTAAACCAACAGAAAAGTAACATCGTTACCCTATCTTAGCATTTCATAATCATGGTCAAATAGTCAACAAAGCAATAAAATACAATCTGAAATCAGTATATATATATAGCTCGATAATTACCTCGTTTCGTTCTTATCTAGGATTGATACAGGTAAATCACTTCCTTCTTGCAAATAACGGTTTAGCCCACAAACAATGCCATACAATGTTCTCGCAGGATATCGTTCACCTTTGCTTTGACTACTTCCTGAATAAACCTCGACAACCAAAAAATTGAGTGTTTCTGTCGTCATGTTTACGATGTTAGTGCCTAAATTCTGCACTTTCTCGCAATCAAACGAAAACGAGCAGCTTTCTAAACTGGCGTCTTTATTTTCCCTTGTCATTTGCCATTCCTTGAAAATGTTGAACGCCCATCTAGTCGATCGTCGTGTTGATCAGGGAATACTGCTTTCCAACAACTTTTTCTCTTCCTCGGCCCCTCTTGCCTTCCGAAACACACGTTTCCTCCCGGAGGAAGCCACCCTGCTTCTCCTTATTAAATCTACTTTTCAAAAAGAACTGCACTCAAATCTACCAACACATGCCAATACTTAACACGAAACAACTTTTTTTCTTGCATGTTTAATGTTGTAATTTGAATGTTGAACATTCTAACAGGCAAAAAAAAGGAAACAAAAAAACTGCAAAAAATGTTATTTTAAGTGGTAAACTGCCAGAATGCCTTGCCAGTTGGCCCAGTTCCCTCTATATTTATCAGATTACTGGCAAAGCATTCTGGTAGTTGTAGTCACCCAACGTTCACTGCTCAACGTCATCGTGCAAATGGTCTAATCTTAAAGTACCTATAGAGCGTTTTCATCTGAAGTCACGGCGGCCATATTGGTGTACCAAAACAATGAAATGGCGGCCATATTGGTGTACGGTATGGGAATTAGCTCTTTCTTATTCCAATATTTCGTATTGTTTCACCACCCCAATGGGGCCACCGATCACGTGAGTGAAAACGCTCTATACAACGAAATTTTAAAGTTGGAGATAACAACATCAAAGTATTGTTTGATATCGCTTCTTTTGACTTTAAAATTTTAGGACAAACGATTAAATGGAAGTATGTTTATTTAGCGTTTAAAAACCGTGCTTTTCCTCCTAAAAATTGAGACATCATAGTCGACGCCGTATCAAACTTGGTCGTCTCAATTTTTGACAACTTATACATGTTCGTGAATAGTTCACTTATGAAATTCGAAATTTCTGACTACAAAATGAACGACAAAATAACTGTATTTTTCTGTTTATGTACACGGCATTGTGCCAAGCAGGCGAAAAAAACCTGAGATGTGGGTCGAGTGACGTCATTAGTTGTGAAACTATGCCAACTATTTTAATATGTATATTTTAAAACAAATAACTCGGTATGAATACATTTTACACATCTTTGTGAACACTTTCCCCTGAGAATTTAATTTTCTAAAGAGTGTCTTGAACAGTTTGTTTGATGACAACAAGAATTCATATAGGCCCTGGTGGCTGATGTCATTAGTTGTGGAATAAAATATGTCTCAACTTTCTGGGCCAAAAGCCGTATATTCTTCAAACGTTAATACAACATACTTTCCTTCAATTATTCGCCCTGAAACTTTCACAATTGAAAGAAGTCATCTCAAACTTTACTTTAATGTTATTTTCTCCAACTTGAAAATTTCGTTGCATAGGCACTTTAATAAACGTTAACTTTTTAACCTATACTTATCACAAGACCTTAACAGACAAAAGGCAGGCCTCGACTTATACCCCACTTCGCAAGTGTAACCTAGGTAACCGTTTGGAAAACCCCGTAATCTCAATCCCAATGTGTCACTTCTTTATAATTAACCTCACTCTTAGGGGGCAGTTAGACTCAGGGTCGTCGGAAGCGGGGGGCCTTGGCTCCCCCACTTTTTTTGGTGGGGGGGGGGGGGGCAGAATATGTTTGCCCCCACCCCCTTTTTAACAACGCCAGTAATAAACAAGGCCAGTAATAAAGTTATGATTAACAAAATCAACAAGAAAACAATTTTAATACATACCATATATTTTATACATTGAATTATGTTTTTAAATGTACCTCTTGTAAGCCTGACCCAACGCAATACACTAACCTAGCCTAGTTTCTAGGCCTTCGAATTCCTCGGTTGACACGTTTCGGAAGTGGTCCGAACGGACCAGTCTTCCCAAGAACCCAGACCGACCACGCGGCCAAGCTCATGCGGAAACGAAAGGCTTAGAAACTAAGCTAACACTAACCCTAGCTAATCCACGACTTTGAATAAAGATATAATAAAGAAATTTGAATGCAGATATTCAATGTCCGGAAAAGTGTTGTCTTTTGAATATTTTATGACGTTTTTGGACCTTAGAATTATCTAAATCCTTGTCCTAAAATGTAGCAAATGGCATTTCAGAGACTCTAGATTTCAAAATTTCCCTGGGGAGCACCACTTTTAGTGTCGCTCCGACGCTCCTGTTTAGACTAGACCACTGATAAGCCACTACAATGCAACTAATTTAGATCAATAAACTAATTACTTACTACAGTACTTAAACCCCCTTGTCACACAATGACAAAACCTGATAATAATAATAAATAAATATAAATAAAAACAACCGAATAATAATGTCCTCGTGCTAAATATATTATATATCGTGCTATCTCAAATATATTATATGGCTTTTCAAATGACGAAACGACTACATCACTTTAAAAATAAAATAGTTTACAAAACTATTGAAGGGAAATGCATAGATTGTAGGTTTATATTACAGAAAAATACAATCTTTATACAAAAACTTGTAAGTTTCACGAAAATTAAGGCAAAGACGCATTTTGTGCTTACAATAGTCAACACTGGATAGAAAAACTCAAAAACCACACTCTTTCAGTCTTTCTTGAAATTCTTTTTGCTATCAACACGGCTATCAATCAACATTGATTCCATGCCTGAAACGACAGGCGTCCTCTATTCAGGAAGCTTTTGCAACGCGGAAGATATAGATTCAGCATTCCAAATGCATAGAATCGTAATACCCATATATAAAACAGACCCATTTGAACATTTGTGAACATTTCCGAGCTATTATAGTAATTACTGCACATCCGGAATGTTCTTATTCTAAGTAAACAGAACAATATTTAGGAATCCCTCCAGCTGACATCTTTTTTAGACCGTAAAAATCCTGTCAGTGCGGTTTTGTAATATATAGAAGACTGAAGCCATTATATAGTCTTGACAATAAAACTTATATGTATAAAATACAGCCAGCTCGGAATCAGTTATCTTTAAAATTAGTATAGGGACGTAGTTCTGACTATGTTTGTCTGTCAAGATTCCGAAAAATATCCAGGTGCTAACCAAACATGAATAATCCAGTCGAGTGTAAAACGTGTGGAGCAAAGCGATGCAACCTCTGCCTGGAGGAGAAGCTATGTATCTTGAAAGCAAGAAAACAAAACCTCTTGAACAAGCGATCCGAAATCATTTCAAAATGCAGACACGAGAATAAATTATATTTACAGAACACACGCCGAACAAAAACATAAGTTATTAACACCTATTAGTTCATGATCGAGTCGGTTTTCTTTGATCTACCGCGGTCATTATCCAGCGTATTCACCTCTAAAGTAGGCGGGCTGATATTTTATTGGCTGATTTACTACAATCCCGCCTTAAAATACAGAAATTACTTATTGTCCCAGGGATAATATATATTATCCCTGGGACAATAAGTAATTTATGCATTTTAAGGCAGGTTGTAGTAAATCAGCCAACTCAACTAAAATAAATATTAAAAACATAAACCAAAAAAATGATCTTTTAATCACACAACTATCGCATGCTTCTAATTCACCAAACTACACACTCAGTTCACTGTTCAGTCATTTTATATGGTTAAACACACAACCATCGAACCTAACCATGCAATTATTAAAGTCAAATGTTTTTTGTCGGATATCGACCTCTTTCACCTGATCATTTGCATCTTCCACCATTGTATTTGCAACCAACTCATCCACAGACTTTCTTTCGCCATTAAGCATCTCCGAAACTTTACGTTTCACGCTTTCCGACGGTCTTTGGTATTTCTGTAGAGACTCAGATGAACGATGGCCAGTACGTTCTTGTAGCAACTTACAAGGAATTCCCTTTTCCATTCCTCTACTTGCCGTAGTAACCCTTAACGCATGGTTTGTGAAATTACCTTCGATAATTATCTTTACGTAAAGTTTTTACAACATCAGCCAACGTATTATGCCCCATTATTCACTATTATTATTATTATTATTATATTATCCACTATGCCCCATGCTTTACTAATTAATCCCACAGCTGCCCATGGTACTTGGATTGACAAACAAAACCAACAATAGTCAGTACATATTTTATGACTACAAGAATTTTGTGTCAATTATAAAAGAAAACAACTTGCCGTAAGGTAAAATTAACTCTCTTTCTAACTCAGGAAAAAAACAGGAAAACTTTAACAAAACCAGTTGAAATAAAACCAATAAACTTCTTTTTGCTAGAATAACAGTAACACCTCCACAATTATGAACTAAGTCGGTTAGTGACCTCAACCTTGGTCACTACGCTGGTTATTAACCTCGGGCCTGCGGCCCTCGAGTAGCAGTTAACGTTTGAAGTTAAACTTATATTTAAGAAATAGAAAATGGCCGCCCGTGTTTATATAGCCTGATGCAAACACGAGAGTGAGTTGGGAGAATTTGAAAGTTTATGTGAACCCGAGCCGTAGGCGAGGGTTTACATAAGTACTTTCGAATTCTCCCAACTCACTCGAGTGTTTGCATCAGGTTATATAAACACAGGGCATCCATTTTCTATTTCTTTTATGAAATAAGGCTAAAAAATGTGCCGTGACATCACAACCGTGTTTACATAGCCTGATATAAACACGGTAATTGACCAATCACAGCGTGCGTAAGACGCAACCTATTTTATAAATATATATAGTATAAATTTACAAGTTTATAATGCAGATCCTTGAATTTCATTGGCTATTGCAGGAGTTTATAATTGGTGATATAAACCTCTGGGATAAACCAATGAAAGTCATTCTTTTAAAAAAATTGACCAATGACAAAATGCGTAGTATAGCACGAACAGTGATCATTAGAGCCAGCGGTTGTTCTGTTAAGCAACAATGGCGCCGAAATTATAACGGAGTGGGCAAATGAAAGAAGAAATTGGACATTTAGGCGAAGCAATACGTTCTACAGAAAACAAAAACGGCTACAAAATGGTTAGAATGGAAATTATTAATGATAAGATCGTTAAATTGTTTATCTGTGTTCGTTTAAAACGAAATAACTGCAAACAAAAGACATTTCAAAATTACGCTAGCTGTTGACAAGATTTTGTGATGTAAACTATATGCTAAATTGAATGTTTCTTTCAACTTTTTGTCACTTTTACAAAACAAATGAGTGGATATATATTGTTTCAATATTGTACATAAAAATCCATGCTAAATTATGCAAGAAAACTTTTCTTTTCCATCAATTACTGTATGGGCCAAGCAGATGTCCGAAATGACTGTTGAACGTTTGTTGTTGGCTGTTAAAAAATGTATTAAACGAGCCTCAAATAATATGTTATGGTCGAGAATTTATTTAAGTTTTGTTCGCTCATAGAAAACTCGGGCTCGTTGTCTAATTGTTAAATGTATATACATTCACAAAAAACGCGTGTAATAATAAGAAAAGCATACCAACACTGCAGTCACGTTTGTCGAATCATATTCTGATCCTACTACAGCCAACCACAAAGTGCGCAGAAAGATAGAGGTTAACACTTACCAGGCGCGCTTCTTGCATCAAAATTCGCCGTTGAAGATACCACGTCGTGGGGTATATACATTAAATTGAATCACTGACTGCAAATACAACCCGTTCAGATAGAAGGCGCTGTTTAGAAGAAGGAAAAGTTGTACAGCAATCCGCGTATTTAGAGACAGAAAAACCCGTCAATATCTCCGCATGAAATTTAGTTCCTGTGCAGGCGTGCAAGGGGAAAAAGTCAATCCTGTTTTGTCCCGTTAGCGATACAAAATGGCTTAAATACTTACGGTTCCTAGTGGAAGAGAAGGCCATTACTTGGCTCTTGTCCCAGGAAATTGCTCCAAAGATAGCTAAAAGCAAGAGCATTTTTGACACACACATATTTATGGTAGTCAAAAACGTCGCTACGATCTCGAAAATTTCAACCGTTACGGACGCGCTCGTTTCTTTTTTCAAAAGATGCTAGCTGCAGTTGTAAGGAAGTCTTTACTCAAGGAAGAACTTCTCTTGAATGAAGCATGATCGCATTACATTTCTAAAAATACTCTAATTCCTGCTGAAACACGTAATTTTTGCAAAATTTCTGAGTCAAATGATTTTAACGAACCAATCAGATTAAAGGAGTGGTAATTATATGAGATAACAATGAAATAGACTCATATGCCACATCAATATCGTCCTTGTTCTTAAAGTGCTCATGTAGCGAGAATGAAGTTCAAAAGAAACTCTCTTATTTGAAAAAACGTTTGAATTCATAAAGATGGACGTTTACAGTTTGTCCGTATCTCACTTCGTTCTTGAGACTATTGAGATTTGTTTTATATGTAAATAACATAACTTGGACGTCATGACACTGCATAATAGGGACTTTAAGATGCTAGGACAACAACCGCGGTTAAAACGCAAGATAAGTTTTACAATTTAAAGAACTAACGGTTAACTGACAATTATATTTGATATTTGAAGCTATTTTAATGACTTCCAAAACGCCACCAATATTGCTAAAATGATTGAAGTCTCTGTAATATTGAAGTCAATCTCAAGCAACAGTTCTCATCCTTTGGCCGTTGACGTCGTCGTGAAGACGTCGGAAAATTATCTAATAAGTGGCGTTGTGTATAAAGAACGAGGACAGTGTTGAGATTACTCTTGGGTCTAAAATTATTCATTCTCTTTGTTTTGCAAAAATAATTATTTTGTCTAAACTCGTCGTTGAGGTTGACGTCGTAGATCTTAAAATCCCTAATAACTTGTTGGAAAATCTTGAATATAAACTTGAGATTATTTAACAAAATCACTTTTAACTGTGCATGTGCTTCTGTGTATCGCAGGACACTATGCATGAAAAGTGTCAAGTGATTTACTTAAATTATTGCAAGAATAGACATGATTTTCCAACAAGTTATTACACAGTGTGACGTCTAAGTGATGTTATTTTCATATCACGCAAATCTCAATATCTAAACGAAGTGAGATATGGAAGAGCTGCAAACGTCAAACTTTATGACTTCAAAATTTCTTTTAAATAGGAGAGTCTCTCCCGAACTAATTTTTCGCTGCATAAGTCTTTAAACATATGGAAAAGATACAATATTTTAAAAGTAGAAACAGTAAAAATTGTACTTGTACGTTAGTAAAGTGCATGTTTTCAGCTTGAAGTTGTTAAATTTGTACTTGTTTTCCCTATACAAGCTGTCGAAAAATCTCTCATGAGCTCCAGACGGGACTCGAACCCACAACCTTTCGAATGCAAGCTATAGACGCTCTAAACTGAGGCCCTCTTGTGTCGAGTCAAATCCAACTATAAAAGATTCGACTAAAATGCGTCACAAGTGTGGCAGGTCTTTATTCGTCAGATCTGTGATGGATTTGGTTTAAAGTGCCTATATGAAACGAAAATTAACATCTTTTCCAGTTTTTCGTTTCCTTGTTTCGTTCTTGAGATATTTCAGGTTCTGTGATATGCAAATTAAACATTTTGATATCACACGTGCATAATGAGTTATCGAAAAAAGTTATATCTGGCTTTGCTATTATCAAACCAAAATAATTCGAAGGAAGCATGCTATGGGTGTCGCACTGACTAAACATGTAGATTTTCAAGTGATTATATTGCATGATAATAGCAAAGATATATAACTTTTTTCGACAACTCATTATGCACGTGCAATTTGCATATCAAACAAACTAAAATATCTCAACAACGAAGCAAGGAAATCATTTTAAGCGTTCTTTCGAATAAGACAGACTTAATTTTCGTTACATATAGACACTTTAAGTGATTGATCAGTTTATATGAAGATCAAGCCAAAAAAATCAAAATGGTGCCAGTCAATATAACTCGTCACATGTTATATAACTGGTTAATTCATTTAATTTGACTCAACTAAAATCCATCACCAGTATAAGAATCCACAACGCTCTTGTGTTGGATACTCCATGAAGCTCTCATAGATTTGAACCGAGTTTGACTTAGACTTGACATTGTCTTCATTTGTTGGACTTGTGATGCATTTGTCATAGATTTAAGCTAACTGATAATTAGATTTGACTCGACACAAGAGCGACGCCTAAATTGGGCCTGATATTGAGTCACTGGCACTCAGATGGTAGACCGATAATTTTTAAGATGTCTATACCGACAACCTGTGCGGAAAAAATAACTAAGGGGCCGTTTACATGGACTAAAAGTTGGCTCGGGTGAGGGGGACACCCTACCCCCCGAGACAACTTTGTCGTGTGTTTACATGAGGAATTAGATTATGACTTCTGAATTGGGTTAAGCCTGGAGGACTGGGTATAGTTTAATGCATCTAATTTAAGATGGCCGATCGTCGGGAAGAAACTGTAACTGTGCTGTTAGAATTAAACGATAGAATTAAACCCACAGAAACGTTTATACTTCTTCAGGCCAATCATCAGGTTTTCAACCATTGTTGGAGACCAAGACCATTTTTTTCGCTTCGTATTTGCTGCTCTTTCAATTGTTTCACTTTCTGCCACCATTTTGTTTCGCAGTTTTGCCTCGGGTAGGCGAGTCAACTTTATCTCGCCCCCTAGTATAACCCTACCTCGCAAAGAGGGTGACCCTACCTCAGGGTGACCCTACTACTCGAGACAAGTATGAAATTCCCCATGTAAACGCTCGCTGTCGAGACTAAGTAAAATGAACACAAAGTTGGCTCCCCCAGGGTAGCTCGGGGGGTAGGGATGACCCTTCTACCAGGGACAACGTTTGTACATATAAACGGCCCCTAAAACGTTAAAAACAGGGGCGACAATCGCTTCCTGGAAGTGGGGGAACGAAGTAGCCGGGTTTTTGAAAATCCAAGGTTTTTGAAATGGCTTTTCCGGCATTTTGGCATTGCTTTGGAGCAAAATTTACACCTTATTTTCCCATAGAAACAAGCTGTTGTAGGATGATAACCCCTCTGCAATATAGTCTAATGCATTTTAATTGGAATATTCCCATCCATGCCCTAGAGATCGATATTCGTGTTTTAACGGGTGTTCCTTCAGACATTTTTATACTGGTTCATACAATCGACCCCATTTAAAACTGAGAAATTCAATCACAAAATCACGTCAATTTTATTATGTTACGTGTTTATAAGAACGAAAATCACTCCATGTTCCGAACGATAACAAGATCCGATGAGGAAATTTCGTGTTTTTCGCAATCGCATACGGTTCTTAGTTTACCGCATACCGCCCAAAGAAATTTGGATATGATCGGAATAAGATCTACAATAAAGGCTAAACCATCAAACTATAATGGACCCCCTGTGTACTTCAGTATATTTGCGCTAAGACCACATGGCTAAGTGTTACGTTAAAAATACTGGAAAAGGTTATTATTTAGGCATTTTAATTTCAATTTTTCGTAATTATATAGGTATCCCCCCTGGGGGTAATTATATAGGCATCCCCCCTGTCAAAAACGTGGGGGGATGTGTCCCCCTCCATCCAGGATTGACACCCCTGGTTAAAAATTGTACTTCTTTTCCCACTTAATAAGTAGTGAAAATGAAAATTGAAGCTCGTTTAAATTCTTTGTACTACTATTTAAATTGAATAACTTGCAATATCTCTGTGTGTCTCTTATAAGCTTCTATTTAACACTTTATACTGTTGTTTGACAACTTTATAAGCCACTGTAATTAATGTGGAAAAGACCGGAACACGACTGTAAACGCGTGTTTACCTTTTCTAACGTTTTAACTCTCTCTCCCCCGCACCCTTCCCTCTAATTCGAAAGAACTCGTCAAATTGTAATAGAAGATCTTTTACAACTTTTTCGTGTCTTTCTTCGTTTGCAAGATAATTTAATTTGTTTAATATGCAAATAAGATGGGCACAGTATTTTTACACAAAGCAAGATCAGTTATGAAATATTCAGTGTCACAAGGCGCTATTATGTGCACAGTTTCAAGTGATTTCGTTGAACAAACTTAATAGAGATAAAACTGATTTTGTTACGTGTGAAAATACTGTACCCTGCTCCTGACGTCAGAGACCATCTCATTTACATGTTAAACAAATTTAAATATCTTGAAAACGAAGAAAGATACGAAAAAATTGTAAAAGACCTTCTATTACAATTTTACGAGGTCTTTCAAATTAGACAAACTTAATTTTCGTTGCCAATGTTCTTTAAATGTTTAATTTGCATATCAAACACACTGAAATATCTCAACGAAGCAAGGAAACGAAAAACTGCAAAATATGTTTTCGCTTCATAGGGATCAAATACACATGTCAAATAGACGTGTCTCGATAAAGAGTAATTATAACCAATTTAATGATATTTATATCTTCTTCATGTAATATTAACAGAAAACCAGAAATAAAGTTGAAAACCCGAAGTTCTACTACTAATGACGTCATAATCTGTGGTAGTTACTTCAGCCGCCATCTTGAATTTACTGAAATCTTTGAAGCCATTAAAAAGAATCTTCATAGTTTAATTAATACGCGAATTTTAACTCTTTCGCTTGCATTGTTATTGTAAAATCTTTTTACTCTCATGCCAAACGATTTTACTCGTCAAGGGGAAACGTCCCGGAAAGCCATACAGCAAAGGATTTTAAGAATATTTCATGCACAGTGCCTGAAACCCTTTCAATAATATATCAGGCTATACTATACTCTCTCTCTCTCTCTCTCTCTTCTAGTCTTCTTCTTCTATTCTCTTCGCTTTACTTCCTTCCCGTTCAAGTTAAAATAAAGGCAATATCTTATATCATTACATACCATCATTATATGTCAAATTGGTTTAACAAACGGCAGCCGTATTTTCCAGCAACAGCTTTGCCATTTTCTTCAGAATGATCTCTGTCCATTTCTCTTTAGCTTGTCTTGCACGAATATTGTACACACTTTGTCGTTAATTACTTACTGCCAGGAAACCGTTTTCAGAATGGATCTACTTAGCCGTAAAAAGCCGTTGTGTTTACAATAAGTGTTACTTTAATTATACACTACAAATTTAAGCATCTTCTGGACTAGTCCCATCCCCAGTTGTAGCACTGTGGTTGCCAATCTCGTCCCCAGAGCCAAACCCTTCGCACGGGAGCGGAAAAAAGGCTCTGGGACAATCGATTTGAAACTTGACTCTGATCAGTGAACTCTATATAAAGACTGGAACGATACCTCCATAAGGTCGGCCCTATGATTGGATGAAGCCAAACTTCCGGCTGCTGGGGGCAACACATGAACGTCTGACCAACGTCCAAGGAGCGGTAGAAAACAGACAATGGCCCAGCGAGAATTTTTTATTTTTTTGTAGTTTAACTTCATTTGAATTGATATAACGAAGCTAGTATGTATTAGAATCATTGTCCTTTCTGTCTGAGGTATGTTTGCTGGCAAAAATAGATTGAAGCAGGAAATATATTGTCAAACGAAAGCAAAATTTTGCTTGGATTGGTGGAAACTCCTGACGAAAATTCAGGTTATATTTAGTATTATTCGTCTTTATTTTATGAATTCTTGCAACCCTATCAAGCTGTGCCTTTGCTCTTATGAATAGTCTCCTCATACATTTTGAATCATTGTAAGACCACATATATTTTGATCTTTGATGCCTTTAAAACACTGTCGGTTCGTATTTCTGTGTTTTGTTCGATTTTTTGACTGTTCAGAAAATTTAATATTTATGGTTTTTATTGATCATGTCAGCATCCATATGCTCGACAGATTATAGCCACTAGATTTCAGTAGGCCTTAGCCCTGATTAATGCTATCTTTATTTGATTCAAGATAGTTTATAGACTTTTTTCTGGACTTTTGATACCTCAACTGACTCAACACTTGGAGCTGCCCTACAAAAAATCAAGAGATCCGCGCGGTTTCGGACTCAAAATGTGTTTTTTTGTCAAATATTCAAGCTACGTTTTTGCTGCTAAAAGCCTTTAGAAGAAGTATATATTCCTGTAGCATGTTTGCATTTCTTTGTAATTGGTTCATAACAAAATATAACTTAAAAAATAAATATTTTCTTGCATATAAAGAGGACTGTGGCCGCCCTGCATGTCATCCTCCATGACGTTTAAGTTTAAGTTCGCGGTTTGGGAGTTGGACACGAGATCATCGGCAGTTGTTTGGAATATAATTCTCCTTTCGTTTTCGATTCTGGCGGTTTGGCTGTCTCGTATTGACTCGTTTGACTTTGGAACAATTCTGATTGTGGTATATTCCGTTCGAAGAAGGTCCCTGCTGAGTGTAGCTCATCGCCGCGTTTATTCGGCGGGGCAAAAGGCATTAAAATTTACGAGTTCGCTTCAGAGCTTGGCAATACTAGAGCCGCGTCGGAATTTCTTCGTATTTACGGCTTCTTTTAGTGAAGGTAGTTCTCTTTAATATGTCGCACCGTTTGTTTATATTTGACGTGTATATTTCAATGAGATTCTTATTAATATGTACCATGCACGAACAGCCAGCAGTGTGCTGTGACTGCTGTCTAATATCGTCTATCGCCTATCGATTTCAAATTGCTGTCTGTCTTCTGTGTTTGATTTAATTATATAATGGGAAGCGGGTTGATTGCTTTGAAAAATGTTCGATTAAATTGTTCGGATTAGAACTATGATTAGAATTGTGCTTCGTTGTCAGTTTTCGTGTCTCAAATACTGTTTATTTATAAATATTCACTGAGCTCCATCGCCTTTGAATTTGAACAACCAATCAGATAGCGATGATATATGGATTCCCCCAGAGCCTTTTAACGCGCGCCAGCACGGGAGAGGCTCTGGGGACGAGAATGTCACTGACTCCGATTTGCTAAACGTTCGATTTTTGCGAAACATTTTTGCGGAGGGTTGTGGTTAGGTTTAGGTTCACCGGGGGTTTTGGTTAGGTTTAGGGTTTCCGGGGGGTTAGGGTTAGGTTGGGGTGGTGGGTTGGGAATTAGTTTTTAAAATTAACGATTATTGGTAATTCTAGGAATTTCACACTTACTGATTATTGGTAATTCTAGGTAGGAGGATATGCTGGTTTGAAACCCCAAGAATCCAACCTCGTACCCAGGGCCCTCTCTGCTTTCAAAATGGCGCGAGGAGAAGACCCTGGCAAAGGCTGGTCACGTGACACCAATAATTTTGGAATAATTTTGATGATGACTCACACTGTACCGGGGGGCGCGGTACAATAGTTGGCTTGCGTATATAAAACTATTCAGCGAACTATTTAGGCACTCAAGAATAACCAAATCGCACAAATAACAAGACATTCTCTTAACAAGTTTATCAAATCAGTTAATGACCGTGTTTAGTAAGAAGCGTCTACACTACAACATATTTGCTTTATTATGCAAGCAAGAAGTGTTTATTAATATTTCGGTTTCTGGACTTTCCGAATCTAATTTAAAAAGTTTAGAAATATACAAAGTCAAAGTCTTCAATGCTGATCTATATAAATGTTCGTCGATCGAAGAATTGTTGTTGATCGTATATTTGTATTAAAGTACAAGTACAAGTACAACCTCAAAGTCAACGAGGACAGCAGATTCGATTCGAATATGCCGTTTGAGTATAAATCGACAGATACAACAATTAAATTTCCACAAATCCAAAACGTGTGGACAAGAAACAAAAATGTGCTATACTGGACGGTAAATATACTTCCAACAATCAACAGCATTCGAATATTTTTAGTGTATGTATCAGTACCTGTAACCGCAGTTTATCAGTTTATGTTCGTTCGTCGCCTTCGGCTTCATTTCTGGCGATTGACGGCAACAAATATGAATTATCCAGCAAATGTCGTAAATTTTGAAATATATCTATTAAATTTACCGCTCGAATTTAACGTTACCGGACTTGCAACAACCTTGACGTTTATAAGAAACCGAATCAACCGCTCCCCCCAGGACGGGCGAAGCTCAAATTATCCACGTGACCAAATACTCCAAGAATCTTGGAGTATTTTGGAATCACGTGACCAGCCTTTGCCAGGGTCTTCTCCTCGCGCCATTTTGAAAGCAGAGAGGGCCCTGGGCACGATGTTGCCACCACTGATCTATATAAGAGATAGTCAATGGCCGAGATGTGTTGCCAGTCCTGCCGACCGGTTTTGGTAAACGTAAATCGCTCATATTTCAACTTCTCCCATTTGTCTTCGACTTTCTCAGTGGTGAAGAATCGGTGTCTTCGGTGATTGTGATTTCTCCTTTAAATGGTTTGATCCGAGATCAAATTGAAAAACTTAAACGTTTTATGACCGTCGGTGTTCTTCAAGCCAACTCACATGCTTGCGATAAAGATCAAAACGCTGAACTTCCTGAACACGGAAATACCGATTAGGCTGACACGTTTTCAAAGTATAATGCTGATCAGTTATCGACGTTTCAACTTAATTGCAAACTGTATTACTTTTTATGCCGCTTTTGTATGACTGAATATATTAAAGACGAAGGTTCTCAATGGCAACCAGCACACTGCACGTCACGTTACACTGAACGTCATCATGCATCTTTCTTTCTGATTGTCCAGTCAACTTTTAATGCAAATGTATTATGTATCTATAAACTGCAAAATTTATGCAAGGCACAAGGAATCGAATAAACATTTTTTATATACATCTTTTATTTTTAAGATATTATACTGTGTCTGTAAGCTACAATATTTGAGGGTCACCTCAAATAGTTTTGAGGGTCACCTCAAATAGTATTGTCCCAGATCATGTGCTTTTGTTTCATCTATATAGCACTTTATCAGCGTTTATAATCACACTTAAAAATAATTATTAAAAAATAATTTTAAATTTTTCAACATAAAAACTGTGAACCAGCAGGTGGAACATGCCTATCACAGTTTATACGATCATGCCACAAAGACTTAAAGAGCACATCATTGCTGTTGAAGCCTGCTATTTAGGGCACTTTCCAATTGACAAGGTTAGACCGATCAGTCCGGCCAGAATGGACTTGCTTTTGATTAGGACCAAATTTTCCAGTCAGACCATCCCAGATCTCAAACGAATTGTGTTCCATTTAACCAGACTGACCGGTCTAACCGTGTGTATGGAAAGCCCCCATAGTTGAACAGTTTAACAAGGACTCCTCCATTAAAAAAATTTAATATATCAAAAAAATAACAATATTTTGATAATTATTATCTGAAAACAAGAATAATATATTTGTCTAATGTGTTAAAAATACTATTGAAGTTACTACATTAATACCATATTTTTGAAGTCAGAGTCAATTATTTATGCATTTAAATTTATATTTTCTGCAGCAACTTCTTGGCAAAGATAATATGAGGTGGAAAAAAGTTGATTTCTTTTTGGGACAGCAGATTGACTATGACAACCAAAATGTTTTCTGTCACTTTTAGTACCAATACATGTGCATACCACTGATCGTGCATACTGCTAGGGGTTTAACCTGTACACTAATCTAGTATAGCAACACAAATAAAATACAAAACAATATGATTTTTTATTTTAACCTTTTTACTCATTGAAGTCATCAGAAAATGATGATAATTTAAATGAGTTAGAACATAAAAATTAACTCTCATTTACAACTTGTCCAGACTTCCTAAGTTGTCCCACAACAACATGCATAAGAGTTGAAATGCTAATCTTATTTAAATTATTTATTGTTTCAATTTAAAAAAAATACTCAATAGTAACAATAAATTCTGCTATAGTACTCCTCAGTATCAGACGTGTGACCATTAACCACATTTGTTTGTAGGTACTGTCAAGAGCAAACCTAATGTTACTAATCCCTCTGATGCCATAATGATGTGCTCTAATTTGGCTAGCACAACAGTATATACAAACATTCCATAAAAATATCATAACTGCAGTGCCAGTTCTCATTATAAAGTTTTGATTATATATTACAAAACAATATCCAAAACTAATGTTGTGTTGAGTGATAGCGGTGACATAGGTCAGTGAGGAATTTAAGTTTCGAATACCCTGGTTACATAGGCAAGTGGGGAATTTGAGTTTCAAATTCTCTGGTGGCTAGTTGAGCAGGAAATCTAAAGTCTGGTAAGGCTATTCATCAAAAAATAGCATTATCACATGGTACAAATCTAACTCTCTGATTAGACAACTTAACCGTGAAGTATTTGAGAAATAGAAAATGGCCACCTGTGAGTGAGTTGGGAGAGTTCAAAATGGCTCAAGTTTACATAAGTACTTTTCAGATTCTCCCAAACTCACTCGAGTGTTTGCATCATGTTATATAAATGCAGGGCATTCTATTATGAAAATAATAGGGCTAAGAAATGTGCTGTGACATCACAACCATATTTGCATAGCCTGATACAATACAATACAATACAATACAATACAATACAATACAATACAATACAATACAATACAATACAATACAATACAATACAATACAATACAATACAATACAATACAATACAATACAATACAATACAATACAATACAATACAATACAATACAATACAATACAATACAATAAATTTTATTTAAACACGATGGAATTAAAGCATACAGCTTGTGGGGTGATATAAACACAGTAACTAAGCAATCACATTGTGCATAAAATACAACCTATTTTAAAAAATAATATACTTAATTACACTAAACAATAACTATATTATATATACTATAAAAAACAAAATAATAAGAAAACTGAATATACATGTACTGTGTCTGTACATGAACCATTATCAAATATTGGCATGATGATTGATGATTCAATGTTGCAAGAGCACAAACAAGTCTATTGGTTTAATAAAAGTAATGGATATTAGGATATAGTACTAGTCTTTGAAAACTGGTGTAACCATTGCCAACAACTGAACTGATGTAGACTCATTTTAATATAGCTGCTGCTGTATTTGTAGATTCTACTAGACTACAGTCTATTAAAGAGTGTCAGACTCAAATTTTAATAAAACAAATGCAGTACGCTGTACTGGCCTCCAAATGGCAACATTTCTGGCAATATAAGAATGTTGTACTTATATTCCTTGAAGTCAAACTCAATGTCTATATGACAATATACCATAAATATTTGTAGCACGAAACTGAAATCTGAAAATTAAGTGAATCCCCGTCACGACCAAAGGCCTTTGTCACGACCCACAGCTACGACGAATCTGTCGTACGTTCTCCCGTAAAAGCTTAAATCAGGGATCCAAACATGTTACTAAGCCAAATAAGTATATTTCTTGTCTCTTTGGAAAGAATCTTTCATTTTGTCAGGTTTAATTCTCATAAAGATGTTTTTATTTTGCTCCGCCCCTCTTGAAAATTCAACATGGAAACATTAGAAACCGTTGGGAGAATGAGGATGAAATTATCTGCGCAGCGCAGTAGGCGTTGAAGCGTTAAACCAATCAGAGGCAAGTTTCAAACGGCTTGTCCCAGAGCACTGATCTATATAAGAGACTGGATAGAGCATCCGTTGTCTGAAATTGAAGTCGGAAGTGGTCGGAAGTTGGCAACACCGCCATGTTGGATGGTCCCACTTTCGCAATATTTTACTGTTGCACAATTATAGTTTTCGTATATTAAGGCATTTTTCTCCTTCGGGTTCGGACAAACTTTTTTATCACATGGAAGAAAGGACACGTGAAGCATTTGGAGAGAAAAATTGTAGTTGTTTAGCCCCAAAATGTGGGGAAAACAGAATTTGCGAGTTCGATGGAGGGAACTCCCAAGTGTCATTGATGACAACGTTGAACAGACGAAGGCCGTTGTCATTCCGAATTTACTCACAATATGGAAATACCGCTAAAGGACCGAATGAATTCGGGAAATTTGATTAACTGAATAAGCCACTACGAACAACTGCTGCGGTATTATTATATCATAAGCCAAAAGACCAGAATCAAACAATTAATTTAAGAATGCGATGTGCCCAACTGTATAGATCAGTGGATGTGCCTATAGTTGAACAATATATTTTCACTCACAGAAAACTCGGGGTAATGATTCAAATAAGTTATCCTGGCATTCACAGGATTAATCAGAATGAGTTTATTATTTTCTATGAGATAGCGTTATCCAATTTGGGCGATTGGGCCTACATTTGCCTACAACTAAAAATCTTGTATAAATTTTACAATATAATTAGTTTTGTGACTATACCTTTGCCAAGATGCTTTCTTTTTAGCCAGTTTGCAAATGTTATCCGGCACATCGTTGTGAAGTTTAACATATATATTAGCTTGATTTGTTTTGACTTTATATAAACATCAAACACTGGCTTTGTTGTCTACTTGTAGTACACACTGATAGTACAGTATTAGTTCTGCCACAATTTTCATAACATACAGAAATCAGAGAACGGATTAAATTTTTAAAATTTATCATTATATAGTAATTTATACAGAATAAAACTACACAAGACAAAATACACTCATGAATTGTAAAAATTTTCTTTAATCAAATCATTGACAAAGTTTGAAAACTATAAATGACACAGTTCAATTATATTCCGTATTAAGTTGTCATGTTGCTTCACCTTTAAGTTATTCCTTCATTGTTGTTTCATTTTAAACTACCTACAACATAACATACAAATATCACATTCAATTTTACAGATACTCACAAACAATTTTTTCATCAAAATGACAGGGAGTAAAATAGCTCAGCTGTTAATAAGAAACAATGTTGACAACTTAATTTCTTAAATACATGACTTGGACACTGGGCATGGAGTTTAATAAAACAAACTGGCTCGTTCTTGTTATGATGCATGCTACAGTTTACTTCTATGGAAGCACCAAACATTGTAAGTATTACAAACTTATAGAGTATTAATATGCTCCTATGTTGCCAAAGAAATATGCTGCTTGTCGAAATCTACTCACAACTCTACAAGCCAATCTATCTTCTGTGCCATAATTTTACACGTCCTTCGGCTTTTTAAAATGATCTACTCGATTGTGAACATTCCACAATTACAGTATTAACTCACATTTGTATCCTACAAATCAGTTTATTAACCACCGGCCGTTTACAATGTTGGGTTTCCCGTTTCCTCCCTTCGAAATTTCGTCAAAATATCAACTTATTTACTTACGATTCAGTTTCCCTTCACGTTCTTAGGTCCTCCATAGTTCCATGATGTATCCCGTTGCTTGAAATACCAAAATGGATTTGTGTTGTTTGTCTATTTCGTGATTATATGCGAAAACAACGAATTCACAACAGTAAAATATAGCAACCCACTCCTCATGGTGGGACCATCCAATATGGCGTCGCTTACCAAATTTAGGGCGTAACTTCCGGCTTCAATTTCTGGAGGCGCTCAGATAATAGATCCTCTATCCAGTCTCTTATATAGATCAGTGTCCCAGAGCCATTTGCTTTCCCGGGGGGAAGCTGGCTCTGGGTACGAGATTGGGTTGCAGTTTGAAAGCATTCTCGTCCCCAGAGCCCTTTCATGAAAAGGGCTCTGGGGGAATCCAAAGGGAATCCATATACATCGCGATCTGATTGGTTGTTCAAATTCAAAGACCTAATTAACCGAGCTTAGTGAATGTTTATAAATAGACAGTATTTGAAACACGAAAGCTGACAACGAAGCAGAATTCTAATCATAGTTCTAATCCAAACAATTTAATCGAACGTTTTTGAAAGCAATCAACCCGTTTCTCTTTAATAATAAATTCAAAGACAGAAGACAGATAGCAATTTGAAACCGACAGACGATAAACAACACACTGCAGGCTGTTCGTGTATGGCCACAGGGAGCCCATCTTGGCAGCGCGTGGGCACCCTGTGGCGGACTCGAAAGACGCGCGGGGGACTGTGGCACACTCGATCGTTGGTGTGTTAAGGAAAATAATAAAGGGATGAAACACGAATTCTTCCTTGTTTTGAACATCGTTTTAAGCGCCTATAGGTATTCAAATTGTAAGATAATTGAGCGAAGTAGTTGTGATAATGATTCATTTATCAAAATATAAATCAAAATGATGCAAAATCTCAACTTTTAGCCGTGATTTTGCAGCTAAATTACATACCGTATTTTCGGGAGATGTGTTCCACAAGTAGCTAGGACACTACATCATCGTTGACACTTCGGATAGCTATGAAATCCTACGATAAGCTTTTCGGATAAAGCGGGAAGTCTCAGGATTATTGATTTATTGCACATTCATCTGACTCCGAGTTTCAGTCGGTTTCAGTATTCTAACGGTGGCTCCCGACGATACGAGATGTCCTGGCTACTTGCGGAACACATTCCACGTTGAACGTTTGGTGTTTCATCCCTTATATTTTTTCTTCTCCCTCCCCCCCTTTCCCCTCGTTTTCCGCCTTTTTTCCCCGCTTCCGGTAACCGTTTTTCGTTTTTTTAAATCCCCTGCCACAGTCCCCCGCGCGTCTTTCGAGTCCGCCACAGGTGCCCACGCGCTGCCAAGATGGGCTCCCTGTGGTATGGCTCGGTGTTATGGTACATATTTAATAAAAATCTCATTGAAATATACAAGTCAAATATAAACGAACGGTGCAACAAATTAAAGAGAACTACCTTCACTAAAAGAGGCCGTAAATACGGAGAAATTCCGACGAGACTCTTCTGAAGCGAACTCGTAAATTTTAATGTCTTTTGCCCCACCGAGTAAACACGGCAATGAGCCACACTCGACAAGGACCTTCTCAGGGCCGGCGCTACCGGGGGAGGGGGGTAGGGGGGGTATTTACCCCCCCCCCAATAATTTGGCGAAGAAGTGCCCTTTTTTAGCCAAGCCCTGGATATTAAACAAAACGCGTGCGCGCCGAGCATGCATGCCTTTTTCAACTGGATTGTTATGAACAAAATGTAGGCAAATATATAATATTCGTTATCTTCCCACGACACAAGTAACAGACTAACAGATATTTGCGGAGACTGGGATAAGTTTTTTTATTTAAGATTGCTTCGACATTCCATATTATTTTCATTTTGTCATATTACTTTATATATTATTGCATGTAGGAATCTGTAATAACTTCTAAATAACGATTTAGTAGAATAAACGTACTCTTTTGCTTTTTTTGTTTCGATATACACCAAAAGTTAAAAACCCTAATCAAATGGCCTCTTCTTGAAACTGGTTTTACGCGGTGTGATTGCGCAATCCACGTAATGTGCCCTTCGGAAATCGTACCCTCCCAACTCCTAGAAGCTCGCGCCGACCCTGACCTTCTTCGAACGGAATCTACCACAGTCAGAATTGTTCCAAAGTCAAACGAGTTAATACGAGACAGCCAACCGCCAGAATCGGAAACGAAAGGAAAATTATCAAGTGATATCAACTGTATCAACTGTCGATGATCTCGTGTCCAACTCCCAAACCGCGAACTTATACGCATGCGCTTTAGAAAGAACACCAAAGAATCTTGGTGTTCCGGTTTGGATTCCCCCAGAGCCTTTTCCGCGCGCCAGCACGTTGCCAACCTCGTACCCAGGGTCTTATCTCCGCTCCCTCGCCCACCGCTGCGAAAAGACCCTAGAAACAGAAGTCGCCGTCCTGAACTCGAAGGCCTCTATGTCTCGATTGGCTTTTTGAAATAGTAAAATACGTGTAAATCTCTCCGGTTGATTTGCGCCTTCAGCTTGGGCTTTATTCGTCGATGAGTCTACCCGAATACACCGCCAATTTTTCGTTAGTCGCTTTGTGTCCCGCCGCTTTGCCTTTGTTGTTTTTTATGTGCCAACTGTCAATGTTTTCAAGTGTTTCGTTGCGCGCGACTGAGTTTTTGCGTTTATACGAAACGGTTGCCTGGAAAACAAAGACAATATCAGTAAATTATGAACATTTAGAATACATGATCAAGGTAATACAAATGTGCCTGAGTTGTTTAAGGAGTCTCAAGAACGAAAATATAAATATATACGTTGGCTGAACGGCGAAGTAAACATATTTATTAAAATATATTGAAGTTTGAACGGTGGTCATGCAATAATTTTGATCTTTCGAAATTTAACGTTTATAACGTAAAGTATTTTCCATAATTTAGGAAACATAGAACGGTATAACCGCATTCGCGCTGGTTCAGTGGTGCGTTTTGGCCGTGTAATTCTGTAAATACAGTGACAAGAAAAACATTGAACAAGCAACAACGTTAAGCGCGCGATATAATAATACTGTAAGATGTTAACAATAGTAAGTAAAACGCGATACTGATATATAGACAACTTTAGTGAAATTGAGGCTAGCAATTAACAGTTGACAACATGAGCTTGTGGTTCCTTTTATGATAAATATTATTAAATAAGGTTGGCTCAGTTTAAAAATCAGCAATATAATTCAAGTATAAGTGCCTACTTTAATACACCGGCCCGCAACTGCACGAAACGGCATGAAATTGTTGTATGCGATGTGGAACTTAAAGAAATAGTAAATGTAATGAACTAACCTCTTGGAATTTCTATAAAGCACAGAATAAGAATGTAAAGCCTTGTTGACAGCTGCAAGCCCAAGGTGTTGAATCTGTATATGTATTCTGCGAACTTTGGTCGTTCCAAGTGATGCAGTGAGATAATTTCCACACTTTCTTTCGAATGAAGGTTCAAACGATTGTCAACCAAAATAATTTGTGAATTTCGCATGGTCTTGATTGTAAGGAAATTTAAATCCGCTACTGTAAAATTTAAAACTCCTGTTCAATCTTCAGGCTGCTAATATCAGATCGCTGATGAGTGATGACTGTAGAAATCCATTCGAAGAATATAGAATCTCCTTAAATTCGCTGGTCGTCGGATTGAACGACGGAAGACTTTGGTAGATGTTCAGAATTGTCCTTCAATAATACCAGATTGTTATCCATGGAGTGTTTTAATAATTTGCGCAATGAGCTTTCCCTCGATATTGTAAATATTCTGGCATTCAAGGTACTGCGACAAATTTTCAAAATAACCACCCGACCCTGACAAGAAAAGTTTGTTATCTCCCATATTCTGGGAGACACGTGACCAGCCCCAACCAGGGTCTTTTCGCAGCGCGGGGGAGCGGAGATAAGACCTTGGGTACGAGGTTGGCACGTTGCTTGAATAACGTGCTTTTCATCCTCGTCCCCAGGGCCATTTGTGGGGGCTGGGCCAAAATGGCGGCCAAGAACAAATGGCCCTGTCACAGGCTGAGCTATCACCACATCTGATTGGTCGAGATAGCATTGGATGTTTTAGGTATTCTTATTGGTGGGCTAACTCGCGGGCATTTGTTTTTGGGCTCAAATTATATTAAATAAGTTATACGAAACACCCGTAAAATCGTCGTAAGAATATGAAATGATGGGTCGTGTCGTCTCTGTGCCCTGGCTGCCATACAACGAAGTCCATGGGACGGCAATTTAGAGAGTTTTCTAAATCCGGCGAACGAAAGACTTGGTGAACAAAGTCAACTATTTTGGCTGTGAAAGGAAAATACACCACAGGGCAGAATTTACGTGTTTGGCCATTGAGAAGCAGGCTTTCTTCAAACAAGAATTCTCGACTAAACGAAGCCTAAATGTTTTTCAAAACGCTGAATTAATTGAATCCACCGAAAACTCACGAAAACTAGGCGGCCCAGCCAGACAACGGCAATCCAGTTTCTTGCGAATTTGGTACAAGTTGTACCGTACAACGGTGAAAAAAATGATAAATAATAAGCATTTACAGATATTTATTAAAAGTGTATTTATTTTAATAATGTGGAAATGGATGTTTTGATTGTTTTCAGTTTGGGTCAGTCAAGCCTGTGTCCAAGTGAAGCTTGGTCCGAGTAAAAAATGCGTCAAAATATGGCGCATTTTTTGCAGCCTATGCTTCAAGATTTGTGTCATTGCCTTACAACTCGTGACCACCGGAGAATCATGTTATGTGGATTTTACACCAATATCGTTTAAAACAACGTATTGAGTTTGAGGTGAAACTGCTCCAGTTCGGTCTAGCGGCCGACCTGAGATTAGGCCGTCGTGAACTGAATTTCAGGCCGGACTCATGAAAACGATCTAGAGTAAAAACACTACAACCAACCTAAAGTCAGTCCAGCCTGAGTTCGGGCCTACCTCATGTAGACACCCCCATAGTCATAGCTTCTAGACCGTTTGGCGTTAGATCTTTTGGTTTGGATAGTGGGATTTGCTAATTGCTGTAAGACCCTCTCTCCTCTATGTTTTCAATAGACTTCAAAAGGTTACGTCAGTGACAGAAAATTAGCTTGAATAGGAATGAATAATTTTAGTTTCCCCTTGGGACTATTTTGTTTAAGGAATTATTATATTCTTAACAATATATTAGCATAAAGATAAATCGTATGGTTAAGCAAGTGCGAAAAGCACGCAACCTCGTCCCCAGGGCCATTTGTGGGGGTTGGCCAAGATGGTGGCCAAAAACAAAATGGCGGGAACAAATGGCCCTGGCAACAGCAACACCAAGCCTAGATATATAGTTTCAAGGCCGGCCTCATGTAGACAAAAACTGAGATGCAAAATTTAGCCCGGTCCGAGTTCATCATGTAAACACTCCTTATATGCACACAGTAACGTTTCTGAGCGTTTTCGTATTGTTCACTGTTCTCAAAGGATCAGCTGTTATTGAAACAATACGAAAACGCTTCGAAACGTTACCGTGTGCACATAGTCTAAAAGGGACGTTCACGTTTTCAATATTAATCCCCAATAATATATGTCAACTTGACTTGAGATACATGTTTATATAAACACCAAATGCTGAGATTACAAAATAGCAAGAGTAAAATAACAAGTCAAATATACAAGCAAATAAGTACTAACAATTCTAAACTAATGAGTTGACAGCGTTACTTAATCAGAAAAAAAAGAAATCTCATACTACAAAAACAATTACTAGAAAAATCAAACTTGAATTAATAACTTCAATGGCTATATAGCCCACTAGCACGCTTTATGTATACACATGCACGTAAAACTATCACAGTTTTCAACAGAATGTTGTCGAAACAAACCAATATAGCAAGGCTGTTATATATAATATTAGGTTAAAACAATTAAGGCTGTTCACTCAACTGTAACCACGCAACCCTAGCCTAGCAATCCTAGCGACGAAGTCGACCTCTTTTCAACACATATATGAGAGCACCAGCAAGAACGAGAGCAAGTGAGCAACACCACCAACACCAGCAACGAAACCAATCATCGTTATTGAAGAGCGTGCCTTTGAGGTACCTGTAAGATTGTCATTTGAAATATTAAGCTAGCTCGAATTTATAATAAGAATAAGTTGTTACTCCGTAGACTTGGCCCGGCTGGGATTCGAACCCGCGATCTTCGGTTTACTAGTCTGGTGCTCTGCCAACTGAGCTGCAGGTAAAGTTAGGAGCTGATTCAACTGAAGGTCGAATGATAGTACATCAGTTCCCAAGTTGACCTGTAGCTCAGTTAGTAGAGCATCGGACTAGTAAACCGAAAGTCGCGGGTTCGAATCCCAGCCGGGCTAAGTAGAGTTTTCTCTATACTTGTCCAGTATGGTTCGTCACTTGGAGTAACACTGTAACACCTTATCGTCTTATAATCCAAAAGTTTGTCTTGACTCTGTAGAGAGATCAAGATTCACGTAAACGGGAAACGGAGAATAGGACGTGACAACACTTTCTCAAAACTCATTAATAATTCATGAGCTAATTAGCCAATCAGAGAAAATTATTTGGTCATTTGCATGAGTTTTGAAACACGGTAAAGGTCTCGTAAACTGAATTGATAATTAAGAAATAAGATAATAAACGGCACAAACAAAGAACCGTTTGTTACCACATTTCTTAATTACATACTCAACATGAGACATTAGATTCTAATATACACATTCTCTAATCTGATATGACCAATATCACGAAGTCCCCGCGCGATTTTCACTATAATAGACTATTGAGAAGCTATTTCATGAACTCGTGTATCGTGTTTTACCAGGGGTTACAAACACTCGAGAACAACAAAAATCACTCGGCCTATTATCTCGTAATTTTCAATGTTCTCTCGTGTTTCGAAAACAATAAAAACCATCATTTCATTATTATTTCGTTGTTCTCTCATGTTTTACGAACACTTGAGCACAATGAAAATTACTCGATTAACGGTCCCGTGATTTTCATTGTCCTCTCGTGTTTGTAACCCCACTCATTTATGAAATATATTACATACTAACGCATGCACATCAAAGGTTTGTTAATATCACTGTATTTATTGAGCATGCGCAGCTTATGGCTAGATAATATGAATGCATATCAAACCAAACCAACACCCACCTGTAGTTTCTACGGTTGGTTTTTTCAAATACATGAGTGGCCCAAAAGATAATGCGTACATTTTACTATCATCGATCTGACGACGACGACGCTGTATTACCGCGGGCGCAAGAAGAGTTGAGATAGTTTCTGTTGCAGACGACAAGATCACAGTGGATGTAAACAAACCGATGCTGGGTCAGGAAACGGAACGCTTGGATGCTAAACCGCTGGACACTACTCATGCCGTAACCGAAATGACGAATGGTGCTGTCGATGTCACAACTAAAGCAATAAAGAAAAAAAAAAATCAGTAGAATAGAATTTTTCTTCTAACATCATATTGGTTTCGTGTTGGTTTCAGTTGTTTTTGCTGTACAAGCTGTCGTAAACTAGTGGTTAACTCTGAGCTCCAGATGGGACTCGAATCCACAACCTTCTGAGTACTAGCCGGACGCTCTAACCTGCTCTAACCATTGAACCACCAGAGCTCAGATGGCAGAATGGGAGTATAATGAGAGTTTTCTGTGTTTAACTACTTACGATAGCTTAAACACCAATAACAACTGATTGTTTAATTTTCTAATTTCGTTTTTCAATTTTTGTAGTGACCGTTCTTTACCGTTTTGTAAAGACCGCTCAGAAACCAATCAAATCGCAGGAAAGTCGCGTTAACACAGCTCACGTGACAGAACGTGCCCCTCTACACGCGTAAAAACGCCCGGTTGTTCCCAATCTGTTAACAAGTCTGTAACAGATTGTTGACAACTTGTAACAAGGCTGATGATTCCAACGGATTTGTGACAAATTGTTCCAACAACTTCTTACCGCTCTGCACCTCAACACATTGCTACAAGGTTGACAACAAGAAGCTTGTATCAGCTTGTATCAGCTTGATAGAATCACAACTTGTTAACAGACCTGCTACAAGCTTGTTGCGAACACTTCCTGTTACTACCCAAACCAGTGTCCACGTGATTGCTTTGAAGATTAATCTGCGGTTAATGAAACTGTCGCTTAGGAAGCGATAGAAAAATCGCTCTATGTCTCGCCCCACCGGTTTGAAAGTAACAAGCTGCGACATGTAGTGCGCGTGTAGTTCTTACTTTTAATTGCTTACCCGTCAGCAATAAAGGCATATTGTGGATTATCATAAGGTCTGTTCGTCGGTGTTGCTGGGCAGCTCTCAGCATGAACTACCAAATCTCTGTTGGATGTATTAACAGAATACTGAATATGAATGTTGTCAGACAATTGTTTGAATACTGGGTAATCGTCTACTGTGTACGGCTCAATAAAGGAACGGCTTTTGTAGAAGTCCAATGCAAACGTAAAGAGTGCCGGCACCCTCTTGAAAATCGTTTGGTAAAAATAATAAAAAGGAACAAATGAGTAAAATTTTAAACTGAACTTAGCGAAACAGATGTTTGTGAAAATTTCCTATAATATAGTCTTGAGAAACACTGTTAATGTTAATTTGTAGATGTTTTGACTGCCCACCCGCCCGCCCGCCCGCCCGCCCGCCCGCCCGCCCTAGATTTATCAACGTCAAAAAGAACGGTTACTTACTTATACTCACAGACAACTTTTGTCTCGCTGGCTCAAAGCTGAAAGTTCCAACAGTTCGTTTACGACTATAACAGCATGTAAAATTAGCTTTGAAAAGATCGCCGCCACCACCAGAAAATGAATCCTCAGAGAAAGTGTTCGTGAAAAACATATGGTCTGGTCATCCTCGGCGTAAACGGTCCCGCAACCGGTCAGCGGTGTTTTTATGATAGCATGCGTTGAATTATGGACAGCTTTACATCGACGATCGCGCAAGTAAAGCCGATCGATATTAATGTGTTTTGGCAAATTCGCGCGATCAAGCACCGCAGTCATGAAGTCATTGTCACAAAACACCAGAAAATGAGAAGCTAGAAGAAAGAAAAACAAAAGGTCAATATGTCCAGACTTATTAATATATCACTTATTAATCGAATACAATTTATGTACCATAAAGTATTTGCCTGAGAATCTTCGCACCATGCATTGTGGGTGAGCGCAATATCCCGAAAGCAAATACAAAGTTCAGAGTACAAAGTTGAGAGTTCAAAGTACAACGTTCAAAGTTCAGAATACAAAGTACAATGTTCAAAGTTCAGAGTACGATGTAGAAAGTTCAAAGTTCAGAGTACAAAGTTCAGAGTACAAAGTTCAGAGTACAAAGTTCAAAGTTCAAAGTACAAAGTACAACGTTCAAAGATCAGAGTACAAATACAATGTTCAAAGTTCGGATTACAAAGTACAAAGTTCAAAGTTCAGTGTACAAACTACAAAGTACAACGTACAAAGTTCAAAGTTCAGAGTACAAAGTACAACGTTCAAAGTTCAGAGTACAAATTTCAGAGTACAAAGTACAAAGTACAAAGTTCGGAGTACAAAGTTCAGAGTAAAAAGTACAAAGTGCAAAGTGCAAAGTACAGTTTATCAAGTGTAAACAAATCGAAAAAATTGCACATTACATATGTATTCAACATACCATTGCATGTTTGAGATGACATTTGTTCAGCTAGAGCCACGAGTTGAGAAAAGTCTCCCAGTCGAATCACGTGTCTATCGGTGGGTTCCGACGCCATTGCGTATAACTCTGGCATGGATAAACGAGGCCCAATCCCAACGAAAAATATCGCCACTCCCGAATTCTTAAGTTGTCGTGCAGGACCGCTGACCATCCCAGTGCGGCTACGCCCATCAGTGAGAATTATGAGAACATTTTTTACTTCTAAAAATAAACAATTATTTTGTCAATGATCGATCTCAATTAAGACTTGGAAAATTGTCGTTGACAGGAACGAACTGGGGAGGAGGGCAGGAGGGTCAGTCGTCCCTCTTGCCTTTTGCTAGGAGAGGCAAAGGGGGGCCTGAAATGTCCTTTAAATTTAAATATAGATTTAATTAGATAACTTTGCATCACCAGGTAAGCTGTTACAGACAGACAGATAGACAGACAGACGGACGGACGGACGGACGGACGGACGGACGGACGGACGGACGGACGGACGGACGGACAGACAGACAGACAGACAGACAGACAGACAGACAGACAGACAGACAGACAGACAGACAGACAGACAGACAGACAGACAGAAATATTTATTTAAATTCGGAATTTCTTCAGTTATGTAATTGCTTTACAAGAAAGCCGAGAATACTTTTAAAAATACATAAAAATTTAATTAATTTGAGAAAGCAAGTGATGAGAGAGATTTTCTTAAATTTATAAGATTAGTTTCACATCTCATTTGACTTGGCAATTCGTTCCAGAGTTGCACGCCTCTATAAGTAAACGTCGTTTTCAAAAACTCAGTGAGTGGTTTTGGTAAGACGAGTGACATTTCTTTATTTCGTAATGCATAAGTATTATATATCTAAGGTATAAATTTTAAAATGGTCTCGTAGGTAAGAGGGTGCCATATTATTTAATAACTTTTTCATTATTATTGTCATATGTTCAGCACGTGAATGACATAGCCTTTTCCAGTGCAATTGATTTATTAGTTCACTAGATCTGACCTCATAGCCTTGGCTTGTAATTACTCGTGCCGCTCGATTTTGCAACTTTTGTAATCTACTACATCGCAACAGTCAAATAATGGTTGAATTAACGACTTATATATTGTTAGCGATGTTTCTAGTGGAACAAACTGTTTTACTTGGCGAAGGCCAGAAATAGCAGCACATATTTTTTTAGAAATGTGATCAATATGGTCTATCCATGATAACCTTTCGTCTATATATACTCCTAATGATTTGGTAACCCTAACTCGGTTTATAGGTTTTTCATCGAAAAATAAATAAGGTATATTTCTAATTTTGGCCAGACTATGGTCAGATCCAATAAACATATGCTCTGCTTTTGTGGAATTAATATTAAGTTTGTTTGCCTTCAACCATTCATTAACATTTTTTTACATCTTGGTTGGCAAGATAAGCTATTTCTTGTAGCGATGCTCCAGTTGTTGTGATATTCGTGTCATCAGCATACATTTGAGCACTAGAATGTTGCAAACAACACGGCAGATCATTAATATATACAAGAAACATTAATGGACCGAGGATAGAGCCTTGTGGAACGCCACAATTAATTGACCACTTCACCCTGACACACGTGTAGTGTAATACGACACCAAAATCAAAAATTGCGGACAAGAAGTCGTTCGGTCAACAGAGGCTAAATAGGAAGGTCAGAAGGTGAACATTTTATTTCGATTTTTATCGAATAACTCGCGCTTATGCCCATTCTAAGTGGAAAGTATCGCGCAGACTGTAACAAGTATGAACCTGTAGAAGCTCCTTATGAGCAAAGGATGGTGAGTTATGAGGAGAAATTCCGAGCGATGAGCGGCAAGTCGCTTCAAAATTTAATATCTTCAAAGCGCTGCATGCGTGGCGCCTCACTGGATCCAAGCCAGTTCTTAAGGACGAATTAACTATTGACTTTTGTTTCAGTGACTTGAAAGGATAGAAATACCTTAATCATTCGGTGCATTCCGTTCTCTTTGTATTCTGCGTAATTAGAAAATACAAAAGCCAAGTAGAGCATTACTAGTAAAGCTGATTAAAGCATGCAGTAGAGCATTAACAAGATTATAGCATCAGGTAAAAAATCTTAATCATTATTTATTCTTAATCATTATTTGCGCAAAATATTTTAATATTCGATATCAACAAGAAACCTTATATAGACAGGTTTACATTCAGAACTTACCGTTTGTTAAAACTTTGCTCGTTGTATAACTAAGCAATATGGGATTCAACAATCGAAACAACAAGCTCATTGTTTGTTTACACTCTAGCTTTACGTTTCTCTCTGACGAAGGGCCTTCGCTCGAAACGTTAGACTCCTATACGTTCTCTGTTTCGGCAGTATATCTAACCTTACTATATTTCGATTGTTGTTTCTACACTGCCTACGCAGCACGCTACTTTTATTACACAATATGGGATTCATCCGATCCGATACATGCAGTTGGCCCTTTCTCTTCGATAAAACGCTATCTTTCATGAGCAATGGAACCATCACCGCGATGACTTGTTTTTATCCATTTCGTTCATCGCTCGGGGTCTTTCTTTAGCGTTGAAAACCGAACAAAAAATACATTGTCTTCGTTCTTGTTTCTTTCCCACGTGGGCTGGAGAACGGGAATCGTTTCTGTATGCTCCCTAAGCGCAGTGTTTGTTCGCGAAAAAAGCAGCGTATAAAGGCCAAACTGGCTCCTAACGACCTAAATATAACACTACCACGACTCCTACATGTAAACACTTGCGACGGAGGACTTTTTGCACTAAAATTTTTACACGGAATGGGCATACTCTCTAAAGTATCTATTAACTGAGGCGCCACGTAGCGCTTTTGAAGATATTAAATTTCGAAGCGAGTTGCCGCACATCGCTCGGAATTTCTCCTCATAACTCACCATCCTTTGCTCGTAAGGAGCTTCTATAGGTTCATACGTGTTATAGAAAATTTCTTGCACGATACTTTCCACTTAGAATGGGCATAAGCGCGAGTTTTCGATAAAAATCGAAATAAAATGTTCACCTTGCTATTTAGCCTCTGTTGCCGAACGACTTCTTGTCCGCATTTTTTTATTTTGGTGTCAATTACACTACACGTGTTTCAGGGTGAAGTGGTCAATTACGCTTGACAGACAGCCATTAACTCTACACATTTGAGTACGGTTGCACAAATATGACTATTTAAACCAAGTCAAAGACTGACAGACAGACAGACAGACAGACAGACAGACAGACAGACAACCAACCAACCAACCAACCAACAAACAAACAAACAAACAAACAAACAAACAAACAAACAAACAAACAAACAAACAAACGAAGATGAAAATATAACCTCCTGGCGGAGATATTTATGATTTAACTCATTCCTGTTTGAGAGTTACTCTAGCGGTAAATAAAATCGTCTGGCGTTAACATTTTGAGGCCTGGACCTCTCCCTGTGCTGAAAAAAATCGTCTGATGTTAGCCAGAATAAAACACTAATGACTCGTCGTCAGGCTTCAAAGTGTTAACCAGAATAAAATATAAAAAAAATTATTTGCAATTCGAAAAAAACAAAACAAGCTAAACTTGAGTTTCTCTAATATACTCTAAACTAAACATACGATGTATATCTTAATTTTATACTCTAACCTGTTCCTCTCGCTCCATTTCTCTGAGTAAACATGTCGTTGTAAGCGCTAGTCAAGGCCATGGCAGTAGCAGTTCCACCTCCACTGTAACCAATGCTATCAATGGCGTAATCAAGGTTCAGTTTGTTTAAAAATCTTTGAGAAAAACGAATGTGGATGTTAACTTGACTTGAAAATTACATCACAGATACACGGCTCTCTTCTGGCGATATTGTAAAAAAATTGGTAAGGTTTTTCACAAATGTTTTCATCTTTTGAAAATCACTTCGCGGAACACTTCCAGAGCTGTCCAAGATAAAACCAAGATCGACTTTGTTTTGACATTTTGTTGTATTTTTGGCTGAAAACAAAATAAAACAAGACAGCACTCAGTGACTGCATACGTCCACCAGCGGTTATTAAGACCCCAGTTTAAAGTGTCTATGAAACGAAAATTAAGTCTGCCTTATTTGAAAGAAAACTTGCTAGAGTAACATATTTTGCAGTTTTTCATTTCCTTGCTTCGTTCTTGGGATATTTCAGTTTGTTTGATATGCAAATTAAACATTTTGACGTCACACGTGCATAAGAAGTTATCGAAAAAGTTATATATCTTTTCTATTATGAAATATAATGATCACTTGAGGATTTACATGTTGAGTGTTGTGGGCGAAACACATCCACATGCTTCATTCAAATTAATTTGGTTTGATAATAGAAAAGATATTTAACCTTCTCTGATAGCTCATTATGTACCTACGACGTCAAAATGTTTAATTTACATATCAACAAACTAATATATCTCAATAACGAAGCAAGGAAACGAAAAACTTCAAAAGATGTTACTCTATCATTTTAAGTGTTCTTTCAAATAAGACAAACTTTTATATTTATTTTTATTTTTCGTTTCATAGGCACTTTAATTTACACTGTACTGGATTGCTTGCATATCGGTTTACGTTTTAACCAATGTTTAATCAAATTAAGCCAAAATTTAATGTGTTAGTCCTTAGTTTATGAACAGTCTTTCCACAAACTTTCACAAAATCCTGAGCAGTACTTTGTGAGCCATCCTAGCAACAAATAGACAGACAAACAGTCCTGAGGGTAACGAGAAAAGTTTTAATAAACATGTTCTGATTGAGTTTTTTCGTATGTTTTTGCTTTACAAGCTGTCGTAAGCTAAACTCGGAGAGAAACTCTGAGCTCCAGACTGGACTCGAATCCACAACCTTCCGAATGCCAGCCGGACGCTCTCACTATTGAGCCACGGGAACTCAGATGGAAGACCGAGGTTGTTTTTGATATTTATACGCCTGGGAGCCGTTGTTGTACTGTCTGCTAGGGAGATGTACAGGCTGTTGTTGCTATAAATGTTGCTGCTACTGTTGTTGTTGTTGTTGTTGTTGTTGTTGTTGTTGTTGTTGTTGTTGTTGTTGTTGTTGTTGTTGTTGTTACTGCTGCTGCCATTGTTGTTGTTGTTGCTGCTATTGTTGTTGGTGTTGCTGTTGTTGCTATTGGTGGTGGAGTTGCTCCTGCTATTGTTGTTGTTGTGTTGTTCTTGCTGGTGGTGGTGGTGGTGGTGGTGGTGCTATTGTTGCTAGTGGTGGTGGTACTGCTGCTATTGTTGTTGTTGTTGTTGTTGTTGTTGTTGTTGCTGCTGTTGTTGTTGTTGTTGCTGCTGTTGATGGTATTGTTGTTAGTGGTAGTGGTGGTGTTGTTGCTGTTGCTGTTGTTTACCGGAATAAACAAATAATGACTTACCGGGATAAACATCTGTTAAGGCAAATCCTCCAGGATAACCATAAGAAACATAATCTTCCCACCCAAAGACCAACAGCCCAAATCTTATTTCACTAGAAGAATGATATATGTTGACGATATCGTAGCCAGACACATTGAGAACCGCCCAGATATACTCAGTTCCATTGATTCTTTGCCATGGTAAGCCAGTGATTTGACTTTCGTTCATTAGTAAACCGTTTTTATACGACTCTTTTATGAACAAAGTAACAGAGTCAGCGTATGCTGATCCACCAGGAAGGACAACGCGATAGTAAGAAATAAACTGTCCGACTGAAGGAAGGACAATAATTGAAGGATCTGCATATTTTCCATTAATTTTTTCAGCTCTTGTATATTGAACAACTTGACATGGCTTACTACAGTTAACGGGAGAAGCCAAATCGACTCTGAGATCAATTTCCTTGAATTCTCCAGACGAAAGAACATCTCCTCCGTATGCACTGCGCACAACCGTATTGTTTTCATAAGCAAAAATTCGAAACACGTCCCCAGTATTTCTGTTCATTGTTCCAGTTGATGCAAGGATAAACTCTTTACCCCAGTTCCGTACTGGTAACAGAAACGCAGCTACATGGTCACATGAACCACCGTCCACACCAACCTCAATACATGTGTTACCTGATATGACAGAAATCGATTTATTTGCAACAATAATTGTTCCAGATAGGTCGGTGGAATGCTTAATGTGAAACGTTTCTAATTTTTGAAGGTTAACACAAATAGAGCTTCCGTTGTAGTATGGAATCCCGCGGTACACTACAGCTGCAGTAGTATTCAGCGTTATGCAAATTTTTGTTTCATTTCCCGAAATTATACCAATATTTGAATGCCAATATGGCTTATATGATGCCACTACATACACAGTGCCAAGTGCATCTGTAGGTAATGCAAGATATGCATCTGCTGTACCTGTACTACCACTGTGTGCATGATTTAAACAAACAATAGCAACATCTTCAGTAGAATTTACCTCGATTCCTTTTCTTTCAATATTTGTACCTTCCATTCTTAATGAAATTGGTGATTTATACTGGATAACCTGCCCAGCTTTGACAAAGGAATTAAATAGGAAATTATTTGATGTAGCTGCTCTGATAGTCACAGTGGTATCAAAAATAGCAACAATTGATATTTGAAGAAAGCGATAATTTTGCGCAAAAGGAGGTTGCCCGGTGAATCCTATGACAAAATGCTTTCCATATTGGCTTCCTTCATCTATAAAATATTAAGATGTATTAAAGTGTTTACGACACAAAATTCAATTTGTCTTATTTGAAAGAACATGTAAAATAGCAGAGTAAATCTTTTATAGTTTTTCGTTGTTGAGATATTTCAGTTTGTTAACTTGACTTAACAGACGCTTGGTGGACGTTCGAAACAAAACCTATATGTTTGATGCTGTAAATAAAAAAAATTTACGTGCTTTCATTGAATTAAGTTTGGTTTCATAACAGGAAAGATATATAACTTTTCCCGATGCACATGTACGTCACAATATGTGACATTTACATATCAAACAAACTGAAATATCTCAACAATGAAGCAAGGAAACAAAACACTGCAAAAAATGTTATTTAAGTGGTAAACTCCCACAATGCCTTGCAGGTTGGCCCAGTTCCCTCTATATTTATCAGATTACTGGCAAAGCATTCTGGTAGTTGTAGTCACCCAACGCCATCGCACGTCATCGTAGAAATGGTCTAATCTTAAAGTGCCTATGCAAGGAAATTTTAAAGTCGGAGATAAGAACACCAAAGTATTGTTTGATGTCGCTTCTTTTGACTGTAAACGTTTTAGGATAAACAATTAAATGGAAGTTTGTTTATTTAGCGTTTAAAAACCATGGTTTTCCTCATAAAAATCGAGACATCATTAAAATAGTTGGCATAGTTGCACAACTAATGACGTCACTCGACCCACATCTTAATTTTTTTTTGCCTGCTTGGCACAATACCGTGTACATAAACAGAAAAATACAGTCATTTTGTCGTTCATTTTGTAGTCAGAAATTTCGAATTTTGAATATTTCGAATTGAATAAATTTTACACATCTTTGTGAACACTTTCCCCTGAGAATTTAATTTTCTAAAGAGTGTTTTGAACAGTTTGTTTGATGACAATAAGAATTCATATAGGCCCTGGTGATGTCATTAGTTGTGGAATAAAATATGTCTCAACTTTCTGGGCCAAAAGCCTATATTTTTCAAACGTTAATACAACATACTTTTCTTCAATTATTCGCCCTGAAACTTTCACAATTGAAAGAAGTCATCTCAAACTTTACTTTAATGTTATTTTCTCCAACTTGAAAATTTCGTTGCATAGGCACTTTAATAAACGTTAACTTTTTAACCTATACTTATCACAAGACCTTAATAGACAAAATGCAGGCCTCGACTTATACCCCACTTCGCAAGTGTAACCTAGGTAACCGTTTGGAAAACCCCATAATCTCAATCCTAATGTGTCACTTCTTTATAATTAACGTCACTCTTAGGGGACATTTAGACTCAGGGGCGTCGGAAGCGGTGGGGCCTTGGCTCCCCCACTTTTTTTGGTGGGGGGGGGGGGGGGAGAGGGCGGGCAGAATATGTTTGCCCCGGCCACCCCCTTTTTAACAAGGCCAGTAATAAACAAGGCCAGTAATAAAGTTGATTAACAAAATCAACAAGAAAACAACTTTAATACATACCATATATTTTATACATTGAATTATGTTTTTAAATGTACCTCTTGTAAGCCTGACACACCGCAATACACTAATCTAGCCTAGTTTCTAGACCTTCCTCGGTTGACACGTTTCGGAAGTGGTCCGAACGGACCAGTCTTCCCAAGAACCCAAACCGACTACGCGGCCAAGCTCATGCGGAAACGAAACTGGTTTAGAAACTAGGCTAACACTAACCCTAGCTAACCCACGACTTTGAATAAAGATATAAAAAAGAAATTTGAAAGCAGCTATTCAATGTCCGGAAAAGTGTTGTCTTTGGAGTATTTTATGACGTTTTTGGGCCTTTAGAATTCTGTAAATCCTTGTCCTAAAATGCAGGAAATGGCATTTCAGAGATTCTAGATTTCAAAATTTCCCGGGGGAGCATGCCCCTGGACCCCCTAAAAATTTGGGGCCCCCCACTTTTAGTGTCGCTCCGACGCCCCTGTTTAGACTAGACCATGCACTATAAGCCAAAACAACTAATTTAGATCAATATTCTAACTTACTACAGTACTTAAAGCCCCTTGTCACACAATGACAAAACCTTTAAAACAACCGAATAATAATGTCCTCGTGCTATCTATCTATCTATATATCTATATATATATATATAGTTCAATCTACAGACACGGTGTTTCGCTGTACAACAGCTCATCAGTGTAGCTTGGAACAATCTGAATGAATTTCATCAATTACTTATACACATGCGATTGTCGGTGACAACCGCATGTGGGACAGCATCGGTGAAGTACATTCAGATAGCATGAAGTGCGCATGGGCCCAGAGTGCTCAAACTTCCACAAGGGTAGTGAGCGTTGCATTATCGCTAATAGGTACCCACGGCAACTTCACAGAGTGCTCAACAACACCGAAGTGAAGGAGCGTACATAGTTCAATCTACAGACACGGTGTTTCGCTGTACAACAGCTCATCAGTGTAGCTTGGAACAATCTGAATGAATTTCATCAATTACTTATACACATGCGATTGTCGGTGACAACCGCATGTGGGACAGCATCGGTGAAGTACATTCAGATAGCGTGAAGTGCGCATGGGCCCAGAGTGCTCAAACTTCCACAAGGGTAGTGAGCGTTGCATTATAGTGAACGTTGCATATATATATATATATATATATATATATATATATTTATATATATATATATATATATATATATATATAAGGCTTTTGAAATGACGATTTGTCCTGTCTAACGACTACATTACTCAATTAAAAATAAATAAAATAGTTTACAAAACTATTGAAGGGAAAGAATGCATAGATTGTAGGTTTATATTACAGAAAAATACAATCTTTATACAAAAACTTGTAAGCTTCACGAAAATCTCAAGGCAACGACGCATTTTGTGCTTACAATAGTCAACACTCGATAGAAAATCTCAAAAACCACACTCTTTCAGTCTTTCTTGAAATTCTTTTTGCTATCAACATGGCTATCAATCAACATTCCATGCCTGAAACGACAGGCGTCCTCTATTCAGGAAGCTTTTGCAACGGAAGATATAGAGTCAGCATTCCAAATACATGCATAGAATCGTAATATGCATATAAACAGACCCATGCTTTGAAAATTTATGAACATTTCCGAGCTATTATAGTAATTACTGCACATCCGGAATGTTCTTATTCCAAGTAAACAGAACCATATTTAGAAATCCCTCCAGCTGACATCTTCTTTAGACCGTAAAAATCCTGTCAGTGCGGTTTTGTAATATATAGAAGACTGAAGCCATTACAGTCTTGACAATAAAACTTATCAGTATAAAATACAGCCATCTCGGAATCAGCTATCTTTAGAATTAGTATAGGGACGTAGTTCTGACTATGTTTAGGAGCAAAAGTATCCGGATTCACATTGTTTTTCATCCTCACGGGGATAAAAAACAATGTGAGTCAGGATAGTTTTGCTCTAGTGTAAACGGGGCCTTAGACAGTCGTTTGTCTGTCAAGATTCCGAAAAATATCCAGGTGCTAACCAAACATGAAATCTATAATCCAATTAAGGCCACAACAAACGAATCCTCTCTCTATCCAAAACCAATGACATTATGACCTGCCAACTCAGAGCAACTGCAATTGCACCCTGCGAGCAGAGCTTTATAAATCTGACTCGCCGCTAGCAATTCGTAAGCGGCGAGTATTTATAACTCTGCTCGCAGGGTGCTGCATTTGTAGGAATAAAGAGGAATGCCCGATAGCCTACTGGGCAATTGTTTGACAAAAAGCATCCTTTATAAAGCCGAGATAACCACAACTGACAATACAGAAACTAAACAATACATTGGGATGACATCGAACGAATTCAAAGCACGGTACAGAAACCACATGAAATCTTTTCGCGATGAAAAATATGCTAACGAAACTGAACTATCCAAATACATTTGGAGCTTAAAGAAAAACCGACGCAGTTTCAACTTAAAATCGTCGATTGTAAAACGTGCCACCGCATATGAAAGTCGAGCAAAGCGATGCAACCTCTGCATGGAGGAGAAGCCGCTATGTATCTTGAAAGCAAGAAAACAAAACCTCTTGAACAAGCGAGCCAAAATCATTTCAAAATGCAGACACGAGAATAAATTCTATTTACAGACACACGGCCGAACAAGGAAAAAATAACACCTAGACTATATTTTACTTCTGGGTGCCATATAAAAGATATTGCTGATATGAATAATCTTTCAATCTGCCTGAAGATCACACCTCGCGTAAAACTCAGATATAGCAGTTAACGTTCGAAGTTAAACTTATAAGTATATATGTATATATATACATTCACAAAAAACGCGTGGGATAATAATAAGAAAAGCATACCAACACTGCAGTCACATTTGTCGAATCATATTCTGATCCTACTACAGCCAACCACAAAGTGAGCAGAAAGATAGAGGTTAACAGTAGTGTTAAAACACCGATTCTGGCTCATTTTGAAAATAGCCTTTTTTTTATTAAAAAAAAATGAGCCAGAAATATTTCTTCAAAAACAAAAAACAAAAAAAAAAAATTAAAAAAATGAGCTAGAAATATTTCTTCAAAAACAAAAAAAAAAAAAAAAAAAAAAATATATCACCAAAATTCATATTTCCTTAAAAAATATGAATTCCCAACTCCATTCCCAACTTCAATCCCAACTCCATTCCCAACTTTATTTCCAACTCCATTCCCAACTCCATTCCCAACTCCATTCCCAACTCCAATCCCAACTCCATTCCCAACTACTTACTTTTCCGGTGCCCGATTGCCAACGTGTTAATTCCGTCTTTACAGATTACTCGCTTGTCGTCGTTCGCACTTAACGCAATCTTATTAATATGTTCTGTGTGGATTTCATGCTGCCGGCTTCTGAATGTGTTCATGCCTTTCATTAGGTTTTTCTTGGTAAACAAACAGGATTTGTAAATAATAGTATAAATAAAAAAATGAGCATATACTATGGTTATGACAAATATTGCGATAAGCGTTATTTAACAACAACAGAACATAAACATTACACCACTGTTTTTGATGTTAACTTGTTGAAAGCGGAAAAAACTGGTCAATCTGATAAAGGTGTTAGAGTTGGAAGAGTAAAAGATGGTGAATATTCACTTTTTCAAAGCGAATATAGAAGAGGACCAATACCCGGATTAGATTTTATACAAAACACCAGAAAGTGCTTTATGCTTTTTAAATGTCCGGAAATGGCTAATATTAACATTTCAATATTTATTGCGTTACGCGTTATTGGAGGAACACCTAAATCCGGAAAATGGGGTTACATTATTGGCAACGACAATGGTGGTTATGATAAATTTATAGGATATAAAACCAATACATTAAACCAACTGTCGTATGGAGGAGGGCTTCCTGCTAAAGAGTATAACTGTACAATTCAGAGCAGCGTTAACATTTTTAACAAGCACTTAATATCATGTCATTGGTTATTGGATGGAAGTTGTTTGTACATAAATGGAGTAAAGTCGGTAGACTCAGATTTTACTGCAAATCCAAAAATGATAGGTGAAACATGTGGTTCAATATTTGCTAACGAGAGGTTTACTGGCGTTTATAGCCCATTATCAAGACCTTTTACAGGAGAAATATATGATATAAAAATAATTAACGGATTTTTAGAACCGGGCGATATAAATGGTATAAGCAGAGATATAATGAAAGACCATGAAATTTTATAAAAAATAATATTCCTAAGATTTTTTCTTAGGAATTTTTCTTATTTACCTTATAAGAAATTAAAACTTTTTATACTATAATAAAAGAGATATGAATGAAACATTAAACTTTTACATTAGTCAACTTTCACCAAAACGCGCAGAAATTTATTCAAAATCATGGTGGACAGTTGGATACGTTATTTACAAACAAACTAAGGGAAGTGAAGAAGGTTGTGATATTTGGCATAAGTTTTCGCAACAGGATGTAAAAAAGTATAACAAAGATTTTTGCGAAAAAAATGGAACTCATTTAAAATAGCTAGTTATCCAATTTCAATTAAATCCCTTGCTATTTTCATAAATGAAGATGGCGGATCAATATACAACCCTAATCATGAATGGATGATAGAGGATGAAAAGGTAAAAAAAATAGTTTACGAAGTTATTATTCCCAAACTTTCAATAAGAAGAATGAGAAATGAAAAGGCGCTTAACAACTTATGTTCTGCAATGTATCATATGTCAGCAGGAAAGGATAGAGAAGAAATGTTAAAAGTCTGTAAGAGAATTAAGGATGATAAGTTAAAAAATTATTTTATTTCGCGCTGGGATTTTAAAAAATTTATTCATCGTTGCGATGTTAATGATATTATTTACTGGCATAATAACGATGAAAAAGAAAAACCACATCCAAAAGCAACCAATATTGAAACTTATGGTTATGATAACCCACTTTGGTTAGAACAAGCCACTAACTACTTAAAATCTTTTGATAACGCGGGTTACAAGCCAAGATATTTTAAAGTAAACGCAAAAGAGCGTAAAGAATTAGAACCAGCCGTAGCAAGGCGAAGGGGTGTAAACTTAAGAGCAGATTTGGAATTACGTTTTGGTTCAGATTTAGTGCGTTGTTACAAAGTTGGTGAAACATATAAAAGTAAATATGATATAACAAGGGATTTATGTAATTTGGTAATGTCAGTGTCGGAAGATTGATAAATAATTAATTTCTAAGATTTTTTCTTAGAAATTATAAATTGTTTTATGTTTTTTAAAAAAAATACTATAATAAAAGAGATATGCCTATTGTTAATGATAATGGTGAACTTCTATGGTTTGACAGTGTTGCCGAAGTTATTGAAATGTACGGTAATTCTGTTACATGGAATCATATTAATGAAGTATATATTGTTCAGGATAATATTGTTATAGATGAAGATGAGGGATATTGTTCGGAAGGGAGCACCGAAGAAGATGATGGTATTGCCGATTTACCAGATGGTTGGTGAAATGTAAAAGTTTAATTTAAATTTCTAAGAAAAAATCTTAGAAATTTTTTTATTTATATTAATTTGTGTAGTAACCATCCACCACCCCCTCCCATCAAACTTACAGCCATAATTTGATATTTTTTCATTTCATCTGATGGCTGGTAAAAGTCCTCCAACCTTGGAGGAGGGATTTCACTTTGTAGTTGTATTTTTTTGAGTTCATTAAATGCCCTGCCGGTTTCCTTCATATCGCTTTTTGCGTCGTAAAGTTCGGTTCTTAGTTTTTTTTCTTTGTCTTTTCTTGCTGTTTCTTTTTCTAAATAGTCTTCTTTAGATTTTTGTAGTTTTTCCATTGCGAGGTTGTGTCTTTTTGTTTCTTTTTGGTAATCTTTTTTGTTAAATGTTGAGAACAGATACCCCGCACCTGCAAAAGCAACTGCATTGAATAATCCTCCTACTATCATTGATGCCATGTTTTATTTATAAATTTAATTCTTTAGGTATGTACCCTGCGGATTGTCCTTTTTTGATCAGGAAGCTGCCTACTGCAACAGCTACAGCCAACTTTGCGGTTTCTTTCAGGCTGGCTGGTGCAGCCAAAGGTTGTCCTGTTAAACGTTTTGAAGCCATGCTTACGGCTACAGCTCCTGCTGTAACTAGCGCGGCATTATATAGATCTTGAATTACTTCCTTTTTGTTATCACCCATTTATTAGTGTAAATATTTTTTTTTAGAAAGTGATGATTAGCTCTAGTTCAGAAGAGTCTTTTGTTGTAATTCCAGATTTTTGAATAATGAATACAGAAAACATAACAAGTTTTGAAAAATCCGTGGTTTTTAAGATTTCAGAAAAGGTATAGGTTTTGTTTAACAAAAACATGTTATACTTTTTTCCGGGTTTAGGGGCTTTTAGTGGAATAATATTTATTGTGTCAATATTGCGGTACAGAAAGTCTCCATCTGTATCTAAAAATTCAAATGAGTACACCATTTCTCCTCCAGTTGTGTTTACACCCGTTGAAGTAGAGAAGGAGTGAGTTAAAAGGGTAATTGTTGATTTGGGATTTAACCCCAGTGCTGATATGTATTTGTATCCTAATGTTTCTCTTTCTGAATATGCCGCTGTGTTTAATGTTAGCGCAGAATATTTTAGTGTGTATTGCATTATTTTTTCTTTAATGCTTTCATTTCGCTTGTTTTCAAAGCCATAGTTTAACGCCATTATTTTATTAATATTTCCAATAGTATGTCTCCAATCTCATGGCTTGTTGTGAACTTTAGTTCACTATAGATTCCAACATCCAGCTCGGTTTCACTATTGATATTGTCATAGTGTGTAACAGAACCCTTTAGTGATTGTGTGGTTGTGATTGGAAGTAATGCAATGGTATTATCGCGCTGTCCTTGAAAAGATGTTTTTGACCTGTTGACAGCACTACACTTGATGTTGATGTACTTTAGTCCAAGATTAACGTTAACTGATGTGTTAGAAACGTAGCTACTTCCTTTTGGAATAAGCTGGCGCGTCTTAGAAAAACCGAGTATTGGTGCTAGTTTTTCTAATGATAGATGTTCCGTTGGTGTAATTCTTATTTTTTGGGAGTAATGCACTAGCTCTGCACTTGCCTTTACTTCCTTTAGTTTTTCAATGATCATGTTTGCTGTCCAATATCCAGTTTTAAACCATAATTTTTTGGTACCATTTGCGATAAAAATAGGGTCTGTGATATTGTCAAAATCCCAGAACACACTTGCACACTTTACCGTCATTGTTTCGTTTTCAATAACCAGCGGTTCATCAAATTTAACAGTGGTTTCATTTCCACTATCTTTTTTTATAAGGATTCTTAGGAGTCTCATTTATTTAAAAAAAAAAAAATCATATGTTTTAATTGCATATGATTTTACACAGATTTTTTATGAAACTATTTCATGATTGTATGGATGTTTTAAATTAATTTCAAGACGACTATACTTAGTATTTTTTAATGTTTCTTTTATTTTTTTTCTTGGTCCTTACTAATGTCTAAGTAGTCGTCTAAAATAACTTGCATGTCTTTCCTATTTGGATTGTAAAATGAAACTAGTTTAGAGATGTTTTCGCGGTATGGCTTTGCTATAGATGTAAGCTGCTGAGTTATTACTATTGTGCTAATGTTCATATGTCTTGCTCCAAACCCAAGTTTAACTAACTCACTAGTACGGTTTTTTACTGATTGGCCAGATGCACAGTCATCTAAAATAATTAGTGACGGGCTTCCCTTACAGAAGTCAACCACAAATTTTAGATAGTCTTCTGTTTGATCTTGATTACAGGGAATAACAAAAAAAATTGGATCATTTGTATGACTCCATTCTAAATATGTTTTATTCCACTCAAATGTTGGACAGATCAAAAAAATGTTTTCAAACTGTTTAGCATACTTTTCTTCTAACATTTTAAGTAAATAATAAGTTTTTCCACAGCTTGTCATTCCAACTATTATCATATTAAAAGGATTCATTTATTGGTAAAAATCATATATTGCTAAACATATGATTTTTTACTGATTAATTTTTTAGTATTTTTTTTTTTTTTTTTTTTTTAGTAATTTAATCCTCGGTATTCACCAGCTTGCACCTTTAGCACTCCATCAGATAACACAAAGATATGACAATTAAGATTTTTTGTTGTTGCTTTTTTGGTAATTTCTAACATGATGCCGGATTGCGTGGTTAGTAGCTTAACTCCATTTCCATAGAGGTTGTTGTCATCAATAGATCTAAGATCAACAACCAACGCAAACTTGTCGTCTGTAAAGAAATCTTTTGCGTTAACAGCATTAGGAACTTGGCTAAACAGTCTTTCAGCTTCTTCAAAGAGCCTTCGCTTAACGATACCCTGTGAGTAAACACTATTGGGAATGCCTTCAATGGTAACCTTCACATTTTCGATGTTGGGAAACACGAATTCTTCACTTCCACCACGAGTTTTGTTTGTAAATAGCATAACAACAGCGCGCATACTTTTTCGTGGTAGGTTAATGGTTTCATTAATGAGAGTTGTAGATTTTTCCCACTCAACTGTTTTCATTAGTGTAACGTGTTCAAAGCTTAAAGCACGACCAACGTTGTATCCACTTTCAACCTCATTAACAAGATCTAAATTGCTGATGGTTTCATATTCCAGTTCTATGTTTTCTAAACTGTAACCATCAACAGTTTGACTGCTTTGCGCCTGCATGATTTCGACAGCTTTAGGTAAAGTGATAACATACTGTAAGTCATTAGCCATGTTGTATGGCGCATACAATCCGTGGTCCATCAAAATTTTACCTAAACGGATTCGTTGCTTTGTTCCATAAACTGCTGCGTACGCATCGGCAGTAGCATCATCAGATTTTGAGATAACCTTACGCTGGTTTTCACTTGCAATGCCATCTTCCAACATGTTTTCGCGAACGTACTTGTCCATCCACAGATCTTCGTAGGTGCCAAGTAAGCTTTCACCTGTGTTGTCGTAAACCTTTTCACCTGCAAACCTTACCTCCAACCTTTCCTGAAGCTGTTTTGAAAGATTGTTGTTAAACCAGGATTTTGTGTTCTTATTTTTAAAGTCAAAAACAAGAAACATTTTGTCAGGAATTAGTGTTGTTCCTGGTTTAAGTTTTGGGATTTTAATGTAGATTGTTTCTCCAGGATTAGCCTTGTTTGGATTAAATGTTATTACATGTCTAGTTCGTTCACCTGTTATTTCTCCTTTTTGGATACGTTTGTAACCAGGTTTTAATTTAGTTTGTCGATCACTGTTCATTTATTAGCATGAAAAAAAACTTTTTTTAAATATCTTCATCATCAAGATTATTATATTTTATTTTTGTTGTTGGAGTTGGAGTTGGAGTTGAAGTTGGAGTTGGGGTTGGAGTTGGAGTTGGAGTTGGTGATTGGTTTTCAACCTGTTCTTGTTTAAGATTTTTCCAGGCGATGTACGTTCCTATTACACCAGTCATTACACCAATTAATGATATAGATGTTGATAAGTTAGGAAGTTGGGGAAATCCGCTTGTTTCTTCATTTTGATGTTCAGCTCGTTTACGTGCTTTGGCTGCTTTACTTATTTCAGCTAGTTTTTTTCCTTGCGCCACTCTTTTTGGGTTTTTAACTTTTTCTTCTGTAATTGGTTTTGTAATGGTTTGTTTCTCTGTTTCCATTTATTAGTAGCTTAAATTTGTTGTAATTTGTTGTAATTTGCTTGTAAGCTAGCTGTAATTTGCTGTAATTTGCTTGTAATTTGCTTGTAAGCTAGCTGTAATTTGCTTGTAAGCTAGCCGAAATTTGCTGTAATTTGCTTGTAAGCTACAATCTTGGACAATAATAGTTGTAACAGTCAACCCCTCCCCCCGATTCAATGTTGTTATATGAAACTCCAGACCAACATTGTTTCATTTCGGTCAACATTGAATATGGGGGAGGGGGTGTTACAACATTATTGTCCAAGATTGTCCTTGACTGATTTTTCTTAATATTGTATAAAATACAGCTAAAATATAATTTCAATTTGTAAATTAAAGTCAATAAACAAATTGTAAAATTTGAGACTGTTTCGTGCAATTAGTAGAGAGATATTTGCATTTGAAAATGTATAGATTGCGCTCTACTACGAGGCCCTTTCTTTGTTACTCAATAATATCTACGTCACTAGAACAGTATTGCGAGAGAAAGTGCATTCTGTCGATGGAAGAAATGTAGGTTTTGATACTTGGATAACTTTTGAAAGAGAGATGTATTTATAATATTACTATTGATTTAAAGATATGACGCTCATATTTCAGCCCTTGGTTGATATCTGAGCCCGCTTTAACTGAATCTATATCTGACATTATGACGATTAGGGGAAAACAAGCACGGTGTATTTCATTTCATAATAGAACATTTTATTTAAGTTTAAAAATTATTTCCCCAGCTAATATCATCAATGAATTGTTAATGGGAGCATAATTATTTTTATATTAAGATTAATAAGTTACTTCAAAAACTACAGAAGACCCGCTACCTTGTCCTTGGAAATTTGAGAAATTAACATATTGCGGCACGCGTTTTAGACGAAGCGAAATCTGGAAGAGCTTGAAAGTTGAAATCATTCAATAAATAAATGTAAAGGTTAAGCCTCTTTTATAGAATGCTTGTAAAGCCACATTTATTCATATGTAGTTGGTTTAATTTCCCCTGCGCAATTATATACCGCCTTATGCAACGGTCTACCACGGTCTACCACGGTCTACCACTAGAAAATAACAAAATTAATATACATGTAATTCCCTTTGAAACCCATGGTAGACCGTGGTAGACCGTGGTAGACCGTTGGATAAGGCGGTAGAATTGCGCAGGGGAAATTAAACCAACTGCATATGAATAAATGTGGCTTTACAAGCATGCTATAAAAGAGGCTTAAGCGTTACATTTATTTATTGAATGATTTCAACCTCTTCCAGATTTCGCTTCGTTTAAGACGCGTGCCGCAATACGTTAATTTCTCAAATTTCCAACGACAAGGTAGCGGGTCTTCTGTAGTTTTTGAAGCTATTAATCTTAATATAAAAATAATTATGCTCCCATTGACAATTTGTAAACTTAAATAAAATGTTCTATTATGAAATGAAATACACCGTGCTTGTTTTTCCCCAATCATCATAATATCAGATATAGATTCAGTTAAAGCGGGCTCAGATATCACTCACCCAACGGCTGAAATATGAGCGTCATATCTAAACAATAGTAATATTATATATACATCTATCTTTCAACAGTTATCCAAGTATCACAACCTACATTTTTACCACGGACAGAATGCACTTTCTCTTGTAATACTGTTCTAGTGACGGAGATGTTATTGAGTAACGAAGAAAGGGCCTCGTATAGTAGAGCGCAATCTATACATTTTTAAACGCAAATATCTCTCTACTAATTGCACGAAACAGTCTCAAATTTCACAATTTGTTTATTGACTTTAACTTACAAATTGAAATCATATTTTAGCTGTATTTTATACAATATTAAGAAAAATCAGTCAAGGACAGTCCTTGACTGATTTTTCTTAATATTGTATAAAATACAGCTAAAATATAATTTCAATTTGTAAATTAAAGTCAATAAACAAATTGTAAAATTTGAGACTGTTTCGTGCAATTAGTAGAGAGATATTTGCATTTGAAAATGTATAGATTGCGCTCTACTACTACGAGGCCCTTTCTTTGTTACTCAATAATATCTACGTCACTAGAACAGTATTGCGAGAGAAAGTGCATTCTGTCGATGGAAGAAATGTAGGTTTTGATACTTGGATAACTTTTGAAAGAGAGATGTATTTATAATATTACTATTGATTTAAAGATATGACGCTCATATTTCAGCCCTTGGTTGATATCTGAGCCCGCTTTAACTGAATCTATATCTGACATTATGACGATTAGGGGAAAACAAGCACGGTGTATTTCATTTCATAATAGAACATTTTATTTAAGTTTAAAAATTATTTCCCCAGCTAATATCATCAATGAATTGTTAATGGGAGCATAATTATTTTTATATTAAGATTAATAAGTTACTTCAAAAACTACAGAAGACCCGCTACCTTGTCCTTGGAAATTTGAGAAATTAACATATTGCGGCACGCGTTTTAGACGAAGCGAAATCTGGAAGAGCTTGAAAGTTGAAATCATTCAATAAATAAATGTAAAGGTTAAGCCTCTTTTATAGAATGCTTGTAAAGCCACATTTATTCATATGTAGTTGGTTTAATTTCCCCTGCGCAATTATATACCGCCTTATGCAACGGTCTACCACGGTCTACCACGGTCTACCACTAGAAAATAACAAAATTAATATACATGTAATTCCCTTTGAAACCCATGGTAGACCGTGGTAGACCGTGGTAGACCGTTGGATAAGGCGGTAGAATTGCGCAGGGGAAATTAAACCAACTGCATATGAATAAATGTGGCTTTACAAGCATGCTATAAAAGCGGCTTAAGCGTTACATTTATTTATTGAATGATTTCAACCTCTTCCAGATTTCGCTTCGTTTAAGACGCGTGCCGCAATACGTTAATTTCTCAAATTTCCAACGACAAGGTAGCGGGTCTTCTGTAGTTTTTGAAGCTATTAATCTTAATATAAAAATAATTATGCTCCCATTGACAATTTGTAAACTTAAATAAAATGTTCTATTATGAAATGAAATACACCGTGCTTGTTTTTCCCCAATCATCATAATATCAGATATAGATTCAGTTAAAGCGGGCTCAGATATCACTCACCCAACGGCTGAAATATGAGCGTCATATCTAAACAATAGTAATATTATATATACATCTATCTTTCAACAGTTATCCAAGTATCACAACCTACATTTTTACCACGGACAGAATGCACTTTCTCTTGTAATACTGTTCTAGTGACGGAGATGTTATTGAGTAACGAAGAAAGGGCCTCGTATAGTAGAGCGCAATCTATACATTTTTAAACGCAAATATCTCTCTACTAATTGCACGAAACAGTCTCAAATTTCACAATTTGTTTATTGACTTTAACTTACAAATTGAAATCATATTTTAGCTGTATTTTATACAATATTAAGAAAAATCAGTCAAGGACAGTCCTTGACTGATTTTTCTTAATATTGTATAAAATACAGCTAAAATATAATTTCAATTTGTAAATTAAAGTCAATAAACAAATTGTAAAATTTGAGACTGTTTCGTGCAATTAGTAGAGAGATATTTGCATTTGAAAATGTATAGATTGCGCTCTACTACGAGGCCCTTTCTTTGTTACTCAATAATATCTACGTCACTAGAACAGTATTGCGAGAGAAAGTGCATTCTGTCGATGGAAGAAATGTAGGTTTTGATACTTGGATAACTTTTGAAAGAGAGATGTATTTATAATATTACTATTGATTTAAAGATATGACGCTCATATTTCAGCCCTTGGTTGATATCTGAGCCCGCTTTAACTGAATCTATATCTGACATTATGACGATTAGGGGAAAACAAGCACGGTGTATTTCATTTCATAATAGAACATTTTATTTAAGTTTAAAAATTATTTCCCCAGCTAATATCATCAATGAATTGTTAATGGGAGCATAATTATTTTTATATTAAGATTAATAAGTTACTTCAAAAACTACAGAAGACCCGCTACCTTGTCCTTGGAAATTTGAGAAATTAACATATTGCGGCACGCGTTTTAGACGAAGCGAAATCTGGAAGAGCTTGAAAGTTGAAATCATTCAATAAATAAATGTAAAGGTTAAGCCTCTTTTATAGAATGCTTGTAAAGCCACATTTATTCATATGTAGTTGGTTTAATTTCCCCTGCGCAATTATATACCGCCTTATGCAACGGTCTACCACGGTCTACCACGGTCTACCACTAGAAAATAACAAAATTAATATACATGTAATTCCCTTTGAAACCCATGGTAGACCGTGGTAGACCGTGGTAGACCGTTGGATAAGGCGGTAGAATTGCGCAGGGGAAATTAAACCAACTGCATATGAATAAATGTGGCTTTACAAGCATGCTATAAAAGAGGCTTAAGCGTTACATTTATTTATTGAATGATTTCAACCTCTTCCAGATTTCGCTTCGTTTAAGACGCGTGCCGCAATACGTTAATTTCTCAAATTTCCAACGACAAGGTAGCGGGTCTTCTGTAGTTTTTGAAGCTATTAATCTTAATATAAAAATAATTATGCTCCCATTGACAATTTGTAAACTTAAATAAAATGTTCTATTATGAAATGAAATACACCGTGCTTGTTTTTCCCCAATCATCATAATATCAGATATAGATTCAGTTAAAGCGGGCTCAGATATCACTCACCCAACGGCTGAAATATGAGCGTCATATCTAAACAATAGTAATATTATATATACATCTATCTTTCAACAGTTATCCAAGTATCACAACCTACATTTTTACCACGGACAGAATGCACTTTCTCTTGTAATACTGTTCTAGTGACGGAGATGTTATTGAGTAACGAAGAAAGGGCCTCGTATAGTAGAGCGCAATCTATACATTTTTAAACGCAAATATCTCTCTACTAATTGCACGAAACAGTCTCAAATTTCACAATTTGTTTATTGACTTTAACTTACAAATTGAAATCATATTTTAGCTGTATTTTATACAATATTAAGAAAAATCAGTCAAGGACAATCTTGGACAATAATAGTTGTAACAGTCAACCCCTCCCCCCGATTCAATGTTGTTATATGAAACTCCAGTCCAACATTGTTTCATTTCGGTCAACATTGAATATGGGGGAGGGGGTGTTACAACATTATTGTCCAAGATTGTCCTTGACTGATTTTTCTTAATATTGTATAAAATACAGCTAAAATATAATTTCAATTTGTAAATTAAAGTCAATAAACAAATTGTAAAATTTGAGACTGTTTCGTGCAATTAGTAGAGAGATATTTGCATTTGAAAATGTATAGATTGCGCTCTACTACGAGGCCCTTTCTTTGTTACTCAATAATATCTACGTCACTAGAACAGTATTGCGAGAGAAAGTGCATTCTGTCGATGGAAGAAATGTAGGTTTTGATACTTGGATAACTTTTGAAAGAGAGATGTATTTATAATATTACTATTGATTTAAAGATATGACGCTCATATTTCAGCCCTTGGTTGATATCTGAGCCCGCTTTAACTGAATCTATATCTGACATTATGACGATTAGGGGAAAACAAGCACGGTGTATTTCATTTCATAATAGAACATTTTATTTAAGTTTAAAAATTATTTCCCCAGCTAATATCATCAATGAATTGTTAATGGGAGCATAATTATTTTTATATTAAGATTAATAAGTTACTTCAAAAACTACAGAAGACCCGCTACCTTGTCCTTGGAAATTTGAGAAATTAACATATTGCGGCACGCGTTTTAGACGAAGCGAAATCTGGAAGAGCTTGAAAGTTGAAATCATTCAATAAATAAATGTAAAGGTTAAGCCTCTTTTATAGAATGCTTGTAAAGCCACATTTATTCATATGTAGTTGGTTTAATTTCCCCTGCGCAATTATATACCGCCTTATGCAACGGTCTACCACGGTCTACCACGGTCTACCACTAGAAAATAACAAAATTAATATACATGTAATTCCCTTTGAAACCCATGGTAGACCGTGGTAGACCGTGGTAGACCGTTGGATAAGGCGGTAGAATTGCGCAGGGGAAATTAAACCAACTGCATATGAATAAATGTGGCTTTACAAGCATGCTATAAAAGAGGCTTAAGCGTTACATTTATTTATTGAATGATTTCAACCTCTTCCAGATTTCGCTTCGTTTAAGACGCGTGCCGCAATACGTTAATTTCTCAAATTTCCAACGACAAGGTAGCGGGTCTTCTGTAGTTTTTGAAGCTATTAATCTTAATATAAAAATAATTATGCTCCCATTGACAATTTGTAAACTTAAATAAAATGTTCTATTATGAAATGAAATACACCGTGCTTGTTTTTCCCCAATCATCATAATATCAGATATAGATTCAGTTAAAGCGGGCTCAGATATCACTCACCCAACGGCTGAAATATGAGCGTCATATCTAAACAATAGTAATATTATATATACATCTATCTTTCAACAGTTATCCAAGTATCACAACCTACATTTTTACCACGGACAGAATGCACTTTCTCTTGTAATACTGTTCTAGTGACGGAGATGTTATTGAGTAACGAAGAAAGGGCCTCGTATAGTAGAGCGCAATCTATACATTTTTAAACGCAAATATCTCTCTACTAATTGCACGAAACAGTCTCAAATTTCACAATTTGTTTATTGACTTTAACTTACAAATTGAAATCATATTTTAGCTGTATTTTATACAATATTAAGAAAAATCAGTCAAGGACAGTCCTTGACTGATTTTTCTTAATATTGTATAAAATACAGCTAAAATATAATTTCAATTTGTAAATTAAAGTCAATAAACAAATTGTAAAATTTGAGACTGTTTCGTGCAATTAGTAGAGAGATATTTGCATTTGAAAATGTATAGATTGCGCTCTACTACGAGGCCCTTTCTTTGTTACTCAATAATATCTACGTCACTAGAACAGTATTGCGAGAGAAAGTGCATTCTGTCGATGGAAGAAATGTAGGTTTTGATACTTGGATAACTTTTGAAAGAGAGATGTATTTATAATATTACTATTGATTTAAAGATATGACGCTCATATTTCAGCCCTTGGTTGATATCTGAGCCCGCTTTAACTGAATCTATATCTGACATTATGACGATTAGGGGAAAACAAGCACGGTGTATTTCATTTCATAATAGAACATTTTATTTAAGTTTAAAAATTATTTCCCCAGCTAATATCATCAATGAATTGTTAATGGGAGCATAATTATTTTTATATTAAGATTAATAAGTTACTTCAAAAACTACAGAAGACCCGCTACCTTGTCCTTGGAAATTTGAGAAATTAACATATTGCGGCACGCGTTTTAGACGAAGCGAAATCTGGAAGAGCTTGAAAGTTGAAATCATTCAATAAATAAATGTAAAGGTTAAGCCTCTTTTATAGAATGCTTGTAAAGCCACATTTATTCATATGTAGTTGGTTTAATTTCCCCTGCGCAATTATATACCGCCTTATGCAACGGTCTACCACGGTCTACCACGGTCTACCACTAGAAAATAACAAAATTAATATACATGTAATTCCCTTTGAAACCCATGGTAGACCGTGGTAGACCGTGGTAGACCGTTGGATAAGGCGGTAGAATTGCGCAGGGGAAATTAAACCAACTGCATATGAATAAATGTGGCTTTACAAGCATGCTATAAAAGCGGCTTAAGCGTTACATTTATTTATTGAATGATTTCAACCTCTTCCAGATTTCGCTTCGTTTAAGACGCGTGCCGCAATACGTTAATTTCTCAAATTTCCAACGACAAGGTAGCGGGTCTTCTGTAGTTTTTGAAGCTATTAATCTTAATATAAAAATAATTATGCTCCCATTGACAATTTGTAAACTTAAATAAAATGTTCTATTATGAAATGAAATACACCGTGCTTGTTTTTCCCCAATCATCATAATATCAGATATAGATTCAGTTAAAGCGGGCTCAGATATCACTCACCCAACGGCTGAAATATGAGCGTCATATCTAAACAATAGTAATATTATATATACATCTATCTTTCAACAGTTATCCAAGTATCACAACCTACATTTTTACCACGGACAGAATGCACTTTCTCTTGTAATACTGTTCTAGTGACGGAGATGTTATTGAGTAACGAAGAAAGGGCCTCGTATAGTAGAGCGCAATCTATACATTTTTAAACGCAAATATCTCTCTACTAATTGCACGAAACAGTCTCAAATTTCACAATTTGTTTATTGACTTTAACTTACAAATTGAAATCATATTTTAGCTGTATTTTATACAATATTAAGAAAAATCAGTCAAGGACAGTCCTTGACTGATTTTTCTTAATATTGTATAAAATACAGCTAAAATATAATTTCAATTTGTAAATTAAAGTCAATAAACAAATTGTAAAATTTGAGACTGTTTCGTGCAATTAGTAGAGAGATATTTGCATTTGAAAATGTATAGATTGCGCTCTACTACGAGGCCCTTTCTTTGTTACTCAATAATATCTACGTCACTAGAACAGTATTGCGAGAGAAAGTGCATTCTGTCGATGGAAGAAATGTAGGTTTTGATACTTGGATAACTTTTGAAAGAGAGATGTATTTATAATATTACTATTGATTTAAAGATATGACGCTCATATTTCAGCCCTTGGTTGATATCTGAGCCCGCTTTAACTGAATCTATATCTGACATTATGACGATTAGGGGAAAACAAGCACGGTGTATTTCATTTCATAATAGAACATTTTATTTAAGTTTAAAAATTATTTCCCCAGCTAATATCATCAATGAATTGTTAATGGGAGCATAATTATTTTTATATTAAGATTAATAAGTTACTTCAAAAACTACAGAAGACCCGCTACCTTGTCCTTGGAAATTTGAGAAATTAACATATTGCGGCACGCGTTTTAGACGAAGCGAAATCTGGAAGAGCTTGAAAGTTGAAATCATTCAATAAATAAATGTAAAGGTTAAGCCTCTTTTATAGAATGCTTGTAAAGCCACATTTATTCATATGTAGTTGGTTTAATTTCCCCTGCGCAATTATATACCGCCTTATGCAACGGTCTACCACGGTCTACCACGGTCTACCACTAGAAAATAACAAAATTAATATACATGTAATTCCCTTTGAAACCCATGGTAGACCGTGGTAGACCGTGGTAGACCGTTGGATAAGGCGGTAGAATTGCGCAGGGGAAATTAAACCAACTGCATATGAATAAATGTGGCTTTACAAGCATGCTATAAAAGAGGCTTAAGCGTTACATTTATTTATTGAATGATTTCAACCTCTTCCAGATTTCGCTTCGTTTAAGACGCGTGCCGCAATACGTTAATTTCTCAAATTTCCAACGACAAGGTAGCGGGTCTTCTGTAGTTTTTGAAGCTATTAATCTTAATATAAAAATAATTATGCTCCCATTGACAATTTGTAAACTTAAATAAAATGTTCTATTATGAAATGAAATACACCGTGCTTGTTTTTCCCCAATCATCATAATATCAGATATAGATTCAGTTAAAGCGGGCTCAGATATCACTCACCCAACGGCTGAAATATGAGCGTCATATCTAAACAATAGTAATATTATATATACATCTATCTTTCAACAGTTATCCAAGTATCACAACCTACATTTTTACCACGGACAGAATGCACTTTCTCTTGTAATACTGTTCTAGTGACGGAGATGTTATTGAGTAACGAAGAAAGGGCCTCGTATAGTAGAGCGCAATCTATACATTTTTAAACGCAAATATCTCTCTACTAATTGCACGAAACAGTCTCAAATTTCACAATTTGTTTATTGACTTTAACTTACAAATTGAAATCATATTTTAGCTGTATTTTATACAATATTAAGAAAAATCAGTCAAGGACAATCTTGGACAATAATAGTTGTAACAGTCAACCCCTCCCCCCGATTCAATGTTGTTATATGAAACTCCAGTCCAACATTGTTTCATTTCGGTCAACATTGAATATGGGGGAGGGGTGTTACAACATTATTGTCCAAGATTGTCCTTGACTGATTTTTCTTAATATTGTATAAAATACAGCTAAAATATAATTTCAATTTGTAAATTAAAGTCAATAAACAAATTGTAAAATTTGAGACTGTTTCGTGCAATTAGTAGAGAGATATTTGCATTTGAAAATGTATAGATTGCGCTCTACTACGAGGCCCTTTCTTTGTTACTCAATAATATCTACGTCACTAGAACAGTATTGCGAGAGAAAGTGCATTCTGTCGATGGAAGAAATGTAGGTTTTGATACTTGGATAACTTTTGAAAGAGAGATGTATTTATAATATTACTATTGATTTAAAGATATGACGCTCATATTTCAGCCCTTGGTTGATATCTGAGCCCGCTTTAACTGAATCTATATCTGACATTATGACGATTAGGGGAAAACAAGCACGGTGTATTTCATTTCATAATAGAACATTTTATTTAAGTTTAAAAATTATTTCCCCAGCTAATATCATCAATGAATTGTTAATGGGAGCATAATTATTTTTATATTAAGATTAATAAGTTACTTCAAAAACTACAGAAGACCCGCTACCTTGTCCTTGGAAATTTGAGAAATTAACATATTGCGGCACGCGTTTTAGACGAAGCGAAATCTGGAAGAGCTTGAAAGTTGAAATCATTCAATAAATAAATGTAAAGGTTAAGCCTCTTTTATAGAATGCTTGTAAAGCCACATTTATTCATATGTAGTTGGTTTAATTTCCCCTGCGCAATTATATACCGCCTTATGCAACGGTCTACCACGGTCTACCACGGTCTACCACTAGAAAATAACAAAATTAATATACATGTAATTCCCTTTGAAACCCATGGTAGACCGTGGTAGACCGTGGTAGACCGTTGGATAAGGCGGTAGAATTGCGCAGGGGAAATTAAACCAACTGCATATGAATAAATGTGGCTTTACAAGCATGCTATAAAAGAGGCTTAAGCGTTACATTTATTTATTGAATGATTTCAACCTCTTCCAGATTTCGCTTCGTTTAAGACGCGTGCCGCAATACGTTAATTTCTCAAATTTCCAACGACAAGGTAGCGGGTCTTCTGTAGTTTTTGAAGCTATTAATCTTAATATAAAAATAATTATGCTCCCATTGACAATTTGTAAACTTAAATAAAATGTTCTATTATGAAATGAAATACACCGTGCTTGTTTTTCCCCAATCATCATAATATCAGATATAGATTCAGTTAAAGCGGGCTCAGATATCACTCACCCAACGGCTGAAATATGAGCGTCATATCTAAACAATAGTAATATTATATATACATCTATCTTTCAACAGTTATCCAAGTATCACAACCTACATTTTTACCACGGACAGAATGCACTTTCTCTTGTAATACTGTTCTAGTGACGGAGATGTTATTGAGTAACGAAGAAAGGGCCTCGTATAGTAGAGCGCAATCTATACATTTTTAAACGCAAATATCTCTCTACTAATTGCACGAAACAGTCTCAAATTTCACAATTTGTTTATTGACTTTAACTTACAAATTGAAATCATATTTTAGCTGTATTTTATACAATATTAAGAAAAATCAGTCAAGGACAGTCCTTGACTGATTTTTCTTAATATTGTATAAAATACAGCTAAAATATAATTTCAATTTGTAAATTAAAGTCAATAAACAAATTGTAAAATTTGAGACTGTTTCGTGCAATTAGTAGAGAGATATTTGCATTTGAAAATGTATAGATTGCGCTCTACTACGAGGCCCTTTCTTTGTTACTCAATAATATCTACGTCACTAGAACAGTATTGCGAGAGAAAGTGCATTCTGTCGATGGAAGAAATGTAGGTTTTGATACTTGGATAACTTTTGAAAGAGAGATGTATTTATAATATTACTATTGATTTAAAGATATGACGCTCATATTTCAGCCCTTGGTTGATATCTGAGCCCGCTTTAACTGAATCTATATCTGACATTATGACGATTAGGGGAAAACAAGCACGGTGTATTTCATTTCATAATAGAACATTTTATTTAAGTTTAAAAATTATTTCCCCAGCTAATATCATCAATGAATTGTTAATGGGAGCATAATTATTTTTATATTAAGATTAATAAGTTACTTCAAAAACTACAGAAGACCCGCTACCTTGTCCTTGGAAATTTGAGAAATTAACATATTGCGGCACGCGTTTTAGACGAAGCGAAATCTGGAAGAGCTTGAAAGTTGAAATCATTCAATAAATAAATGTAAAGGTTAAGCCTCTTTTATAGAATGCTTGTAAAGCCACATTTATTCATATGTAGTTGGTTTAATTTCCCCTGCGCAATTATATACCGCCTTATGCAACGGTCTACCACGGTCTACCACGGTCTACCACTAGAAAATAACAAAATTAATATACATGTAATTCCCTTTGAAACCCATGGTAGACCGTGGTAGACCGTGGTAGACCGTTGGATAAGGCGGTAGAATTGCGCAGGGGAAATTAAACCAACTGCATATGAATAAATGTGGCTTTACAAGCATGCTATAAAAGCGGCTTAAGCGTTACATTTATTTATTGAATGATTTCAACCTCTTCCAGATTTCGCTTCGTTTAAGACGCGTGCCGCAATACGTTAATTTCTCAAATTTCCAACGACAAGGTAGCGGGTCTTCTGTAGTTTTTGAAGCTATTAATCTTAATATAAAAATAATTATGCTCCCATTGACAATTTGTAAACTTAAATAAAATGTTCTATTATGAAATGAAATACACCGTGCTTGTTTTTCCCCAATCATCATAATATCAGATATAGATTCAGTTAAAGCGGGCTCAGATATCACTCACCCAACGGCTGAAATATGAGCGTCATATCTAAACAATAGTAATATTATATATACATCTATCTTTCAACAGTTATCCAAGTATCACAACCTACATTTTTACCACGGACAGAATGCACTTTCTCTTGTAATACTGTTCTAGTGACGGAGATGTTATTGAGTAACGAAGAAAGGGCCTCGTATAGTAGAGCGCAATCTATACATTTTTAAACGCAAATATCTCTCTACTAATTGCACGAAACAGTCTCAAATTTCACAATTTGTTTATTGACTTTAACTTACAAATTGAAATCATATTTTAGCTGTATTTTATACAATATTAAGAAAAATCAGTCAAGGACAGTCCTTGACTGATTTTTCTTAATATTGTATAAAATACAGCTAAAATATAATTTCAATTTGTAAATTAAAGTCAATAAACAAATTGTAAAATTTGAGACTGTTTCGTGCAATTAGTAGAGAGATATTTGCATTTGAAAATGTATAGATTGCGCTCTACTACGAGGCCCTTTCTTTGTTACTCAATAATATCTACGTCACTAGAACAGTATTGCGAGAGAAAGTGCATTCTGTCGATGGAAGAAATGTAGGTTTTGATACTTGGATAACTTTTGAAAGAGAGATGTATTTATAATATTACTATTGATTTAAAGATATGACGCTCATATTTCAGCCCTTGGTTGATATCTGAGCCCGCTTTAACTGAATCTATATCTGACATTATGACGATTAGGGGAAAACAAGCACGGTGTATTTCATTTCATAATAGAACATTTTATTTAAGTTTAAAAATTATTTCCCCAGCTAATATCATCAATGAATTGTTAATGGGAGCATAATTATTTTTATATTAAGATTAATAAGTTACTTCAAAAACTACAGAAGACCCGCTACCTTGTCCTTGGAAATTTGAGAAATTAACATATTGCGGCACGCGTTTTAGACGAAGCGAAATCTGGAAGAGCTTGAAAGTTGAAATCATTCAATAAATAAATGTAAAGGTTAAGCCTCTTTTATAGAATGCTTGTAAAGCCACATTTATTCATATGTAGTTGGTTTAATTTCCCCTGCGCAATTATATACCGCCTTATGCAACGGTCTACCACGGTCTACCACGGTCTACCACTAGAAAATAACAAAATTAATATACATGTAATTCCCTTTGAAACCCATGGTAGACCGTGGTAGACCGTGGTAGACCGTTGGATAAGGCGGTAGAATTGCGCAGGGGAAATTAAACCAACTGCATATGAATAAATGTGGCTTTACAAGCATGCTATAAAAGAGGCTTAAGCGTTACATTTATTTATTGAATGATTTCAACCTCTTCCAGATTTCGCTTCGTTTAAGACGCGTGCCGCAATACGTTAATTTCTCAAATTTCCAACGACAAGGTAGCGGGTCTTCTGTAGTTTTTGAAGCTATTAATCTTAATATAAAAATAATTATGCTCCCATTGACAATTTGTAAACTTAAATAAAATGTTCTATTATGAAATGAAATACACCGTGCTTGTTTTTCCCCAATCATCATAATATCAGATATAGATTCAGTTAAAGCGGGCTCAGATATCACTCACCCAACGGCTGAAATATGAGCGTCATATCTAAACAATAGTAATATTATATATACATCTATCTTTCAACAGTTATCCAAGTATCACAACCTACATTTTTACCACGGACAGAATGCACTTTCTCTTGTAATACTGTTCTAGTGACGGAGATGTTATTGAGTAACGAAGAAAGGGCCTCGTATAGTAGAGCGCAATCTATACATTTTTAAACGCAAATATCTCTCTACTAATTGCACGAAACAGTCTCAAATTTCACAATTTGTTTATTGACTTTAACTTACAAATTGAAATCATATTTTAGCTGTATTTTATACAATATTAAGAAAAATCAGTCAAGGACAATCTTGGACAATAATAGTTGTAACAGTCAACCCCTCCCCCCGATTCAATGTTGTTATATGAAACTCCAGTCCAACATTGTTTCATTTCGGTCAACATTGAATATGGGGGAGGGGGTGTTACAACATTATTGTCCAAGATTGTCCTTGACTGATTTTTCTTAATATTGTATAAAATACAGCTAAAATATAATTTCAATTTGTAAATTAAAGTCAATAAACAAATTGTAAAATTTGAGACTGTTTCGTGCAATTAGTAGAGAGATATTTGCATTTGAAAATGTATAGATTGCGCTCTACTACGAGGCCCTTTCTTTGTTACTCAATAATATCTACGTCACTAGAACAGTATTGCGAGAGAAAGTGCATTCTGTCGATGGAAGAAATGTAGGTTTTGATACTTGGATAACTTTTGAAAGAGAGATGTATTTATAATATTACTATTGATTTAAAGATATGACGCTCATATTTCAGCCCTTGGTTGATATCTGAGCCCGCTTTAACTGAATCTATATCTGACATTATGACGATTAGGGGAAAACAAGCACGGTGTATTTCATTTCATAATAGAACATTTTATTTAAGTTTAAAAATTATTTCCCCAGCTAATATCATCAATGAATTGTTAATGGGAGCATAATTATTTTTATATTAAGATTAATAAGTTACTTCAAAAACTACAGAAGACCCGCTACCTTGTCCTTGGAAATTTGAGAAATTAACATATTGCGGCACGCGTTTTAGACGAAGCGAAATCTGGAAGAGCTTGAAAGTTGAAATCATTCAATAAATAAATGTAAAGGTTAAGCCTCTTTTATAGAATGCTTGTAAAGCCACATTTATTCATATGTAGTTGGTTTAATTTCCCCTGCGCAATTATATACCGCCTTATGCAACGGTCTACCACGGTCTACCACGGTCTACCACTAGAAAATAACAAAATTAATATACATGTAATTCCCTTTGAAACCCATGGTAGACCGTGGTAGACCGTGGTAGACCGTTGGATAAGGCGGTAGAATTGCGCAGGGGAAATTAAACCAACTGCATATGAATAAATGTGGCTTTACAAGCATGCTATAAAAGAGGCTTAAGCGTTACATTTATTTATTGAATGATTTCAACCTCTTCCAGATTTCGCTTCGTTTAAGACGCGTGCCGCAATACGTTAATTTCTCAAATTTCCAACGACAAGGTAGCGGGTCTTCTGTAGTTTTTGAAGCTATTAATCTTAATATAAAAATAATTATGCTCCCATTGACAATTTGTAAACTTAAATAAAATGTTCTATTATGAAATGAAATACACCGTGCTTGTTTTTCCCCAATCATCATAATATCAGATATAGATTCAGTTAAAGCGGGCTCAGATATCACTCACCCAACGGCTGAAATATGAGCGTCATATCTAAACAATAGTAATATTATATATACATCTATCTTTCAACAGTTATCCAAGTATCACAACCTACATTTTTACCACGGACAGAATGCACTTTCTCTTGTAATACTGTTCTAGTGACGGAGATGTTATTGAGTAACGAAGAAAGGGCCTCGTATAGTAGAGCGCAATCTATACATTTTTAAACGCAAATATCTCTCTACTAATTGCACGAAACAGTCTCAAATTTCACAATTTGTTTATTGACTTTAACTTACAAATTGAAATCATATTTTAGCTGTATTTTATACAATATTAAGAAAAATCAGTCAAGGACAGTCCTTGACTGATTTTTCTTAATATTGTATAAAATACAGCTAAAATATAATTTCAATTTGTAAATTAAAGTCAATAAACAAATTGTAAAATTTGAGACTGTTTCGTGCAATTAGTAGAGAGATATTTGCATTTGAAAATGTATAGATTGCGCTCTACTACGAGGCCCTTTCTTTGTTACTCAATAATATCTACGTCACTAGAACAGTATTGCGAGAGAAAGTGCATTCTGTCGATGGAAGAAATGTAGGTTTTGATACTTGGATAACTTTTGAAAGAGAGATGTATTTATAATATTACTATTGATTTAAAGATATGACGCTCATATTTCAGCCCTTGGTTGATATCTGAGCCCGCTTTAACTGAATCTATATCTGACATTATGACGATTAGGGGAAAACAAGCACGGTGTATTTCATTTCATAATAGAACATTTTATTTAAGTTTAAAAATTATTTCCCCAGCTAATATCATCAATGAATTGTTAATGGGAGCATAATTATTTTTATATTAAGATTAATAAGTTACTTCAAAAACTACAGAAGACCCGCTACCTTGTCCTTGGAAATTTGAGAAATTAACATATTGCGGCACGCGTTTTAGACGAAGCGAAATCTGGAAGAGCTTGAAAGTTGAAATCATTCAATAAATAAATGTAAAGGTTAAGCCTCTTTTATAGAATGCTTGTAAAGCCACATTTATTCATATGTAGTTGGTTTAATTTCCCCTGCGCAATTATATACCGCCTTATGCAACGGTCTACCACGGTCTACCACGGTCTACCACTAGAAAATAACAAAATTAATATACATGTAATTCCCTTTGAAACCCATGGTAGACCGTGGTAGACCGTGGTAGACCGTTGGATAAGGCGGTAGAATTGCGCAGGGGAAATTAAACCAACTGCATATGAATAAATGTGGCTTTACAAGCATGCTATAAAAGAGGCTTAAGCGTTACATTTATTTATTGAATGATTTCAACCTCTTCCAGATTTCGCTTCGTTTAAGACGCGTGCCGCAATACGTTAATTTCTCAAATTTCCAACGACAAGGTAGCGGGTCTTCTGTAGTTTTTGAAGCTATTAATCTTAATATAAAAATAATTATGCTCCCATTGACAATTTGTAAACTTAAATAAAATGTTCTATTATGAAATGAAATACACCGTGCTTGTTTTTCCCCAATCATCATAATATCAGATATAGATTCAGTTAAAGCGGGCTCAGATATCACTCACCCAACGGCTGAAATATGAGCGTCATATCTAAACAATAGTAATATTATATATACATCTATCTTTCAACAGTTATCCAAGTATCACAACCTACATTTTTACCACGGACAGAATGCACTTTCTCTTGTAATACTGTTCTAGTGACGGAGATGTTATTGAGTAACGAAGAAAGGGCCTCGTATAGTAGAGCGCAATCTATACATTTTTAAACGCAAATATCTCTCTACTAATTGCACGAAACAGTCTCAAATTTCACAATTTGTTTATTGACTTTAACTTACAAATTGAAATCATATTTTAGCTGTATTTTATACAATATTAAGAAAAATCAGTCAAGGACAGTCCTTGACTGATTTTTCTTAATATTGTATAAAATACAGCTAAAATATAATTTCAATTTGTAAATTAAAGTCAATAAACAAATTGTAAAATTTGAGACTGTTTCGTGCAATTAGTAGAGAGATATTTGCATTTGAAAATGTATAGATTGCGCTCTACTACGAGGCCCTTTCTTTGTTACTCAATAATATCTACGTCACTAGAACAGTATTGCGAGAGAAAGTGCATTCTGTCGATGGAAGAAATGTAGGTTTTGATACTTGGATAACTTTTGAAAGAGAGATGTATTTATAATATTACTATTGATTTAAAGATATGACGCTCATATTTCAGCCCTTGGTTGATATCTGAGCCCGCTTTAACTGAATCTATATCTGACATTATGACGATTAGGGGAAAACAAGCACGGTGTATTTCATTTCATAATAGAACATTTTATTTAAGTTTAAAAATTATTTCCCCAGCTAATATCATCAATGAATTGTTAATGGGAGCATAATTATTTTTATATTAAGATTAATAAGTTACTTCAAAAAACTACAGAAGACCCGCTACCTTGTCCTTGGAAATTTGAGAAATTAACATATTGCGGCACGCGTTTTAGACGAAGCGAAATCTGGAAGAGCTTGAAAGTTGAAATCATTCAATAAATAAATGTAAAGGTTAAGCCTCTTTTATAGAATGCTTGTAAAGCCACATTTATTCATATGTAGTTGGTTTAATTTCCCCTGCGCAATTATATACCGCCTTATGCAACGGTCTACCACGGTCTACCACGGTCTACCACTAGAAAATAACAAAATTAATATACATGTAATTCCCTTTGAAACCCATGGTAGACCGTGGTAGACCGTGGTAGACCGTTGGATAAGGCGGTAGAATTGCGCAGGGGAAATTAAACCAACTGCATATGAATAAATGTGGCTTTACAAGCATGCTATAAAAGAGGCTTAAGCGTTACATTTATTTATTGAATGATTTCAACCTCTTCCAGATTTCGCTTCGTTTAAGACGCGTGCCGCAATACGTTAATTTCTCAAATTTCCAACGACAAGGTAGCGGGTCTTCTGTAGTTTTTGAAGCTATTAATCTTAATATAAAAATAATTATGCTCCCATTGACAATTTGTAAACTTAAATAAAATGTTCTATTATGAAATGAAATACACCGTGCTTGTTTTTCCCCAATCATCATAATATCAGATATAGATTCAGTTAAAGCGGGCTCAGATATCACTCACCCAACGGCTGAAATATGAGCGTCATATCTAAACAATAGTAATATTATATATACATCTATCTTTCAACAGTTATCCAAGTATCACAACCTACATTTTTACCACGGACAGAATGCACTTTCTCTTGTAATACTGTTCTAGTGACGGAGATGTTATTGAGTAACGAAGAAAGGGCCTCGTATAGTAGAGCGCAATCTATACATTTTTAAACGCAAATATCTCTCTACTAATTGCACGAAACAGTCTCAAATTTCACAATTTGTTTATTGACTTTAACTTACAAATTGAAATCATATTTTAGCTGTATTTTATACAATATTAAGAAAAATCAGTCAAGGACAATCTTGGACAATAATAGTTGTAACAGTCAACCCCTCCCCCCGATTCAATGTTGTTATATGAAACTCCAGTCCAACATTGTTTCATTTCGGTCAACATTGAATATGGGGGAGGGGGTGTTACAACATTATTGTCCAAGATTGTAGCTGTAATTTGCTTGTAAGCTAGCTGAAATGTGCTTGTAAGCTAGCTGAAATTTGTTGTAATTTGCTTGTAAGCTAGCTGTAATTTGCTTGTAAGCTAGCTGAAATTTGCTTGTAAGCTAGCTGAAATTTGCTTGTAAGCTAGCTGAAATTTGCTTGTAAGCTAGCTGAAATTTGTTTTTTAACAAATGTTAAAAAACAGTATAATAAACAATGTCAATGTATTATGATGATGATTGCGAACACATTATTGATGAATTTAATGGCGCACTAACCTGTTTTACCTGCGGGGAAGTTTTTGATCAGCTTTTTAAACAAAGTCATAGTGGAAATAATTATTTTATGAGAGAACACTCTATTTACGAAAATAAGATTTCAAAAAGAGTAAAGTCTTATAACAAAATGATGAGTAAAATGTTTCCAGATGTATTTTTACCAAATGGAGAAGAAATAATGACTGATATAGAGAAAAAATTTAACCAGCTAGAAGAAAATAACAGTTCATTTCCAAACATGAAGGTTGTTATTCATTTCATACTTAATAAGTGTGAATTGACAGATCTTGCTAATACAATCACTCTTCCAAAAAGTGGAAAATCACAAAAGCTATTAAAAAAACTTTTTGAAGATAAGAAAAACACCAGCAAGTGAAGCTCCAAAAACTAATGGCAATACCACTTCTGACTTTGGTTGATTGTAATTTTCCATGTTAATCTGCGGATTAACTGGAAATTTTTGTGGTTTTACTGGATATTCTATTTGCGGTGTTACTGGTAACCGTTGCGGTTTAACTAATGTCTTGTTGATATTTTTATTATCGCCAAATGACATTTCACCTGTTGCTAATGTTAATACATTGTTAAATCCACTAATTGGGTTAATAAGAATTCTCATATCCGACGGTATGAGAATTAAACCCGGTGAAATTGCAAAATTTAAAATTACATTAGTGCTTTTAATAGCTTTTCGCATGTTTGAAATGGCAACAGTTGTGTCATCTTGCGCCACTGTATCCCTCATTAGTTTCACAAACACATCTTGTGTTTGTGTACTTTTTGCTCCTTGTTCAACAATACACCACCTTGTTCTTGCCTGTGCACCTAAAACACAGTAAACATAGCTTTCTATTGATTGTTGAAATAATTTTTGACCTAATACTGTTATCCCAGTGGTTGACTTTGGTATAAAAAGCAGGTAATCGTTGTCTCTTTTTGGTTTACCTCCAGCATATTTTTCATATTTTATGTTTGCACCATAGTTAATGTAATTGGTGTGATCCTTTACATACCTCATGTTTCTCACTACATATCCTTGGGATTCATTAAATTCCCTAAATTTTTCAAGTTTCATGGTTGTTTCACTGTATTGTAACCGCCATATTTTTCTAACTGGATTGTATTGTTGAAGTAGATCTATAACGTCATCTGTCATATATTTTTTAAGTTTGTTGGGTTGTCTTAAAAACCTTCTTAAATGGAAGGAGAAGTGATACCGAACAATACTTGTCACGATGTTGGATGGTGCCCTTTTCAGTTTGTTTGTTAGATGTTCCATTGATATTCCGCACAAGTAGGTAATAACATATGTTGCAGCTATTGCAGTAAAGTAAGGATTGTTAATGTAGTCAAATGTGGTATCATCTGTGTCATTTGTGTCATCTGTATCATCTTTTTTGGTTGCGGTGGTAACAACGGGAGTGAAATGGCCTGTAAACTTTTTGTTTTCCGTTACAAACACTAGTATGGTGTTTAGATCCAGTTCAAATACATCTTCTGTTTGAATTTTAAGTTTTTCCACTTTGTTGCTTGTTTCCCATCCTTTCGGCCAGTATAAATACTGTGTGAAATTAGGGTTGTTTTTAAACGTGGATGATGTAATGTCAAAGGATGACACCAAATCATTCGGATCCTGAAAAAATATGGATTTATCACCAGACGGTTTGTCCGGGTTAAACGTAACAATAAATTTAAACCTTTTCACATCAGCATTTGGATATTTTTTTAAAAACTCATTACGAAGTTTTTCCTTTTCTACAAAAAGATCTTTAGTAACTTTTTTGTAAGAACATTTCAGAAGCTATACACATTCTATAATCTCAGAAGAGGACGCCACAACCAGCTACACCCAAATGCAAGAAAAAATGCTTGAAAGCCTTGCCAAGTACCAAAGAAATGGAAGTGGATGGAGATTACTTTATGTGGATAGACTTGAAATATTTATTACAAAGTACAAACCATTAAAAGGAAAAAGCTACAAACCTCTACCGCCATTCATCAAAATCAAAAAAGCTATTACTAATATGCAAAACGATGACAATATGTGTTTTAAGTGGGCTGTTACAAGAGCTTTAAATCCCGTTGAAAAAAATGATGAAAGAGTAACAAAGCTGTTAAGGCAGCAAGCTGAATTACTAAACTGGGAAGGAACGGTATTTCCAACAGAAATAAAAAATATATCAAAGTTTGAAAAAGCAAACAAACTTAGTGTAAACGTCCTTAGTTATGATGATGAAACCAAAATAATATATCCACTAAAAATTAGTCAGGAAGAAAACAAAAACAGTATAAACCTGTTTTTCCACGACACCCACTACAGCATCATCAATAACTTAAGCAGACTCCTTAGTTCTCAGCTTAGTAAATACGGTCACCAATCGCATATCTGCATCCGTTGCCTTAACAGCTTTGGAAGTCAAATTTTGTTGGAAAACCATAAAGAAATTTGTGATACACATAAACACCAAAGACATGAATATCCAAAAGAAGGAAGCACAATCCAATTTAAACAATACCACAAAACAACTAATATTCCATTTGTAATAGATGCAGATTTTGAATGTTTTGTCATACCTATTGATACGGTACAAAAAAATAACGAAAAAAGCCATACAACTGCTTACCAAAAACATTTACCAAGTGGGTTCTGTTATACAGTTAAATGTATTGATCAAAGTATATACAAAGACAAAACTGTGTTGTATACAATGGAAAAGGAAGGAGAGGACATCGGAAAAATGTTTGTGGAATCCGTTGAGAAGGAAATGAAAGAAATATATAAAATAACAAAAGTTGACAAACCCATTACAATGAGTAAAGTTGAAGAAAAAGCTTTTAAAAACGCAAAAACTTGTTATGTTTGTGAAAAAGAGTTAGGTGTTGATCGTGTTAGAGATCATTGCCATTTTACGGGAAAATACAGAGGAGCTGCACATAATGCGTGCAACCTTAAAATGAAAAAAACAACTTTTATCCCTGTGCTTTTCCACAATTTGGAAGGATATGACTCTCATCTGTTTGTAAAAAGTCTTGGTCTAACAGAAGGAACCATAAACTGTATTCCAAAAACTGATGAAAAATACATTAGTTTCAGCAAAAAAGTCGTAATGGAAACAAAAACAAACGCTGACGGAAAGGTGTGGGAAATCAAATACGAGCTAAGATTCCTTGATTCCCTTACGTTCACATTAAGCTCACTAGACAGCTTAGTCAAAAATCTTGGGAAAGATCAGTTTAAAACTGTGGAAGCAGAAATGGGAAAAAAGTTTAGCATGGAACAAGTAAACTTGCTAAAGAAAAAAGGTGTATTTCCATATGAGTTTATGACTGGATTTGAAAAACTAAGCTATCCCAAACTTCCAAGCAAAGAAGAGTTCCACAGTAAACTTAACAATTCTAAAATTTCAGATAAAGACTATGAACATGCTCAAACTGTTTGGAAGGAATTCGGATGTAAAACAATGAGGGATTATCATAACTTGTATTTGAAAACAGATGTGCTGCTACTTGCAGATGTTATGGAAAGCTTCAGAGATGTGTGTAAGAAAAACTATGGCTTGGATCCTCTCTGGTATTACACCTCACCAGGTTTGGCGTGGGATGCTGCTTTAAAGCTTACTGGTGTTGAACTAGAGCTAATATCTGATCCGGATATGTACCTTATGATCGAAAAGGGGATCAGAGGAGGAATCAGTACTATCACAAAAAGATATGCTAAAGCCAATAACAAGTATATGATCAAGTATGATCCAAATGAAGAAAATGTTTATATTCAGTATCTTGATAAAAATAACTTATATGGATGGCCAATGTGCAAACCATTACCTGTTGGCGACTTTAAATGGATGAGTGAAAAGGAGCTAACGCAGTGGGAAAACATGGCATGCATTTTGGAAGTGGATCTGGAATATCCTGATCATCTTCATGAACTGCATAATGAATATCCATTAGCTGCTGAAAGGTTAAACATTAATGGTGTTGACAAGCTAATTCCCAATTTAAACAACAAGGAAAAATATGTTATTCACCACAAAGCCCTAAAGCAATGTTTACGGTTTGGATTAAAGCTAACCAAAATTCATCAAGGAATTACGTTTACGGAAAAAGCATGGTTAAAGGATTACGTTATGCTAAACACAAAGTTAAGAACTATGGCAACAACAGACTTTGAAAAATACTTTTTTAAGTTAATGAACAACTCTGTGTTTGGTAAAACCATGGAAAACGTAAGAAACCGAGTTAACGTCAAATTAGTTACAAATGAGGAGCAACTGGAAAAGCTAGCTAGTAAGCCCAACTTTAAGGGAGTTAACATCTTTTCAGAAAACTTAGTTGCAGTTCATATGGAAAAAACTAGCATCAAACTTAACAAGCCAATCTACTTAGGAATGAGTATTTTAGATCTTAGTAAAACGCTAATGTACGATTTCCACTATAATTATATTAAACCAAAATACGGTAACAAAGCTAGCTTGTTATTCACTGATACTGACAGCTTATGCTATGAAATTAAAACAGAAGATTTTTATAAAGACATATCAGGAGATGTAAAAACAATGTTTGATACTAGCAACTTTCCAAAAGATCATCCATCTGGAATACCAACTGGTGTAAACAAAAAAGTTCTTGGTATGATGAAAGATGAAGTTGGAGGAAAACAAATAGCAGAATTTGTAGGATTAAGAAGTAAGTTGTACGCTTACAAAATGGATGGAGAAGTCAATGAAAAAACAAAGTGTGTGGAAAGTAAGGAAGAAAAAAGTGTAAGGGAGTAAAAAAGGGTGTGGTAAAAAACGAAATAACATTTGAGGATTACAAATCCTGTTTGTTTACCAAGAAAAACCTAATGAAAGGCATGAACACATTCAGAAGCCGGCAGCATGAAATCCACACAGAACATATTAATAAGATTGCGTTAAGTGCGAACGACGACAAGCGAGTAATCTGTAAAGACGGAATTAACACGTTGGCAATCGGGCACCGGAAAAGTAAGTAGTTGGGAATGGAGTTGGGATTGGAGTTGGGAATGGAGTTGGGAATGGAGTTGGGAATGGAGTTGGAAATAAAGTTGGGAATGGAGTTGGGATTGAAGTTGGGAATGGAGTTGGGAATTCATATTTTTTAAGGAAATATGAATTTTGGTGATATATTTTTTTTTTTTGTTTGTTTTTTTTTTGTTTTTGAAGAAATATTTCTAGCTCATTTTTTTTATTTTTTTTTTTTTGTTTTTTGTTTTTGAAGAAATATTTCTGGCTCATTTTTTTTTAATAAAAAAAAAAGGCTATTTTCAAAATGAGCCAGAATCGGTGTTTTAACACTACTGTTAACACTTACCTGCAGGCGCGCTTCTTGCATCAAAATTCGCCTACACTATTACGGTATACGGCCAGTCTTCCGTTGAAGAATCACTACGTTTCTTTGTTGTATGTACACTATTCTGGAGTGGTTTGCCGTAGCGTAGTCACTATACGCTTACCACTCCGGCTGCAAATCACTACGCTATGGTAAATTTACCGTAGCGTCATAGTGTAAACAGATGATTTTTTTGCTACGGAACGCTCATGCACCATAATCCGGACCACCACCGTACCGTAATAGTGTAAACGTGGCCTAAATTCAATCACCGACTGCATATACAACCCGTTCAAATAGAAGGCGCTGTTTAGAAGATGGAAAAGTTGTACAGCAATCCGCGTATTTAGAGACGGAAAACCCCGTCAATATCTCCGCAGCCATGAAATTTAGTTCCTGTATCTGCAGGCGTGCAAGAGCTAGGGAAAGTCTTATCCTGTTTTGTCGATAAGCGATGCAAAATGGCTTAAATAGTTACGGTTCCTAGTGGAGGAGAAGGCCATTACTTGGCTCTTGTCCCAGGAAATTGCTCCAAAGATAGCTAAAAGCACGAGCATTTTTGACGCACACATATTTATGGTAGTCAAAAACGTCTTCGTCGCTACGATCTCGAATATATCAACCGCTATGGACGCGCTCGTTTCTTTTTTCAAAAGATGCCAGCTGCAGTTGTAAGGAAGTCTTTACTGAAGGAAGAACTGCTCTTGAATGAAGCATGATCGCATTACATTTCTAAAAATACTCTAATTTCTGCTGAAACACGTATATGAATTTCTCCAACCAGTCATGATTTAGAGGTAGACAATAGATAGCGAGATTTTCAAAGAACGAGGCAACACAATAAAATACAATAGAATACAATAGAATACAACAGTCTTAGGGCCTGTTCACATGAGGCGAGTTATCTCGGGGGGTAGGGTTATCCCTATCCCCCGAGATAACTCGGTGTTAGTTTATTTCCATGTTAAAAAAGTAAACCGTTCACATGAGATCGAGATAACTCGGGGGGTAGGGATAACTCGATCGGAGCGATAGGGTAACCCTAGCCCCCGAGTTATCCCTACCTCCATGTGAACGCTTTCACCCGAGTTATCTCGGGGGGTAGGGTCAACTTAGCCATGCGTATTTATGCTGTTGCTCGGGATAACTCGGGGTGAAGCGTTCACATGAAGCTAGGGTTATCTCGGGGGCCAGGGACAACTCGGTAGTTGCGTTTTATCATTTGAATTAGGTCAACTTTGACCCTAGCCCCAGAGTTATCCCTACCCCCCCCCCCCCGAGATAACCAGCCCCTAAGGGGCTGTTTACATGAGCCGGGCTAGCCCGGTTATTAACTGGGCAGCTGTAGTTTTCAAACTCGTATAAACTAAATGTACAAAGAAGAATTGGTTTAGTTTAGATGTAAACTAATCCTAACGTTGATTAAAATCTCTTTTTGTGGCCGAGGAAAGAATTTCGTGATACGAGTCAGCCCATGGCACCTAAGGGGTTGATTACATGCATGAGCTGCATGGTTAGCCTGGTTAACAGGGCTCACACGATTGATAAGGGTCTCACTGTGGTTTTGAAACTCACATAAACTAAATTTACAAAGAAGAATTGGTTTAGTTTAGATGTAAACGAACCCTATAACGTTCATTAAAATCTCCTTTAGTGGCCGAGGAAAGAATTTCATGACACGAGTCAGCCCGGTTGGCCGGGAGCACGGCGCATATAACCAGCCCTTAAAAATAGTAAATGCCCCTAAATCGTGACTCATATGTGAGAAAACGTTTGAATTCATAAAGATGGACGTTTACAGTTTGTCCGTATCTCACTTCGTTCTTTTCTTGAGACTGTTGAGATTTGTTTTATATGCAAATAACATAACTTAGACGTCATGACACTGCATAATAGGGATTTTAAGATGCTAGGACGACAGCGGCGGTTAAAACGCAAGATAATTAAGTTTTACAATTTAAAGAAGTCACGGTTAACTGAATATTATATTTCATATTTGAAGCTAGTTTAATGACTTCCAAAACGCCACCAGTATTGCTAAAATGATTGTAGTCTCTGTAATTGAAGTCAATCTCAAGCAACAGTTCTCATCTTTTGGCCGTTGACGTCGTCCTGAAGACGTGAAAATGCTCTAATAAGTGGCGTTGTATATAAAGAACGAGGACGGTGTTGAGATTACTCTTGGATCTAAAATTATTCATTCTCTTTGTTTTGCAAAAATAATTCTTTTGTCTAAACTCGTCGTTGAGGTTGACGTCGTAGATCTTAAAACCTATATAAATCCCTATGTTAGAGACCTTAAGATTGACGTTTATTTTATTTACCGCTAACCGCGGTCTGCAGTTGGAGGTTAGCGGTTTGACGTTTGACGTAAAAATGAATTAGACCTTAAGATTGACGTTTACATTATTCCCCGCCGACCGCGAAAAATTGTGGCTATACGTCAGAAACAAGATGTTTGTATGTTAAATATCATATATAGAGACCGATACAAATAGTAAACATTTTTTTTACCTTATTTATTCGTTTAAAATGTAACACTTGACTATCCTTCCACGTTTTTATATTATATAGTTTAAATCAGATGAAGCCAATTTTTAAGACCTCGGTCAGAATATTGTAGTGAAATTGACAAGACAAGCTTATTAAAAACGTAAGAGACTGTCGACCGATTTCGACACTTAAAAACTCGGAAGATGACATTTCCCGAATGCTCAAAATAACAAACACAAATTTGAAAACCTATGCAAGTCAAAACCAGGCAGAAATACCATAACTGCAAATAAGAGGAGATCTTTGTTTTCACTTCTGAAATTGGCCGCCATGTTTACTTTTACCAGTCAACCATGCTTCACATTAAAATACTCAAAACAGGTAGATTTTATCATTTCAGCAAATAAAAACCCTACCAAATCAAAGATAAGATAGTGTGTGTCATAGATATAGTTATGAAACGTGCACGTGTAGTCATTGAACAGTTATTCGTTAATATCTTGAGGTAAATGACTTACGTGGAGAAGGGGGTCTTGCGGTTGAAAACGTCAAGAAATTACGGCAAACGCGACGTCAGGCTCTTGGTCACGTGGTTTCTAGCGGTTTGCGGTTAGGCGTTCGCGAAAAAAACGTATTGTCAAATACAGTCACTTGAAAATCTACATGTTTAGTGTTCTGGGCAAAACAGACGCACATGTTTCCCTCGAATTATTTTGGTTTGATAATAGCAAAGATATATAAGGCCTAGGTCTATGGAAAAGTTGTACATGCGGGCGTTTTGTTGAGACAGAAATCCCATCAATATCTCCGCAGCCATGAAATTTAGTTCCCGTATCTGCAGGCGTGCAAGGGGGTAAGTCTTAGCCTGTTTTGTCGCCCAGCGATGCAAAATATGGCATAAATACTTACGGTTCCTAGTGGAAGAGAAGGCCATTACTTGGCTCTTGTCCCAGGAAATTGCTCCAAAGATAGCTAAAAGCACGAGCATTTTTGACACACACATATTCATGGTAGTCAAAAACGTCTTCATCGCTACGATCTCGAAAATTTCAACCGTTACGGACGCGCTCGTTTCTTTTTTCAAAAAATGCTAATCTTGAATATGAATTTGAGATTATTTAACAAAATCACTTTTAACTGTGCATGTGCTTCTGTGTATCGCTAGACTGAACCAAGTCCCTCCTGAAGACGGCGCGCGGGATAGAAAAGGAGGGACTGTGGACAATGTCGTTGAAGTTGCATTTCCCGTGCCCTGACAAACGCAAAATTCCCATTGGCTGAAATCGTTGATTGACAAGTCAAGCCTAATTAAAATTCAAGAATAATCAATCGTCTGGACGAATGTACTTTACACTTTACAGATCTACGATCTACTGTATCGCATTATCGCTGTGATATTTGTTTTAATTTTACAACACGAATTAATAGGTTGGCAATTATTTCTTAGTTGAAAGGAAAGTGTTCTTCGTATAAATTGTATTCTCTCGACAGGTTAGCTGAAATCAGGTCAAAGGGTAGGAACCAGACAAAAGAATTTTCGTGATATCGGCTTCTATTGTGCGACAAAATTAGGCAACTTAGAGGCTGATTAATTGTATAGTGTCACGAAATTCTTTGAGATTTGAATTAATGTTAAGATTCGTCTACATCTAAACTAAACCAATTCTTCTTTGTAAATTTAGTTTATGCGAGTTTCAAAACCACAGTATGATCCTAATCAATCGCGTGACTCAAGTTAACCGGGCTAGCCCGGTTCATATAATCAAGCCTTTAGGCCCTAATCAAACGAGAACGCAAGTCATCGCAAGTTGGCAGTCACGCTATGTCAGCCAGCCGCTCTGAATAATTTCCCGAAAATATTATGTACCGTAACAAAGTTAAAACTTGTTTAAAACACTCATGAAACCTTTATTTTGTTAATTTGGGGAGTTCGAACGACCGCCACAGAAATTTGTGACTGCCAACTTGCGATGACTTGCGTTCTCGTTTGATTAGGGCTTTAGACCCTTTAACATGTCATGCATGGTAATCAAAACAAAACCACAAATATCTAAAGAAAGTTCGATTTCAAAGAAACAACTCCACAGAAGAATCTCAGACATTTATATATCGTGAACCTGCTACACGTTTGATGAATTTATGAGTTATTGACATACGTCAGAAATACAATCAGCATGAACTGATGATATACGTTAACTACCATTTCTGAACGATCGACTTTTGAGAGGTTGGCCCATGGTCTAATATAGCGGTTAACACTATGAAACGAAAATTAAGTTTGTCTTATTTGAAAGAACACTTAAAGTGATAGAGTAACATGATTTGTTCTTGAGATATTTCAGTTTGTTTGATGTAAATGTCGCATGTTGCGACGTCACACGTGCATAACGAGTTCAGTATCGAAAAACGTTATATATCTTTGCTACTGAATCCTACCTGCAAACCGCGCAGGGGCCTGGAACTTTTTGCCTCACCTTTTGGTTACGCGTTAGCGTTCCTGGAAATGAAAATGTGGTTTATTAAAAGTCTAATTACTTTTGTAGTTCGTCCTAGTTTCCTGGGCCTCAAAGTGAAGGATAATTATGACATGGAACAAATTATTACGTACATTGACTGGAAGCCATTTTTCGATGTCTGGCAGTTGCGTGGAAAGTATCCGAATCGGGGATATCCCAAGATTTTTTGCGATAAGACTGTTGGTAGGTAAAACAGCCTTTGGCCTCTTTCGTTTCACGCATAACGAAATTGAGCCTTATTTGCGATTGGTTTTAGCATAAAACCGTATGCAATTAATCAGTTCGTAATCTCGACTGCGCACCAAAATGACGCATTTTGCGTCGGGATAAAACTTATTACAATTTAAGTAATGTTATGAAGTGAAACAAGTTTGATCCCGACGTAGAACGCGTCATTTTGATGGGCAGTCGAGCTTGCAAACTAGTCTATATTCTTAGGTTAACAACCTAGTATTATTTGATGTGAATCGGCACATCTGTTTATATTATACAATTATTGGATGAGGTTGAGCATGATAAATGTAGAAGCCTTTAGAAAGTTTTTTACAAAGTTAGGTAAAAATAGTAAATATTCATACCGTCTTCAGTTCGAGGTTCGCTAACTTTTTTCGCTTTCAAATACAATTATCTCCTTCAGACACTGCTTTAAACTCTAACAGATGTATGTGTAGCTCGCTTGTTTTTTCTTTGTGGTTTTAGCGTCAACAAAACGTGCCAAATCCGCCGGATTAATCCGCTTCTGATCTTCACTCCTAAGGACGGCCGCCATGTTTGTTTTGTTTAAACCGCTGGCCAGCGCGACATATATAGCTACAGACATCAAGAATTATCTGTAGGTTTTTAGCTAATCACAGTCGAGATGGTATCAGCATTGTATAATAATAAAGGGTATTGGCAATAAAAATTAAGTTTGTCTCATTTGAAAGAACTCGTCAAATGGTATAAGGAGACCTTTTACAATTTTTCCGTATCTGTTTTGGTTTTGGAAATATTTGGACCAAAGACAGCGTGCTGTCCACCATCTTGGAATTATTTTCGATATGCAAGGGTAAGGTGAAATTTTTATCTTGCCAACCTTATGACATTATGAGCTAGAAACTCGATTTTGTTGCGCTATTTCCATTTTAAATTGACACACAACATTTAAAAAGCCTTCCGTGGAAATTTGGTCACCCACGGAGTAGTTTCATCAGGTTTACCCTGCTTGTGACGTCACCAATTTCCTAGTTAATTAGACCCAATATTACAACAAGATGGCGGACAGCATGCTATCTTTGGTCGAAATATTTCAAAACACAAGAAAGATACAGAAAAATTACAAAAGGTCTTCTTATACCATTTGACGAGTTCTTTAAAATGGGACAAATTTAATTTTTATTGCCAATACCCTTTAAGAGTTGTTTATATTGGAAGTAAGGGTTAAATCCCGATAACGGTTTTACTAGGCGTAAAATGTTGCGTGCTCGATCTTTTTATTTCTTCTTTCTCCTTTGCAGTTCAATGTTTATTTCTTGACGCCAAATTACAACTAGTGGAATTTTTTTACGGTTGTAGAACAATATTAAGCTAGGAGTAGGATTATATCATTAGATTGCTCATCCTTTATAATAATAATAATAATAATAATAATAATAATAATAATAATAATAATAATAATAATAATAATAATCTGTTTAATCAAACCTCTTGCAGTAAAAAACTGAATTACAGGTTATATCAATAACTAAACTAATTATATTTTACGATGTAACTTAACTTTCACTATGAGTAATTAAGTACTTTTTTTTAAATTTTAATTAATTCCTAGTCTTGTTGAACCTTGTGGCAAAACTTAATAAATAAATAAATAAATAAATAAATAAATAAATAAATAAATAAATAAATAAATAAATAAATAAATAAATAAATAAATAAATAAATAATTAAATAAAATGAGTATATATACTTAAGTAATACATAACTAGGACACGTGCCATATCTAATATATAATAAAATAAGTATATTTAACAGCTATACCATGAGGTCGAGTCGTATATGAGCTCATAGCCAACGAGGCGCTTCGCCGAGTTGGCTATTAGTTCGTATACGACGAGAGCGAATGGTATAACTGTTTTATTATATAGCCAAGCACTGTACAAGAAACAAAATTACAGCGGAATGTTTGAAACGACAAACTTCCGGCATAGGCAACAGGCAACTAATACTTCCGCCATGCGTAATGATGCATTCACACGGAGTTTCTCGCTGAGCTGTTCGGCGAACAGCTTCAGTGAAATGTTCGGCATTAATGTTGCTCGAGAGGCAAAAAATGTGTTGAGCAGATCAACAAAAAATATTAAAAGGTACCTTTATGAAGTCAAAAGGTGGGTCAGTTGTTTATATTAGCGTTGCTATCGTGAAAAAGGTTTTGATTTCATGCAAAAATGAAACTGAAACACCTTCGGCAGTGAAACTAAATTACTTAGTTGGTTGTTTTTGAAAAATTTAAGAACATGCTTTTTACTACTCCAAATGCTTATCTAAATAAAAAAGTCTCTTTACTGGTGATCTCCAACGAAATGTGTGTTGTAAGCTTGATTTTAACCGTGAGTTTCTTTGTTCGGCAACAAATTAATATCAACCCGCTAATTTAGTCGTGTTTCTGAAGTAAAAAGACGTAATTTTTAGGTGAATTTTACCATTTGACATGCTAAATTGTGTATTTGTTAATGTATTTTTACACAATGTTGTTTTTTTATACATTGGTTTGAGGGTGTTGATGTTTTTCTGTATAAAAATCCGTCAATTTCAACTCTTTTCGGCAGTTTAAAAAAACATGCCGCCATCTTGTTTTTCCTGCTCATCAGCCGCTCATGAGATAAGGAATTTTATTTTTTTACGGTCCGGTATCCATCTGATTTGCGCGCTTTGATTGGCTTAGCGAGCGGTCCGTATCACACGATACGGACCCCGATACGGACCGCTGCGGATTTCAAAACAAAAACAAAAAAGCTTACACTCTGTCATCTAAAATTGATCGATTTTTATAACTATTTCGCTTGCCACAGAACAAATATATTTAGCAGAGAGCTACGGGGATGCAAATGAGTTTTATTATCCAAATGGTTTTGACAACTGCATGTGAAAACAGCGAATTTTAAAAGAAACGCTGGGAAAACTATGACAAAGCAAAATTTACGAGCGACATTTACATGTATAAAGTTTTAAAGTATTATTGCTCAACGACGTATGAAAACAGTTTAAAACGGTAGGCAAAACATACATAAACTTGTGAACACAGTATTTTGAAATACTAAATGAAATTATACAGAAGTATATATAAAAAAAAAACATACCACGAGAAGACAGAAAAGCTGAAACCTTTTACTAAACTGTCATTCTTCTGTTGTCCAACTATACTCAACAAAACCGCTACAAGTCTTTACCCTTTACTCAAATATTTTCCACATGCCAACCTCATCGTATCATGTCTTTGAAAAAAGTTACAAATGGCTCACTACAAGCATTTTCGTCTTCAAACTCGAACGACCCACTTTCAATTTCCATGCAGTCAGCCGAGTATTGAAAACGATTCCCCAAGCGAACAGCCAAAAACGAGCAAGCGACGAAGAAGAACGACGAAGAATCTTTATCAATTAAACTTTAAAAACACTTGGACTGCATTCTGACTTCCCTTCGTAAGTAGATCTTCAGGTTTTGACTGGGTTTTTTTATCACAAAAGAGGTTCCAAGCTTCCCTGTCAGACTGCATGTCGGCAGTTGTTTACAATTATGTTAATTTACCTAATTATGTAAATTATAAATTGTACGATTAATAAAAAAAATAAATATGTTATTTACCGTTTTGGTCGGTCCGTATAGAGAAATATTTCCCTCGGTCTCAAAAACGACCCTCGGCCTGCGGCCTCGGGCAGTTTTTGAGACCTCGGGAAATATTTCTCTATACGGACCACCCAGCCGGTAAATAACATATATAGAGATTACTTCATGGTTGGTGAGCGCGTACGATTTTTATTCACGAGTGGATTATTACAAGCGAACGAGTGAGCGCAGCGAACGAGTGAGCTTGTAATAATCCACGAGTGAATAAAAATCGTATTCGCGAACCAACCATGATGTTATTTGTTTATTATATAAGTACTGAGATTTCATTCACGATGACAAAGTTTTTAATGTTATTAACGTAGAATATTTAATGGCATTTATTCATTTCCGGTTTGCATAATTAACTTATGTTTAAAAATAACTTGTTGTTTTCAAAATAGTAAAGTACTATCGAAATCGAGGTCGTTTATAGTCGTTCATATTTGTATAAAGCACTTATATTTAGTTTTATTGGGGTTTCTTTTGGTTTTTTTATATGGCAATTTTTAGCACTAAAAATTAGAGTTAATGGACGATACTAGCCGCACTCGTCCTAAGGGTATGAGCTACTCGTCATAAAAACCAGTTCTTTGTCTACACGACAATATAGCCCTAAACGGGACAACTGTCTAAACAAAGAAAGACTCTATCACAGACTTTCATTATTGCTTGCCAAACCCGTAGGCTACTACGCCCAGTATCGTTAATTATTGTTCAGATACTCTGTGACTGTTTGATTCATTCACAAATAACAATGTTACTATAGAAAAATATATTGGCATAAACCCTAGTAAAATTCATATTTCAATATCATTCCTACTTGGATCGCAAGCAGTAAAGACTGAAATAATCTTACGTGTTTTGACGTTCTTTATCCTTGATTTACATTCGTTCAAAAAATGCCACGACCTAGCAAAACGCGATCCAGATCACACGTCCGTCTTCAAAATCTACGTACTGTTAACGCAGCCCAACCGTCAGTTGAAATACCAAGTAATCTCACTGAGCTAAGTATCTCGGAGTTGAAAGACCTTTGTCGCGAACTGAACTTTTCGAGCGCAGGAGGTCGACGAGTGCTCACAATGCGCCTTCAAAACGAGCGAGAACGTCTCGGTAGCAATTCGACGCAGCCCAACGAAGCAAATTCAACCTCGAGTCCAGCAACCGTCGCGCCAGCAGTCTCGCGTCCGCGGACGACCTTTAGCGACGAACAGGTAGCACAGATAACTGAAATCGTGTCGCAGTCGATCGCGTCGTATTTCGAGGACCAACCGGCACAAAGTACTGCCCAAACCGTCCAACAACAGTCCAACCCTACGCGTACGGTCCGTAATGAACAAGCGACCAATCCGCCGCCTCCAACACCGCTTGAAAGGCTCGAACAACTCGGACAGCTCCCATTTTTAACGTTAACAGAACTGCAGCACTCACCGTCGAATGCGCCTGTTGCCTCGAACCAGTCAGCTGACGGGGGTTTCACGCCATAACTTCCAAACAAGTATGTTCGTGACATCGAGAGTGGTGAGTTTTTTGAACTTGCTAGATTATTGCCAAAAAACCTTAAAGTGCCTATACGACTAAATGAGACTTTACATTTTTAGAATCTTCGCGACGAGTAGATGTATAAAATCCAAAACAAATTCAAATTTGAGCTTGTTTTCGCAAAGTTATAGCCATCTGAAATTTGAAAATTTCAAATTTTAACGGCAAAAAGTTTTTCAAACCGAGAAATCCGGGGGCTGGTAACTACTACGTCACTATAGCATGTTAATTTCGTCCTTCGAAGGACTTCAAACTGTAAACAAGGTCGTTGGTAGTATTTAGTTGATATTCTGTGCTCCGCAACGCATAAAATGACTTCGTCAAGCTCGGATACAGGGAGTGAAAGTTACCAAACCGATGACTCTGATTGGAACTATATTCCTGGTCCTCATATAATTCGAGAAGCGACCGAAGTGGCAGCATCTGTTGGGGAAGCTATGGCAATGGATGATCATGACCAAGCTGAAGTTGGGCCTTACGCTGATGAACCAGTTGCTGATGAAGAATGGCTGGCTCAGTATAGGGAGAAAAAGCAAAGCTACGACGAACGTATAGCAGAATTGCAGAAAAGACTAGACAGACGTGAACAAGTTGCGAAATGGTGAGTTGTATATGGATGTTGGATATTCGTACTGTACTACCGTATGACGCTCGCTTTTTTGCTCAATCTTATTTATAAATCTACTGCATCATTTTAGGTGTAGTTGTGGTAATTGTGATGTCCAGCTGCTTCAAAACCCAAAAGAATGCCAGTGTTGTATGGAAATAGACGAGTGTAAGGATTGTTTATCAAGCGAGCTTGTCCTGCGAGAAGTGGAGAACCCACCATCTTGTGTGACACATCATCCTGGTTTTGATACGGTATGTTTAGACAAGTGGTCTCTTCGTTTAGCTGCAGCAAAGATACGTGACAGGCAGAAGCGGGAGTATCGCCAAATTGGTACAGAAGATAGGTAATATATTTAATATACAGTACAAATGTAATTCAATGAACTCTAAACAATAACTTCTGGATCAAGTGTCTCTGAATATCAGCTAAGTATGGTAAAATTATTTATGTTTTAACTTGTAGGTTCTTTCGTAGCACAGCTTACCGAAGTTTTGTGTGGCTTATTTATGGACGTCTTGGCCGAAATAGAAGATATCCTTTACCAGCTTGTGCTTACCATAAAATAAGAACACAGTTCAAGCCAAAGGAGAAGGAAGGCTTTGTGGGATTTGTGGAGGAGGACAGTATGTAGCAAGCTGTTTGAAGTGTTCTCGTTAAAAATATTTTGTTTATTGTGTATTTTTACTGCTAACTGCAAGTGAGAAGAAGTAGGCTAACTCAGATATATTTTTATAAAAATTGCTGTAAAACTAACTTTATTTATACTAGACCAGTAAGGACCATCTCTCATTGATCCAGTGTTACTACAGGAGGAAGCCAGAGTAAACTAAACTAACTTTATTTACAGTATACACTACTAGATAACTCTATCAGTCATATTTAAACTGTTCTCCCTAGAGGTCCAGTAAGGACCATTCCTCATAGGTCCAGTGTTACTACAGGAGGAAACCAGAGTGAACTAACTGACTTTATTTATACTGGATAACCTATCAGTCATATCTAAACTGAAAACATGTTTATCACTGTACAGAATCTAAATAAATATGCTGCATTATAATGTATAAATTAGTAAAATTACTCAATTTGTTTTGTTTTTTGGGCAATCTTGTACATGTTTGTGGCCTTTCATTAAATTCTTGCAGATGGTACAGCGTGGAGGTGCTCTTTGTGATGAGCTGGTTTGTGCTGCTGCTGCTGCTGCCTGTTCTCGAGCCAAAACTTCCAACACTGAAAGAAGTTCAAAAAATACAAATTAGAAGTGTTTATTTTTTTTTTGTTGGAAACGACAAATTATTTTTTCACAAACTGAAATTAAATGACATGTGAAAGTATACATGGTGTTGTTGGTTCAGCATTTGCCACAACCATGCTTTTTCTTGTCTCCTTTTTCCTGATGGCCACATCCCTTGGTTCCTTTTCTAACATAGTGTTCATGGGGGCTTGTGTCATTTGTTGTAGTTGGATACAGGCATCTTCAGGGTGTTGTTAGATGCTGTTATGTATGTCTGGTATATCTCATCAACATATGCTAGTTAAATAAATAGAAGGAAAAGGACAGGTATATATTAAAGGTTAGAAAAATTCAGACATCACAATGACTGAAGTTTGCATTGTCAGATCCTTACCAAAATTTTGATTCACTTTAACCTCCCTAATGGTTGCCTCTCCATTTTTGAATTTGGGGTAGACAATCTTAATTTGTTGTGAATCATCTTTTTTGTTCATCTTGCCAGCACGAAACAAATTTTGATTAAAATGTATGACTGCCAAAATGTGTCTAGAAATTTAGAAATACAAATTTATGAATATTGATAATTATATTAAAATGATGATTTGCATCTGTCAACAAAACATGTTAGTAAATGGAAATGTGTTTCACACAAGGTAACTTCCATAGACATACATACCTGCAGAGCATACCAGAAAAAGAATAAGCAATCATTTTTGGGGAAAATTGGTTAACAACAGAGTGGAACCCTTCTAAACAGCTTGTCTGGTCAAATGGTGAAGCTTGCTGGATACCCTTCATCAGTGACTTGTTCTGTATGGCTGTACACAGCTTTTCATATGCTGGAGAGTCTAAACATATACCATATGTAGAAAATAATCCCAGAGTTCATATATTATAAACAAATATTGAATACTTAGTAATATGTAGTTTATAAGATACTGTTCCTTTAACTAGACAGGCTTGTGTAATACCTAGACATACCATTTAGGAGCCACTTTTTTGGTGTCAGTTCTCCATGGGCACATTTGCTGAATAATGGGTCATCCAATTCATCATGTTTGTCCACAATATGACTCAAAAAAGTTTAAACTTCGCCAATATGACTCTTCCATTACCAGAGTGAGTTGATGTTGCACTCCAATAAAGGTGATTCTCACAGGGTCGTATCCACTCAGCCAATTCTTCACAATTTCCTTCCTTTGCTAATGTGGACAATATCTTGTGCAACTCTATGAACAAGAATATGATTGTTTATTTTAGTGGTTTGTAGCAATACAGGGGAATTGTATATAGAAGGCTTATAATTGAGATTTTGCAGTATGAATGTAATTTAATTAAACATCATTATGATACTTACTCTTTTTCAAATGCCATATATCGAAATAATGGGTTATGTTAGGTAGCTTTTCTCTCATGTGCTTTGCAATGCTGGAATGCCTGTCTGACACAAAGGTAAAGATATCCAAACCTTGCTCTTGCAAAAGGAAGTCCATGCATCGCTGAAAAGCAGCATATTCAATGGCGCTACTGCTTCCAACTTCATTTCTCTAAAATGGAAACAGGTTGTCCATAGCTGGAATTATTACAGCTTTATTACAAAGGGTAAGAGGGCAGGGTCTCGTTAAGTAACTTTAACACAACGTTTTTCTTACATGTATCTACATGTAGGAATGACATGTACAATCAGTAGTGGGAAATTTTGCAGTACAATTTATGGTTCATATATCAATGTAATACTGATGTATTTAGCAAATACACTGTTTCAATGCTGAATAGTTAATGCAGACAAATATTAATTACCTGAACTAGGCTAAAATGGATGATTTGAGGTTCACTACAACAAAATACTGTGTAAGCACCATATTTAGCACTGTGGCCCATACTGTCGTGTCTTCCATCACCAGATATCACCAAAGATGACCCTGAATTTTTGAGCTGGTCCAGAATTTTTTTCTGATATTGATTCCAGTGAAGGAAGATTGCAGGAAATAGCTTTGTCTTTAAAAATAATACCAAAAAAGCACATTATTACACGTGTATCGACTGCTTCCTGTCAATAGTCGGCAAACTTCACACGAATATTGTAAAGTAGCATTTTGCAATTGCAACAACGCCTACAAGGTTTCATAATTTGCTGACTGCATGGGTTTTGAAAATTGGAAGTATACATGCGTAGTTCATCAAATATCATTCAGTAGTGAACTTTGCAATATACCACTGACAGGAAGAGTGAATAACTAAGATCATTTGTGATTATAGTCTAGATTCTAGAATAGTTAAACTTTGTACACCTGATACATATATAAATAAACAGCTGCACATACACGTTGGTGTTGGAAAAAGGTTGTCAGAGATATGCTGGAAAGTCCCATGTGCTGAAACAAGTGGATAACTTTGCTGGCTGATCCTCCAGAAACTAAAATGGCGAAGCTTAGAAGAAAATCACCGGCATTTATCCGTGAACTAGGCATGAAAGGCTGACTTCTCCAAACATCCTGTTGTCTACCACATTTTGGGTTTGAGCAAGTTGTTGTTATAATAACTGCAGTTCCAGCTTTTTGAGCTTCAACGAGAGGGTTATCCGTTTTACAGTAGTGGCAAAACTTGAACAGCAAAAGTAATTGTGACAAGAAAACGATGAATTTTGGCTCCTGTCGCAGATTTGTATTCTTTACGCAAACCCTAAAATTTGTTTAGAAAATCGGGTATTATTAACGCGTTAATCTGATTACGACTTGACATGCAGTGAACCTCGCAGTGAACCACAAATCTCAAGGTCTATATTTTTGTTTATTTGCGCGTTTTATTTTGTGTAACCTATTGTTGTCTAAACATGTTTCCGCCTCAGATTCTGTCTCTGTTTCGCACTCGAAATCCTGATTAACAGATGCGTCGTCTTCGCTAACATCCTCTTCGGAATCTGCGTCATGGTCCATGTTTACATCGTCATCGTTTTGGGTTGCGTTATCATCAGTCTCCGCATCCTGCTCTTCTCCAATTGAAATTATGTCACATTGAATACCTATAAATGTAAAGAATAGGATGACTATTGATTGTGACTATTAAACTACGAAAAGCGTCTAAGATTGGTACGAAGTTGCATGACTAGCGGAGCGCCGAAGCCGAGTGAAATAGAGGGGTTTTCCCCAGCAATGAGCGGTACACAACCGCTATTGACACAACTCGTGTACACTGACCTTTACTTCGCTTCACTTTGATTGTTGCTTCGAATTTGGCTTTTAGATCAATATACTTGTTCCATATATTTCTCCTTTCTTTCATTAACGCAGCACAACCAACACAACCATCTGTTTGGGTGAGAACGCTTTTTTGCGTACACTAGAGCAAGGAATATAAGGTTTCATCATTGATTTTAAAAGGACCATGGTTTCATATATCAAATCAAAATTATAAATATAAACAAGGGATATTTAGCTGTTGGGTATAGCTAATGTGGCTTTGTGATAAATAAAACTATACACATACTTGGCTTGGAGAAACTAGTAATTGCATTTCCTCTGTCGTTTCGTTTTCTTCAAGTTTCAACTCCAACGGATGTGACTCAGCGCTAACATTCTCGGCCTCGCTATCCTTTTCAACCAAAGTTCTCGTATTTTCTTTTATAATCTAATCAAATAATTTACAGTAACAAAAAGATGTTGAATATTGGACTTTTATAATTACACATATCCCACAAAATACCAAGATTTCAATGTTGTATATTATTGTACACTACCTTCCTTTTATCTCTAGCTGATAGAGGTTTCTCTTCGACACATTTGTGATGTCTCGGTATAGGGATGATGCCAATTTCGTCGGTAACCAACCAACGACGTCTAGGACTAGAAACGCCCGAAAACCTTTCTGTAAAGTCTTCTTTAGCGAAGTGTACCGAGCAAATACTTGAATTAGGAGTCGGGTCCCATTTGGCTCGCTTTAGTCGTACAAATTCGACCCACTGCTTTCGTCTTTTCTTCGCTTCTGGCCTTTCGTCCTCAGCAAATGGTATAAAGTGCAACGAAATTCCCTGATTTGGGTTTGAACCATTAGAACAACCGCCAACAACACATTTATTTGGCATTTTCGAAATTCACGACTTGTCGCAATAAACTTTGACGCACTAAATGCTAATATTTTTGCTGTGTTATGGTTTTCCTCTTAGTTTGAATGAGTTCCTATAGATACGTCACAGGGCATTAACTCGGTTCCAAGCTCTTTACGCGGTTTTCAAATTCTAAGTCGATAAAATTTGGACTTTTAAACGCCGATAACTTTGAGAAGAAAAGTCCAAATGTAATTCTGTTTTCAGATTTTCGTATCTACAGATCACGAAGATTCGAAAAATACAAAGTCCCATTTGGTCGTATAGGCACTTTAATAAGTCAAGTGTTGGCTCTGATTACCCGGACAAGGTAGGATTTACTATTTCCTCCACGGGAATCTCATTAACGCCTCGTAAACCGCAGGTCATTACAAATATTGACGAATGGACAACCGCTTTCAACACGTATACTCTTATTGTTGTCCAAAAATTTCCAAATCGTGCGTCTGAAATGCTTCAGTATATGGAAATTATCCGTCATGCGGCAAAAGCGCATGGCGGACTAGGTTGGTGTATTTACGACCATAAATTTCGCTACAAAGCAGCCGCGTGTCGGACAATGTCGTGGGCCAACATTGACATGCAATTGTGGTTACGTATTTTTACGGCTAGTTCTACGCAGTTGCGCGAGGACTATTCCCTTTTTTCAAATGAACCCTCATTCAGAGCTGGGGCAGCGAGGGACGGAATCTGCCACAGCTACAACAGGGGTAGGTCATGCCCTCTTGAACCAAACTGCCCCTACGTTCACCGATGCAACAGATTTGGCTGTAGGGGAAACCATCCTGGGTACCAATGTCCCAAATCCCGTAATGAAAACGTTCAAAACGAAGTCCAACCCTCCAGATCTGACCGTAGCTCCAAGAACGACAAAAGAAAATGGAACTCGTAGTTACTATTCTAGTCTTAATAGTAGCAGTAATTTAATACCTTTAGATAATACTATAGTTACGCCAATTCGCGTCGACGCGCTTGAAGATGCTTTTCGTGGGCATCCTGACACATCATTCGTTTTGAAACTTTGTACAGACTTGCGTTTCGGCGCGCGCCTAGGTTACGATGGTCCTCGCATGCCTAAATTTTCTAAAAGCCTCAAGTCCGCCACTGACAATCCAACTATTGTTTCGAGTAACTTAGCTAAGGAAGTTGCTCTTGGACACACAGCCGGTCCTTTCACCAATCCTCCATTTGCTAACTTACAAGTTTCGCCAATCGGTATTGTACCCAAAAAGCATTCCGATAAATTTCGAACCATTTTTCACCTTTCGTTTCCAAAAACGGGCGAATCAATTAATTCATTTATTGAGAAAGACGATTTTTCACTGCAGTACATCAAAATCGATGACGCCATTGCGGCTTTGATCCGATTAGGCAAGACACTTATCTTGCTAAGACTGACGTAGAGTCTGCTTTTCGTCAATTCCCTGTTCATCCTGACGACTGGGAATTATTAGGCATGTACTGGAATAAATCCTTTTATTTCGATAAAGTGCTGCCCTTTGGTTTGCGAAGTGCGCCATATATTTTTAACCAACTTTCTGACGCGCTTGAGTGGATTTTAATGAACAAATGTTTTATAAGTTATGTTGGGCATATCTTAGACGATTTTCTGATAATGGAACCACCAGATAGGACCGCGCCACCTTCTCATGCATGTCAAACAAGTCTTTCTAGTATGTTGTTAACACTTAATACGTTAGGCGTTCCTATTGCAGATCACAAAACGGAGGGCCCTAGCCAAGTCATCGAATTCTTAGGCATTGTTCTTGACTCACACAAAATGGAAGCTCGTCTTCCCTACGATAAACTGAGTCGTCTCCACACGGATTTAGAATTTCAGCACACTAAAAAGTCCGCTACACTCAAGGAGCTCCAATCACTGATAGGTACTCTAAACTTTGCCTGCAAAGTAATTGTCCCCGGTCGGGCATTTCTTCAGCGTATAATACAGCTTACACGGGGGGTTACAGCACCACATCATCACATTAGATTGACAAATGGTTTTCATAAAGATATTAAAATGTGGCAAACATTTTTTAAGGACTGGAATGGCGCAAGTTTCTTTTTAAACACTTTTTGGGAGAATTCTACAACACTTCTCCTGTATACAGATGCCTCTGGTACCCTTGGTTTCGGGGGGATTTTCAAAAATCAGTGGTTTCAAGGCAAATGGTTACCCCATCAAACTCTTGACACTAAGAACATCAGCATTTATTGGCAAGAACTCGTACACCAGTGAATGTTCTTGCAGACGTTTCAAAACGATTGATAGGGAAATAAGACTTAATTTACACCAATTTCGATTATACGTGCTTGCGGTTTTCGGCCTATGGGGATCACACACATTGTATATGTGTGATTGTGGAGGCAATTGCTCTAGTATGAGGTCGCAATTTTACCATAGACCTCACGTTTTCTTTACGGAATTTGGCAATCTGGCCTAGAGCCAATTTTACTTAAAAAATCGCTCTGATTTCTGCATACGAGTATATGTCCTGAGCCAGATCAAGGGTCCAACTCGGAGTATATGTCCTGCAGGGCAGACTAGGATCCAACTCCATTGAGTATATGTTCTAGTCGCCTTTCAGGATCCAGCTCAAATCCGCGCGGTGAAAGTATATGTCTTGAGCAGATTAGGACCCAGCTAAAAATCAGCATTTGTCTTAATCGCCTTCCTCAAGATCCAGCTTTCAATTACGAGTATCTGCCCTTGGAATCTCTCAGGACCCAGCTCATCGCAGATAAACAAAAATATATAGAGCAGTTGCCCCACACTTCCATAACCCCACAAAAACATTGCCTTATTTACTGTGTCATTATCAATCTTAGCAGTATTTGGTAGTTGAGGACATTAATGTTTTTTTATTGGGTTTTTTTTTTGGGGTTTTTTGGGGGGTTTTTTTGTTTTTTTTTTAGTTTTATTGTTTTTTTTTGTGGTGGAAAAGGAACGTATTTTCCCGTACGATCATTTTTCACTAGTGAAAAAACATCATTCGTCGTCCAATCAGACGGCACGAACGATATTGTTTCACTAGTGAAATTTCATCGTTCACGTCGCTGATTGGCTGTGGCTAAATTCCGTACGATTATTACGCAATGACATTTTAATGAATAAATCTCAGTACTTATATAATAAATGTACTTTTTGTCAGGAATTTTGGCTAAACTACATCGACTTTGTATTCTCTAATATAATTTTAAAGTTCTGAGACGAAACTGCGAAGAATTACAAGACGAGTCAGACGATGGATGTTTGTTTGGCGACGAAGCGAGAATAATAGTAGTTTTAACTTGTAAATTGTTGGATTTTTTACTGTTTTGAATTATTTCATGTGTTCAATTGTATTTTGTTCTGTCGTGTATAATTATGTGTTACGAAACGTCGAGATACCGATTAAACAAGTTAGCAACGTGCGCATTATTTGAAATTTTACTGTTTTTAAACTAACAGTTTAAACTAACAATTAACAGTTTCAATCACAAGTTTCATTGGAGTTCCCCAGACCCTTCGTTCCTTGGTACTGACCAAAAGGATCGCAGGCGCTGGGTACGAGATTACTGGCGATGGCGACCATACCAAATTTTACTGTTTTTAAACTTACCAATCAGATAAGAAGTTTCATTGGAGTTCCCCAGAGCCTTCGTTCCTTGGTACTGACCATAAGGATCGCAGGCTCTGGGTACGAGATTGCTGGCGAGTGGCGACCGGGTTTACGACTAGTTCTCAATCTCATATCTGATACCAAGAAAAACAATCTTGACGTCACACGGTCAAACTTAGTCCGGGTGAAAATTACAATAACTTAGCGGGGGAGTCGGAAAAGCTGTAAAGCCCTAATCAAACGAGAACGCAAGTCATCGCAAGTTAGCTTACGATATGACTTGCGATGCCACCAGTCAAACGTCGGCACAAGTCGTCGCAAGTTCTGCACTTCCGCTAGTTCCCACGTCTTTTCGCTAGTTCTCTTGGTAGTTTCTATGGTGACGGAGCACGAAAGACTTGCATCGACTTGTGTTTTGTGTTCAAACGTTTCGCAAGTTGAAGAAAACTTGCGATGAAATTTGAACAAGATCAAATTAGTCGCAAGCTAACGCAAGTCATCGCAAGCTGGCGATCACACGAGACACAAGCAAGCACAAGCAAAAACTTGCGATGACTTGCGTTCTCGTTTGATCAAGGCTTAAGACATACAGTTGTCAGATACCAAAAAACCCCCAGGGAGAATACAAGTAAACACAGTTGAAAATTGTCAACCATACACCAAATGGCAAGTTCATCGATTACCGGGCACAGTAACAAAACTACAAAATAATTACTCGTGTTTACAATGGACGAGTTGCGAAGGAGACGGAAATATGCATGCTGTGTTTACAATGGACGAGTTGCGAAGGAGACGGAAATATGCATGCTGTGTTTACATCGGTACATTTACGGAAGCTTGACTTGAATAGATACAAGCAACCAACGCCACAGTACATTAAATATACTGCTTACTGAGTAACGGCTTACTGCTTAGTCCAACAACTAAAAAACGCAAGTAATAAGCACCAAATAATGCACAAAATATAAACATGATGTTGTTCCCAAATAATGCAAAAAAATATAAACATGATGTTGTTCCCACGTCTAGATTAACTAGTTCTAGATTAACTAATTATAGTGTAACTCGTTCAAGGCAGCTTTAATTATCACCAAGTTGGTGAACTGGCCAGGCACGTAGCTATGGGGGGGCGAGTGGGAAAAAAATTCTTTCTTGCCCCCCCCCCAACCAGAGACTGCATGCCCAAAAAAATCCGCAGCGTGAGTGGATAAGTAATTGAAGTGTGAACGCTGTTGCGTACTTGCGTAACGTAAATAAGTGATGTTGTTATATCGAAAGCGTCTAATGGCGTTATGATTTAGTAGCGTATTAAACCCGGTGAACTCGATGTAAGTTAAAACGTGATAACTGGAACGCTAACGCGTAAACCAAAAGGTGAGGCAAAAAGTTCCAGGCCCCTACGCGGTTTGCAGGTACGAAGGCTCGAAAAAAGGTTTGAAAAAAATATTTATCAAATTATTTTGTCAGACTCAACGTGCATTTAATGGTTTCCCATTGTTGTGCAGTGCTGTTGTTGTTTTATTTACTATATAGCAGTCAAATACTATACAGTAAATTAAGCTAGGATGGAAACAGCCAGATGAAAAGGTGAGAACAAGAGTGCAAACTTTCTTATGTAAAATACATTTTCGCCGTGAAAAGGTTCAAACAACATAAGAGTGAGAAAGCTATTCTTGTACGAGTCTAAAGACGTAGTGATACTTGATATTTCATAATATACATCTAATGTCATTTTCTTAGTATTCTGCTCCTTTAATTTTTTGTTTGAATCTGTTAAACGGCCTCTGACAACTAGATTGTTTATTTTTCACGTTTACTCAATGTTGTTTTCGGTACGAATGCGGAATGCTTTTTAAACAAAATGACACTTGAAACTGGTACTAATGGCATATTCTACACTACGTTTGTGTTGATGTTTTGTCATCCTCTTCGGAGTAACGAAACTCTAATATGCATGGTTTATATTGATAATGAAAAGTTTGATTTAATTTCTTGACTGACAAACTTCGTGCACGTTTTGTAAAGACAATAATGACTTTTACTATAGAAACAAATAAACAATTACTGCATGATTAGTTCGACAGCATAGCACAACCAATCAAAATTGAAAATACACGTTTAGCAAAGCGTGATAAAATGATGCAATAAAAGTGAATAAATATTAATTTTTCAAACCTTTTCGAGCCTTCGCGGTTCGGTCAAGACCGGTGGCCGTGTCAAAAAACATTTTGTATCCTGCAAATCGCACAGGGGCCTAGAAATTTGCCTCACTTTTTGCTCCACGAATGACTGGACTAATTAGCGTTCCAGAGAGAGTTCCAGTGCATAAACCATGATTGTATAAAGCGTGATTGCATCAGTTGTCCTGAGGGCTCAACTTTTGTACCTTTCCACTTGCCCCCCAAAAATAAAACTTGCCCTCCCAGATTTCTTAGTCTAGCTACGTGCCTGGAACTGGCAGCTAACTTCGCAGGGTTGTCTATAACTTCACGGTGTTGTCTAAGACAGGGGGGGGGACGGCTGCGGATGCGCCAATATTTCGAATTAAATTGGCGGAAGTGAAACTTCAATTTCTACAATGACGTATTCGGGCTAAATTAAACACGGAACGAGCGCATAAAAGGGAACACCCCCCCGGTATTTCACAGCGAAAACCAGGGTTGCCAGATTGGCCTTTTTGAGGCCAAATAACTCGAATTTGGCCTCTTTTTTTCTTGTTTGGCCTCGAAAAAAACATTTGGCCATTTGGCTACTTTTTGGCCTCTTTTCACTTTTGAACAATCACAGAAAATTAGATTAATTATAAAAATATTTAGTTCTAAATTATGCAGGACTCGGATGTACCTACGCGGTTGGGGTCGCTAAGCTCTGGGAACGAGATGTGATAACTGACCAAATAGATTACTGGCTCACATTAACTGCGTTAGTCACTGATCTATATATAGATCACTGATCTATTTACTATTTAGTATTCACAATTCACATTATTAATGGCGTCCAAATGGAAAGGTTCATACGATAGTGGAAGAAAATATAGTAAAGCATGGGAAAGCAAATTTATTTGGATCACGAAGGCTTCGGACGGGAGTCAAGATGCCTTTTGTAAGCTGTGTCATGTGTCGATAAAGCCCAAACAAGCGAATTTGACGAAACACGAAAAAACTGACAAACACGTGCAGCGTGTCAAACTGTGTAATTCCACGAAACCCCTCCAAGTCGTACGTGTCCCGAAGCCGAAGGTTGCAGACGAAATCAAGATCGCAGAGGTGGAACTAGCCGTAACAATGGCATGTCATTCAGCGCTTTTGACGATGGATCATCTCGGGGAGGTAATTGCCCGCAACGCGAAGGGAAGCCAACTCGAAAAAATTAGACTACACAGGACGAAGTGCACACAAATTTTGACGAGTGTTGTAAGCCCAGCACTGAAAGAGAAGCTGATAGCTGATGTTCGAGGAAAGAAGTTCTCATTGATTGTCGATGAAACAACCGATGTTGCTACGGAAAAGCAACTCTGCGTTATGGTCCGGTACTACAGCGAAGCCGAGAAGAAGATTGTCACAGCGTTTGTTGACCTGGTTTCTGTTGTCCACGCATCCGCAGACGACCTTTTTAAAGCCATTCAAGATTGTCTGGGTAAATTTAGCCTCCACTTGGTGGACTGTGTTGGCTACGCTAGTGACGGTGCTTCTGTGATGGTTGGTAAGCATAATTCAGTGTGGACAAGGATAGCTGCTGTTGCTCCCCAGTGCGTCAAGGTGACCTGCGTCTGCCATTCATTGTCCTTGTGCGTAGAACACGCGTTTGAGAAACTGCCCTCGACTCTTGGATTCCTTCTGGCAGAAATTCCCAAGTGGTTTTCCAAAAGCACCATCAGAAGAGAAGCATACAAGCAGCTTTACGAAACCATGAGTCCCGACGATGACCAAAAGGCACCTTTTGAAAAATATTCAAAGACAAGGTGGCTGGTGAGAGGAAAGGTCATCTTCCGTATTCTCATGAGTTGGCATGAGTTAAAAGCATACTTCCTGATAGCACAGCCAGCAACCAACCAGAATGCACGTTACAAGGCGCGTATCCTTCTGGAGATGCTCAACGATCCGATCCTGCTTCTGTATTTCCACTTCGTGTCACCCCTGGTTACAGAGTTCGATAGGGTGAATGCTTTCTTTCAGGCCACAGATGCTGATCCCGAAGAAATGTACACAGAGTTGAATTCCCACAGCAAAAGTCTACATGGGAGAGTTTTTGATCTCGAAGGAAGACCACTTCCCATTGAGAAGGTTGATTTTGGCGCGAAGTTCCAGTTCGAAGCAACGAAATATATCTCTTCCCAACAAGACAAAGTGGCTGCTGGGGCTAAGGTTCTTGAGGTAATAAAAAATAAAAATAATTAATTAATAGCTTGAATGCTGGATGCTGTGTAACCTGGTATTTATAAATTATATTTCAGATTTTTCATGTGTTCTGGCCTCTGGGCCACAACTTTAATCCAAGCTTCCATGCAGTTTAGTGTGAGTGTCCTCCTTCATTAAATTATAAGGTATTCTACTTTAGGTGAAAAAACGGTGTCTAGATTTCCTTCTGGAAGCTGTCAAGCAAGTGGAGAAGCGTCTACCTGATGCTGGCAATACCTTTAAAGGTCTCAGAGCCTTACATCCCTCGAAAGTCCTTGATGCAACAAGAAGGGTCCCTTTCAATCAGCTGCCACTCCCTGGTTTACGAGAAGACAAATCCGACGTGATCGAGGAGCAGTACAGAAGGATTGTACACCGCAACTGGAAAGAGGATCCAATTTTCAATGGGGTCATACCAGATGCAACAGTGGCATTTTGGTCCCAGATTCTTGGCTTTCAAACATCTCTCGGGGACAAGCCGTTCAATGAATTGGCAACCTATGCCCTGAACTGTCTGACCAACCCCGTGAGCAATGCAGTGGTGGAAAGAACCTTTTCCTTGTTGGCAGCGGTGAAGAACAAACAGCGAAATAGGATGGGCTTGGAGTTGTTGAATGCAATCCTACGCATTCGCTGCGATTTCCAATTCAGCGAGAAATGCTGCATAAACTTTAAGGTGACGAATCGGATGCTAGAGCTGTTTACTGCAAAACAGTTGTATGGCACATGAGATAAGAGTGTATAAAAATAAACTATCATTTATACGGGACAAAACAATGATATTAGAGTTGATTTACATTAGACAACAATCTACAAATGTAAATAGTATACCAAATACTAGCCTGTATACAAGCTACAGTCATGATTCATACTGTACCATTGCTAATAAGATTATAAGTTCTACAAAATATTTTTATTATTGTTAAAGGTTTCGTTTCTCATTAAAATACAAACGTTTGTTACGTGTTTGTTAGATTACCTTTTCGATTCTATGAACCACAACCTCACTCACACAACTCACTGACTCACAGCCTCGTACCCAGGCGCTAAAGAGAAGATCTGAGCGCGCTTAGCACAGATTCCGATCCAAGCCCCACGCGCGCTTAGCTCTTCTCTTTAGCGCCTGGGTACGAAGCTGCACAACTCACACAACAACAAAAAAAGCACTGGGTACGACCTGCAGGCTACCAGCCCCAGTACCGGACAGCGTAGGTGCTAAAAACGGAAGTTTTGCCTCTTTTTACCAAATTTGGCTACTTTTCAAATCATATTTGGCTCCAAGCCCTTGCTGGACCTGGCAACCCTGGCGAAAACCCATCATTTGAAATTTGAAACATGGCGGCTGATGGTCAGTAACGACGTGTAAACTATAAAGTGCAAATGTTCGTGTAAAAAGTCGTTTCCCATTCTTTTGTTTTATTTAGAACTTTAGATATTTCCGTAAACGCAATTCCTATGTAAATGTATTGAGTTCGCGATAAATGAAACGTTTTCGCGGAGTCATATAATCGCTGCTATTTCAAATTTCGCGCTAAAAGGCCACAAAGATCACTCACAGCCAGGGTGTTCATAGCAATTTCCATATGCACAACTGCGTTTCTATTTACGCCTGCGATGCTATATTATTCAACGGTTACATTCATTTGATCATGCGTATATAACTGAATAAATTTACATAAATATAATGTATATAATCGCCGCCATGGCGGATGAAAACAACGTCGAAATGCAGTCGGAGCATTTGCCTTCAAAGAAAAGGCAGATACGAAACCAGCAATATTACGAGAAGCACAAGGCCGTTTTAAAAAGTAGCAAAAGCAGCTATCAATTTAAGATGGAAGTACAAAAAGAAGACGAACATTGCTTGGATGAAATCAAGACTAAATTGAACCAGGCTAAGGAACGGCTGAGGCAACAACTAAACTCGACGAAGACAACAAACTTTGATCTAATGGAAGCGCTCGTTGACAGTTGGCTAGATGTTACTGGAAGTCAAGTGCAACATTCCGTTGATCCTACCGATTCTATCAGTGTCAATAACCCAGACCAACTTCTCAACCATATCCCTCCTTCATTACTCAACCCAAAGTATCAACTCCATAGTGTTTGTAAAGAAAATGATGAAATTTATCTTGTGTGTGGCACGGCTTTGGAGCGACTATTTCGATACTTTATTGATACTGGAAATGTTTGTAATTGTGGAAATAAATTTGACGCATCTCGCATAAAAATTGAAAGAGTGACCAAGCATAATCATTCTGTAAAGGTGGTTTTTGGATGTGACAAAAAACATGTTGAGTGGTTTTCTTCATCAATTATGAGCAACCCATCAGCTGGAAAATATTATGTGAATGTCAGGTGCGTACAAATGTTTATGGTGTATTATATAGTATACTAGAAATACATGAACGCAACAACCCCTCGCCCGCTTTTACATTCTTTTTTAAAACACCCACCCACCCCCTGATTAAAATAAGCACTCCTAAATCCTAATATACAGCCAATACAAAAACAAACAGATATAAAAACAAATGATGTTAAATCCTTGGGATATTAAATTATACAATTTATGGATAGGTCGATAGGATGAGAAAACTGATTTAAATCATTTAATGAAAGTTGAACATATCAAAGCAGAATTCAGATTTCATTATTAAATTCTGGTTGTAAAAAATATATTGTTTTTAGGAGGTTTCAAATGGGATTAATTTTAGCAAGCCTTTAAATGGCTTCTCTATGCATGTACATTTTGCAAAGGCAGTATTAAAAGTAATTAACAGCTCAGAAATTACATTTGTAATAGAGTCTGAGATAAAAACAATTCAGTAGAATCGGATTCCAGAAAGAAGAATTCAAAAGACGTTTCAGTTGAAACACAGCCAAGAAAACCAACAAAGCCCATGAGTATTTTTAATAATAAAAAGTGCATGCACGTCCACCACGGTTAATATAAGCCTTAAAGGTAGTGTTTTAAATTAGCTTTAGTTAAGCTGACTTATAGTTTGGATGAGCAAAGGGAAAGCACGAAAACGTGAAGCTGAATATTGTTTAGGTTAAGCGAAAACTTGAAAACAACAAGAATCCTACCGTTAACCACTTTAAGACGATTAATTTGACCATGATGGACTCACCGAGTGTCTTCAAACCAGGGCTACATACACTGCAGATCGAGTTTTTGTTTACCATACGGCGTTTGGTTTCTTCAAGTTCTCTGGTTTCTCTTCAAGATATATTAAACAGGTTGTTTGTATCCTTTTCTTCGTGCTCCATTTCATTTCATTTCGTTTAAATAAACGAAAGAAAACACTATTTGTTTGAGAGTTTTAATATAGTTTTCTTCGTCGCTAGTCACCAGTGTCCAACTATTCTTACCGTGTGACACCGTGCCATACATATATATATATATATATATATATATATAAACTATTTCCAGATTTCGTCTCCCTCGCTTTTTCTCCACGCGTGTAAAGTGGACTACACGCATGTCGAGATTAGCACCCTCACCGGGCTCCGGGCCTTCGGCCCTACGCCCGGGCTCGGGGACTAATAATATATATTATACGAATATTATACATACTAGGTGTACAGGTGCATGTTTGGCATGTGTGGCCACATGACACACATTGAGTTGGCAGATTTTCAGAAAGTTGGCAGATTTTTATTTAAAAGCTCAGCTTTTCACTTACTCAGCAGAAAAATTTAGCTTGTCCCACATGATAAACAAGCCAAACATGTGCCTGCATGTGTATGAGAAATATATGTATGTATAATCATGTATATATATATATAAAATACTCTAAAATACTCTAATATACTCTAAAATGTAGCAAGCATATCACTATAGTACTACATACACTTCTTTATAATTCTGGTTCTTCTATATTTGCTGTAGTAAAAGGTGTCAAGACACACTTCTACTATGCAATGAAAAATTGTTACAATGACCCTGAACAACTTCAAAAAAGTATATAGTTGAGCATTACAAGGTTGGTTTATGTATGGCTTCCTATCATGTGTTACATTATTGACTTTTTTTATTTTGATCTTTTTGGAGATTGCATGCAGGAGCATTTCTTTATATAATAGGGCAATCATGCAGAATGCAATGAAGAATCAAGATGCAAAACCCAATCTGATTATGTTCCAATGAAAAGGGTGATTACGAGTCCTGCAGCAGCTAAAGCACTTATGGAGACTATCACATCCACTAGTATTTACAAAAATGCAAAGGATTTTGCAACTGTAAGTGAACTGTCTGTGTAGAAGTACTATATACATATATATGCAAGCTGTAGTACACAAAGTTTTGGTGTAAGAAAATGGACACTGACTCGTGTCTTGGGACTCATGCTAACTTGTGATAATTATACTGTACTTTCAGTGTCGTGACACTTATTACATAGAAAGCTTCCATAATGTCATACTTGTGTACGCCCCGAAGAGAATTCATTTCAGTGATGAAGTATATAACATGAGAATCAACCTTGCTATATTAGATTGGGTATGCATAATTTGAGTTAATTACCATTATCATACCATAGTATATTTAATTCTATTTGAATTTCTATATACTATTAATTTACTATATTGTTTATGTTATATTTACTTTCGTAAATTATATGTGTATCCTGTAGGTTTATTTGTTTCTAATGTATTGTTTAATTTGACATACATTCAAAAATTGTTGTTTGTAGAATGAAAATGTGGACCGTGAAGTATATTCTACAAAGTTTTACCAGAGTATAAAGAGACCTGACAGAGTGGCACCTTACATTTCATTTTAGGAATAACATATGGTCATCATTTTTTTCAATTAATTTTTAAGCATAAAATATGTGTCCCTGGGCTCATTGTTTACTGTTATTACATATACAAGTTGGCAGATATTATTCTTGTACATATTATCATCTATATGGTACAGGTAGGTACATGTCCTTTGTATGGGACTCCAGAAGGATTTGGCCACCTTCTCCTGACATCATTTACCACACAGTTGGGCATAACTTCTCTGACATCGTCAATAAATATACCAAGTTCACTTTTCCTGTTTACATAACATGGGTTATGCCAGAGACCAACTTTCTTTAGGAGCTTGTAGAACTCTCGGTAGTTTTTGTAACGCTTGGTGATATTTGGTAGACGTGGTGGGCCATACGCCATCAGAAAATTGGCCTTGTGCTCATCAGGTGAAGTAATGCAAGGATTTTGCAAGCAATACTCGCATGCTGCAGACGAATGAGATTGCACACCATTTTCAGGGTTGTCAGTCTGTAAGCGTCCCAGGTTATATACTTTGCAACGTTCTGTTTTTATACAGATAGCAGAAGAAAGTTTAATTAATTTATAACTTTGAATTGAAATATTTCACAAATATGTTTTATTACCTGTATTTTCCTCTGATGTGTCTTGACCTTCGCCACCACTGTCTGCTCGTTTTCGTTTTCGTATTTTTGTTTCTTTCAGGACTTCTCCTCCAGTATAATCCAGAAATGACCGCAGAGCTTCAAGCTCGGAAGAAGGAATAGAAACGACACCTAAGATTGTATATATTTGTTTTGTTATGTGCATTATTATTAGCATAATTCGTTGGGCCGAATCGCCGATGCATATCATTTATATATTTTGTAAACAGTAAAGGAATTGTAGAAAATAATAAAAGTTATTGATTCTCACCTTGACATTTGCGTTGTCTTCTGCCATCATATAAAATAATTTCGAAACCAAACCAATAGTAAAAGAAACTTGACTGTGTATGGCTGGGCGAACTAAACTGCGCAATTTGTTTTGTTGGCGGGCTTTACCTTGATGAACCGGAAGACTGAAATAATACCCGCTTATTTTGTGAGCCAATCAGATTTTTAATCACGCGAGCGTCTTAGGGGCTAAGACGCTACTTATGCGCTCGTTCCGTGTTTAAGCGTCGATACTAGTCATATAACAAAAAATCCTAATAATTAGAAACATCAAGGATTGGACTGTTCGTGATTAAAAACGATTTCTTGCAAAGAAAAATAATCATCTTTTTTTTCCTAGCTAACGATCAACGATTTTTCACAAATCTAGCCAAGGTAGAATTATACTAACCCGAAAAAATTAAGGCGACGTTTTAGTTGCTAAGCATCATTCTGCCATATAATTGTTCTTTATTCATTAACAAATATTATATAATTTACGTCTCTAAATCGGTTTCCACGTATTTTGTTAATCGACATATATGTTTTAACCGTATGAAAATAGAGTGAAATACGTTGAACGGTCTGTTATCGTTTTTCAAACATGCATTTTAAACCGTGTACAAAGTTTCCTAACCCCCATGCATCTTGCCGTCTTTGTTTTATTGTGTTTCCAACCAGGGGAACTTTCGGCATGTTTTTAAAAACCGTGTAAGTTTAAATTACGGTTTTATTTGTCCTTAACTGTATATTGACATACAAAACTACCATTATTGCAAATGAATTAAGAATGAATTTATTTTTTCTCAGTTTTGGTATTAAGTCACAAATAAAAAAATATTAAAGGTATCTTTGCCTTTTTACATTTTGCCACCTTTTTTGCCAAAGGGTGGAAGAGTTTTTAAAACAGCTTCTAGTGCATTTTTATGCGGTTTAGCGTTCTTTTAAGAACGAACCAGACAAATAAACATGTCTAGAAGTTGTATTGAATTAGGTACACGTACGTTACGTAGCGCTCGATCAACTTGTGGAGGAAAACTGAGACACTTATCTGCTGCACATGAAGCTCGAGAATGTGGCTACAAAAGTGAAATTTTTATTTGCCTTTCCCACTACAACCTTCTATCGAGCACAAATAGCGTTTGCCGACGAAGAATCTACATGCACAGGAGGGCTAACAGACTGTCCACAGCGGCTGCTTCAAGCACAATATTTCAGCAAAAGATAATCAGCTTACGTGAACAACTAAGAGACAAAATTAACAATCTCGAAGAGAAGCAGATTCTTGCACGATGGGCAAGCAAGACAACTTTGGCTTCCTCTCAATCGACATCGTCTACATCAGCCACGTCTCGCGAAAATATCGAAGGGAGTTCGTCAATTAAGCTCATCGACTGTAACCAGTCGTCGTCAGCCTCATGCAAGAAATTCTAGTCTTCGCCAGCTTTGGGCTTTAAATGCACGTTTCAAGGATGTGGACGTATTTGTTTAAGCAAAGGTGGACCGCATAAACCATCGACGAACGCATAAAACATAGTTTCGATCTCTCTCGACAGCCATTATTTACTTCGAATTGACCGCTCAAACATAAGTTTAGGTCAGCAGTTTACTTTCTGCGCAAGCGCTGTTGCGTTTTCAAATTGACCAATCAGCCGTTTTTCCCCCCTGTCGTTGTCTAATATGATCGCTTGAATCTACTGAATCTATTTAACAAATAGATTCCATTTTGCCGTTGTCTGTTCAGTTATAGATGCACAGATGATGTCACAACGTGGTAAAAACAAAAAAGTTCTGATGTTCTTACCACGTTGTGACGTCTTCTGTGCATCTATAACTGAACAGACAACAACAAAAATGGAATCTATTTGTTTTATACAATAAAAATTTAAAAGGTTTTTGTTGAAACTCTTGCCGGATTTTGGGGCATGAAGAAGGAAAAAAGCAAGTCAGCTGACGTGATCTGACGTGACCATGTGTCTGTCTTCTAATAGATCATGGCCAACAACCAATGAAAACACGCATATAGCAACCAGGGTATTGTATAAAGGTTAATAGTCTACTAAAAGTATTAAGATTCGTTGTTATTTGGAAAAAAGGACTTGTTTACATGTGCATCAAAGGCTTAATGCGCGGCTGTAAAAGTAATATTTAAAACATGAGCAGCAGTGTTTTATCAGATTTAAAACACGAGGCGACAGCCGAGTGTTGTAAACGTTCTGTGAAAACTTGACAAAGTGTTAGGCTCGTATTCGCCGCCATCTTTCTTGCGAACTAAACCAAAATAGCGTATGTTTTCCCATTTTTAAAGTATTTTCCGTTTAGCTAGAATCCTGAACTTTCTACCCCAAATAGCATTTTTCAATTGCTTTTGTTTGACATATCGCTCAACGTTACGTAGTTGAATAAAAAAACATTTGAAATTCTATAATATTTGTGAGAAGTAAATGTTATATTATTACGAACATTGCTACGAACATTTTTTGTAAAGTTTAATATTACATGATAACATGGAAACTTAAACTATGCATCAATTTACTAACAACATACCTGCACGATATATTTCAACAATGAGTTCTTCTGAAATTATTATCCTTCTTGTTGCGTGTATATACTGACCTGACTCTCATTTTGTTTATAAAATTCTCTCAGCGGTCTGGAACAGAAGATTCCGGACCGCTCAGGAACCAATCAAATTACTGGATTTCACGTTCCAGATCGCTCGCGGAAATAGTCATATAATAACCCATTTTATTGCTCAGACGTAATACCGACGAATGCAACAAAATAAGCTTCTTACGCTTTGTTCGGTGTTGGAGTTTTTTTTACTAATAGCAGAAGTCTTGTTAATGTGGCTCATTTTGTGCTTACGAAAACGTACAAAGTTTCTGTGGCGGCCATCTATTCTAAATTCATTATTTCCGGTAGCTATATATGCCTATATTTTTGTAGCCGAACGAGCAATCCAGTTCTATTGAGATTAGTTGGAAACACCGTACGAGACATAAGTATAGGTGGCTGTGTACAGTTTTATTTGCGAAAGGAGGGGTAAGAGTTACATTCGAAATTCTATGGTGATATTACTCATGGGTATCTGTTTTGTTCTATAATTAGGCGAAGAAGCCAAACGAGTATTTGACGATGCCCAAGCTATGCTGAAAACTATCGTAGATCAGAAATTAATCCGCGCCGTTGCTGAAGTTGCATTCTTTCCCGCTAACAGTGTTGGCGATGACATTCATATATTTTCGTGCGATGAAGAACGTCATCAAGAACCAACGGCGATATTCTATTGTCTTAGACAACAAGCCAAGAACGAGCCTGGGGTCGACGATCCTTATGTATGTTTGTCGGATTTTGTTGCTCCTCTGCATACTGGTGTCAAGGACTATATCGGCTGCTTTGCCACATCCTGTTTTGGGGCTGACAAACTGGTTGAAAAGTACGTTGGTAAAATTATTGTGGGACAGCGAATTCAGGTGGAGAATATGATATTATGTGCTATTCCAAGTGGCGAACCACGCTGGTTGTGTACAGAGATAAAAGAGAGCTTAAGCTACAGATGTTTTAAGCCTGGTTTCCATATAGCCGTAAGAGCCGGCGGCATGGCTGCGGCAAGCGGCAATGGTCCAATCGCATACAGCTTTTTATTGTTGGGTAATTCAACACTGTCTATGATTGGACCATCGCCCCTTGCCGCAGCCATGCCGCCGGCTCTTACGGCTATATGGAAACCAGGCTTAATCTCTACTCGACCGCAACTGGGAATCGAACCCGCGGTTTACTAGCCTGACGCTCTACGGACTGTGCTACATGGTCAAGTTGGTAGCAGGTCGTGGAATGACTGCATTCTATTTTGGTATTTTGAAACTGCAATCTAGTTTCTTCATTATCGAGAGACTAAACTCTTCATGTTTTGGAATAACTATTGTTGATTAATTATTTGCTGTCCCATAATAATTATTCCAACAACATAAGACAAAGAGTTAAGTCTCTCGATATTAAAGAAACTAAATACAAGTAGAAGTACCATCATTCCACGACCTGCTCCCAATCTTAAACAAATTTCACAATGGTTAAAAATAATCTTACATTAAATTGCATGAAATCCAAATTTCTTTGTTTTGGTAGTAGCTATCGTTTGAAAGCATTTACTATAACATCTCAATATCAATAAACGAAAACCAACTTGACCGTGAACGCAGTTTTAAATACCTGGGAATAACCTTTTCCGCAGATATCTCCTCGTATAACCATTTAGATAACATTTCAACCAAAATTAGCCAACGTGTTGGATTGTTAAGAGGAGTTAAAGCCTTCATTCCTCCTAAAGCCCGACTAACTTTATGCAATGCTCTTATTCTTCCACTATTCGATTACGCAGACATTGTATGGGGTGACAAAAATAACTCGACTCTTATGGACCAACTTCAAATTCTTCAAAATAAAGCTGCTAAAAGTATCCTTGATGTTCCTGAACAAATTGGGGGAAGCAAAAACTTCTCTACCAAGTATCTAAAGAATATAATGCTTTGACATTCAATTTAAGATCGACAGAACAATTGGCTGCCTTTAAACATGAACTTCTCAAAATACCATACCCATAATATTACTTTATAGTTTACTTTTTTTATCTTTGTAATATACTATATAATCATTAACACATATACTCTCTCACTTCATAATTTTACGATGTATCCTATATTATTTTTCTTTTATAATTTCACACTTTGTATTTTTGTTTCTCAGCAAGCTTCTGAAAAACACTACTTGTGATGTAGGTTTTCCTGAATAAATATTATTATCATTCATTCATTCAACCTGACCATGTAGCTCGGTAGGGCGTTGGACTAACTGAAGGTCGCGGGTTTAAATCACAGTTGCGAGAATTTTTCTCTACTTACCCTGTGTGGTTCATCACTTGGAGTAACACCTAATATCATTATGTCGGTAAAGTTTTCTTAGAAGAACATTGACAGTCGTTGAGTCCGCGGTTCTTTGCTCTTACCGGCTGGGTCACTGATGATTGATATGATCCTCTGGATATGATCGCTTGATTCTCGCGTTGCATTTTTTTTTTAAATTTATTTTTAAAATTTGCTTATTGCCATTGTAAGCACTAACTTGTTGCTTATTGAGATTGCAGTAATGGGCCTGGATTATAGGCCCGGAAGTTTCTAGGGAAACGTGTCTACATGCTAACCAGGCTAGCTCACCAGATCTACACATGTATGAACATTATGCTTGACTGCACTCGTAAAAAACTTTGAATATTTCTTGGTCCATGACCGCCATATTAAGTTCTATAAACAGTGGACTGTCAAAAAACATATTATTTTATTAATTCGGCTAGTTTTTTTAATATTAAAGATTTGCATAATATAACATAATGTACGCAACAAGCATTTTTTATTCATTTCTTTACTCGGAGAATGGTACGGTCAGATTTTTGTGAAATTCTCAAGCAATGCTCAACCAAAATTTAATGGTTTGGTTTTTGGTCAATGCATGGCCAACCTTTCCACAAAGCTGCATAAAAATTAGTTTAATAACTTTAGATATATTTCGGTCACAGGCAGACAGACACAGACAGACTTGGGATTTCACTCCTCAGTCTACTAGCGAACTTGGGTTGGCGGGAAAAGGCCCTGACATGGTCACACCAACCAGAAATACTCGGTGTAATAAATTAGCAATTTAATTTAGTATACCACATCATTCGGAATAATGGCGGTCCCGTGGGAGAAGTTCATTGCAATGGGCGGTCTCATTGGTTCCATTGGTGGTTCCGTTGAAGCTATTTGATTATAACGAGGAATGTTTAAGAAAAGCGTCAACCAATGAAAATGTAGAGTCCACCAGCCGATGCCATGGCCTTTTCCCGCCTTCCTAATTTCAAAAAGGCCCTGGGAACGAGGTTGCTTCTTCAAGTATCCGAATTTGTTCAATCTCCAAAGTGAAGAAGAAGAATTTCAAATGAAGTCGAATCACTGCTGTAGAGAAAAGTTTCTGATTGCCCCAACCGGGAATCGAACCCAAGATATCTGGTTTCGATTCACATATATACGCTGCTGAAGGAAAACTGAATGTTTTTTTTTCAATCTCCAAACCTTGCACTTTTATTGTTCTTTTCTATTTTGCCAGATACGAAGCAGCCCTCGATGACTACAAGCTATTATGGTTAAAGCTCTTGCAGATAGACTGGCTGAGGTAATTTGAATTACGACGGATCGTTTTACATGGTATTCTTAATTGATTGTCCGATTTTTGAGTGATGTGTGTTTTGTTTTTAAGGCATTGGCTGAAGAGTTGCATGAACGAGTTCGGAAAGAGTATTGGGGTTACAGCGAAGAAAATTTTGGAGCAAATGACCTACACAAGATCAAATACGAGGTAGTTTGTCGCTTGCCGTGGGTGGGTGGGTGAGTGAGTGGGTGAGTGCGTGAGTGGGTGAGTGGACGGATGGATGGATGGACGGACGGACGGACGGACGGACGGACGGACGGACGGACGGATGGATGGATGGATGGATGCATGGATGGATGGATGGATGGATGGTGTCGTTCATGTGTTTAAAATTAAAAAGAACTTTTACACAAGAATTCAAGGACGAGGCTAATTTAAATACATGTAAAACAATATAAATTGCCGACCATCTTTCTTGAATACGGTGCAATCCCCAAGCCCGGGCGTAGGGCCGAAGGCCTGGAGCCCGGTAAGGGTGCTAATCTCGACACGCATGGAGTCATTTTACACGCGTGGACGGGCGTGATATGCGAACAAATTTCTGTGATCTGAATATTTATTTGTTTCTATGCATGGTACGTTCACTTGCGCGGATAAAATTGTGGGACACTGGGAACAATATAATCTATTCTTGACAAAAAAACAACAACAAAAAGACTTCAGAAAGGGCTTTTTTGGGATACGTATATCCCGTTTAAAAGGGCAGAAACAAATCAACGTTTACATATAAAGCAGAACAACATCCTGAGTAGAAGAAAACCCGTCAACGCGAAACTCGAAAGGAGGAAAAAGCAATACCGAAAGAAAACCAACGAAGAAAAAGGCCGAAAAGTTTAAGCTCACGGTGAAAATATAGTATTAAATCACGAACATTTAGTAGCAATGCTGTTCGAATTTCCCTGTTTTTGTGGCCACCGCTGACCATCAGCTTGCTTGCTTGGATTGGACCTCGGCGATCTTCGCCGAAGATTCGAGGAGGGCCCGTATAGTCGAAGATAGGGCCAGAACAAATATATGTCGCTTTCCAAAGAACATGTTTATCTCCATGTGGTGAAATTTAATAATCAAAATACCATTCTTTGTAAATTTCGTGTTCTAAGCTATAGTTTTCGAAATATTAGTTAAGTAATTTTATTTTAATAAGTCCGCGGAAACGCCTACGCTTTACAATAATTTTCAGGCACATTTGTTTGTAAAGAAGCCTTGAACTATACAACATTTAATATTATCGATTACTCTTGACAATGCAATATATAGCCTGCGAGGGCGAGGTTTAGGGGCATTGAGTCCGTTAAGGGAGAGGGGACAAAAGGCGCGATCGAGGTAACAATGCAACAGCGCGGCGGTGGACACATACATGCGTATAGCATGCCTATTTTTAATATATCCTATCACTGTTACAGTAATTTTGTTTTCTATTTTGTGTGTCCTTATTAAAAGTATTTTTTAACGTATCCGTTATTGCTTGCCCGTCGTGTTTTTTACCTGTGGCTGCCACCTTACCTCCTTTTTAATATTTTTCTTATGGTAAAACCACTTGTAGCTTGGCATAAAATCGGAAAAGGAGCAATTTTTCGTCTGTAAAACGTATAAATGCTGTATGTTGAAATATTACACATGTAAGGTGAAAACAGTTTTAGCACTTCAGATTTTGGCATGAAATTTGTTTTTGTTATTCTAAATGAATTTGAAATGCAATAAATAAATATAGCCGTGGCAGCCAGTCAGATGTTTGAGTTGTTTTCAATGCCTTTGAAAAATGCAAAAATTTTTGGAAGAAAGAACTGTAAAATATAACCCTAATATTTTGATGACATTTTGACGCCTGCTTCAGTAGCCTGGTGGTAACATCGTCGGTTGGCATGCAAAATAGTCGAGTTCAAACCCTGGATGCTGAATATTGTCTTGAAAGTTTTCTTTGTTATTTATTACCTTGATCTTTGAAAGTTAGAGTTAAACAATTTCTTATTTCAAATATTATACTTTAATTAAAGGTTTAGAACTATATTTTGAATTGTTCCGACTGGAGCGGCTATTTTAGGCTCCAAATGAAAAAGAGCGCGAAGGTGTTTGCGTTTAAACGTTTTCTAATCAGAAGGGTATTTACAAAAATTCGTGTAAAAGAGAGCGAGGGGTTGTGTGTTAGCATATTTCTAGTTAAATATATGTAACTTATATTTATGTACAATATAGGGTATTCGCCCAGCTCCTGGTTACCCAAGCCAACCAGATCACACAGAGAAGATAACGATGTGGAATTTGATGGACTGTGAAAACCGTACAGGAATTAAACTAACGGAATCACTGGCTATGAATCCCGCGTCATCCGTTTGTGCTATTTACTTTGCCCATCCTAAATCCTTTTACTTTGCTGTCGGGAAAATTACAAAAGAACAGGTATAACCGTTTTTACACTGCGCGTCTAATAGATTACCCTGCGAGCAGAGCCTTCTTTTCCTTATTTCTTCGTTGAGAGAGAGGAAGAAAAGTAGGCTCTGCTGTATTCGTGTTTGGCTTCGTCCAAGATTTCGGACGAAGTAACCCTTTTAAGACTCGTTTAACCGGTTCTCGTTTTGTTTTCTGCTCTGATTGGGACTGGGTTCGAGATTGTAACCAAGCAACTGACGTGCATGCGCAATGGAAACCAGTCACGAATACAGCAGAGCCTACTTTTCTTCCTCTATCTCAGCGAAGAAATAAGGAAAAGAAGGCTCTTCTCGCAGGGTACTAATAGATAATAACTGATAAGTTTTTATTGTATCTCCTGCGAAGCGTGTATTATTACTTTACTTTAGTACATCTAGAAAATATTCTCCAGCAGATATTTTCTGTACTAGGGACTTCCAAACTGCATGGCAAACAATTATGTGTGTATTATATGGGTACATGTAGTGACGAAGCTAAGCATAGTAACTGGTCAGGCCATGTAAATTTAAATTATGCGAGCATAGCAATAGGTCATGCTATTGAAGTTCATAATGACCAACGATATTCAGAACTCAAGAAAAATATAAGTAATGCAATAATTTTTTTAATGTGAACATGTTTCAGCAAACTTATGCCATCTTCAGTACAAGATATGAAAATAAAATAAATAATCATTCTTTCATATCTTGTACTGAAGATGGCATAAGTTTGCCGAAACATGTTTACATTAAAAAAATTTGTCGTTAACTTGAAGCATAGATAATGGAAGGGAACTGGATAGGAAACTTACGAAACCGGAAACGATGTTTGCACTGTCAACTTGCTATGGTAATTACATACGTGTATAAGGGGTTAATGCACCTAACGGGTGGTCCCACATGGCTGAAATCAGACCCTGCTGAACTTAAGTGATATTACACTATTGTTTAAATCGAGCAATAGCTGATCCTGGTCATGGCGTTAGGTGCATATTAGCTGCTTATAAATGCGTATTCTGCATTGGTACTCGCATCGGAAGGCAAACTTAACTTCGCTACTGTGGCTATGGAGAGGATGCAATAAATGATGCGGTAAGAGATCAATTTGTGAATGATCAAGTGGAATGCAAGGTCAGAAATAAAAGTGATGGCTACACAGCAGCAAGAAACAGCGAGAAGAGTCGAGATAAAGGTGAGCAGTCAAACAAGAAAAGGAAAGATGGAAGAAATATCAATCAAGTGGAATATGATAGTGATGACTCCTATGCATTCCCTATATATGTGATGGGAGAGAGCCAAGACAATGTGGTTGCTGTGACATAATTATTACAAGGTACCCCAACTGAAATGTTGATTGACTCTGGTGCCCGACCAATCCACTGCGCTTGGAGAAAATCAATTCAAGGAGCTAAAAGATCGTGGGTTACAAGTCAACTTGGAACCGGAAGACAGAAAGCTCAGAGTATATGACAAAAGCAGCTTGTCAGTAGTTGGCGAATTCAAGGCAGTTATAGAGTGTGAAAAGGAAAAGATGGAGGAAACAGTCCTGGTAACAGAAGGAGAAGGAGTGGCGAGCTGACAAGTGCGGCCGGGGGGCCATGTCCCCCCCCCCCCCCCCAGTGAACATTTTTTAGGGGGCGCCAAAATTGCCCCAAAGGGTGAAAGGACACAAAAGCGTTAGTCAGAATCCGATGAGCCAAGCTTGCCAGCTTGGAGACAATGCACTGTCTTTTATCGAGTTCTCAGATCTGTACGGCATACCTGTGGAGAAATTCACAGTTCACAGTAACATAACACCGCGCGCCCGTGCAACACCTTTCGGAATTCCGTCGTTCTGACTGCCGCAAGCACTGCCTGACGTGCTTGTATGCTTATACTTTGCTACTTCTTCAGTTCTTATGAATACCAGCATTACTGTAAATGGTCTCAACGCGGGATGTGAATTGCTAATTGTGAAGTGAGCTGGCTTACGATTGCTGCATGGTACTAAGGGCGCTTTCCAATTGACAAGGTTAGACCGGTCAGTCCGGCCAGAATGGACTTGCTTTTGATTAGGACCAAATTTTCCAGTCTGACCGTCCTAAGTCTCAAACGAATCGTGTTCCATTTAACCGGACTGACCGGTCTGAGCGTGTAAATGGAAAGCCCCCTATGTGTTGTAATTGTCTCATATATCCTTATGGAGCCTTTACACGAGCCCAGGTTGAGTGCCCGCCCGGGTCAGCTCGCCAACCCTGGTTATTCTTTTTTCGTGTTTACATGAACGCGGGTTGGCTGCTTTTTTCCCCAACCCGGGTCAGCTTTTCCCAACGCGGGTCAGCTTTTCTCAACACAAATTATCATATTGCCAACACTTCACACGAGCCCGGGTCAAGTCAACCCGTGTTTACATGAAGGAATTGACCAAACTTCCGCACCGTCGCACCTCTCCAACCCGGGTCGACCCGGGTCTTGAAAAGGGTCACCCGGCAATCGTGTAAACGCTAACAGGGGTTTATTCGTAGACGGGTTGACCCGGGTTGGCGAGCTAACCCGGGTTGGCTCTCAACCCGGGCTCGTGTAAAGGCCCCCTAAGTCTTGTAATTGTAAAACGCTGTGTCCCTGTCTTGACTCGTAGAAAATTATTCAATTGATTTTGTTGAATAAATTGAAATTAAACTCTACAAAGACTATAATAGTTGATAGCGAGGGGCCGCCTGGCCCCAGGACCAGCGCTGTTCACCTTTGTACCGTCATTCTGAATGTTCAATCGTTCCATTTTTGCCAAAGAAAGCAAGGAAGATGTTCACGATGTCGATGGTTCTGATTCTCAACAAGCATCGCAATGGACACTTGTTAGTTATCAAGCGTGGAAGCACGACATCAAAAAGGAACATTGGTCACGTCAAACGTTTATGGCACCATCTCTATCACAAGAACATGCTTCGCCATCCCCGGAGTACCTAGACTACCTGAGTCATCTGAACCTCTGGCAGAGAACTCGACTCAATTAGCAGTGATAAAGTATGGATAAACCCAAGTGAGCCAGTCGACGACATTAGGAGATCAAGTCGTGAAAAAAACGAAACCAGTATGGTGCAAGGACTATATTCTGGACTAGTTGAACGTCAGCAAGGCGTAACATATTTGATGTTATTTGTTAAAATTTGGTTTTAATTTATCTTGTAAAAAAAAACAAAAAAAAAACCCCACAAAAAACCCACAAAAAGAACCAAGAGGCAGGATGTAGTGTTACAGGTTAGGTTATCTGTGCCGGGAGACTGGGGGAGGAAGTATGTGTGAGACAAGATGTCGAGTTGTCAACATGAGTTAAAACTAAACAAGACGCCTGCTTAGGCGTTCACTCCGTCTCGGGCTACGATAGCTATGCGGCTTGGCAAAGCCTATACACGAAACAGCGTGCACATATTAAGCGTTTGTTAAAAAGTACAAAATAACCTACAGTTTCGGTAGTTTCAAGCGATCATTAGACAACCCCGTGAAGTTACCTGCTAGTTCGACAGCTTGGTGATAAAGCTGGATTGAACGAGCAACAAGACCGGCAAACCATTGGCAGTGGCGTAGCCAGGGTTTTGGGTTTGGGGGAGCGAGAATCTCGGTCTCCTAGGGGGTCCATGGCACCCCCCTGGAAAATTTTGGATTTCTAGGGTCTCTGAAACACTATTTCCTGCATTTTGAGGCAAGTATTTAAGAGTGATCTGAAAGCCTTAAATTACATAATTTTGTTAAAATCAAACCAGAACATAGAATGATACGCATCAGAATATCTTTAGATTTATTTATAAACCAGTCGTAAATGTAAAACCAAGTTGGAGGCATTTTGTATTGACCCTTAGTATTGTAATTTATAGCATATGCATGCTTGCAATATATAACACATCACTATCTATCTAGTCACTTGGACTTAAAACAACTGTACCCCCCCCCCCCCCCCCCCTACAAGTTTCTCCACGGATTTAAACTTTTCATGAGAACGGTCTTGGAGACCATTGGGGCGGGACCATAGAAATAATATACCTAGAATGCGGGCTCCTATCTCCTGTCAGTCAAAAAATTGTCGCCACAAAATGGCGGATTTATAAGGGCAAAAGGAACTCGCCCTAGGACTTTTTAACAGTTTTTTACACGGCCGCGGTTGATAACCGGTGTGGAGTGGACGATGGATGTATTTCAGCACTGAATTTCTTTGTTTTTTACGCCGGGAAATTTACTGGATTAGTGAATTTAAAGATAAAGGCATGTGAAGTGCAATATCCTTCGCCAAAACATTTCGAACATCAAACTCTGGATGTAGAAATGGCGACGATAGCGGCCTTTTAATACGAATGTCGAATGGTTTTAGTGTTTTTACTGTTTTACATTATATATATTTTAATGATTCCCACTTGCCAATCTGTATGTGATTTATACTGAATGTGGAGGATTTATCCAGGAGACAGTAAGTGTTTTGTTCTTTTTTATCCAATCTAATAGGGATTCTAGCTTGTGATTTTTGAAATATAAAATGTTTTATGCACCTGTCATACTTTTTATACATCAGTCTTTTCGACATCTATTTAATATATTGACATCTTAAATCCGTGTTTTTCTTAAGATTTTCTCCTAGTTTCCATTACGTATTTGATTATTTTCTTTTCTTTTAAACGGGCTTCCTTTGATGCAGACAATTCCTGAGTTTCAAGTTTAGCATGAGCCTATCTTTTTGTTGCTTTTTGTAATTGTGGTGAATTGATCGAAATATAATGTTGAGCTTATAGTTTTTAGTTCGTTTAACAAAGCAAGTGTCTTGCAAATTGTTTTATTTTATGCTAATGTGTATGTGGCTGATTTGTTGTCATGCATGTATCCAATTTATCCCTGAAACGTCCTCCAATTCTTTATTTTGAGGCGATCATTGTTGTATATATATCCCGCCCCTTGCGAAATTCAAAATGGCGGATCTATAAGGGCAAAATAAATTTAATTTGGACACCTGTCACGTGACAGAGCACGCATTCTAGGTATATTATTTCTATGGGCGGGACCCACTGCAAACAGTTCAATCCGAGAACAAAGATATGTGTTGGAAAGAAACACTTAAGTCGCTGTGAAACTGATAAACTATTTCTTTCGGCATGCTTGGTGAACACGCACAACAACGAATGATTAGAAGGAAAGATAACGGATCTATAATGATAATAAGTCGCCCCCGACTATCGTCATATCACCGCATTCATTCACTTCAGTCACGACTGTACTTTTTGGCATAGGAGAACAGTTAATAGTATATACTACTACCTGAATTAGAACTACTGCTTGAAGCTAATGCATAACAGGAACATAAGTTGAACAAACTAGGAAAAACTAACAAAAATTTGCTTGTTTGAAAATATTAGCATATAAGGTACACTTTTAAAAGGTTTTTTTTTACCAGTAATTAGGTTTAGGAATCTTAATTGTCGCAACCTGTTTTTTATCGGTATGGGAATCTTGGAGAACACAATTACACTGAGTAAATGCAGTTTAATTTTTTAACAATGTATACTACAAATCCACTTTTTTTTAACATGTTCTTAACCCGTTTTTGTCGGTGGATTTTCTCTGTGATGAGTAACTGAATCGTCTGGCGTTAGTCAGTGTCGGATGCTGCGCAGAAAAATTAATTTCTAGGCCCGAAGAGCACGATGGGAACTTACGGTGTGGTTACTGGTGAGTTAAAGTGCCTATGAAGCGAAAGTTCACTTCAGTTTTTAAAGATTGTACTTGAAAGAACACCTAAGATAATGAAAAATGGCTTTTACATGCTTTTCAAATCTTATCCCATTCTTGAGTTATTGGTTATGCAACTTGTTTGTGTGTGGGAGAAAACGGAAAATTAGTCAGATCTTTGGATTGGTTTAACTACACGAAACCACACATATAGCGGCAGATGTAATCTGACCATACCCTAAGGAAAATTTCCAAAGTTTGATTCAGTTTAGTCAAACCATGCCAAAGAGATGACTGATTTTCCGTTTTCTCCTACAGACAACGTGTGACTTCATTGCTCAAAGAACGTGTTTCTTCATTGCTTACTTCATTGCTCAGGTGTTCTTCCAAATACCAATATCATAAAAAAACTGAAGTAAAATTTCGTTTCATATATATTCACGTTAAAACTCTGATGGACTTTATCTGTGTGAAAATTTTCATATTTTTGTTCTAGTTTGTGTATATATAAATTTCATGTTAATAAGTTATCAAGGATGTGTCCAGAAACACGCACTTTGATAATTGGTTAAATTGGTGTCAAATTAAAATATACATGCATGATTAACCTTTAATTAATGTCTCCAAGTATTCCAGATTGCTCATATAATTGATCCCGAAAAGCATTTGGCATAAAGACAAAATTTAGATTTTAAATTAAATTTAACTCGATCTATATAACTGGACGTATACTCCCCAGTTTTAACATGCAACTATAAATAACTGATGAAATATCTCCCAAATCGAGCTATGATTACGGCTTTACCTTTGGGAACTCTTGTCCATGCATATAATTGCAAAATACTTATATAACTGATTTAACTGCTGAGCTAGTCAGCTTGGCATGTTATTGTTATTTATAGTTTACATGAGCCGGGCTAGTCACGCGATTGATTAGGATCTCACTGTGGTTTTAAAACTTGCATTAACTAAATTTACAAAGAAGAATCGGTTTAGTTTAGATGTAAACAAATCTTAACATTAATTCAAATCTCCTCTTTCGGCCGAGGGAAGATTCTAGTCAATCGCGTGAGCGGTGAGCCCTGCGCCGCAGACGACTAAACCCCGGTATAGTACTATACCGGGGTTTAGTCGTCTGCGGCGCAGGCTAGATTAACCGTGCTAGCCCAGTCTTATACAAAAAAATTAGGTTTTTCCACTTTTTCAAATATCTGCTAAATCAATTCTCTATATGTTTCTTTTTATTTTATATTTTCAAATTCTCAAAAAAAACCTTTTCGACGAAATTTGCATTTCAAGGTGGTTTGGGTCTTAAAAATTTAATTTATAAAACAGAATACTAAAAACGTACATATTTCGTTGACTTTATCAGCATGAAGTCGACATTTATCTGTGACGTGAATGTGCTTATTCGCTTGTTCGCTTGTCATGAACTAAGGCAGTGGCTGAGATATGAAGGTCACTAAATTGACAATTCTTAGTTAGAAATTCCATAACCATATGAAAATCTGTGAACTCGCTTTCTCAGAAACACAAAATACATGTTATAAACTGGTAATCATTAATATTTCTCACGCTTTTGTCAGTCTCGTTTTAACAAGAAGCAATGTGGCAGTTAAACAGGTTACATTTTTTGATGACTTTCTGGCAACGAAACGTTCAATGCGATTTCATCTCATAACAAGAATATTCTCCACATTTCGCGGTTTAGTTTGATATAAGATTTGGGTCGGGTACTTCTTCAGACAACGAGATATTCAGAGAAACGGGAATTGTTTACACCGCAATGAGATGAACTGTTATGAAATTGACAACCAAGATCAATATATTAATCAGGGGGAGCAGTAAACTGTGTTAATGTTCAGTTAAACTGTTAATCGTATCAAAACCAGCCCTGTAGAGACTCAGTCGTTTATTTAACTTAGCAGCAATATTTCATCAAGGTTAGGACGGAAGAAAATCAATGGACTAAATAAAAACATTACGCTCAGACTTGCGTTTTATTCCACAGATAGGAACACCAATAACATAGAGCCCATCACAACCCTGAAAACTACTCTCGAATGGCATTATGGATACACTTTTTGAAAATTCGACATGGACCTTCCCCAATTCTTCAAACATAGGGTCTTGGGTTGGGGGGGGGGGGGGGGGGGGCGAGAACCTCAGTCTCCTAGGATTTCTAGGGTCTCTGAAACACTATTTCCTGCATTTTGAGGCAAGTTTTTAAGAGTGATCTGAAAGCCTTAAATTACATAATTTTGTTAAAATCAACTGAACCAGAACATAGAATGATACGCATCAGAATATCTTTAGATTTATTTATAAACAAGTCGTAAATGTAAAAACAAGTTGGAGGCATTTTGTATTGACCCTTAGTATTGTAATTTATAGCATATGCATGCTTGCAATATATAACATATCACTATCTATCTAGTCACTTGGACTTAAAACAACTGTACCCCCCCCCGCTACAAGTTTCTCCACGGATTTAAACTTTTCATGAGAACGGTCTTGGAGACCATTGGGGCGGGACCCACTGCAAACAGTTCAATTCGAGAACAAAGATATGTGTTGGAAAGAAACACTTAAGTCGCTGTGACACTGATAAACTATTTCTTTCGGCATGCTTGGTGAACACGCACAACAACGAATGAGTAGAAGGAAAGATAACGGATCTATAATGATAATAAGTCGCCCCCGACTATCGTTATAACACCGCATTCATTCACTTCAGTCACGACTGTACTTTTTGGCATAGGAGAACAGTTAATAGTATATACTACTAACTGAATTAGAACTACTGTTTGAAGCTAATGCATAACAGGAACATAAGTTGAACAAACTAGGAAAAACTAACAAAAATTTGCTTGTTTGAAAATATTAGCATATAAGGTACACTTTTAAAAGGGTTTTTTTTACCAGTAATTAGGTTTAGGAATCTTAATGGTCGCAACCTGTTTTTTATCGGTATGGGAATCTTGGAGAACACAATTACACTGAGTAAATGCAGTTTAATTTTTTAACAATGTATACTACAAATCCACTTTTTTTTTAACATGTTCTTAACCCGTTTTTGTCGGTGGATTTTCTCTGTGATGAGTAACTGAATCGTCTGGCGTTAGTCAGTGTCGGATGCTGCGCAGAAAAATTAATCTCTAGGCCCGAAGAGCACGATGGGAACTTACGGTGTGGTTACTGGTGAGTTAAAGTGCCTATGAAACGAAATTTCACTTCAGTTTTTAAAGATTGTATTTGAAAGAACACCTAAGATGATGAAAAATGGCTTTTACATGCTTTTCAAATCTTATCCCATTCTTGAGTTATTGGTTATGCAACTTGTTTGTGTGTGGGAGAAAACGGAAAATTAGTCAGATCTTTGGATTGGTTTAACTACACGAAACCACACATATAGCGGCAGATGTAATCTGACCATACCCTAAGGAAAATTTCCAAAGTTTGATTCAGTTTAGTCAAACCATGCCAAAGAGATGACTGATTTTCCGTTTTCTCCTACAGACAACGTGTGACTTCATTGCTCAAAGAACGTGTTCTTCATTGCTTTCTTCATTGCTCAGGTGTTCTTCCAAATACCAATATCATAAAAAAACTGAAGTAAAATTTCGTTTCATATATATTCACGTTAAAACTCTGATGGACTTTATCTGTGTGAAAATTTTCATATTTTTGTTCTAGTTTGTGTATATATAAATTTCATGTTAATAAGTTATCAAGGATGTGTCCAGAAACACGCACTTTGATAATTGGTTAAATTGGTGTCAAATTAAAGTATACATGCATGATTAACCTTTAATTAATGTCTCCAAGTATTCCAGATTGCTCATATAATTGATCCCAAAAAGCATTTGGCATAAAGACAAAATTTAGATTTTAAATTAAATTTGACTCGATCTATATAACTGCACGTATACTCCCCAGTTTTAACATGCAACTATAAATAACTAATGAAATATCTCCCAAATCGAGCTATGATTACGGCTTTACCTTTGGGAACTCTTGTCCATGCATATAATTGCAAAATACTTATATAACTGATTTAACTGCTGAGCTAGTCAGCTTGGCATGTTATTGTTATTTATAGTTTACATGAGCCGGGCTAGTCACGCGATTGATTAGGATCTCACTGTGGTTTTAAAACTTGCATTAACTAAATTTACAAAGAAGAATTGGTTTAGTTTAGATGTAAACAAATCTTAACATTAATTCAAATCTCCTCTTTCGGCCGAGGGAAGATTCTAGTCAATCGCGTGAGCGGTGAGCCCTGCGCCGCAGACGACTAAACCCGGTATAGTACTATACCGGGGTTTAGTCGTCTGCGGCGCAGGCTAGATTAACCGTGCTAGCCCAGTCTTATACAAAAAAATTAGGTTTTTCCACTTTTTCAAATATCTGCTAAATCAATTCTCTATATGTTTCTTTTTATTTTATATTTTCAAATTCTCAAAAAAAACCTTTTCGACGAAATTTGCATTTCAAGGTGGTTTGGGTCTTAAAAATTTAATTTATAAAACAGAATACTAAAAACGTACATATTTCGTTGACTTTATCAGCATGAAGTCGACATTTATCTGTGACGTGAATGTGCTTATTCGCTTGTTCGCTTGTCATGAACTAAGGCAGTGGCTGAGATATGAAGGTCACTAAATTGACAATTCTTAGTTAGAAATTCCATAACCATATGAAAATCTGTGAACTCGCTTTCTCAGAAACACAAAATACATGTTATAAACTGGTAATCATTAATATTTCTCACGCTTTTGTCAGTCTCGTTTTAACAAGAAGCAATGTGGCAGTTAAACAGGTTACATTTTTTGATGACTTTCTGGCAACGAAACGTTCAATGCGATTTCATCTCATAACAAGAATATTCTCCACATTTCGCGTTTAGTTTGATATAAGATTTGGGTCGGATACTTCTTCAGACAACGAGATATTCAGAGAAACGGGAATTGTTTACACCGCAATGAGATGAACTGTTATGAAATTGACAACCAAGATCAATATATTAATCAGGGGGAGCAGTAAACTGTGTTAATGTTCAGTTAAACTGTTAATCGTATCAAAACCAGCCCTGTAGAGACTCAGTCGTTTATTTAACTTAGCAGCAATATTTCATCAAGGTTAGGACGGAAGAAAATCAATGGACTAAATAAAAACATTACGCTCAGACTTGCGTTTTATTCCACAGATAGGAACACCAATAACATAGAGCCCATCACAACCCTGAAAACTACTCTCGAATGGCATTATGGATACACTTTTTGGAAATTCGACATGGACCTTCCCCAATTCTTCAAACATAGGGTCTTGGGTTGGGAGGGGGCGGGGGAGGGGCGAGAACCTCAGTATCCTAGGATTTCTAGGGTCTCTGAAACACTATTTCCTGCATTTTGAGGCAAGTATTTAAGAGTGATCTGAAAGCCTTAAATTACATAATTTTGTTAAAATCAACTGAACCAGAACATAGAATGATACGCATCAGAATATCTTTAGATTTATTTATAAACAAGTCGTAAATGTAAAAACAAGTTGGAGGCATTTTGTATTGACCCTTAGTATTGTAATTTATAGCATATGCATGCTTGCAATATATAACACATCACTATCTATCTAGTCACTTGGACTTAAAACAACTGTACCCCCCCCCCCCCCCCCTACAAGTTTCTCCACGGATTTAAACTTTTCATGAGAACGGTCTTGGAGACCATTGGGGCGGGACCATAGAAATAATATACCTAGAATGCGGGCTCCTATCTCCTGTCAGTCAAAAAATTGTCGCCACAAAATGGCGGATTTATAAGGGCAAAAGGAACTCGCCCTAGGACTTTTTAACAGTTTTTTACACGGCCGCGGTTGATAACCGGTGTGGAGTGGACGATGGATGCATTTCAGCACTGAATTTCTTTGTTTTTTACGCCGGGAAATTTACTGGATTAGTGAATTTAAAGATAAAGGCATGTGAAGTGCAATATCCTTCGCCAAAACATTTCGAACATCAAACTCTGGATGTAGAAATGGCGACGATAGCGGCCTTTTAATACGAATGTCGAATGGTTTTAGTGTTTTTACTGTTTTACATTATATATATTTTAATGATTCCCACTTGCCAATCTGTATGTGATTTATACTGAATGTGGAGGATTAATCCAGGAGACAGTAAGTGTTTTGTTCTTTTTTATCCAATCTAATAGGGATTCTAGCTTGTGATTTTTGAAATATAAAATGTTTTTGCACCTGTCATACTTTTTATACATCAGTCTTTTCGACATCTATTTATATTGACATCTTAAATCCGTGTTTTTCTTAAGATTTTCTCCTAGTTTCTATTACGTATTTGATTATTTTCTTTTCTTTTAAACGGGCTTCCTTTGATGCAGACAATTTCTGAGTTTCAAGTTTAGCATGAGCCTATCTTTTTGTTGCTTTTTGTAATTGTGGTGAATTGATCGAAATATAATTTTGAACTTAGAGTTTTTAGTACGTTTAACAAAGCAAGCGTCTTGCAAATTGTTTTATTTTATGCTAATGTGTATGTGGCTGATTTGTTGTCATGCATGACAATTTATCCCTGAAACGTCCTCCAATTCTTTATTTTGAGAGGCGATCATTGTTGTATATATATCCCACCCCTTGCAAAATTCAAAATGGCGGATCTATAAGGGCAAAATAAATTTAATTTGGACACCTGTCACGTGACAGAGCACGCATTCTAGGTATATTATTTCTATGGGCGGGACCCACTGCAAACAGTTCAATTCGAGAACAAAGATGTGTGTTGGAAAGAAACACTTAAGTCGCTGTGATACTGATAAACTATTTCTTTCGGCATGCTTGGTGAACACGCACAACAACGAATGATTAGAAGGAAAGATAACGGATCTATAATGATAATAAGTCGCCCCCGACTATCGTCATAACACCGCATTCATTCACTTCAGTCACGACTGTACTTTTTGGCATAGGAGAACAGTTAATAGTATATACTACTAACTGAATTAGAACTACTGTTTGAAGCTAATGCATAACAGGAACATAAGTTGAACAAACTAGGAAAAACTAACAAAAATTTGCTTGTTTGAAAATATTAGCATATAAGGTACACTTTTAAAAGGTTTTTTTTTACCAGTAATTAGGTTTAGGAATCTTAATTGTCGCAACCTGTTTTTTATCGGTATGGGAATCTTGGAGAACACAATTACACTGAGTATAAATGCAGTTTAATTTTTTAACAATGTATACTACAAATCCACTTTTTTTTAACATGTTCTTAACCCGTTTTTGTCGGTGGATTTTCTCTGTGATGAGTAACTGAATCGTCTGGCGTTAGTCAGTGTCGGATGGTGCGCAGAAAAATTAATCTCTAGGCCCGAAGAGCACGATGGGAACTTACGGTGTAGTTACTGGTGAGTTAAAGTGCCTATGAAACGAAATTTCACTTCAGTTTTTAAAGATTGTATTTGAAAGAACACCTAAGATGATGAAAAATGGCTTTTACATGCTTTTCAAATCGTATCCCATTCTTGAGTTATTGGTTATGCAACTTGTTTGTGTGTGGGAGAAAACGGTGAATTAGTCAGATCTTTGGATTGGTTTAACTACACGAAACCACACATATAACGGCAGATGTAATCTGACCATACCCTAAGGAAAATTTCCAAAGTTTGATTCAGTTTAGTCAAACCATGCCAAAGAGATGACTGATTTTCCGATATCTCCTACAGACAACGTGTGACTTCATTGCTCAAAGAACGTGTTTCTTCATTGCTTTCTTCATTGCTCAGGTGTTCTTCCAAATACCAATATCATAAAAAAACTGAAGTAAAATTTCGTTTCATATATATTCACGTTAAAACTCTGATGGACTTTATCTGTGTGAAAATTTTCATATTTTTGTTCTAGTTTGTGTATATATAAATTTGATATTAATAAGTTATCAAGGATGTGTCCAGAAACACGCACTTTGATAATTGGTTAAATTGGTGTCAAATTAAAATATACATGCATGATTAACCTTTAATTAATGTCTCCAAGTATTCCAGATTTATTTATTTATTGATTTATTTATTGATTTATTTATTTATTTATTTATTGATTTATTTATTGATTTATTTATTGATTTATTTATTGATTTATTTATTGATTGATTTATTTATTGATTTATTTATTGATTTATTTATTGATTTATTTATTGATTTATTTATTGATTTATTTATTGATTTATTTATTGATTTATTTATTGATTTATTTATTGATTTATTTATTGATTTATTTATTGATTTATTTATTGATTTATTTATTGATTTATTTATTGATTTATTTATTGATTTATTTATTGATTTATTTATTGATTTATTTATTGATTT